>OZ004713.1:33504750-34159750 GCA_963924515.1 Vespertilio murinus | reverse complement strand
AGACTTATGGCGCCCAAATGCCATTGGGTAGTGATCTCACGAGGGGCAGAGAGAGAGGAGATTGACCCGGTGAATATATTTACATGGGGCACTACAGAAGCGCATGGGTGTGTGTGTGTGTGTGTGTGTGTGTGTGAATCAACCCTTTCCTTTGGGCGCCGAGTCTTAGGTTCCAGATATAAATCAAGCATCTCAGGGCCATTAAGGATTCCCAACTTCCTGGTGAGGCATACAGCCTCGGCCGTGTGTCCTGTTTGCCCTTACATATCCCTCTGCGTTTTCCTTTCGAGGAGAGGTGCTCTGGCGCAGGGCCACGGGCGTCAACTTTTGCTCTTAAAATGTTGTTTTGATGCACAGTGTAGTGATGGCTGAATTGATTTCTGCGCATAAACGGTGGCCTAGATTCTTGCCCTGTGGAAATCCACGGAATTAAGACTGTAGGTTCCCGGAGTGATAAGAGGTAAGCAAATGATTAGATATGCATGCGGGGGGGGGGGGGGGAATTGAGATGCTCATAGAATGGAAATAAGGCTCTATATCATTTGCAAGTTTAATGTAAATGTAAGCCACTAATACAACTAATAATTTAATGCTAATGTGTGAGAGGGAGCAACGCGATTCTAAGCATTTTTCTACTTGGTGTTTGCTCGAAGAGTTCTGAGCAAAAAAAAATGTACCGTACTGAAATGTGTCCCTGGCTCGCCAGGATGACAATCTGGCCTGCTGACAGCCCTTATGAAACCTCTGGGACACGAGGGACTCAGATTTCTCTCTAGATGGACGATGCGGGACAATTTGAGATCGCGGAACCTAAGGCAGGATTTCTCGCTGAGGGGGTTAGGGCACTGGGCTATCCGATCCATCCAGTAGACACCCAGGCTGAGATCTCCTCCAGCATGCCTTGGTCAGTAGTTCCTGGTAGTAGTTCATCACGGACTTTATTTTTTTTCTAAAACTATTTGACCCTTTATCTGTTTTTCAAAGATTTCCTGGTGAAGGTGTCTCAGGCAAGTTTTGGATGCATTTTGTTGTCTATTTTTATTTTATTTTTACAATGGAATATTATTGTTTTTATTTTTTAATGCATATTTTTAATTAAATTATTATATGTGTACATTTCTTACCATTGCCACCTTACCCCCCCCCCCCCCCACACACACACAGCATTTTGTTGTTTAGAACAGGTCCTTTGAATGAAATTTTAAAATGTAAATAAAGAAAGCCATCCCATAGCAAACCAACAGGAAACAGGGGATTTCTCTGTCTTTTAAAAAGCCACAGTGGTCCAGCCCTCATGGCTCAGCGGTTGAGCGTCGACCTATGAACCAAGAGGTCATGGTTCAATTCCCGGTCGGTCGGGGCATATACCCAGGTTGTGGGCTCAGTCCCCAGTGTGTGCGTGCAGGAGGCAGCCAACCAGTGATTCTCTCTCATCATTGGTGTTTCCATCTCTCTCTCCCTCTCCCTTCTTCTCTGAAATCATTTTAAAAAAGAAGAAGAAGAAAAATAGAAATAAAAAGTGCCGAAGCTGGTTTGGCTCAGTGGATAGAGCATCGGCCTGCCGACTGAGGGGTCCCAGGTTCGATTCCGGTCAAGGGCATGTACCTTGGTTGCGGGCGCATCCCCAGTGGGGGGTGTGCAGGAGGCAGCTGATCGATGTTTCTCTCTCATCGATGTTTCTAACTCTCTATCTCTCTCCCTTCCTCTCTGTAAAAAATCAATAAAATATATTTTTAAAAAAATAAAAAGTCACAGTGACAGCATAGAAGAGATCGCACCCCCCTATCCCCACCTCCCACCCCCAGGCTGCTCTGCTCGGCCCCCTCCTTCTTTCCGTGGGAATCTCTTTGAAGAATGAGTGCGCACTGACTTCCAGGTTTCTGGGAGACTCTTGTGAAGCGGAGTGCAAATCCCTGCAATGACAGGTGCCACCGCCGATTATTATGATGTCCATTACCTGGCGGAGGAAATCAGGAAGCGTTCCTTTCTGACATGGCACATACCCTTCCCTGACACAGAGAGACTGTAGCCTAGAATCTTTATTTAAACAAAAAATAACAAAAACTCTCCCACGTCCTCAGGGTTGCTGGCGACTCTTTGATTACTGTGTTAGCAGTGCGCGGAGAGAGGGGTCTGCCGAGGGCACCCCCCTCCCAGCCCGGGCTCCTGTGGGCTCAGGCGGGATGTGGGCGGGTGCGGTGTGCTTTGCACGCCTCCCCGGCGTCCCTGAAGGATGTGGCCAGGACGTGCATTGTTTGTGGCCGGCTCCCCGTCCTGCCGCTAGGAAAGACCTCTGCGTTTATCTGCGTTTTTCTGAACACCAGCCGCCGGGTAGTCACGTCCCAGGCCGCCTTGTGGGAAAGCTTTCTTTAGGGAGGATGACGTGGCGGTTCTTGTCACTTCCTCAAATTCCTCCCCGCTGCCTATCAGCACTGCCCCGGACTTATCTGGGCTGGGCCCCAGCCCCGCCGGAGCTAATCCAGGTTCCTATTTCAGAGGAGCAGAATGACAGCGGTGACGCTGCTGTTTCTGGCTCTCGTGACCTGGGGTGCTGGGGGGATGGAGCCTAGAGAAGAGGGGTTCAGGAGTTGGGGGGGGGCATTGACTTGATGTTTCAGCCTGGTACCCAGAGTCCATCCCATCGGTCTTACTTCTCCAGGAGGCTGACAATATGGTTTATTTTGACGGGGATGGAATTGGATGTATACCTTTTCCAACTCCAACCTACAGAGACACAGGGCCCCTGTGCTTGCTCCCGCTCCCTCTGCCGAGGTTGGCTCTATTTTGAGCCTCTCAGAGGCACCGCTATGAATTGGGACTTAGAGAACCAAAGACATGTGGCTCTTTTGTTCCGATGTCCCGTTATTTGACAAGTATTCGTTAGACACCTACTATGAGCCACGCACAATGCCGGGAGATGGTGAAGTGACATTTTTTTCATGCTTTCAGCTTATGAAATGTGTCCACCCCCTGACTTTGTTCGTGAGCCTTATACCAACAATCTTATAGCAGGCCACTACTCACATCTCCATCCTTAGGTGAGAATTGCCAGAGTCTGACAGGGAATAAGTGGGAAAACATCAGGGCCTGAGTCAGTCAGATTTTTTTCAACTCTTGCGCCTTTCTTTTATACCAGGTTAAGAAGTAACCTAGTAACTAATATAATTAATATAGTAACTAATATAGTAACTAATATAGTAATATATATATATATATATATATATATATATATATATATATTTGTCCATTTATTTCTGAAATGCATTCAGCAGTCAGTCTTCTGTCTCTCATGAGGAAGAGAGAAGAGGATAAAATTAGGAAGGAGTGCCATGGCTGGTTTGGCTAGAGTGTCAGCCTGCAGATTGAAGGGTCCGGGGTTCAATTCCTGGCCAAGAGCACATGCTTGGGTTGCGGCTCAATCCCCTGGGGGGGGGGGCAGAGTATGCAGGAGGCAGCTGATCAATGATTCTCTCTCATCATTGATGTTTCTCTCTTTCTCCTTTTCCTTTCCTCTCTGAAATCAATAAAAAAGTATATTTTAAAAATTTAGGAAGGAGTTTTCGAAGGAAGTGATCAGGTACTGCTTAGCACTGCATTTCGTTCACTCGTTCCCTCCCTCCCTCCCTCCCTCCCTCCCTCCCTCCCTCCTGTATACCGGGCACTGTTAAATCCTGAGACAACAAAGATTAATAAGACTACTTCGTGGCCTCAGGAAATGTAGAGTTCCGTGTTTGTTGACCCTTCACTTCTGAATTAAGAAATGTTTGGGACAAAGGTATTTCCTGATGCTGTTCTCTTTAGGAGTTACCTACTTGTTCATCCAATTCAGTTGATGCTTTTCCTGATTTTCAAGCATGAATGGGTTTCCAGGGTCTGACTAAATCTGAAGCAAGCATCTATTGGTTGTTTCCTATGGAAAAAAATGGCTTAGTTTTCACTTCTTTGGGCAGAAGAACCACCTAAACTCACCTCTAAAGAGGGATAATATTAGTCCCTACTTATAGGATTATTGAGAAGATTAAAGAAATGGGTGCATTGAACTTAGAAGAGTCCCTGGCATGTAGTAAACATGTATGTGTTAGCTGCTATCATCATCACCACCACCACCACCACCATCCTCATAGGGTTGGTTTTTCTCCATGAAAAAGAGAGACTCTGGTTCGGACTGAGTGTGGGTGATGACGTAACAAGCAATCAAGAGCCTGGTACTATTCCACAATGTGTCCCCACTTTACAATGGGGAGTGTTTATCTGCCCTTTTGTGGCAGGACCGAGAGCATTCATTCTAAACTGGGCGGACCCCTGAGGTTTCCACTCCTATAAGCCTCCCTTCTATTGTCCATCACTCCCAGACGTCCCAGGTTATAAATCTGTCACTTTCACTTTAGGAGGAAAAGCTGAGGAAGAGAATGGTCAGGAAGAGACTCAGATACCAGATGATAATTAGGTTCCCCCAAGGTCATTGGCCCACTGGATTCTTTTTTAAAAACAACTAGCGCTATTTCTACACCACATGTCTGTGAGAAAATGAGGATCACAGTGTCAATCAAGGAGAGGTGGTGAGTGGGGTAGGGTTCGGTGTCCTCAGAGGACCGCGGTGCCCTGGCCTCTCGCAGGAGCCCGGTCAGGATGAGAGGAACCATCCACCCACTAATGGCGTTTGTTCGCACACTTTCGGTCTCGGCCTCATAACTATCACCTTTGGTCTTTGATGAAGCTACCGAGCAGCATTAGGCCTTTGAATTTCAGGATGCCATGTTATCAGTGCATTTTAGGATATAGAAATATAATTCTTAGTATGACAGATACATTTTATCCAATAGCATATAGAGCTTGAGGACTAGGTTTGTAGGTATCGCAGTTGGTAAAGTCGGGTTCCAATGATCGCTTGTCTATTAATGGTGAAGAGGAAATGTTGATTCCGGGGAGTTGGCAGGAGGCAACACCAGATTCCGTTGTTTATAGCAAATCCGCTCTACTGCTTCTTTCACCTGGGAAATGGCGGGAGGTGCTGCCTGTCCCTCTGCCCCTCCCCCACCTCTCTGTCCACGCCTCTTTTCTTCTTTACTGGCTCAGTGTTGCAGCCTAGTCATGGTGAGAGCACAGAGAGTCTACTTTCTATTCGGACTATTTAAATTTCTTCTACCCACCCTCTCTTGGCATAGTCATGAGCTTTGCATTTTTGGGCTTCGTTGCAAACCCATCCCTTGTCAAGGGAGAAGAAGTGGTTTTCTAACCACCAAACAGGATCCAGTTCCTCTTCAAGAGAGGGATTCCTTCTGCACGTGGGGTTGTCTCTGCTCTATTGTAGCACAACACAGTGGCTCTCACCCCAAAGCTACGGATGTAGGAAATGAAAAATACAGGGTAAGACTCGTGGAGCACTGCATGGAGATTCTTTGGCCTCATATTGCGTGCTAGTGTTTTCCCAACATTCTGGTATGAAGATTTTCACGCTTATAGAAAAATAGAATGAACAGTATAATAAATGCCCGTAACCCACCATTCCATTTCAACGATGGTTCACACCTGGCCATATCCGCTTTGCCTATCTACACAGACACACATGCATGACTCTATATTACTATAGATTTCTCTTTTTATGAAAGGAATATATAAGAATCCGCACACTCCCCAGGAAAGAGATAAATCTGAGATATCTACATTCCCCCATCAGAGCTTTGAACCTTGGTTTTGGTGTCATGGAGGCAAATACTGAAACCTCAGGAAGCACAGTTGTGGCTGACTCCACGTGAGGACCCGCTCTTGGGGATCAATTATCATGTTAAATACTTGCTTCTGTGCACCTCACACTGGGGACTTTTAAGTGCATTTCTATGAGCTGCAGGGGGCACGGGGAAGACATCTGTGGTTGGAGTGCAGGTGCGTGGTGCCACCCCCACCGGGTAATTTACAAGCCCTGTGCTCGGGTTGGACAACTCGCATAACCTCATTGAGATGAAATTTCTTTTGTAAAGAACAGACATTGGGCTAGATGATTGAAATGTTTTTTGGTGTTTTTTTTTTGCCCCTTCGGTTCTGAAATTCTAAGAACCACGTTGAAACTTTGCATACAGACCTCAAGAAGATAAAGAACTTTCAATAAACATTTTACATATAGATGGAAATCGACAGAGGGTTAGTAAACACATCATTTCATGGTCCGTCAGAAGAAAATCTGAATCTAGGACTTGGCTTTGATAATAGCAATCAAAAAGTACAGACCATCCCCAATATCCAAGTTTTCAGGATATCTGAGTACTAAGTAGGGTCGTGGATTTGATGCTTCTACGTACAACCATTGCTGAAGAGATCCAATGCATGAGAGCTTTTGAATTAGATGTGAAACATAAAACTGCTTTATTTGATTATTACTGAATTTTCCAAGAGATTTACCTATTTCAATATCTGTATTTTGCTCCCCCCACCCAGTAACTTTTATCTGTTTTGGGGGAGGGTTGTATACCAGGAATGACTGGGCTAAATAGATTAATATGTTATGTCAAGTGAAATATTGTTTCAGTTAGATCATAGATGAGGGTGCCTTATAAGGTTTAGAGAAGATTTTCTCTCCCTCCCCCCATAACAATGGGAATAGATCAAATACACAATGAGCTTTTGAGAAATTATCTTTTTTTCTCCTTCCAAGAAAGGATGAGGAATTTTATATTTATTTATTATTTATTTTTTTATTTTGGGGGGAATTTTATTTTTAGTCTATTGATACAAAATCGGCCAATGGGATCCACACTTGTCTGTCCTTGTTGCCTCTAATATATTGATAACAAGCTCAACTACATCTGTCCCAGAGCACATAGGGTGATGGAAACTTCAGCCAGCTATCAATTCCTGAAATTTCCAGCCAGATCTTGTTAGTACCACATCTGCCCCCATACGTGGCATTAAAAGCGGGGTTGGTGTAGGGGATGGAGGTGTTTCTGTCCGGAATGTAAATATCCCCATCCGCTGCCTTACCTGCCAATCTCCTCTAAAGTTAATTCTTCCTCTGAGTTTTTTTGTCTTTCACTATTTGATGAGGAGATTACACTGCTACAGGCCAGCTAAAAGGGACGTATTATTGGAACCTCCACCATTGTTTTTAAAATCATTGTTTGTGTTGTAATCCTTTCAAAGAGCTAGCCAGTAGCTGCTTTCCTGTTTAAAGAGTAAGCTCTTTCCATGGGCAGATCACCTTTGTTTAATCCTCTGAAAGTGCATACTTAATTCTTAGCAACAATGCATTTTCAGCATCCAGAACGGCAGGGCGAGGAAAAAAACCCAAAGACGGTAAACAAGTAGAAAAATAAGCCTTCATGGTCTAGGAAGGTAAATTGGCTCTTGTTTTTGGAGCTTTACATGTACTGTATATGTCCCACTTGGTATAATTAGCTTCTGTAAACACTTGAACGACTTTGTAGTTGAAACGCTATATATTTCAGGAAGCAGATGAAGGAAGGTTATTTTTTTTTCTTCTTCTTCTTCAGGTTGATTCCTAATATAGCTGGTTTACCTTTCATGGCGGGTGTTACTTTGGGTTTTTTTTTATTGCATTAAAATGTATCTGCAACTGTTAATATAAACCTTCAGCCACTTTGCTTAAATATTGGAAACGAGCAGGATGTGGGACAAGCATGGCATTGTGGAGGAGAGATCACCCCGGCCCGAGTCAAGTGCAGAACGCTGCAAAAGCATTGTGCTAATTTTAGCTTACAAAGAGGATGAAGATAAACTGCCTACTGCTAGTTTGCCATATGCTATCCTGGTGATAATATTCAAGTGCAAAATATTCCAGAGAGAGTCTTATTGTTTCAGGAAGAGAAGCTCGGGTAAGAGTTAAGCAAATTTCTGCTTAGTAAGTTTATAAGAAATAATGAAGTAAAAACAATTCTCAAATGCAGGTAGATGAAATCTGCTAAATTTATTTTGGCTCTACCGACTTTCATGGGAGTTGACAGAATTAGTTTTGGTTTATAGTTGATCCAATTGTATCTATTTTTCACATGTAAATCTTAAAAATCAATCTGAATAAATATTGATCTCTTTCGGAGAGGCAAAAAAATATACTTGGGATTGTATAGGACCGCTTAAAAAGACAGCCTCCCTTGCAGTTCAATAAAATAATAAAGCAATCTGTTCAACTGGGTTTGAAATAACACTTTAAAAAGCCCCTTTAAAAATGAAAAAAGTCGAAATCCATTTCATTTCCATATTTGGCGAATTCAGCTCCTATGGTTTCGCCGAAGAGTGTTTGACCTATTTATTTGTCACTGAGACCACTTCACAGTGAAGGGATTGTTAGTTCCTGCAAAACTGAGAAAAATCCAATGTGCATAGTGCATTTGCAGATGGAAACAGACTGTGTCGCCCGGATTTGGAGGGTGGGTTTGCTAGAAGCTTTGTGTTAACAACTGGTGAAAAGCTTGACCTTTGCGTGACCTAGGTCAAACAAACCCCCAACTCAAGAGTTCTCCTTTGACATGGATACCTGTTTAGGGAAGGGGGCAAGAAAAAGGAGACGCAGATAAAATTATGTTAAGAGACTTGCAAGCTTGCTTTTTTTTTTTTTAAAAAAAAAAAGTTCTAGTTTACTTGATGATTTGGGGGCACAGTAGTATCCATCTTGGAGTGCTACAAAGAACCACATTCTATTTCTAAGTGTCAAAGGGATGGCATAATAGGGGTATGTTTCTCTCTCTCTCTCTCTCTCTCTCTCTCTCTCTCTCTCTCTTTCTTCTTTATCATGTCTTACTCTTCTTATTCTTCTCTCTCTTTCCCCCCTCCCCTTTCTTGATATAGGCAGGCAATGCTTAAGCCTCTCTCTTCCCGCCTCCCTCCCCCCCCCACCCCCCCCCCCGCCCCCCAGTGCAATATGATCCGGGTTGTGATTCAGAGTTGAATGAATGGGCTGAGCCACACTGATGAAAACATTTGATAATGTGGAAAATAAAGGCTCTGGCAAGAAGGAGATGGTCGAGCTTCCATTGTTTGTCCTCACACTTTGTTTTTATAGGGGTTCTCACAGGAACAAATAAAGGGGAGTAAATAAAAGCAAAAGAGCACTGTTGGTCCCTATCGTGGCCTCACACATGCTCACGAGTCAACTCTGGCAGGAAACTAGCAAAGGTCTGTTCCCAACCATTTGCGTTGCATCTTTATCTCCCTCGGCTCATTGTTTGCCACCCAATGCTTAAACCTCAACTTCCCAAGTAAAAGCTTCCTGTTGCTTGCTTTTAAATATAGTTGTGTTACAATAACAACCAAAAAGAGAGAGAAAAAAAATGGAGAAATGCGTTAAGGAAGCCAAAAAAAAAAAGGGACGAAGCGAGTCTAGTCCAAGGTGCTGCTCAAGTTTCGGGGCTCAGACGCACGCGGCTGGTCACCGGGGTGCGGCCTCGGGTCTCCCCGTGGGTGCCCGGGGGCAGGGACGATCCGCAGGCCCCCCCCACGGGGTCAAAAGTGAAGGAGAACAATGAAAACGCCCAGTGGTTCTCACAGCTGCCCCTGTGCTGTGTTTGCTTTCACTTGGTTTTAAGTTGGAGGCATTGTTTGTGTGGCCGGGATCGTCCGCCCTTCCGTGGCCGGCCAGGGGAGCGCGCGTCCTCTATGAACTGTGCTCCTGCTTCCAGATCTTTCGCTGTCGGGGCCTCTGAAGGATCTACTGTCTTCATTCCTCGGGGAAAATATGGTTCTCATTCCACCCTCCGTGGATGGGGGTTACCCCGAGACTTCCTGCAATTTGGGAGGAAAGCGCACCAGTTTTCTCAGGCCCTCGGATGTAAACAACATTGTTTATGCCGCTTCCACTCGCCTGGGCCTCTGTTTGTGCAGGCCCTCACACAAGTGGGTCTGTTTCGCATTTAAAAAAATTAGTGTGTGTGTTTTCAGAACCAATCTATCAAGGGAGGCCAAGAGATGCCATCAGCATGCGCGGTTGGGGTTTGCTAGATTCTGGCTTTCAAACCGTGCTTGACAGCCATTGGCTCTCTGGCCCCACGCTCACGTGGCGCGTGGGGGGCTCGGTCCACTCCTCTAATTCTGTGTTGGAAGCAGCTGATCGGGGGACCCCTATCCCCTCCCCATTGCACAATGTCCCCTAAATTATTACCAGCGCCCAAGAGACCTTTTTCTGAAGAGAACTCCCAGAAAGGCCAGAATGAGAACAACACTGCAGCCGAAACCGGTTTGGCTCAGTGGTAGAGCGTCGGTCTGCGGACTGAAAGGTCCCGGGTTCGATTCCGGTCAAGGGCATGTACACTGGTTGCGGGCACATCCCCAGTAGGGGGTGTGCAAGAGGCAGTTGGTCAATGTTTCTCTCTCATCGACGTTTCTAGCTCTCTAGCTCTCTCCCTTCCTCTCTATAAAATATCAATAAAATACATTAAAACAAAAACAGAACAACACTGCAGAAGTACAGTGCATGGGAGAGAGAGAATCATGAATCTGTTGTCACAGCTCACAATACAGCGAATTAAAATCTAAGGGGAAGCCGAAACCGGTTTGGCTCAGTGGCTAGAGTGACGGCCTACGGACTGAAAAGTCCCGGGTTCCATTCCCGTCAAGGGCATGCACCTTGGTTGTGGGCACGTGCCCAGTGGGGGATGTGCAGGAGGCAGCTGATCGATGTATCTCTTTCATGGATGTTTCTAACTCTCTATCTTTCTCCCTTCCTCTATGTTAAAAAGAAATCAAATTAAAAAAAAAATCAGTGAAAGTGAAAGAAAAAAAATCTAAGAGGAAATAACTCCTAAAAAGACAAGAGTGAGTGTTCACTCACTCACTTACGTGTGTGTTGAGTGGAGCAAAGCCAAGGGGGGGGCGGCTAAAGGGGGGCATCTCGCCCCACCAATGCCCCGCAGTCCTGCAAGGCCAGAGCAGGCAGCCTGCCCCTCTCCCTGTGTGTGACCTGTCACTGCCCTTGTAGACACAACTCCGCGTGCTCTGAGGGTCATCTCCGTGTCCGTGATCGCAGGGCGCAGGCCTCCTGGGCAGCTTCCTAAGGTGACACTCTGAGTGGGAGGGACCTCAGGCCTAACCCAGCTCTGCTCCCTACCTTCCACACTGCCCATGCCCAGCCGATCCCCCTTTCCCTCAGTTACCTGTGGGGCCTGCCTCTGAGAGGCTGCCTCCTGGGCACCAAGAGAAGGAAACGACTGCTCTCATCTGGCGGGGTCCAGCGGGAGAGGATGTCAGGAGAACGCAGCCCTCATTCCTTTAGGCGAGCCTCCAGCTGCTTCCAAGCTGAGCGGTCCCAGATGCCATCAGCTTGTTCCTGTCCCAGAGCCACTGGGGTGCCTGCGCTGCCCTGGGTGAGGGCCAGGCGCTCCGCATGGCGCTAGGGAAACGTGTGGTTACACCGTGACTACTGGTCACTCGCAGTGATAAGCTGGAGAACTTGGTTTTTCTTTTCCTCCCCTACTCAAGAGTCTGCAAGTGTTTCTCCTGGCTCTGAGGAGAATTCAGATTCAGAATTCTGGTTGGACATGTTGGGTTGCCTGTAAATGCACCCTCGCTTTGGGGTAAGTCATGTCACTCATGCCCACACAGGTGGCATCCTCTTCATGCAAAGGAGTCAGAGGAAGCCGATGCTTCGGCAATGTGGGCTTCGAACTTTCAGGGTAGGGTTGCCCATGAGTGAGATTGGAGCCTGTGTTGCTTGGCGGAGAGGCCCACGTAGCAGAAACGCATGAGCCTATGACCCCTAGTATTAAAACGCCTACACTCCTTAAGACCAGTTTGTCGCCGGCGAGCCCTTAATTCCACAAGGCAACTGGGACGAGCAGAAGTGCGCCTACCTACTGTTCCGCAGTCTGGTCTTGAAGGTATAAGTGGGAGCTGAGTCTGGGGTTCAAGTCTCTCCTCCTCTTTCCCAGTAATACAGGTGGCCACATCTGGACAAGAATACACACTCCGATTCTGTCTATTGTAGCTCACCCGGTCCCAGTTCAACATGGGGCTTTTTGCTGTCTTCCTAACTGTCAGATTTGTACGGCATTTCATACTTGGGTGCTGCACCCAGAGTTGCCCTAAGTCTAGTTAATACTGTTATTACCATGGTAGTCGATTTCCTTATAAACGAATCGCCCTTTTCAACTCTCTCTTTAGAAAACGATCCTGGATTTCTTCCACCGCCGTCTCAATAATAATAATAATAAAATAAGCCAAGAAGTTATAATTACCCCGTACACAGCCTCTGTGGTGTGGTTACATAAAATACTCACTTGCTATGATGTTAATTTTCATTCATTGCAAATGAGCAGGAACAAAATATTCCTGGACTGTTTGATTCCACCTTTCGATGCGCGTTATGACTCCCCTCACGGTAAACCATATAGGCCACTGTCGTCCACTCTGTAGGGCACTTTCTAATAAATAGAGCCAGCTAAAAATAGTGATGTTCTTCATTAAATGTAAAACGATCATTTTAACGGCTCCTACTCTGAGTAACCCATACATCACTTAATCAGAGCCATTTAAGGAGAAAGAGGAGGGGGGGAAGGAGGGAAAGAGAGAATGAGAATATGAATAGATCATCTGTCTGTATTTCATTTGGTGGCAATATGAGTAGGATTTAGGCTAAGGGTGGTTCTTTAGCCATCTCATTGTTTCCTGTAAAAGTTTTTTTTTATTTTTTTTGTTTTTTTTTTACACGTGGTGGTTATGATGGGCTGTATGGAAATATAGGTTTAATCAGACTAATAAAGATCACACTTCATTAGTTCGCCTGCGATAGAAAAGAGTGGCACTTGTGGCAGGAACTGGCGGCCTGACCTCAGAGGGGTTTCAGCCCTTCCTCTCCCTCCAGCCACTTGAACCAGCCATTCTGTTGTTCCACGTGGAATAGCTCTCCTAACGGGGAAAGGAGAATTCGGCCAACTTCTAGAAGGCATGACCAATTCTTTGTTAAATTTTTCTGTGTATTCTCTCTCTGTATATATTTGGAGAGAGTAGCACTGACTCGGGGCAAGTTGCTTAACTCTTTTCTGTGGAGAAACAAACGCCATAAAGATAAAGGCTATTTTCTATGGCCTCCTCTGCCTCACCTCTGCATGAACTCTAAATCTGCATATCTGTGGCCGAAACTGGTTTGGCTCAGTGGTAGAGTGTCGGTCTGCGGACTGAAAGGTCCTGGGTTCGATTCTGGTCAAGGGCATGTACATTGGTTGCGGGCACATCCCTGGTAGGGGGTGTGCAAGAGGCGGCTGGTCGATGTTTCTCTCTCTCATCGACGTTTCTAGCTCTCTATCTCTCTCCCTTCCTCTCTGTTAAAAATTCAATAAAATATATATTTTAAAAAAAATAAATCTGCATGTCTGTGATGCCAACGGCCACGCGGTCAACAAGCGCCGACTGCCTGCTAGCGGTAGGCCCTGAGGATGTGCCACGCTGGGCAAGACCCATTTGCGGGCTCGAGGAGCTCCCGTCCGGTGGGGATGGCGGTTGTATAAACAAGCCGTGGGAATGTGGTGTCACACCAGCTCTAATGGTGGGAAAATACATCTACCCTGATCCTGGAGGATCCTGGTAATATAGTAATAAACTCTATTTCATGCACTCACAAATGTACACCTACGTTTGCTCACCCCTGGATGTAACCCCATTGTTCCTCACAACACTGTTCCCCCTGGAAGGAGCTGGTTCCCCATTGACACCAGCCTCTCTCGGGGGGAGGCAGGGAGGCTGTCAGAGCGGAGGCACTTCATGGAGGCCAGACAGATGGTGGGCCCGGCCTGGAACTCCAGTCCCGGGCTCTGACCCGCAGGTCAGCCCTGTGTATACATGTTTGGGAAAACGGGGAACTTTGGGAAGATGAGAAATAGCGGCCTGATCTTGTGAAATCACTATTTGACCATCTGGGAATTTGCCCCTGACTCACTGCCAAGTGTAGGGAGACCTGGAATGGTCACTGCGCGCTCACATAGTCTAGGCCCATGGTCAGCAAACTGTGGCTCGAGAGCCACACGCGGCTCTTTGGCCCCTTGAGGGTGGCTCTTCCACAAAATACCACGGCCTGGACGAGTCTATTTTGAAGACGTGGCGTTAGAAGTTTACCTTTAAAAAAAATCGGCTCTCAAAAGAAATTTCAGTCGTTGTACTGTTGATATGTGGCTCTGTTGACTAATGAGTTTGCCGACCACTGGTCTAGGCATAGCTTCTAAACACCGGCTTCCCGTTAAAATAATAAAATAAGGAAATCAAGCTAGTACAGAAGAGAGACAGCATGATCACTCAGAACAGCTTTCAGAATGCAGGATTCATCCTCTCTTCTGTGAGAACATGGCCCCAAATGGTCGCATTTCATGCCTTGATGCTTCTCTGATGGTGATCAGCTCCCCATACTGTGATTTTATAATAAATTATCTATTTTTTTTAACCTGATCCAACTCCCGTCTTTTGGTGAGAGAGAGAATGTAGACATCTGGCTTTGGCCAACAGTGACCCACCATTCACCTCCCCAGTCATTTCGTTCAGACCGGCCTGTGCCCACACCTGCTCGTGCCTTTGGTGGTCTGTCCTACAGGAGCGGACATTTATTGCCTCCAAGTACTGCAGAGGTGCTTGACTTATGTGGCGAGGCAGTTCAGAGGTTTCCGGAAGAAAACTCCCCCAGGTCTGACTGAGACGGAGAGAGGAAGGCCATGATCTCCCCCCCCCCCCCCTCCGCCCCTTCATATCTGACGTGGAAGTCGCACTCTCACAGGCCTTCTGCGATGGAGGCGCTGCGATCTGGGGCTGCCTCCCTGCTGGCCTGTCTGGGGAGAAGGCAGGACGTGGCGTGGGGCAGGAGCCGTGCCGTCGTCGCAGTGACCCAGGGCCCCCGGGCAGGAGAGGAGGCTGGGCCGGGTGGAAGCATCCTGTTGCTCGGAGTCAGGAGGCCTTGGCTGGAAAAGCTGGCTTCTGTGCAGGTAGCTGGGTGGTCCGAGAGGCAGCGTCCAAGGGGTGTAGCAAGTTCGGGCCTGGCGGTTCCGGGTACCCACTGTGCTAGGTGGGGCCAGCAGCAAGGAATGCTAGGCCGCAGGCCAAGTCAGAAGCTAGGGCCGGGCTGGGGTTGGCATTCGGAGGTCCGTTTTGGAGGTGAGGATCCCCTCCAGCTGGCAGTTCATGGGAAAAGCACTCCGCCCCGGGGAAGGAAGCCTGGCAGGGGCTGGAGGAGGGAGGAGGAGGAGGTTCCCAGCCGCTGTGGACCCCGAAGAGGACTGGGAGCAGAGCAGAGACTCTAGCCACATACCCAGGCTGGGGGGCCGGATCTGCTGTGGTAGGTGGGTGACTTCAGCTAACGGTCAGCAGGCGCTCCTGGGAATCTTGGCCTCGGGGAGGCCGAGCTGTCTCTGTCTTTGTGGGGTGATGGTCCGGGAGACCGAAGGGGCCCGGGTCCCGGGGGGTAGAGGCTCTGTGGTGGCAGCTGTAGGTGCTCTGGGCGAGGCAAGGGCAGGTTGGAGAAGGGAGCAGTGCGAGGTGGCGGAGAATCAGAGGGGGAAGATTTCTGCCTTGGTGGATGAGAATAATTCCTGGATTATTCCGCTCCCTTCTTCTCCCTCAGCTGGGTTTCAGGTTAGCACGTAGGTGACATCATCCCTGGAACCCCACAGATCTGGCGCGCTGCCACCCTTGGGCGTGGGGGCAGCCAGTGCCCGTGGGTGCCCTGCGCTCCAGGCTGGTGTGGCTTGCGGCAGGCAGCCTTGGTTGTGCTTCTGTGTCCCTCCTGGAACGGAGACTCATCGTTCTCCGTTACATAAATGGCGGCGAGAGGAAACAAACTGTCCCGTGAGCTTGTGAGCTTGTGGTGGGCTCTGCTCTCCCGCTGTGGTGGGCAGCCTGGCCTGCCCGCTCAGTGCCAACCGCCCGGGCTCGGCCGCCTCCATGTTCCCGTAGCCGAGTAACTCCCGCCCCTTCCATGGAGGCTTTCTGTGTGGTTTTCTCCTTTGATTTTCGGAGGCACGTTCAAGGGAAAAATAGCCCCACACTTCTGCCACGTGGCCACTTTGGACATCCTGCCACTCTTGCGTGCTGTCTCTGTCTCTGTGAGCTCTCAGGCCTGTTTTCTCCCTGTCAGAGGGGGTTTTCGGATTTCGCCGGTGTCCGTTCTCTCTGAGGAGATGCAGGCCGGGATGCAGGCTGTTTGTCTCTCTGTGCTCCGACTCGGGGAGAAAGGCCACGAAGGGCACAGCATGGGTTACACTCTGTGCTGGGTGTGGGCAGCAGAGAGCAACGGGGAAAGGCGTGGCGACCGCTCTGGAAGCTCTTTCTGGAGGTTAAAGAAACGGGCTTCCATCTCGGTTATCCGATCCAGTGGAGTGCAGTGGAACGAGGAGCTCTGAAGCGCTTAGGAGGTTAGCCTTGAGTCAGATCTGGGTTCGAATCCCCCAGTGGCTCCATTTCCTTATCTGAGGACCAGCCTCTTTCCTTATCTGTGCTTTGCCGCCAGATTGCCCAGGGGACGGGAGACAGTTCAGGAAGGTACTTAGTAAGGTACATGTTCTCTGTGCAACCTGTAATTGTCAGTTAGTAAATATACCTTTCTATTGGCTACTTAAACAGCCATTGAAATATCAAGTAAAGGTTTTTGTGGGTGCTTTTAAAAAATATATATATTTATTGATATTTTACAGAGAGGAAGGGAGAGAGATAGAGAGCTAGAAACATCGATGAGAGAAACATCCTCTTGATATCCTCTTGACATCCTCTTGAGAGAAAGCTGCCTCCTGCACACCCCCTACTGGGGATGTGCCCGCAACCAATGTACATGCCCTTGACCGGAATCGAACCCGGGACCTTTCAGTCCGCAGGCCAACGCTTTACCACTGAGCCAAACCGGTTTCGCCTGTGGGTGCTTTTTAATGTGGAGAAGTTGACAGGTTTTTGTTTTGTGTTTTGTTTTGTTTACCATTGTGACACATTTAACTTCTAAGGTTTTTGTGAAGATTGATGGAAAATAAAAGCCAAACATAGTTTCCTATAATTAGTAAATGCTCAATAAACATTAGTTTTTGTTACCACTAATATCCTTACTATCTTGACTGGAGACAGACTGTAATGAAAAATTAGCCATTTTTTTTGTATAGCGTATCTCACTTTTCCTAGACCTTAAAGACACCTTTCCTGAACGATAGGACTTTTTTCCCCCATATCAGTAAAACCAAAACCAAAACCAAAACCAAAACCTTTGCCTTTAGCGACGGCCACAGACATGTTGCTTAGCGCTCGGAGGACGGGTTGTGATGCACTGACCTGCTTTGCCTGGGAATGAGAACTTGGGTTTATAAACACCGTTTCCAGCGCCTCTGCCGGCAGCTGCCAGCGTAAGTGACAGGACTCGCCGGGCAGCCCTGCCCACCCTTTTCACACTTCCGGCTCCCGCGTCCCTCCGGGGATTTTGGGGGGAAAAAGAGAATAGAAAGTAGAAAAATGAGAATAGGAAAATGAAAGCGGTCTGCCCTGCCGGGAGAGCAGGCGCGTGTATTTTGAAGGGTGGCTTCTAGGAACGGAGACAGGGTGGGGGAGGCGAGGAGAGGTGAGGAGAGTGGCAATGGTATTCTCTCTGCTTGGAGGGAGGGGTTCAGAAACAGGCCCCCGAGCCCCAAGAAAGTGCTGGAGAGCGAAAGTAACGGCCAGAGCTCGTGGCATTCACTGGGCTGAGCCACAGCTGCCAGGTGATGTGTGAAAATAAACATTTTCTGCAGCTTATTTTATTTGATCTGCCCAATAACGCTTAAGGTGTAAGTACTTTTACGATAGGCTCATTCCTTTTCTTTTTTTTTCTCTCCTGAAGAAGAGAAACAGAGGCTTGGGGAGATTAAATAACTTGCTCAGGGTCACACAGGCATTAAGTGGTGAAGATGGGGTGTATATGAACCTAGAACAGGGGTGGGCAAACTTTTTGACTCGAGGGCCACCATGGGTTCTTAAACTGGACCAGAGGGAGAGCCGGAACAAAAGCAGCCTGACCATGCTGGCACTCTCATCTTGGGCTGCTGGTGAAGGAGCGGAGGGGAGAGCAAGAGAACCCTCCGCTCTTTCGGCTCCGCGGGCCGGAGAGAACAGCCGAACGGGCCGGCCCGCGGGCCGTAGTTTGCCCACGGCTGACCTAGACCATCTGATTCCAGAGGCTAAACTCTTATAATACTTCCAACACGGGAGGCAGGGAGTGAGGCATGGTCCCTGCTGAGGAGACAAAGGCGGGGAGAGAGGGCTGCGGGGTAACATAAAGAAGAGTCACCAGTGGGAACACCTGCCCTATTTGGATACTCCAGTTAGCCCTACAGACCTGGTGGCATTGCATGCTCAAAACAAGGACCCGGAGAAGCCTTTTCCCCAGGCGCCCGAAAATGTCCAGCTTTATTTGCTCCCAGGAGAAGACCCTCCGGTAGCTTGATAAGACGCCCACTGTGGTCCTGGGTCCCGGAGCACAGCATCCACAGGCCGTGGGAGCGTGTGAGGGATGCAGATCCTCAGGACTCTCCTTTGCCGAGCCCAAAACACCTGTGTCCCCGGAGCTCCCCATGCGAGTTAACCGGAGTAGCACTGCTCTAGGGCAGTGTTTCCCAAACTTTTGGCATATGTGTACCCCTTCTAGAATTTTTGTAACGCTGAGTACCCATAGTCAAAAAAAAAAAAAGGATGGCTGAAATCGGTTTGGCTCAGTGGTAGAGCGTCGGTCTGCGGACTGAAAGGTCCCCGGTTCGATTCCGGTCAAGGGCATGTACCTTGGTTGTGGGCACATCCCCAGTAGGGGGTGTGCAGGAGGCAGCTGGTCGATGTTTCTCTCTCATGGACATTTCTAGCTCTCTATCTCTCTCCCTTCCTCTCTGTAAAATATCAATAAAATATATTTTTTAAAAGGATGTATTTTAATAATAATCAAAATATATTTATTTTTTCTTTTTTGGTACATACACAAAATAATAATACATGAAAAATAAAATTATTCATAAAATATAAATAAAAGTTATATTATAAATGACATTTATTTGGATCAATGAGAAGGATGAAATTGACTTGACTCATGAAAACGTAGAATTAGGCACAGCTAAGCACGGTGCAGTGCATATCCCCACCAAACTCTTCCCGTACCCCTGGGGGTATGCGTACCACACTTTGGGAAACACTGCTCTAGGGAGTTGGTTTGCCTCTACTCTGCCCGCCAGAGTGAAGTCACCACGTGGCACAGTGTGCTCATTTTTAGGGGCAAACACTTGTCCCTTGTGAACCGAGCGCCCCGTGTGTGTGGCATGACAGACCCACAAAGAGCTGGAGCCGGGGGTCGTCAGAGGAGGGAGGAGGTGTAGTGAGACACACATGCCAGGAGTCCACAAACCTTCCCTCTCAGAAGCTGTTGGGATCTTAGATCCGTGGTTGGCAAACTGCGGCTCGAGAGCCACAGGCGGCTCTTTGGCCCCTTGAGTGTGGCTCTTCCACAAAATACCACGGCCTGGACGAGTCTATTTTGAAGAAGTGGTGTTAGAAGAAGTTCAAGTTTAAAAAAATTTGGCTCTCAAAAGAAATGTCAATCGTTGTACTGTTGATATTTGGCTCTGTTGACTGATGAGTTTGCTGACCACTGTCTTAGATGTTTTTTTAAAAAAATATATTTTATTGATATTAGAGAGGAAGGGAGAGAGAGATAGAGAGCTAGAAACGTCGATGAGAGAGTAACATCGACCAGCCGCCTCTTGCACACCCCCGCACCGGGGATGTGCCCGCAACCAATGTACATGCCCTTGACCGGAATCGAACCCGGGACCTTTCAGTCCACAGACCAAGGCTCTACCACTGAGCCAAACCGGTTTAGGTCTTAGATGGTTTTTAATTAGGTGATCAGCCTTTGTTTTGGCTGGCCCATTTTCTTTCAAACTATAAGATCTTTTCATTCTCCCCAAAGACTTGCTAATCTATACTTCACAACCTGGTCCCATTTTACTTTGTATGCAAAGAAGTCTGTCTCTGCAGAATACCTCCTCTTCCTCCCCTGCGCCCCCCATGGCACTCCTCTCACTCCGACTCCTTCCTTACCCGGGATGCTCTCCGTTCCTGCTTCCACTCTCTCACCGTCCGTGCACCTCCCTGCCATCCTCCCCGCATACAAGACTCCCTCAGACCTCCTGTGGGCCCAGAGCAGACTAGAAGGGCATCACTAAGGGATGAAGAGGGGCCACCCATGGGTGCCCAGAGAGATGATCCCAGGAAGGCAGGGAAAGTCAGGATGGACGGGTGCCCCCTACTATTATTTTTTGTTTCTTTATTAATCCTCACCTAAGGATATTTTTTTTCATTGATTTTTTTTTTTTTGAGAGAGAGTGAAAGGGAGGGAGGGAGAGAGATAACCATGGATGTGAGAGACACACATCGATTGGTTGCCTCCTGCAGGCACCCCCTTTGGTGCATGGGCCAACGCTCTAACCACTGAGCGAAACCAGCCAGGGCAGGTGTCCCCTATTTAGCCAACTCACCAGGCTCGTGGGGAGGCTCTGCTCTATCATCCAGCCACACAAGTGATGGCGAATGTGTGGGAAGAGTTTCTACAGAATGTACACACATTATCCTGGTTTGCTGGCACCATTCAAGAATGATGTGTCCAGATGAACACAACCCTACTTTTATAAATTTTGAAAAAGTTTAGGGGCATCTTTTATGAAAGTGCTTTTAGACTATACATAGACTCTATCAAATATGATTATAATAGATTATTTATAGAAATAATTTAGCCCAGCAGGTATGGTTCATTGTTTGAGCATTGACCCCTGTACCGAGAGGTCACCAGTTCAATTCCCAGTCAGAGCGCATGTCCCAGCAGGATCCCCAGCAGGAGGCGTGCAGGAGGCAGCCCATTGATGTTTCTCTCTCATCGATGTTTCTATTTCCACCTCTCCCTTCTCTCTCTCTCTCTAAAAATCAATGCCAATGTATTAGAAATAATAATAAAGTCAGTAGATACATGAGTTATGGCACTGTGTTCTGTATCTTCTTGTTTACACAGCCCCTTTAGAACAGAGGACTAGTCCCCAAGCTAAGGGCCCTGGGGAGCTACACTTCTGAGGTTTTTATTTTTCGCCTCTATTATCTTATATTTTCCTGAAGATCTCAGCCTACACACTATCAAGCAGGAAGCCAGAGGAGCAAACTTTTGGAACCTACATCTAAAATACACATAACAGCCGAAACCGGTTTGGCTCAGTGGTGGAGCATCGGTCTGCGGACTTAAGGGTCCCGGGTTCGATTCCGGTCAGGGGCATGTACCTTGGTTGTAGGCACGTCCCTGGTAGGGGGTGTGCAGGAGACAGCTGGTTGATATTTCTCTCTCATCTACGTTTCTGGCTCTCTATCTCTCTCTCTTCCTCAGTGTAAAATATCAATAAAATATATTAAAAAAAATAAAAATAATAAAATACACATAACACATTTCTGTCTGAGGAGCTTATGATCATTTCTCCGTAGAAAGCATAGGAGCTTTGCCATAAGCAATCTGTGGCTCTAATCCAATGACTCTCAAACTTGGCTGTGCATTTTAATCATCTTGGAGCTTTAGCAATGGCTAATGCTGGGGTCTCACCCTCCAAAACACTCATTTCATTGGCCTTGGGTCCAGTGCAGGCATCAGGATTTGTCAAAGCTGCCGTGTGATTCTCGGTGTAGCTGAAGTCGGGAACTACTGCTTCTTAGCTGCGTGTCTGAAACTTTTTCTAATCCTACTTTTCCGGTGTGTTCCATATGATTGAGTTTGTGAGAAGTGACCTCTTTGGTAAGTAAATGTTATCTTGTCTGTGTAAAAGTGTATGTATCTATACTCATACATGTATCCTAAAAGTAGAGTCTATAGAAGTTTAAAAAGAAGTTATATGACAAACTTTTGAAGATATCACAAAATAAATGGTGTGTGAGTATGTGTGTATGTGTGTCTATACACATACATGTATCCTATATGTAGAGTCTATAGAAGTTTAAAAAGAAATTATATGACAAACTTTTGAAGATATCACAAAAATAAATGGTGTGTGTGTGTGTGTGTGTGTGTGTGTGTGTGTGTCTGCTTGTCTTTAATATTCCACACGTGGCACTCTTTTTTCTAAAACATTTATTTTCATGTTGTATAAAACTTTTTGATCTTTCATTAATATTTGATTTGTATATTTTGGGAAGAATATCTCAAGCAATGAATTCATCATGCATTATTAAAATAAAATTTAAAAATAGGCAAAGTATTGGTTCCTAAAATGCTTTCTAAGATGTTGATTCCAAACAAAAGTTTATGACTTTTGCACTGTTTTACCTTTGCAATTGCAAGTGTGTTTTCCTTCTTTTTTTATCTTAAAAAACGGCCGGGGGGTGGGGGGATTTCCAGTTTGTTTTAGTGTTAGTATAAATACATGGATTTCAGTCCTATCTTGTAGGGCACTCACATCCTGAAGTTTCTCAGACTTCATAAAGAAGTTATGCTGTTTTTGCAGGGATTTTCCATGGTGTTTAGTTGGGGGGAAAATGCTGAATGGATGAAAAATGAGTAAAATCTCTGTGTTCTTTTTCCCTTTCCTATTCATCACTGCTGTTTGTCCTCTGTGTGTAGGCAACTAATTTGCTGTTGTTCCCCCGAGGGGAATTCAAGTCAAAAAGTCATATTGAATTACTAGAAAAAAGGTATTCCTATCTCAAAAGAACAAAGTACAATGATGCAGGGGGGGAAAAGAATACTTGGAGAATCTATCCCATTTCTTGGTGTACACGCTGTATCTGTCCACAGCACTCTGCTCCTATGAATACTTACATAAAATAAATCTTAAGTTAACAGTAAATATGAATACTGATGGACTCTGATGAATGACTCTTACTTTCTATGAAGTTAGGTCCAGTTTCTTCCTTTGATCCCATCAACTGCACATTAAAATTTTGACTTTTTTTTGGTATTCTATAAAAATCCAGTAAATATTTTCATTCTGGGCCTCAGTGATGTAGTTGGGTTCTTTTCCTATTTTTCACGAAGTTGTACTTTACGCATTATTTGTGTTGACAGCGAAGAACCATAACGTGGTAGGAGCTTGATAGAACGTGTTATTTATAGTAAAGAAGTTATTCCAAATTTATTTCAACAGGCTGGCATTCCCGGAGCTATACACACCCAAACGGTACGAATGACCTACATATACACACAGATGTTCAACCTAGATCTCTTACTCCTAATCTCATTGCTTTACACCCTCAGGGCCCATTCACCGTCACCATAATTTCTGTAAAGAAGTCTTGGGATGTTCAGAAACTCATAGCTTCCCACACGTAGGCAGGGATAAACAGGGGTGGTGTGGCGTGGGGATGGCAGGATGTAACGATACGTTTGGAAACTGACATTGGGCTCTTCTGAAAGGCTGGCATCTGTTGATTAAAAAAAAAAATCTCTCCCAACACAAGCTGTATTTTTAAACCTACCTTTACTTATCACGCTACCTGAAATTCTGCCATTGAGTGATTTACATGAACAAATCTCCCTTTCAAAATGTCAACACTCCTGGGAAAGTGAGGGGGGCATCAGTTACTCATGTCTAGTCTGAATTAGTTCTTTCAGATTGCTTTCTACCTCCCCTCAACCCGAGGAGAGGCTGGATACTCTGATGGGTGGAAGATGAGGAGTGTGGATTCAGAACTGGGAAAGAATAGGTCTGGGTGAGGGGACCACAGTGGGGGGCCAAGTGCCTCTGCAAGGCAGGGGGGTGCTTGGGAACTCCAGTTGGTGGGTGCTGTGCAGTGGAAGAGAAGTACAGGAAAGGAGGTACTCCAGGCAATTAGCACTGAAATATGAATAGAAACTCCGTTTCCCCCTTCTACTGACACTTTCTGGCTTCTTGCACCCTGGCCTCAGTTGGAAATTCATTCATTTAATGAATTTTAAAAAAAATTTTATTGATTATGGTATCACATAATTGTCCTCATTCCCCCATTCCCATCCTAAACCCCTCCCCAAATATGCCCCCACCCCCCTGTTGTCCATGGCCACTGGCTAGGCCCATATGCATGCACACAAGTCCTTTGGTTGATCTCTGCCCCTTACTCCCACACTTTCCCTCTGAGGTTTGAGAGTCTGGTTGCTGCTTCTCTTTCTTTGGGTCAGTTTTTGTTCATCAGTTTATCTTGTTCATTATTTCCTCTAGATGTGTGAGATCATGTGATCCAAGAGATACCCTTGTAAAAACCGAAACTGTGACAAGCCATAATGGTTATGCTGAGAGGCAAATGAGTCAGTCTGTAGTGAGTTCCTTTCTGGGCCAACAGTTCTTTTGAGACCCAATTTCAATGTCAAACAGTTCCTTATGTGTACATGTCAGCCATGATATTTCAGATCTGGTTGGTGGACAAATGGTGGTGATGCAGGTCTGACCATCTCTGGTTTGGTCCTGGGCTTCCTTCAGCTACACACAGCTGCTGTCTGCTGGTATGGTGAGGCGTCCTCAGCGTCTTCCATCTCTGAACAATTTCTCTTCTGTCTTCATGGCTGGAGCACTTCTGTCTATTCCTCTCTGTTACAGGAATCCAGATGGTCTCAGAGTTGTTTTCTGAAAGTATACAAACATATTCTCAACCAAAAGTTATTTTGATTTTGATGAGCAAGCCTTGGGACTTTTCCCCATTCATAACTTGCTTCCGTGAGGAAATAGGTTCTAATGTCCAAGAAACCTACTGACAAATGAAGTCAGAATGTACACTGCCTACATTGAGGTCTACCCAATTGCCTTTCTGTTGTTCCTCATTCTCCAGCCTGAGTCTGGAATTGGAGGATCTGTTAGGTTGAACTGGGAAGGGACACTGGGGCATGAGGCTTTATGTGGTAAAATGTACGTACAATTAGGGCATGGAGAAAGCACTAATGATGCCACAGGTCATGACGTTAGAACCCGGGGGAAAAACTCCCAAATCCTCATCATGGCCCACAAGGCCCTGTACGGTCTGGCTCCTTGTCCTCACCAGCTTCTTCCCGTCCTGCTGCCCCAGGCTCCAGTCCTCTAGCTGTGTCAGGTCATGGGTCCTGCAAACACACAGAGCCTTGACCATGCTGTTCTTGGAACCTGCCATACTTCCTCTGCCCTCTGCCCTCTACGGATGCCCACTGAACCCAGTCGATTTTCTCCACCCTTTAGATTTCTGCTCCAGATCACTCCCACCTGAGTCAATTTTCTTTGTTTCACACTCTCAGAGATTTGTATTTCTTTTTGATTGAGTGCAATTGGACATTTATTACTGTGATTATTCCTTTTAACATCTCTGCCCTCTAACTGGAAAGCTCCATAGACATGGGGACTTTTTTTTTTTCTGATTTTGTTCACCATGTGTGTCCCTAATGGTTGGTATAATGTTTAGGAATATAGAAGGAATTCAATACATTTCTGTTGAAGGAAGGAAGGAAGGAAGAAAAGAAGGAATTAGAAGGATGACTGTTTATAAAAAAGATGGTCACCTATGCCATCTTTTAGAGCTCATTTTTAAGGGCTATATTATTCCTGCTTTAAAAAAAGGGGAGCAGTACATTCATAGACAGAGCTGCTTTCTCCAGGTTCTGATTCTTCATTTCTTCCCTAAGGTCTGTGATGAGAGGGGACCGCTAAAAGGCACAGTAAGGCTCTGAGCTCCGTCCACAGTGGTTAACGATTAACAACTCTTTGACACTGGTTAACAAACCTGAGTTCAACTAGAAAGGAAAATCCTCATGGCAAGTCTCCGTGAAGCCAACCTTAGGAAGCCTATCTAGACGTTTCTTTTTATTAAGTGCCAACACTGTGTTTATTTAACGTCAGCTCATTCTTGCGTCCATCTTTTCGGTCCGTGCCATTGGTATATCTGCAGCGTGGGCAACTGTGAAAGCCATGGCAGGTGCCAACATCTAACTCCTTATCTGGGTTTCCAAAGGAACCACCTCAGTCTTCAGGAAAGCCAAGGGTGGTACAGGAAGATGTATATGAGAATACACACTCTCTCTTTTTTTTCTTTCTCTCTTAAAATCAACTCAGAAGCACTTTGAACTAAGAACAAGGAAACCTTCAACCCCAAAGAATGAGAAGAGATGCAAAAGGGAGGCTGAGTGAACAGGACCCTAATTAAAGTCAAACGTAGAACTTAACCATTGGATTTAGACTCTTACATATTTGTATGTTGGCTGTCGATTCTGAGCTATGTGCAGCCTGCTGTGTTTTTCTTGAAAAATATGGAATAAGGCTTAGGGGTTGTATTGTTTTCATGCATCTTACAAAATGCTTCCCCGTGTCTCCCAGGATTGTATGACATGGCGATCTGTAGCTAGTATCAGATACTAAGGTCCTCGGGCCACCCGCTGAAGAAATGCTGAGGCAGGTGTGGAAGGATGCTGTGGGAAAGATGATACAGTGACTGGGCAAAACCAGAAAAGCCAGAGCTCTAGAGTTTTGCAGTTAGCACCGTAGCTGTCAAGTGTGAGTCTGGAGTCTGTGCTCAGGGTCAGATTGTCTGCTTAGAGACTGCTGTTTCTTCCTTTAAGTAAAACCGGGAGATGTGTGAAGGGGGGATAATGTAACTAATTCATTGGGGAAAATGCAGAAGGAGACAAAGAGCTTTTGCGTTATCCTTTAAAGTTAAGCTCAGGCCGAAACCGGTTTGGCTCAGTGGTAGAGCGTCGGTCTGCGGACTGAAAGGTCCCAGGTTCGATTCCAGTCAAGGGCATGTACCTTGGTTGCAGGCACATCCCCAGTAGGGGGTGTGCAACAGGCAGCTAGTTGATGTTTCTCTCTCATAGACATTTCTAGCTCTCTATCTCTCTCCCTTCCTCTCTGTAAAATATCAATAAAATATATTTTTTAAAAATAAAGTTAAGCTCAGGGGAAAATGGACACACTGTAAGAAATTGTAGTTAGGTAAATAGCTTTAAGTTACGGTTTCAGGAAGTAGGAGCGTGTTTCTGAAGGGCTGTGGCATTCACTATAAAGAACACTGTTAACTTGACCTCCTCCTTTATCTTTTGGCCAAGATGAGCTTAAAGATTCCAAGGAAACATCCCAGCTTTGGAGAAATGCATGTTGATTGTTCCCTTATAGCTGACTGAGTTACACTGCTGAATATTTTTCAGGAGTTTAACTTAGGTATGTAGCCACACACACACATACACACACACACACACACACACAAAATTATAACAGCTGGAAATTGAAACTATGGTTTTCCCCATGCATTTACTCATTTGTTTAATGAGCAATGGAAAAATTTGTACCCTGTATACTGGGGTAACCCTCGGTTAGGGAATCTTAGAGAAGAGTGTGACCCACTCTCCGCTTTCACGTATCCTATGACCAAGTCCTATAGTGTGTCCTCTAGTCATATACAGAAATCCTAGTCCTAGTACAGGGTGATGTGTGTTGGATGGAGGCATGTTGGGAGAAGAAAAATCACTCAAGATTGTGTGTGGGAAGGTGAGGGGGTGGGGAGAGGAGGTTGTATGCAGCTAGAGTCCACCAAATGCTTCTCTTATGGGAGATGGCAGTTGAGCTGAACTGGAAGGGTCACCAAGGAGTTTGCCAGGAAGGATGCTCCTGGAAAAGGGACCAGCATAGGAAATGCGGAGAGGTGTGAGAAAGCGGCCGGGGGACATGGGGTGGGATTTGGAGAGCATTTCGTAGGGATGCTCAGGATGGGGTGGGCGGTGTGTGCCCGCCCACACGCGGACTCAGCAGGAGACAGGCCGAAACACTCCAGGAGAGAGAGGTCATCAAAGGCCGCCTGTGCCAGGCGGAGAGCCACAGAAGGATGCGAAGGGCCCGGGTTTGATGTTTGAGAAACTTCATCTGGCAGCTGTTACACATTCTAAAGGAAGACAAAACACCTCCGTAGAGCCTCTGACGTGTTCTCACTGGTGGCTAAGAAAGGGTATTCACACCCTTTATCCTCTTAACAGAACACAGAAACATCACTCCGCCTGGCTCCTGGCTAAGTGGACACAGCCACGATCTGGAGAGGTGGGCTGGGGGTAGTTTTTAGGCTTTTTCCTGACAACCTGGTACACCCAGAATGCTCCCCTCAGAGGAAACCTGAGCTCCCCGCACTGCTGGGGTGTTTGCGCCACCAGCCCCTGGAAAGGCAGGCGTGAGGACGAGAAACCTCGCCATTGGATGGAAACTTAGCCACCTCACAACGTAAGATCTCCAGGCCTATGCATGCTTGTGAATTGACCGTTTATCCAACTTTTAAGACACAATAAATGAGGTGACAGAAGGTCTGACTTTCCGAGGGCTGTTTACAGATCTTGTCACATAGAAACCCACACCTGAACCTCTACGTTCATGTTGACCGATGTCACCCCAATACAATTAATTTAAAAAAAAAGACACAATAGAATTGGTCATTATGGAAAGATAGGATTATAAATGGCCTTGATGTTTCAGGTGAGGTGCATTTTTTTTTTTTTTTGGACAAACACTATATATTTCTAAACACCCGAGGAAGAGAAAAGGAAAGTGTAAGGAGTGGATGTGGCCTGACACGACAGAGTCTGGAAACAAAAATGGTAGATGAAATGATCCTGTAGCTGGCGTGGCTTCCAGTTTGACTTCCAGCAAAACATGGGGGGGGGGGTCTCCCCCAACCTTACACATCCGTTTGCCCCGGCAGTGGAAAGCTCAGACCCGTCCTTAGCAGTTTTGCCTCCGTGACATCACCATCCCTCTGACGGACACCACGCTCTATTTACAAACCCGCTGGCCGGCCCACACGGGCAGTGCCGATCGGTGGGGATGTCCATCTCAGGCACTTTCCTGGTTCTGTTTGCGCCTCGCTCGGAACAGGTTTCTGGGCATGGCAGTCCCGGGGGTGGGGGGAGTGGGGAGGGAGGGGAAAAAGTGGGAGCAGGGCTTTGACCTGCCCTGAGAGGACCCCCCGCCGACACGGTCAGTCTGACCCATTGAGTGGCCTGAATGCGATAAATGCCGCTTTATCCCGCTCTGAAAGGCCCGAGATAGCACAGCCTAAATGCCTGGGCATGCTTAAACGGGCAGCCCGGGGTGTTTGAGCTGAGCGCGTTTGAAATCCGAGCCCTCGGACGGCCGGGGAGCGGCCACAGGTCACCTGCCCCGCTCCGCCGGGACAGGCCCCCGTCCCGCAAGAAATCGTCCGTAGACGAATTGTCGTACAGATTCCTTTCTTTGTCGGTTGGCCTCTTTCACTGGACCATGGCCTATAAAATTTTGTAAAAACAATTCTTAAATATTATTGGAAAGGGCAAATGGCCCACGCTGAAAGGCTTGACAGGTTGACGTATAGAGCAGGGTTTTGATCGCTCGGAAGCGGAAATGTGTGGCCAGGATCCCCCCCCCCCCATCTTCCCCCCTGCTTGTTAGAAGCCTGGTGTTTCTTAAAAACAGTGTCTTGTTGGGGCACCCAGTTTTGCTCTGCACCCAGCCATCGGGCAGGCAATGTGCCTGCACCCCTGATCCTCAATCCTTTCGGGCCCATTTGGGGGAGGGGGAGCCCCTAAACAGCCGGCTCCTTTGAACGCAGAGTCCAAAATGCCCAAGGCCAGGAATTGCCAAGTCAGGAGCCATTCGGATGCTCCTAGCAAAGCAGATCGCTTTGGAGCTTTCTGAGAACAGCCAGAGCCGGGGCCCAGAGAGACAGAGGAGCCCCGAGTTTCACTACAGGGAGGGGTGGGGGCGATGGGAGGGAGGGGAAGAGATTGGAGCGGCCCCACCGGAGCCTGTGGACGTGGCCGGGAAGTGGGTTCCTGCATTAGAATGTTGCATATGAGCAGCCGGTCTGCGCCCGGCGCCCGCTGCCTCTGCAGCATCGCCAAAGGCCATTTTCAGGAGCCGCCCGCCCCTCAGTCACTGGCCTGCTAGTTAATTGCCACGCGGACTTCATGACACATGGGCAGATAATATGACATTTTCGGTTTCTGTCACTAGCAAACGCCGCGGCGTTGCTTGCACTAGTTGCTAAGAAGCTGTCAGAAGCCATTAGCCATTGGCCAGAGTCGCCCCGTGGCATTTCCTCATAGCATCAGCAAAACGAGCATAAATCACCCACCGGAGCCCACTGCTGTCCTAATGAGGCCGTAAGCTTGTTTATGGACTCGCATCATTTTTATGATTATTTCCACCTTTTCGGTTCGCCTTCATTGGGCGGCCGGAGGAAGTCAGCTCCAGGAATGAAGTCACAGCTGACATGTTACAAATGCGGCTCAGAAGCTGCGGGCCCGCTGCCGTGTGGTCGGCCGGCGGTTCTCCAAGTTTGTTTAGTGATCTTAAAAATAAAAAAGGGAAATAAATCCTCCGGAGACCGCAAGAGAGGTGGCTGTATCCAATTGCAGCGCGAGTGGCTGCGCTCAAGGTACAATTGACCGCGGTAGATGGTCCTCGGAGGTCGGGACGTGGCGAAATCCTATTTTTTTTTTCTTCTTCTCGATTTTTAAAGAGCGGGGGAGGTGAAACAATTCATTAAAACCCACGGAAGTGTCTGCTTTGAGAGCGGTGCGCTTTCTTACGCTCTCGTCTCCCCGTCCTCATCTTCCCCGTCTCCCCGACTTGTGCCGGGAAGGAGCAGGGTTTATTATTGTAGGCTTTTCTGAACACGCACCAGTATTTACACTGGATTGAAAGCATTTGCTTCCAATGAAAATCTTGTCTTAGATTACAGCCCAGCAGTGTAATTTCCCTCCCAGATGGGAGTAAAGTAGCTGTATTTGCCTAAAAACAGTAGGAAGAACAAACTGTGCGTTAAGCCCGGGCTGTTTTTGGCTGGAGCTAATGATGTAACAGAAACCTTTTCTTCGGGAGAGGTCACTGGCGGGGACCGAGGGGGCCGCTCTGGCTCCGGCTTGAAAGGTTTGCTCCGTGGTATCTACATAAGTCTCCACTTAAAAAAAAAAAAAACCTCTGCCCCTAATGCTTCTGCTTTTCGCGGGGCAGAAATAAACAGGAAAGGTTCTGGCGAGTGTTACACATGGAATGCAGAAAGCCTTCCCCTCCTAATGGAGTATATAATTCAGGTGCCCTCCAGGCACGCTTTCAGGAATTCTTTTGCCCGAGGTAATGGGAAGCTAAGGCTGCTTGAAGGCCTTGATTATCTATTGATGCACAAAGCTGGAAAAAAAAGTCCTCGCTGCCGGATTATAGTAGATATTTCCATAAATTATCAATGAATTCTCTTCCAGGCAGGCAGTAGGCACTGCCTGCTAAATTACTCTGAGGGGGTTTGGAGACAGAGAGAAAGGCTATTTTTTTTCTTTTTTTTCCTTTTTTTTAAAAGGTGGGAAACAGTCATGGCGGCGAAAAGACCTTGTCGTTCGGTTAGAAGCTTTTCGTTTCTAATCAACGATCCAGTAGTAGGCTTCTTTTCCTCGGTTACCTTTTTGCCTGTTGCAAGTGGATTAGCCCATGGACATTTTAAATGCTCTTGGAGTTGTTTGCTTTGCTCATGTTTCTTTAATGAATTGTTATTTTATATGGCGAATTGCTTCCCTGAATAAAAAGCCTCTTTAAATACCGGACTTGCAAAGAATTTGTTAGGCAAATCCAAGGGGACGCTTTATAAAACACTCGGTTATGCAAATAAAGAGTTGGGTGGGATGTGGGGAGTACAGATTGAGGGAGGGGAGTGTCTGGTCCGGCCCAGACCCACCGGCTCCAGCCCTGGGCAGGGTGACCCTCCAGTCACCCAACGGGAACCCAAGCACCTTCCTCCTCCAAACACCGAGGGCGTTGGCCACTGAGGGTCTTTATGGTCTTTTCTGCTGAGAACACAGCTAGGATTCTGTAGGAACTTCCACAGACATATATGGATTTCAAGTACAATACAATGTATGGATTTTTACATTAATGAAAAGTAAACTCTACAAAGTTCTGCAGGCATTTTTTTGGGGGGGGGTGCATGGCTTTGCTGCAATCATAGCAGAAGTGTTGAAATTGGTCTGTTCTTTTTTTAAAAAAATATATTTTATTGGGTTTTCACAGAGAGGAAGAGAGAGGGATAGAGAGTTAGAAACATCGATGAGATCGAGAGAATCATCGATCAGCTGCCTCTTGCACACCCCCTACTGGGGATGTGCCCACAACCAAGGTACATGCCCTTGACCGGAATCGAACCCGGGACCTTTCAGTCCACAGGCCGACGCTCTGTCCACTGAGCCAAACCGGTCCCGGCGAAATTGGTCTGTGCTTCACCCAACAAAGTTTTAAAACTTTAACTCAGTACCAGTCAAGGCTAGTTGGGGAGGGGTGGGGGGAGGGTCTCCTGAGGCAGCTGTAAATTGATAATGATAACCTAACTGCGATAGATTAGACTGAAATGAAAATAGAGAACTCTTGGTGCATGCAGTATATCTAGGCTCCTGGAAATGCGGACGGTGGGAATTCCTGGAGCAAAATACAGCCCCCGGGAAATGTGTCTCACCCAAGCCCCCCGTTCTTTCTGGGCCGTGCATGCTGCTCTCCAGGGACTTTCGGGGCCCAGTGAATGTGCTTTGAGGACTTTTGCTACCTCCTTGCTAAGCCTCGTTGCTGTGTAGTGCTTCTTTCCGGCCCAGGTCAACCTTCCCTTTCTAAAAGCCAGCAGCAGCCGGCCACCAAGAGCGGGGGCTCCCGGTGCAGACGCGTGCCTGAAGCTCCTTTTAGAGGAAAGTGGGTTCAGTTTGCTGCTGTTTTTCCTTTGGCTTTTGCAACCAAACACCCAAGTGCTTCCTTTTCATTTGTACCTTATGACTTATTTTGGACAGTGTGATTTTATGGGCTGAAAATGTTTTTTTTCTTATTAGACATCACATTGTAAAAGAAAATCCTACACTTTAAAGTTTATGGTGTCACAAAGCCAAAGTGTTTTCTAGAAGAAGGGGCCTAAATGTTCTACCAAAAATCAATAGAAAAAAATAGGATCCCATATACGGACATGTGTAAGCAGGTGACTTTTCAGTAAGAAAATGTACATGGAGAAGAAATGTTAGACACTGTCTATATTTCTAAGGTAATATAATTCCAATGGACTGTTCGTGTAACATTACTTTATTTGATTTAAATAGTCCTTGGTTTTGGGTTTTTTTTTTTAGTTAAAAAACAATTTGGGGAATTTTCCCTTACTGAACTCGATTCTCTCTTTCTATGACAAGAAAAAATTATATTCTATTTGAAGCATTCCTATGTCAAAACTGCTTATATGACAGATCACCTACATTTCCATGGCCTAATTTAGTCTTAAGATAGATCGCTTGTGGAAAGAGTTGATATCTCAAATGCATCTTCTCCCAAGTTGACATCAATGACTCCATGTGGGATTTGAATACCCACGCGGGTGCCCCACTCCGCTAATGGCTGCCATCGTGTTTAACTCCCCAAAAGGAGATGCACTTCACATGTCTCAGCTACACGCATTTGAATAATTACCATGGCAACAGAGCTGCTGGAGAGATGGGATATTTCCCCCCATTCCCTTTGACCTTTGCCCTGTTCTTTGGAAGAAGTTCCTTTAGACCTGATCGCTTTTGAGCCTAGGCCTTGTTTTTTCCCTTTGTCTTGAAAAAAAAAAAAGAAAAAGAAAAACAGTACCAAATAAACGATTAATCATTGATATTGCTCTTTTGGTTTTGTTTATATCCAAAGGCATTCTATTTGAATAAAGCATGTCAAGGTAGCATCAGTCAAAATTTGATTCACTATGTTTGCAGGTGATGGCTTGGACAACAGTGTAGCTTCCCCCAGCACAGGTGACGATGATGATCCAGATAAGGACAAAAAGCGTCACAAAAAGCGTGGCATCTTTCCCAAAGTAGCCACAAATATCATGAGGGCGTGGCTGTTCCAGCATCTAACAGTAAGTGGATTCTCCAATGACATCTCTAAAGTAAATATGGACAAACAGTTTTGATAGAAAAAAAAAATATATGGGGGAAACGTGATCCCTCGGGACCTGGAATATTCCATAAATCATTGTCTCCCCACAGTGCTCACAAAAGTGTCTGCACTGGTTTCCTCAAGACGTTCCCCCCCCCCCCCCAATGAGGCGTTTGATCTGAAGTCCGCTATTGCAATGTCGTTAACTGTGGTCCGTTCTAAGGTGTAGGAGTTCACGTGCGCTGGTGGTTTTAAGTATGTCTGTTAATGATGTTGCTTCTCTCGGGGTGCCTCTTGAGCACTTAGCACCAGCTCCCAGGAAGAAGCGAGTGAGGCAAACCCCAGAGAGAAGGACTTAATTTCTCCTTAATGCTTGCGCGGACCTTCATGACGAATGGCCCGCAAAAATTTCCATCTTGTGGCAATGGCAGAATGCGCACGTAATTTGCTTTCTAAGTGGTGTGAATGCACTCGCTGCCATCCCCCAGCGCTCCTGTGAGTCAGAGCCGCGCAGTGAAAGTGGCCCCTGTGTTTAGGACTGTAAAGGAAAACAGCAATCCAGAGTCAGCTCTTCCTGTGTAGTCCCCGGTGACTTTTCAAGCCGGGTAACAGTTTATATTGTCTGTGTGAGTATTGCTGTTTTCACTGCAGGAATTCTCCTGGAGATGTGAGAAACTGGAGATTTGGGGCTTTCTGCCACCGAGGGATTTGTTTGGTTTGGTGATTGTTCTGAATGAATTTCATGTTCAAAATATTTATAATCATAATATTGCGGTGGCTATTTTGGGAAGTGCATACAGATTTAATGACATCTGAGGAAGAAGACAAAAGGGAGATTTATGAGTCGAATAATACTTTTTTTTTTAAATCAGCAAAATTGTTGACCCAGGGGACTGGGACTCCCACTCCAATGGGTTTAGACAGCGGGTTTAGAGCCCAGCCTATGACAAACCAATCCAGAGAATCTTGGCCTTTTAAAAAGTGTCAGGAGCAGACCTTTTATGTTACCATTTTTAGCATAGTTTACTTTTCTTAAAGTCATACGTTTTTCTCGAGTATTCAAGTTAATTTTGCATTGTCACCAAGCTGTCCTGGCCTGTTGACCCTTACACCCTGGCCCACTCTCACAGCCATGGTCCTCAGCGACTTGTTCTGACGCAGGGAGACACACAGGGGATGTGGACCGAGGCTGCGCCTCCAATCACACTCGAGGTTCTACAAAATCAAAACTGAGAGCAGCGGGAGTCACTGAAAGAGTGGCTTCCCCCCTTTATTTCTTCCCATGATGATTCCGAACAGTTACTAGATGATGCTGATAGTTTGGAATCAGCTTTAGGGCTTGGAGAATGCTGGTAGCTAGTCGAAGATTTAGACTGCTTAGCCGATTTTAACATCCTGTTAGGTTTACCTACAATCTGAGTCAGGTGCCATTACCCATCTGACACTTGTTGCTATACATGGGTAGTTTGAGATCTGCCGTATGCACATCTGCTACTGAGGACTATCAAGCACAACTGAGGGGAAGATGGGGGGTTGGGGGTGGCTCTAGGGGGCTTTTAAAACTAGCAGGAGATGAGACATGGTAGTTGGTCAATAGCGCTGATGCAACCCTGCTGGTATTTCATCACCTGTGCTACCCAGCTACCCTGAGCTGGAGGGTGAGTGCGGGGAGGGGACAAAATCAGGTCCACCCTGAATATTTCTATTTCCTGTACTAACAGAGAAAAAAAAATGAGTAGATTTTGTCATCCTCCATCTCAATCGGCAAAGGAGCATTGGCTTTATTTGCCGCTCAGGTGCCCCTGAATAAATTATAATCAAATATTGGTTCAGATAGAATCAGGAGAGAGAGAAGCAAGTTCTTTTATGCATCCATCAGGTTTCCTAGGTTATATCCTTGTGAAGGACCTTGCAGAGAGCTAGAGTATTTCCTTTAAAAAAAACAAAGAATTCCTTTGAACAGCCAGCATGACTTTACCTGCATTGCAATGCTTTCAGTGGTGCATATTATCGGGGTGATTGTAATGGGAGTTGATCTTGAACTGCCCCATTTCCTTCAGTGTTGGGGTCCATGTCTCTCTGGCTCTCTATGGATGCTCATAGGTTAAAGTGACCAGACGGCCCGCTTTTGGCGGGACAGTCCCTATTTTTAACAATTTGTCTCGCATTCCGCGATTTTGGAACCGGGACTTTTTTAGATCAGGATGCGGGACAAATTGTTAAAAATCGGGACTGTCCCGCCCAAAGCGGGACGTCTGGTCACCTTATCATAGGTGTCACCTCTTGGTTTGTTGGATAGTTCCACATGCTCCTGCCCCATCCCACTGCCATCTACTCAGACAAAAATATTGATCATGATAATGGTCTCTAAAAAGAAAATGCTCTCATAATATCATCTAAAGAGCAAAGGTAGGAGGTATATTGAAAAATTTCCCCTCTTTCCCCAGTGAGAAAGATTTCCTTCCCTTTTCTCTAGTTGCAAGAGCAAATAGATCTCCAGTTACAAGGAAAACCCTTCTCCTTGTCCTGTTATGCTTTTTGAAGGAGTGTATAGACTGCTTAGGTAATATTTATAGTCAGGAGCTGATTATACTAAGTTCTATGGGAAAACCTAGAGTTTTGTTGTGATTTGCCCCAATGTAAGTCACTACTGACCCTTTACACATCTCAGTACTAACCCTTTAGCAACTTCATTGCAAGTTCTGAGAGAACTCCAGGGAGGCGCAATTCATTTGGAAGACTGTACACATTTTAAACCTAACACATTCTTGCTTGATGATTAATGCAGCTTATCTAGAAAATTCTTTCTTAAACCTTGCTAGATATAAAAGAGCAACGGAGACTCTGGCTAATTGAAACAACAGCAATAATAATTAATTAGAAAATTGTAAAAACCAATCTATTAAATGCCAAAGACATATTATAAAGCCTCACACACTTCTTTAAAAGCAAATTGCTATTTGTTTTCTTTTCCAAATAAATGGGTCAGTCTTTTCACGGGGCTTATTCAGTTGGAAAAAAAAAATCTGCCTTTGAAAGGGCTTTGAAGCATTTGTGTGTTAGCGCAGAATAGGCCCCGAATTTTTAAGAAAACCTTCTGGATTTGCAACCCAGCTGCATAAGAAAATGTGTCCTTCTCTAGTTATCCGCAGGTAGATTTAATCAGTAGCACATTTGACTACTCCAAAGAGAGAGCTAAAGCTTCCTTCTTGGACTCACCGTCTCTAGCAAGCTCAGCCGGACATATGTGTGCATAATGAAAACAATGAAAGGAAAAAGAAGAGATTTTAAACTTTGGTGACATGGGGTAAGAAGAAATTTCACTGATGTAAATTTTCAGCTTAGACTACTTAGTTGAGCATTTGCCAGTTTTACTAACTAGAGAAAGCCTCTTAAAAGAAACTGTTCCCTGGGATTGAAAAGAAAGACTGACACGTAGATAATAAAAGAGAATTAGAAAGAAAAGAAAAAAAGCATTTATTAATTGAAATGCTTGCATTTGCCTGAAGACAAATTATTGCAAACAATTAAAAGGTACTTAATAGTGGCATATTACTCACGATAGAGTGACAGTTCAGGGGCATATGCCACATCAAGGTTTCTTTTCCTTTCTGAAGGGCTTTATTCCAGCTGTAAATATAACCTGCTGTGGTGTAATGCTTAAGCTGGATGTGTTTTTTCATATTAGCGGTTATTTTGCTATCCAGTGCCCCAGTGAAAATGAGGAGAAGGAATAAATACAATGTTTAAGGTAAAAATCAAGTCTTTCTCCCCCCTACCCTAACATGTTGCAGGTTTAAGTGTAATCTAAATAGAAACACGGTTAATATAGTTTTTATTTAAAATATGTGGCGACATATTTTCCTGCATGGAACTACTGTGTGTCCCAAGAATCCTGAAAGTTACAAGAGTGGAGGTTGTTAAAATACATCCCTGCAGATTGAGGGGAAGAAACCATTCAAGGGATGGCACATCTGGTTGGCATTGACCAGTAGGGAGGTGACCCTCCAGGAGAATCTAGTTTCATTCGCATTCTCTTGGATTCCCTACTCTTTCACTGATATCGAGGATCCTATTGGCTGCTATAGAGACAGACTTTGTTTGGAAGTCACATACACAAAATTTGCTCTTTAGTTTTGTTTTGTTTATTTGGTTTTTTTTTTGTGTGTGTGTGAATTTAGAGCCTGGAATTTTGTTTGTTTGTTTGTTTGTTCGTGGCCAAATTTATCTCTGTTTTTAATTATAAGATTTTTTTCCCCCTCAATGTGGATAAAGTCAATGTGAGGGGCAGTAGAATCTTCCAGGTTGGGGATGGTGTTTCCATAGAAACACTATTAGATGAAAAGTGCCCTGTGGGTCTGCCATTCTAAGGATGGAGCAAATGGAACTGAATTGGGAATTGAATGCTCTGGAAGAGACAGATGTTGTTTCGTTGGCTTTGCTTTTGGTAATCAGATCGGTTGGAGGCATCATAGTGTGATATCTCTGCTTGCAATTTTGGAAGAATTACTCTGTAGACATTGGGAATTCTTTTTACCATGAAAAGGTCTTTCGCATTGGTATCCAGATAACCCATTCTGCTAATCCAGGGAAGCACAATGTTGATCAAAAGGTAGATGGGCAGGCATGTAGACAGAGAGTAGAAGGCATTTGCTCCTCTCCTCCCATCTCTACTTCTCTCTGACCCTCATTTCTATACTTGGCCAGTTTTAACAATGAATCTTCTTATTCTGCCTTCCCAGCTAGTGCCCCTTCAGCTACCATTTGTCCCAAGAAGGTAGCGAACGGGAAGACTATGTTCTGAAACTCTTGCCCGCAGAGTCAATCAGCGTAGTACAAAGCATTACTTTTAAACTCTTCTAACCTATCTCCCTGAGCCAAGGAAGGTGGTTGGTGGAGACAGCGGTTCACCTTGACTCTTTCCCCACTGTTATCTGCAGATATATTATTAAATCAGGAGACTTGAAAACTAGTGTGAAGGAGTGAGTTTTTTCTCCCTTCCGGATGTCCACGTACCATGTACAAAATGAGCTCTCTCAAATCTGTAAGAATATCTTCGCAGTTATTCCGTTTTCCATTGCCTGGCGTTGTCCTTCGCCTTCGCAGGCCTTAGTACTGATGATGGGTCACAGCTAGGCTTTGCTGAAAGTAGCCCAGGCTCAGATGACAAATCCCTGCATTTTAATTTTTTAAAAATCTCAGCTCCTTAGGAGATAGCATATTTCAACCTTTGGTTAGATAGGAACCCTGACTTTTTTTTTCTCCCCTCCTCCCAATTGGAAATCATCTGTCCCTGGAGGAAAATGGGATAGATTATTTAATTACTTGGGGGGGAATATTGGAATGCCCTCATTCTTCTGTGCTGTACATCATCGAAACTCTATTCTGATAATGAAGCGGTGGTTTCTGGATTCTGGGGCAACCGCCTTTTTCTTTCTTTCTGAGCGGGTTATTGAAATCCTAATGGGATGGGTGATGAATTTTCTTAGGTCAGGTACACTGAAAGGGCTACAGCTGGAATTCTTCACCCAGAAGAATCGGAGTTAATACTAATGATCATTGTGAATTAGAAGATCAAAGGCGAAGCATCAGCCTGTTCTCCAAGTTGTTGCCCCAGAGGCCATTAGTGACCTGCCGAGCTCTCGCCCAGCCTTCCGCACACCTCCTTCCCCTGCCCCGGCCTTTCTTCCCCATGGCGGCTCTGCCCCTCTGACCCGGGGGTAATTACAGTCCTTGGAAGAGGAGGGCATGGTGGGAAAGAAAACAATCAGAAGTAAAAACAAATGTCCAACTTTAAAACCGCCCAGTTTGTCCAGGTATATATGCTAGTAGAACTCACAAGCCGATGAGCTCTGTCTGGGGCGCTCCGCTAATTTTCGGGGTGCGGTTGAGATTTTTGTGCTCAGTCAGATGGTGTGTTTGTTTGACTGATGAATTGGTCCCTTCTGGAAGGGACTTGTGGAGAGAGAGGGTCTGGCTGGCAATTTGTCAGATTATTCTAAAATCTGCCTTCTGTTTCCAAGGCTAAGTAAAAAAAAAATACGCGATAGTTTGGCTTTCTGATATCCTCTTAATCGGGCTAATTAAATAAAGGATTAGGTTCAAAACGAAAGTGCCCATAGCAGCACAATTTATTAAGTTGCTGGTTGCTGATGCACGTAGCTCTTTGAACACTAGCCAGCCATTTATTTATACTTCAAAGCACATATCAATATCGCGTCTTCCTCTCATTCCTCTTAGTGATGATGTATTTTGGAAGATAAAATATCAACCTCGGTCGATGAATGTGCAACTGCTCCTGCTCAATTTGTCTCTCAGATTAAAACCGGAGCGCCGGGGAGATGGGTGCGAGTGTGTTTCTCAAACTAGCTCAGTCCAACCCTTAGGAATGCGATGTGGCGTAAGCTGGCTTTTCGCTTTCCCAGTGTTTAAGATTCCTAGCGAAGGTGCTGTGCCTTAAACTATGAAGGCGTGGTGGGGAGAGAATCCGATGGTTTCCTTTTAGAAAGGTGGTCCAGGGTTTTGGTTTGGTTGAGCTTGGCCGGTTCTTCTTTTTGCCAACAGAAGTACATCTGTATGTCACGGCATCTAGGAGACTTGGTTTGACGTCACTGAGAACAGCCTCCGTCCTTCTTACAGAAGTGGGAGCGTGACTGTGTGCAGGCATGTCCCTCCAAACCTGGGTGTTTTCTGTAGGACGGCTCTCTCAGAAGCCCTGCCGTCTGTACCAATCCTAGTGAGAAAGAGGTATCCTTTTTACTCCCATGTTCAGCATTCTAATTTTCCATTTCTGCTTAGTAAGCCGGACCAGGGGATAATCAAATAGTGGAGACCACATCGCAGTGGGCTGTGGCTTGGGTCCCAAAACACTCTCGGTCATGGCCCAAGGTTACCTGTGCTATCTTGATGCCATGTGGCAGCAAAAATTATTTTAAAAAATATATATATTTTATTGATATTTTACAGAGAGGAAGGGAGAGAGATAGAGAGCTAGAAATGTCGATGAGAGAGAAATATCGACCAGCTGCCTCCTGCACATCCCCCTCCCCCCCTACTGGGGATGTGCCCGCAACCAAGGTACATGCCCTTGACGGGAATCGAACCAGGGACCTTTCAGTCCGCAGACTGAGCCAAACCAGTTTCGGCAAAAATTATTTTATTAAGACTCCAGGTTTGTAATGATAGTTAAGTAGACTAACACCAAAAGGACCGCTACTCACGGGGCGCTGGTGTTTTAATACAGCTTGTCCCGAGCCTGAGAAAGTTGACTTGCGTAGCGGACTCAGTACTCCCTTCAGTGTGTCCTGAGCAGCAGAAAGTCCCGGGGAACTCAGAGAAGGCCCCTGGTCCTGGTGAGCCTGCGGAGAGTCTCCATGAGCAAAGGAGCAGCTGAAAGAGTTATGCCAGGCAATTTGCTAACATTTTAAAGACCTTCCAGGCCTTGATATTTTTGCCCCTGTTGTGGTTGTTTTGTTACTGCCAAATGCCTTCACACAGTAAATTAGAGCTCAGGGGTGTGGGTCCCTAGGCAGGATGTAATGCTCTGTCTCTGAACACTGTAAAGAAAAGACAGACCTCAGCTTAGTTCTATAAATACAAATACCTTGCATTGACTGATATTTAAATGAGATACAAACTACTGGTTTTTTAAATATATTATTCACAATATCCTAAAATGGAGACCTTGGTTTGACTTAACTGTTTGTCTTGGAGTGTCCGCCCGGTGTCCTCTCTTTGCACATCTACGTGAAAGGGTGTCAGTGCATGGGACACCTTCTAGGGTGTCTGCTTCTCAGCTCATAATGTTCCGTGGTTGAGTTCTCTCAGTTTACACATCAGTTTTGTTGCCAGCATGCTTGCAGAGCTCATGTGGTCTCCCATGACTCGGTGACCTCTGAGGTTTCAGGGTCTCGGAAGTTCTCAGGACGTCCAGAGGTCAGGAGGTGTCGTCTCAGAATGGGGACACTCATCTTAAGGAAGATTAATGAGTGGATGTCATTTCTATTGCAGTTTCTAGGAGTGTAGAAATAATTCCTATCTGTTACTTAAAGAAAAAGCAATTTCCAAACTTCTTGCAGGGAGAAACTCTACAAAAATGACTTGACTTCCATTTCTTTTTTTAAAGTGCACGGATTGCTGATTACATGTACAGTATTGGACAAAGGGTTTTATCCATTTTTGTTGTATTTTGGATACTATTTTCATTTTCATAAAGTTATAATACATATTTATGATACCATTTATAAAAAAAGAAAAAGTGAAATTCTCTCCTGCCTACATAATGTTGCTTTTATCATGTTTTTTATATTTTTTAATTACCTATTAATTGCTTGGCCAGTTTGACATTGGATTATTCTGTCCTATTAACAGCTTCAGAAAATTTGATCCAAAGGCTAAGTAAAATGATGTGTCTCTATGGTACCTGGTAGTTTAGCATTTTCATATATCCTTGATTCTTAAAATAATCTCGTAAGGTGGGCAGGATGACAAAAAACGAAGCTTAGAGAAGTTAATGATTTTTTTTTTCAAGGTCAAAAGCTAGGAACTGGCTGAGCTGGAATCAGGATCTCCTGACTTGCATTTCCATGTGCTTTCCACCACGTTGCCTCTCACACAGAGCAGAGCAAATCGCCTTGTGGGAGTTCAAAAGTATACTCATAATCTCATTCCATGAGTTAGCTAATTGGTATTTTTAAAATAAAAAATGTGAGCCAGATATGTGTGCCAAAATCTCCATAATGCCATCTGATGGTTATTGGCAATTAAGGGTCAAGGCAGTGTGTGTGTGTGTGGGGGGGGGGGGGGTTCCTCTACTATCTAGGTTCTTTTCCCAGACATATCTGCCCATTAAAAAAATGGCACCGCTACAACTATTGACATCTTGTACATTTGTAATAATTATTCTTTGCTAGCATTTCAGATTTTGAATACTGACTGTTCCTATAAGTCTCTACCCGTGTCTGTTACTAACAAAGTCGGATCGGTGTTCAGGGGTGAGGAAGCTTGCCTCCGACAAATCCCACCTAAACCTCTAGCACAGAATTTAGCCCCTGGAAGCTTTTTTTTTTTTTTTTTTTTTTTTTTTTTTTTTTTTTTGCCTGTCACATGGCCAGGCTGCCAAAGAGCTATGTCTTTAATTTGCTTTATGGAGATAGGAGAAGCTGCTTATGCAGCCCCGATGCCTCTTGACACTACAATCCGACTGTTGTTGTTGTTTTTTCTCCGCCAAGGAGGCCTGGCTGCACCCCGGAGCCTGAAGCCACCGCTCTGGGGTGTGACACGGAGGTCTGATCATTTCAAAGCTAGTCATAACCAGAATCCCGAAATTCTTCTGAATAAGATGTAATTTTAGTAATGTTTCCATAAACAGTGGTAATGGCGGCATTTTAGGAGGCAGTGACATCAGTCACATGGAAATTGCACCGCGTTGGCTTTTAAATTACTCCACCTGTCTGTCTGAATAGAATGTTCCGTGTAAAAGCGGGGAGGCAGCTGCCGCTAATGTCGTCTCCTCCCCGTGCAGAGGATGCTGGCAGGTCTACCCGCATAAAGGCCCGGTTTGTGATGTGAAGCGGTACCTGACCCCGCTGGCTCCCGGGCTACAAAGAAATACCTTTAATTACCAGTGGCGGCGTTTAGTTGTTGATATAAAAATATCAGCTTCCAGGGCTGCAACCTCGGGTTCACGCCCCCTCGTAATGTCACCCACTGTACACTCCTCTTCCCCTCCCCCCGACCCACATCCGTAGCGAGAGGGGCGAGCATTTATCTTGATGCGTTTCAGAAACATGCAAGGCATTAATACTTAAAAGGAAGCCATCTCATAACTGCATGAGCTTGATGGATGATCTTTCCGTGTGGGAACTTTTCAAGATTAGCGGAATCTGGTTCCTTCTTTCCCAGCCAGGATGGAAATGTGGTGTACTGTGGATACCTTCAAAGGGCTTCGCGTCATTCATCTCATACAAATCCATGCCCTCGCGGGGTGGATCGTGGCCAGCCGTTCCTCGCGCGTGGGGAGGGTAAAGAACACGGGGGTTTGAGGGTGTCAGATGTTGCAGGGAGGTGCCCCTGCTTCCTGTTGATGGACGAGGGGGCTCACCCACCTCCAGGAGAAGCAGCCCGCGTGTTTGTGGCCCGTGGATAACGGTCTGTGGTCACAGCCTCATCTAAATACGGGCGGGCGGGCCGGCCAAAGGGTTCCTTCTGTTCGAGATGCCTGTTGCCAACAATGTCTTTGGTGAGATGGTGAGTAGGCCTGGCTCATTCGCAGGCATCCTTTCTTGACTTCTTTCACACACAACTGGTGTTTTCGTGTTTAATTTAACAAGGAGTGAGTAGCAAATGAAAGCTGCTGCGTGCGATCCCACTGTGAGCGTGTTTTGCACCGGGCTCCCCAGCGACAAGGCAATTTGTGAAATGATGTGATGGAGTAATTAGATGAAGCCAGGGCTCCTGATTGTTGCCATGCATATGTGTGGCGAGGGTTTGTCGGGAAGAGGGAGGGGGGGGAGGGAGGGAAAATAGATTATTACCCTGGCAAGTTGGCTCAAAGCTTCTTCATTTATTTGTAAACAGAATATTTAGTGACCGCATAGGAAGTAGCTGTAATCACCAGCTCATAAAGAAACCACAGCAGAGCTTTTGGGTTTTTTTGTGTGTGTTTTTTTTTTCTTTGCAGAGGGCTCATGTAAAATTTAAGCTGGGAGGCAGAATCCCTGTTAATGTAATTAGGATCTAATTTACCACCCTTTGCACACAGATGTAATAATGTCTAGATATTTATTCTATCTTTAAGCACATTACATATACCTCAGTGCAGCCGTTACCGAACAGAAACAGGTGTGAGCACTTTCCTAATTCGTTTTTACACTGTAAACACATAGCGATTGAAGGGAAATATTTACCAAAAAAAAAAGAGAGAAAAATCCACAACAGCGAGGGGGAAGGAATGTCTGCAAACGAGGCCGTAATGGACAGTTGTCCTTTATGTATGGGTGGATTTCTCGATGGTTAAGTAAATTAAAGCAAATGCTAGAAAAATCAATAGGCCGGCCTCGTCTTGGTTGTGCCTCATAGACTTCAGGACAGAATGACAGATGTGGTGTCTGTGACCCATTTAAGTCTTAATGCCTGAAAAACCGCTTCTGCATGCAAGGTTATGTGGGCTTAGAAACATTCTGCTGTATTAAATTACGGACTGATATTTTTTAAGTATATGTGGGATTTATACGTTTCAGTGAGGCTGTTCCGATGCGTTACGTTTCCCCCGGAAGATTAGTTGCTCAGTTGTCGCAACAGCGCCATCAATCAACGCGGGGCGTTCCCGCACGGAGACATCCTCCTAAGGCAGGAGTGGGGAGGTGGAGATGATGTGTGTAGGACGTCCGTGCATCGGGAGGTGAACAGGCTCGATCACGCTCCACGACTGGAAACCACACTAGAGTTAATTAATGGGTAGATGCTCAAGGCCTTTGGAAAAAAAATCTGTAAAGATGGGGCATCGTGACTCAGGTAATTTTCAGGGCGAACAGATGCTCTATTTTTTCCTTTGAACCGACAGGGGTAACGTGTCCCCTAGGCCCCAGCAGGTGGAATGTTTAGGGCTGTTCTCAGGATCTCAGTGGCAGGTATTTCCTCCTGAGCATGAGAAGGCCGGCCTCTGGTGGCACCCCTGTGCGTTTTTTCCTTTCACACCCATTGTCCCAGCACCAACTTCCAGAGAAGCCGTGTACATGGGACCACAGTGTGGGTTTGCTGACCACTGGAGGAGACAGGAAGAGGAAAAGGGAAGCCAAATGAACTTGAGTATTGCCTTCCTTCCAGGACCAAGACTGGTTTTCTTTTCTAATATATTTTTATTGATATTTTACAGAGAGGAAGGGAGAGAGATAGAGAGCTAGAAACGTCGATGAGAGAGTAACATCGACCAGCTGCCTCTTGCACACCCCCTACTGGGGATGTGCCCGCAACCAAGGTACATGCCCTTGACCAGAATCGAACCTGGGAACCTTTCAGTCCTCAGACCGACGCTCTGTCCAGTGAGCCAAACCAGTTTCAGCAAGACTGGTTTTCATAACCAAAGTAAAATGGGGGGATTGAAATCTTGATTCCCGGTAATTTGGGGAGAAGGTGCCTTTTGCCGCAAAGAGAGTTGGGCTGGCTTAGAAGTAAGTGTCCTTTTACCTTCTTATGCTGAGTAAACTTAGACACGGATCACTTCCTTCTTTACTTATGACAAAGCAGACATGGCCCAGCCTGCCTCCGGGTTTTGAAAATCAGTATCTAAAAGGTGATATTGTGATAAATCCAATCACCAGAAACATTGCCAGGTTGATATGATGGAGAGCGGTGGAATGATCGCTTAGTGTAAATAGATGATTTTTTTTCCTGGGTTTAATTTATCTGCAATGTAGCATTAATAGTCCCAGCGTTCCTCTGAATACTCGTATCCTGAGATTTAGCAAAGCCCACTTTTGGAAATGTAACTGAGGTGTAAGTAGTAACTTTAAAGGAAAATCTACCAACTAAAAATGGAAATGACTGCAGAACATTTGCTCCTCCTAAAGCAGTGCTTCTTAGGTGTTAGCCTGCACTTGGGTCACCTGGGGACCTTTTGCTCCAGAAGAGTCTGGCTCAGAGGGGCGGGTCCTGAGATGCTGCATTTCCGGGGAGCTGCCAGGTCATGATGCTGCCTGGCCCCGGACCACACTCTGCAGAGCAAGAGTCTAGGGCACAGGGATGAGATGACAGACTTTAAGGGGGAAGACGATTGCTTTCCACCATCTTTGATTTTTATATTTTGATTCCCCCCCCCCCCTTTAATTTGGAAACCTAACCCATTATTTTCAACCATGTCAATGGCACTAAAGTGTTGTTGTTTTTTCTCAGCCAACATTCAGTTCCTTTTCAGCGTACAAAAACTTCCTCTTGGCCGAAACTGGTTTGGCTCAGTGGATAGAGCGTCGGCCTGTGGACTGAAAGGTCCCAGGTTCCATTCTGGTCAAGGGCATGTACCTTGGTTGCGGGCACATCCCCAGTAGGGGGTGTGCAGGAGGTAGCTGATTGATGTTTCTCTCGCATTGATGTTCTAACTGTCTATCTTTCTCCCTTCCTCTCTGTAAAAAATCAATTAAAAAAATATATATATATATATTTTTTTTTTTAAAAAAAAAGCTTTCTCTTGAATAGCAAAGAGTTTTTAAAAGATAGACATTATTTTTTTAGAGCAGTTTTAGACTCACGGCAGAACTGAGGCGAAGATACAGAGATGGCCCATATATACTTCCTCCCCCATAGATGCACAGCCTCCCCCATTACTAAAGTCCTCCACTGGAGTAATACGTCCCTACAACTGATGAGCCTCCATTGACACATCATTATCACCCAAAGTCCATAATTTACATTGTGGTTCTCTCTTGGTGTTGTACATTCTATGGATATGGACCAACATCCACCCTCCATTGTAGTATGATGCAAGGAAGTTTCACTGCCCTCAACGAGTATCCCAGTGTTCATTGGGCCTCTCCAATCCCCAGAAAGCTTCTGCAGGTACACGGTCTTTTCCTTTGGGGCTTTGTGCTGGCGTGTTCAGGGTGGGAGAAAAGGCGGTTCCGAAGGCTGAGGGACACTGAGTCATTCCCTTCACCCCATCTGGCTTCAGAGCCCTGGGGTTAGTGTGCGCTGGTGGAGGCCGTCAGGGAGGGAGGGCAAGTGTGCAGTGCTGAGCTGGCCCCCCGCACTCCGGCTCCAGCCCTCCAGATCCGATGGCCTTTGTCAGTGAGAAAGGCACCGAGTCACCGAGGACAGAAACAATACATACATTGGATGCAGAGATGCTTTTGTTCCCAGCGCTGCCCGCCAACTCGCTGTCTGCTCCAGGAAATCCTTTTGTATTTCCGCTGCTGCCTCGTGCACTTTATCTGCCCTGGGCACTCTCAAATTTCACAGTATCCTTGGAAGATGAATTTGTTCTCCAAAGTGAGCATCTGAAAAGTATTTTCTCTCTCGTTTGGCTAAGATCTAAGGGATTGTTGTAAGTAGCATGTACCTATTAATCATGGCTTCGCAGGTAAATGCTCTCCCTCGCTGGAGTTCCCAGGCTGGAGGTAGTTTCTTGAAATCAGATCATTTATTTTGGTCTCAGTCGCCGAGGATCAAAGGTCATCAGGGATCCAAAAGCCATTCGTCAGGGTTCTTTCCTGGACCCCTCAGATGTCATTGTGCGAGTCACTCATGGCAGCCCGGGCCCGGGCCGCTGGCGGGGAGCTGGCAGGGTGCCTACTTTATTTCCAGTTTGCATAGATAAAAAGCAGAGCAGCTCCTCTCCGGAATCACTATAAAAATAAGCTTACATCAAATCTCTGTTTGAAATACGGTACGTGTGTGCCCCGCCACGCTCTCTCTTATGGAAGCCCTGGGACCCAGCAATCAAAATTAGGAAGAGAGGCACGCATCTGAAGGCACGGCGGAGGATTCTTTGTTTTGGGGCAGGCATTTATAATTCATCGTGCATCCAGCGGAGGCCAGGTTTTCGCAAAGAACTGTAACAACAAACCGAGTGTTTAATTTGCTAATGTAAGATAAAAATAAAGGCATCGCTCTAACCCTTGGCAGAAATACGTATCGCCACGCCCCCCCCTCTTGATAATAGGGAAGTACAGTGGGCAGTAATGAGTTTATGTGGATCAGGAGCCTTGGGTAAGAGATGTATGCAGTCGAGTCGATTTATTTACTCCCCCCATGGAGCCCTGTGGGTCTCAGGCCCACACCTTGCAGTGAAAACATCATCAATTACCCAGACGACAGGCGCGCTGGACTCACTCCCTAAAAGTGCTCGTGTTGGACCAGAAATCCAAGCACGCTGCAACATCCATCACTTCAGAGTCCAAGAGAGTGACTGAGTCCATGGTGGGATGAATTTCCACGGTAAAAAGTCTAAAGACACATGCATTGAATAGAGCGTCAGCCTGTGGACTGAATGGTCACAGGTTCTATTCCGGTCAAGGGCATGTACTTTGGTTGCGGGCACATCCCCAGTGGGGTGTGTGCAAGAGGCAGCTGATTGATGATTCTCTCTCATCAATGTTTCTAGCTCTCTATCCCTCTCTTCCTCTCTGTAAAAAAACCAATTATATATATTGTTTATATATAAAAATATATATAAAAATCAGGCTATCAGCACACTTCAAAATTTCAGATTTTCAGGTTATAATCCCCTTTGATTTTCGAAGCTTATTAGTTATGAAGAAGCTACTTTGCCTGTGATCCTACAATTAATAATCGTCCCCACATTGAGCAGAAGGAGGCAGGATAGGAAAGGCTGAAGATCTTAGTGTCCAAATGAAGTAGATGCTGGCTGGCGGGGGTGGGAGGTGGGGGGGTGAGGGTGGGAGTGGGGTGGGGGTGGGGATTCAGAGCCCTTGTTTCCGACCCATTGGGCCTCACCACTTCTGCACCTGGATGGGTTGCTACTGCTCTGGAAGCTGGCTGTCTGCCATGCACAGTGGATGAAATCTGATGAGACCTGTGGCCGAGGTCTGCAGGACCTCACCTTTCCCACACTTACTCAAGAGTGCTCACAGCCGAAACCGGTTTGGCTCAGTGGATAGAGCATCGGTCTGCGGACTGAAGGGTCCCAGGTTCGATTCCAGTCAAGGGCATGTACCTTGGTTGTGGGCACATCCCTGGCAGGGGCTGTGCAGGAGGCAGCCGGTCGATGTTTCTCTCTCATCGACGTTTCTAGCTCTCTATCCCTCTTCATTCCTCTCTATGGAAAATCAATAAAATATATATTTTTTAAAAAGAGTGCTCACAACTGCTCTGTGGCACCACCAGAGCTGTGGAGGTCCCTGCATGGGGGCCATGCTGTCCGTAGGGGGCCATGCTGCCCCCTTCATTGCAGCAAGGGCGAGGCTATTGTACCAGCAGCGAGATGAAGGCAGGGTCCTTATCTAGGAAAACCTTAGGTTGTTTGTTTTGTGGGGAGGTGGCTGGAAGGGTTTCCATGATGCCAGGGCCTAATCCCACCACACAGCAGGAGAAGGCAACTTTCAAAGACTTGCTTGTTGTGTTTCCCCGCTGTAAGTGATGGCCAAACTTGAGGCTCCATCTGCCCTTATCTCTGAATGACCATTAAAGGTTTGTGAGTTTCTACGATGTGCAAGGAACCATGCACATCTCAGAGCTTTCTATGCTCTTTGAAAAGGGCACAAATGCCACTGGCGGTGCAGCTGGTGGAGAGAACCAGAGGGAGGAGGACAGGCGGGAGGCAGTGAGAACAGTTCCGGGAGGAAGGCTGGGTGGTGAGAGCGCCAGGGGACACATGGGTGGGAGAGATTTGGGAGGTAGACCTGGCACTTCACACATGGGAACACTTAATGCTGACACGCTCTGTGTGTGTCGCATCATGCTGAGAGCAAGCGATGCGCCAAGGTGGGCCAGGGAACTGTCTGTCCTTGATGCAACGTATGCAGAGAATGTCGAAGTCATATCAAATCACAAAAAGTGTGTCCATTTATTATTATGCCCATGCAGCAGCAATTCTAAATAAGGTCAGTGAAGGAAATACTCCTTCCTCCTGGGGCAGACTGCTCCCACGCCGCCCCACGTTGGCAGCCTCTGCCAAGCCCTTCCTTGCTTTATCTCATTGGATTCCCACCAGGACCCTGAAAGGCAGAGGTTCTCTCTGATGCCGAGACCCTTTAACACGGTTCCTCATGTTGTGCTGACCCCCAACCATAACATTATTTTCGCTGCTACTTCATAACTGTAATTTGCTGCTGTTATGAATCATAATGTAAATATCTGTGCTTTCCGATGGTCTTAGGCGGCCCTTGGTAGTGGTCCTCGACCTGTGGGTGGAGCCTAAGACCATGTCCTGGCAGGACATAAACGTGAGTGATACGGCCAATAGTTAGAAACTGTATAGCTAGAGCAGAAGCACGAGGCTTTGATATTACCTCCACTGAGGCCAAGGATGTATGCATATGGAGTCGTGGGCCCAGAGAGCCCTGAAAGAGAAAAGGAGGAGGTCAAACATAGAATTGGGACAATGCTTATTTCCCCCCTATTTTTAAGGCTGTCTGGGGGGAAAAACTAGAGAATGAGACAGAGTAGCAGGCAGGAGTTCTGTCAAATGTGGAGGTGGGCTGAATTGATCTCTGGGGTCCCTACCAGCCCCAACTATGTAATATCCTGACAAAGAAGGAAGATAAGAAAGTGAAAAGGGGCATCTCCAACATAATCCATGATGGTCCTGGAGCTGGTTCCCCTTCCTGTCATCTTCATCTCGGTTACTGGTGTCCCCCTGGACCCAGGAACTCTGACCGGGAACCTAGGAGTCAGTCATCCCTGGAAGTCCCCTCTCCTCCCCCTTTCACAGGTAGTTGCTCACTCCCTGAGGCCCATGGGTTCTCCCTTCAAGACAGGTCTCCCTTCTCTTATGCCATTCTAGCCCCCCTCCCACTGCCTCCTCTCCTGCGTGCTCGTCGCCCCAACTACCCTCCCTGCCTCTAATATCGATCCCTTATGCACACTCATTTCGCCACCAGAGTGATTTTTCTAAAACAAAACTTGGCCAAGTCTCCCCACTACTTAAAATCCTGCCATATCTCCCTGCTGCCCTCAGGACATGGTCCTTGGCATGCCATTCAAGGACGCTTTGAGGTTTGACCCCGGTCCACTGAAATAGCCCAGACGCTTCTGTGGCCTTTTCTGTCCATGCTCCCCGTACCGGGTTGCGGTCAGGCCTGAAGGCTTACGTTCCCCTCAGGTGCTGAATGGCCCTGTGCTCTTGGCAGCTGGACATGCTGTTCCCTTATCTGGAGCATCACCTCCATGACCCCCTTCTCCACTTCACACTTTCGTCCGTATCCTTCACATCTTATCTCAACTGTCACTGCTTGGGAAAGCCATTCCTGGTCCTCCCCAGGAGAGAGGAAATGGCCTTTCTGCTACCCCCATGGCACCCGGGGGCCATCTGATACGGAGCACTTACCGTGGTGACTCCAGCAGCTGCCTCCCCATGAGGTCAGGATTTAACCTCTCATCTCTAGATCTTCAGAGCCGTGTCATGGATGCTTGGCGATAGCTACTGACCAGATGAGTGAGCAACGTTTCAAAATAGTGGTTGGCCAGAGCCTGAGAGTTTAGGGAGAGGGACTCAGAGAGGGTCTGCCATGGGGGTGGGGAAATCATCTCTGACCTTTAAGGGAACTGTTTGAGGCCTTTGGACGAGAAGGAAGCTGTATGCTGAGGCATTCCGGTGATGCTGCAATGCAACAGTAAGGCTGCACCCTTTTGCAGTTGCTTGAGGAAATATATTAAAGGGGATATTTCGGGCAGGAGCTTGAGGAAGTGGTGACAAGAAGGGAAGGTTTTTCTCTCCTGTGTTGGTATTGAGGAGAAGGGAGATTTGAACATGCTTACACATAGAATTGAATTCAGCCGTCTTTCATGGCATTGCTTGTTCCATGTAAGTTGTTAATACACAGGCTAATTGGATACTTAGGCAACAGAGAAGGGACCCTTGAGGATACACACAGAAGGGACACATTAATAGAGCAAGGATCAAGGACAAGTTGGCAGTGGAGGGTTGGGTAGGAAGAGGGATGGTGGGATCGCCTCTCAGAGTAAGAGTTGAGCCATAAGTATGAACCAGGAGAAGATGAAGGCAGAGTTATTTAGAAATAGAGAAGAGGGGGGTCTTAGATGCTATTCTCCCAGATGTTTTAGCAGACCAGGAGGTAAAGGCAACCGCTGGGTTCCAAGGAGTAGAGTTGGGAACTGGAGGATAATGGAAGTCATTTGGAAAAAATTGTTGTTGGGAACTCAGTAGGTAGAGTATGGCACGCATGCCCTCAACCACACACACACACACACACACACACACACACACCCCAAAAAGAAAAGAAAAAGAAAATAAAAAGGTAAAAGGACTTTCACAGTACAGTTGAAAATACATTTAAAAATAGCATTAGGCACTGCACAATGACCAAAGACAGTCTAGACTTTTAATAGGTACATTTCATAATCAACCTCCTTTTCACATGTTAAAATTATGACAAAATAATGAATTTTTAATGGTTTTCCATAAGAGAAATACTTTTCTATTCCTGAAAAACTAGCATCAAAGGTAAAATTCCTGGAGCCCCATCTGAGCCTCTGAAGTTTGTACTATCACGTAGGTTGGTGAACTCCAGATTGCATTCAAGTTTTTATCTCAGTTATGGAGGAAGTTATCATGCAATTACTGTACATTATCTTTCAGTGCTGGTTGGAGGAGAAGTTTGCAAACTTGTTATTGATAACCTTTGAATGTGAGTTCAACGAAAACCATGCAAATGCAGCTGTCTGCTAAGATAAAAAATTTTTTTTTCCCCATGCTAAATAAGAGAAAGGGGAGATTTTTAAATTTAACTTCAACCAGTCAGCACACTATTTTTAAATTTTTGAGCCACTGTAAAGGTTAACAAGCAAAAATGATCTCAGGTGGGTATGCTTCTTAAATCATCCTCTGCCAGAGGCCTCGTTTTTAACGGTGGGAAGGAGGGCTGGCTGGCCGAACAGATTCCTTTAGATCCCCGAGCTGAAGTTGAATTGATCTTGACACTGCTCCAGAAGAGTCTACTCTTGTCATTTGGGTTTGATGGTGAATGATATACATCTGGCTTCGAGAAATAAAAAGGCACCCCACACATAATGAACAGCTCATTGTCACACGTAAAGAATGGTGGACTCAGTGTGATGGGCAAGTCACAGAGGACTCATTTGAAGACTCCCTATCTAACTAGTAAGGACTATTGACAGAGATACATGCTGAAAGGAAGATAGATAGATAGATAGATAGATAATAGATAAATAGATAGATAGATAGATAGATAGATGATAAATAGATGGCTCATTGGTCTTTCAAATACGTTTTAGGAAAAGAACTAAAAATAAGCCTCCTGTTCAGTACTAACAGGCAATGGCACGACAGTGCTGGGAAGCCAGCCCGGCCGCCGGTTGATTGGGGCCACCTCTGTCCTTGTCTCTGGGATTACCCGAGTGCCCTGCGCGCAATCACACAATGCATAAAGGCGCGGGTCATTTCTAGGACAGATAATTGAACATTAATACTCACTGACACTGTCGGAGGAATGATATGTCAACCTGACAGGGCCTATGTGCTCAGATCTGCTGATTGGCTGTGGACGGAGGCTGTGTGTCAGGACCAGACCCCGGGCCTGACTGCGGCGGGGCCAAGGATGACGCAGTCATTAATCACGAGCTGCCATCGAGGGCCAAGGCAGTGCCTGTGAAATCACTCCACATCCTGTGTGTGGCTGGCACGGTGCATCTGTTGTGTTCTAGAGTTTCGAGGTATGGCTCTCATTTAAAACAAAACAAGACACTTAAGACTTTTGGGTTGTGCCTTCTCACTATGATTTTTAGTGGGCCAGATTTCTCTCTCTTTCTCTCTCACCCCCTCCCTCCCTTTTTCCCTCCCTTCCTTCCCTCCCCTCTCCTTCTCCCCCCTCTCCTCTCCTTCCCTTCCTCCCTCCTTCTTTCCCTCCCTCCTTCCCTTCCTCCATCCCTCTCTCCCTGCTTCTTTCCTTCCTTCCATCCTTCCTGAAACCAGCTATACATTCTGAATAAATGGGGTGTTTTAGTGGCTAACAGGGAGGTCTTTAGGAGGTGCCTTTTTGTTCCTATGGAAATAGATGGATTTTCTGGTTTCCTGAATCACCATAGATATCTATAATAATAAAAGCATAATATGCTAATTAGACCCCACATCCTTCCGGACGACCTTCCAGATGAAGCCTGGGCTACAAGGGTGCCCGAGGGCAGCCGGTGCCGACAGCTGGGGGAGGAAGGCCTATTCTCGCATGACTTTCCTGCATGGGGCCTCTAGTATATTATAAGAGAGAAATGTGGGTCCTCGGGCTTAAGAATTAAAGTAAAGTCACTTGTTAATGTTTTATTTATTTTTGATTCTCAACAAAATGTAAACTCTGTAGGCAGAGTTCTGAACAGTGGAAAAAGAGGTGTATGCAATTATTTTCTTACCCCTGAAATCACCTGAGCAGCACTTTCCGCCTTAATTATAATGAATCTTTAGTGAGTTTGCTCCAGTACTTCCACAGCCAACACTTTACTGGACATGCATCCATTTAGAGCAAAGAATCATGGGACAGTCAGGGGACCTCTGACACTCACCCCAATTGTGCCTTCTTCAAATGGGGGGACTCTGGTGGGGTTACACAGGTTTCCAGTGCAGACAGAATGTTATCCGAGGGCTCCAAAGAGCAGCCATTATCACATATTGGTTAACATCACAGAGTTTTTAAATCCCAGTTGCATTGAAGCCATTGGGAGGGGGAAAAAAAAAAGCTTTCACCTGTAAAATCTAGTTTCCCTTTGTTATTAAAATAAATGAAGCCATTAAACCAAATAGATGCATCATTTGGCATCATCAAAATGATGCGATTTTGCATTTTTTTAATTCAGCGCTGCCATCTTAGAAGGTTTGATGTGAGGTGCTGATACAAATGTGTCGGAGTTTCTGGAACTTTATACCCCATTGCATATATATTTTCCTTTTTAGTTTGCTGCTTTCTATGTTTATCTGGGCCTCCTTAAACAAAAAGTAAAATTCTGGCTACGAAGGCTTTAAAAAAAAAAAAAATCTCGCGACCAAATGAATTAATTGTAACTATTGATGAGCTCTTCTTGCGAGTGTGCTGGAATTGAAATAATTTCCAGATACGTTATTTCCAAAGGTTTGTTTTTAATTACAGTGGCATTTGGTTGGCATGCAAGGGCGAGTTCTCACTGTTCATCTATGCGAGCGGGAGCCCAGGCCAAAAGATTCTCCGGTCCCTTCTCTCGAGAGCACACTTTTCTGCCAAATGTGCCACTCATTCCCTGCCAAGGGAGGTGGGCGAACTGCCACTTCTGACTCCCAGCCACCAAAAGACAAAGGCGCTCAACATCCCCTCGTCCCGAGAGCCAGAATGGGCCTCACACCTTGAAGGTTCCGGATTATTGATTTTTCCTCCCTGGAGACTTTGTAATTTGAAATATTTTCTCAGCGCCTCTGCCGGTCCCCCAGGGTGACCGAGGCACTTTCGGGAGGGAGTGTGTGAACCTTTGAAGGCCGCTAGAGGGTCACTGACGTGTCCTTACTCACCCGCCTGAGGCCTGAACGCATCGTGACTATATCTGGCTTTTTTTTGTGTGTGTGTTTTCTTTTTTACATTCTTTTCGTAAGAGCATGGTAATTATTTATTTACTTCTGTGAAGCTAAAATAAATTCAAGAGGGGCCGTAGCTGCGTGGGAAGCATCTGATAGCGAGAGCACTCTCCTCTCCTTTCGGCGGCGCCCGCTCTGTGACTTGTGGAGAACCAGCACATTTTCCGAATAAACTACATGAGTTGAAAATGCGCGGCTTCTTGCCCAGCTGGGGTGGCCCAGTGGTTGAGCCTCTACCCTTGGACTGAGAGATCGCAGGTCTGATTCCCAGTGAGGGCACATGCCTGGGTTTGCAGGCTTAATCCCCAGTAGGGGGCGTGCGGGAGGCAGCCAATCCGTGTTTCTCATTGATGTTTCTATCTCTCTATCCCTCTTCCTCCCTCTCTGTAAAGTCAATAAAACATATTTAAAAAAGAAAAAAAAAAAGAAAATGTGGGGGATCTAAGAAAAAAGTATTTCAAGATGGTAACAACATCACGTTAAAGCAGGCCTGGGGCCTTTTATGTGGGGGCCCTGTGTACCCCATGTAACTGCCTTTGAAGCTGCCCCTGCCTTTAGGTTTTCTGAAGGTATGTCCACATAAAGAGAAAACATTCAAACTCAAGGGAGGGATGGAGTCTAATTTAGCACTAAAAAAAAAAAAAATCCAAGAAATACCTAGTCTGATATGATTCTTCCCTATATATATTCCCCATATATATATGTAAATTTCCCCTCCTATTGGGAATAACACACACACACACACACACACACACACATATATATATGTATATATAGTATATAATATATATATATTGGGTATATATATATATATATATATATATATATATATATTAACCCAACATTGAGAGTCATCTCAGATTCGGCAACTCTTTGCCTATTGCCTATTGGGTATAATATATATATATATATATATATATATATATATATATATATATATTCAATAATATATATATTGGGTATATATATATTAACCCAACATTGAGAGCCATCTCAGATTCGGCAACTCTTTGCTAAGCCCTGGATACACGCCAGGTACTCTGCTAAGCAAATTGATGTCGTGGTCTCATTTGACCGCCGTTAGAATTGACAATCTCATTTTCCTGATGAGGAAGCCGAAACTCAAGAGGCCTGAGATGCTTCCATGAAGTCCACCGTGAGTGTGGGTCCCTGGGCTTAAGGGACTGAGTAAATCGGTACACCTAACTGGTCCTTTTGAAAGCAGTAACTCCTAAACTGTTTTCCTTGGAGTTGTCATTTGTCAGTGTGTAACCACAGCCCTGAAGCAGAAATGGACTTATGACCACGCTCCTGGCCTACACAGATGGTGGCTTTCCCCGTGGACCCACGTCCTCCTAGGAAGTGTCTTAGGGAGGGGAAACCAGGCCCCTTGTATATGCAGTTCTCGACCTTATGCCACACATGACACGGCACAGAAAGACACATGACAGAAAACAAAACTAAATCTGGTTCAAAGAGGAACAAACTACCCAGTCACGGGTAGGGATATTTCTTTTCCCAAAGCCCAGTTGGAAGGGGCAGGTGCGTTATGGAGGACTTCAGCATTACCAATGGAATCACTTAAGTTTCCCGGAAATGAGGAGCACGGATCGGAAAGGTGCTCTGCTTCGGCTCTAGCTGGAGTTCTTCGCTTTGCCCTGGGTGTCAGCAATGCAAGCGCACACACTGAAACAGAGGCCGGTCCTCCCGCTCACTGCGGGCTGCTGACGGATGTGCCCGCAGCTTTCCATTTGATCATTCACAGGCTAAGACTCTGAGTTCCAGCAGCGTGGGAAGGGGGCGAGGTGGAGAAGCAGGAGGCCTGGACTCCAGGCCTAACAGCCACAACCTGGCGGCCACAGGGCCTGCCATGTGTCCACTCTGAGCTTTGTTTTCCCTCCCGAGGGGTGGAGACAAGAGGACCTGCCCTCCCAACCTCACCGCGTCCTTGTGAGGCTCACATCTGGCACGATGTAACGGAAGCTCTTTGAAAATGTACACTACACATAGTAGGGAAAGGAGGGATCATCCAAATTAAAAAACAAACAAACAAACAAACAAAAAAACCACACTGGCCTTCAGGTCCACTTCGATTGAGTCCCTTTAGGTCTGCCAGTTTTTTCTGGAAATCTTGCAGGTGGCAAGTTCGATTTTCCTCCCACTTGCCAAGGTGTTACAGGAACATCTGTGAGAGGAGCGAGAACCCCACAGAAATAAGGCCGCGGAGTGTTAGCGTGACCCTGTCCGGTCACACTGGACAACTGAGAAAGCGTCGCTTGGGAAACAGCCACTGGGGACGTGTCCAAATGTGACTCAGACTCTTCCCCCTCCCATAATCCACTCTGGAGACAGACGGCGAGTTCACGTCAATAAATACTCCGGGGACTTAAAAAATGGTTTGCTTTAGAAGGTTCATAAAGATAAAGGTAATCTTATTACTAAAACCATGTAAAGTTTTAAGGTTGTTTTTTTCTTTTTCCCCCCCTCCAAGGGAAATTCTCTCCAGTTTGATTGCGAGATAAAGGTTTTGTTGTTAACCGAGATAAAATATAGTGCTGAATAATCTCTTAAAAAATGGAAGTGTACGTTACGGGGAACAGAGATCATTAAATAGCTTAGACGACAGTGGGGGAGAGGGAAAAGAGTTTTCCTGAAAATTAGCGTAGGAAAGGTAAATTGCATTTGAATCTTAACTTCAAATCTGGGTGCTCTGCTATTTGGCATATGTTGAATTGATAATGCCCGTGTGTTAAAGAATTCTGATTGTTTCCTTTGCCTCTCTCACAGCTTATAAAAATGCAAGCAGGCCCACCTAATGAATATTAATGGGAATGATGTCTAGATAACACATAAACCCCCTGGATCTGTGGACTTTGGATGGAGTAGTCGGAGAGGATTTCTGTGGCTTTATTTAATGCCAAATTTACATACTTTTAAAGAATAAACATCATCTTAATATTTTAATATCAATATTCCGAAGCGGGGAGTTTAGGGAAGTGGGGAAAAAAAAGCTTAATTTCCCTTCCCTGAGCATTACATTCACCAAGGTCTGCATTTGAAGAGACAGGAAACTGTTAGCTAAAAAAGAAATTAACTTAATCCCCCTTCATTAAGTTCCAGCCCTTTTTTTTTCTTTTCTTTTTTTTTGTTACTTAGAGACAAGTAATAATTATACCCGCAGCAATGCAGAGCGTGCTTTACACTTTTGTTATACAAAAGAACTGCAGTTGTGAAGGTGACAGCAAAAGAACACCGATGGATACTGGTATATTTTGTTCCGAAATCTTCTCTGACTCCTGCAAGCACATTTCACTCAGGTGTCTGAGCAGCATTTTAATTCATTAACAGCAAAAAAAAAAAAAAAATCCACACACATGATCTTTAGAGAATGTCAATCAACTAGCTACACAATATTTCCCCAGCTAAGGTTCTAAACGCAGCAGCCAAGTGGGTGGAAGAGATCGCCAACGAATCTCCATCCCAGTCTTTTTTCGAGAATACATACAAGATGGGCCTATTGTCTCTAAGTTTTGTTTTGTTTTGTTTTGTTTTTTTGCACGGAACGGTTAGCAAGTACACAGTCAGTCTCAGACATGTATATTATTGAAAGCACATGCATTCTCTCTCTCTCTCTCTCTTTCTGGCATCGTGAAACGACTTTTTTTTTTTTAAGTTTTAGTTTTGCAAAGGAGGGGGAAATCATTAAGATGTAGTTTGTACCATTACCGCCCATTATTTGTCATCTTTATGGCCGCGCTACGGTTTTCATTGCACCTTTAATGGTGAGCCTGGTCAGGAGAGGTGAGCGGGCCGGGCGCACACTTGGCTGCGGGTGCCGCCGACGGTGCCTGCTCGCTGGGCTTCCATCCACGTCCCCGTAGATTTTAATGTCCCCGCAGACTGCTGGCAGCCTGCTTCCAGCTGTGGCAGGCATGATGCAGTGAATTGCTTTTGAATGTTCTTTACTCAAATAGGCAGTAATTACAAGCTTAAAGAGGTTTAGTGGTCCAGTAAACTACATAATCACCCCTGAATTAGCCCGGGCTCATCAGTTGCAGTCCAGCAAGCTCGAGTCTGCTGTTTGTATGCAGCCTTGATCACATAGCAACCTGATCAGCAGGTGTGGAACAGCCAGAGTCCCCCATAAACACAACTGTCTACTGGGGACAATGATCTCTAATGAGATGAGGCTACACCATCGCTGTAATTTAAGTGGGAAAATTAGCACTAGAGAATGAGTACCAGTTCCAGGGGTCTTTAGTCATATCGGGAGCAGCAGGAATTCTCTCTCTCTCTCTCTCTCTCTCTCTCTCTCTCTCTCTCTCTCTCTCCCTTGTTTCTGGCTTTCTGTCTCAAAAGAAGAAAGCCTTCTCATCGAGTGTACTGTTTTTGCTTCTAACTCACAGATACTTGATTCTTTATACAGGGATTTTTTTTTCCCCCCTGAATATTTAATGCTGCACAGGGCATGCGTACTAGTAAAGGCAGTAATGATGACTGTCAACAGACCCATTCCAGAACGGTATCGTTGTATTTCATCTTCCCTGTCTTTTCTCTTAACGGCCTCAAAACCTTTTCACTTTGATTTTTAAAGTGGAAAAGTGTTCTCCGGGCTGGGACGAGGTCTCCTTTTTTGCCAGCGTGCTCTCAGAAATAGCGGGCATGAGCTGTGAGCGCTTTGGAAAAGACCCTTGTTTTATTGGCGCTTATTGTATAAATCAGTCATGAACTTTCTTTTCAGAAAAGTGGTCCAGCATGGTAGGCTGCTGTTTTGTTTTATGTGTTAAGGTGAAATGCTTTGGGGAAGAGCTTGCATGTCAAAACGGTCTCCTGTATCGTTTCTTCAGTCCTGAGCTGGGTCCCTTAAGATGGAGAACCTGAATTTTATTACATTGCAGCCAGAAAGTGAAGGGGACTTAAAAAAAAAAAATATATATATATATATATATATATATATATATATATATATATATTCTTGATATTTTACAGAGAGGAAGGGAGAGAGATAGAGAGCTAGAAACGTGGATGAGAGAGAAACATCGACCAGCTGCCTCCTGCACACCCCCCACCGGGGATGTGCCCGCAACCAAGGTACATGTCCTTGACCGGAATCGAACCCGGGGCCTTTCAGTCCGCAGACCGACGCTCTATCCACTGAGCCAAACCGGTTTCGGCATGAAGGGAACTTTGGCCACAAATAAACCCAATAACAACAGAGAGTTGGTTATGGAGGAACTTTGGGGGGACTTGATACCTGCCGAGAAAGACAAAGAATGACAGTAATTAAGAGCATCAGGGGCTGTGGGAATTCTTAGGGTCAACTCCCAGCTCCATCCTAGTTGCAAGTAACTTAGACCCTGTGCCTCAGTTTCCTCATCTGTAACTTAAAGGCAAATGCACTCACCTCAAAGGACTGTCGTAAGGATTAAGTGAGCGAATCAGCACTGAGAGCATTGCCTGGCACAGGGTAGGTATTCTATACATGACAGTTAAATAAAGTAAATGCAGTCCGCACTCGGTGGGGATTTGTAGACGTGAATGAGAAAGTTGGACAGTGGCTGAAATGGTGCTGCTAGTTTCCTGATGTCTACTCGAAGTCATCTACTTGTGCCTGCTAGTTGAGGCATTTGGGGTATCTCTTAACTTCAATAGCACTCTTTCGTTCATACCACAAATGTTTATTAGGCACCGGACCGAGCCAGTTGCATTGTGAATAGCATTCGTGTGCTTTTATTAGTATCCTACTACAATGAAATGGGTCCAGTTTTAATTTAGCTCATCTTCGACTGAGAGCCACATATGAAATGAAAGTGAGGAGAAAACCCCACAACAATTTATTTCAAAGCAGACATTTTAAGGCAAATTGTAGTGTAGTTGGATGGGATAGCATGTATTTGATTCTATGAACCTTCAGGTGAGTTCTTGTACATAACCTCCATCGCTGCTGTGTTTTTAAGCAATGCTATGATCACTAAGAAAGTGATGGGTGTGTTAGTTCTCATTACGTTTTGTATCTTGTAGCAAAATCTACTACTGCTTCCATTAACAGAGCTGAGCTGTAGATATAAAAGGCATGCACACACATGGGGGTAATAGCTTCTTCCTACAGTGAGTAGTCACCATCGGAGATACTCATAATTAATGCTCAAGAATGAATGGGATTGCCCATCATTCAGAAGACAAAACAGGTTGGAAGTGAGTTTTTCCAACTGGTACCTTACCACCAAGTTTCAAATCCCAGCTCCATGACTTACTAGCTGTATGAACTTGAGAAAGTTATTTGTCCTTTCTGTGCTTCAGTTTCCTTATCTGTAAAATGGGCATAATAGCTGTGTCTGCCTCTTAAAGTTTCTGTGAAGATTAAATGAGTTAACACATGTGAAGTATTTGAGAAAACGCCTGGTAGATCTTCCATATTTCTTAATACATGTTACCATTATGACTTCCATCACTCCTGTTAACATCACTAAGCTACAATTAATAAAATCCCATTGGATGGATGCTGGCGGGAGAATTTGAGGTGAGATTCTGCTAAACCACCTTCCACCCCTCAGCTCCATCCCTGTCCTTTGAGGTTTGCATCCCCCTCCGCCCGCCCCTGGGGTGGTGGTGGGATCCGCAACTCTCTCCTGGACCCAGGCTGTTAGAATTGCAGAGAAACACCCAGTCACTGCTCTCCACAATTCATAACTTTGTCCATGCTCCATATTTTGGTTTTAAAATGTTGAACTTATAAAAGGGAATGGAGAAATGGGAAAGAAACATCAGTGCTAGTGCGTAGCCAAGTGAAGAGACTCAGGGGAGGGCAGACCCGGCCCCTGACTAAGGAGCTGTGAGCCCCTGTGAGCTTTCCTCACCGAGCCAACCTCAGCTTCCTCATCTGTAACACAGAGCCACATCCCACCGCCAAGAGTACCTCCGATAATGTATGTAATGCGTTTGTCCTACTGACAAGCAGGAAGAGTTCAAAGGAGCTATTTTTTCAAATGATTCCAAGAAGCTTGAGTTTTCTCCTCCTCCCCCCCCCCCCCCAGCGCCTGACTCCTCCCCTCTGTTTTTCTTATGGGTCTCTTCTGTGCCTCCTTTTATAGCCACTGTCTTCCACTAAGAGAATTAATATTCAAGGAGTTCATTAATGATCATGACTGTTAAAATAATTTTAGCACTCTTCATGCATTTTAATACCTTTAGGAGGAGGATATAAGTAATTGCTAATTTAGAGTCAAAATTTCATGTCTTTAATGCATATACTTAAAAATATTCCTATGACATGTAGTATATGACTAATAAAGAATAGATCGAACACATTGCTATTATTTTAGGAAGTGCAAGCAACTTTGAAAGAAGTTCCCAATACAAAGCACTATGAAATCTTTTAGTATAAGCATTTGTCTTTTTAAAAAATGTATTTAGTGTTTTTATTTTGTGTATAATGGATATTTACAAGAAATTAAAGGATCAAATAGGTTAGGTAGGCAAGGCACTGCAGTATTTGCCTCTTAAATTGACTGTGAAGCAATGCTCTCACTGCCGTGCATTATGAAGAGGGCCTCGTTTGTGCAAAAAAAAGCAAAAATAAAGATTGCTATGGGATATTACCCATTGCCCAATGTGTCCTTCCACGCTGATGTCCCTTTCATTCAATGAGACCAAGTTTAGGGATTCTCCCCTGACTTCCCTACCTGCACACCGCCCCTAGCAACCTCTTCAGCCACTGCTGGACGGACACACACGAAACCAGAGAGATTGTCTGGGAAGTGGTTTGCCTGGGCTTCAGAGGAAGCGAGTGCTGAGTGCTCCACGGGGCACGTTTGAGTCTGAGCAGCGAGGCACTCTGGGAGCGCTGGCGGAGGTGTGAGAAGGCAGGTGGGAGTCCTAAGACTTCCTCCAGACACGTTTGGCTTGGTAGCCAGCACCACCCCACAGCTCTTTGGATGCCGGCGTGTGTGAGGACGCGGGCTCCACTGCTATGCATTCAGGCTGTGTTCTCCCGCCACACTGCGCACTGCTTTTGTAATGCAAATGGGAGGCACAAAGTGTCCCTTTGATAATGTGCAGTCAGGAGACAAAAAGGCATTCACTGAAACAGTAAAACTAATTCATAAAGCTGGAAGACAATGAGGGAGCATTATGGATTTTTTTTGAAAAAGGAAAAAGTATCCTAGATCAGTGTGATGGCCACAGTGTAAGCTATTCATAGTCAATGTGTGGGGGGAACATGGCGGCAAGTTTGTTTAAAGTGGGAGAAGTTTTTGTAGGCAAAAAAAAATGTGTTTTTTTTTATGTTAAACAAATATAAATATATTTGGTTAGCAAGTTTCTGTTTATGGACTTGGAGGTCACATACATCGCTAACTGGTTATTTTCCTTTAGATCCCCAATATTCCCCAGTGACAACTCAGTAGAAGTTTTGTTTTGTTGTTGTTTTTTAAATATGAAGATAACATCTTACATAATTTTAAAATATATATTTTATTGATATTTTGCAGAGAGGAAGGGAGAGAGATAGAGAGCTAGAAACGTCGATGAGAGAGAAACATCGACCAGCTGCCTCTTGCACACACCCCCACCGGGGATGTGCCCGCAACCAATGTACATGCCCTTGGCCGGAATCGAACCCGGGACCCCTCAGTCCGCAGACCTACGCTCTACCACTGAGCCAAACCGGTTTCGGCCCAGTAGAAGTTTTAAAAGAACACAGGGAGCTAATGGTTAAAAGCCATATGGTGGATTTTTTTTGTTTTTGTTTTTGTCTTAAAGGAAGTATCTCTCCATCACACACCAGAGTTTAGCTCAAGGTCAACTTATATGAATGCATTAAACTTAGCTGTGGAGGAGGCAAAGGGCTGGGGGGGGAAAGGGATAAAAGAAGTTCCGAAATTGTTCCTCCAACACAGTCAGCCAAGCCACAGAAAACTGCCTTGATAAGGGTTGTCTTGGACAGTCGCCATAATTCCTCCTGTTAGGCCGGCTCCCCGGGTACCCATTCCTATACCTTTTAAAGTATGGCATGTAACGTTTTGCTTGAAAATTGCTTCCACCTCTATTGCTTTGTTATGGCTGTTTTGCAGTGTCGGTAGAGAGGCAGTTCCGTGTCACAAGAAATTACTAATCCGAGGCTTGAGAAGGGACAGCCTCCCCTTCCATTATCTCACCAGCGGGCTCTGTACAGGATTATTTTCAAATTTTCTGCTGCCATTACCCCGCGCGGTTAAGAGCGGGCAAGGCAGAGAGGGAGGGAACCTCATCGGAACGTGGTTCCCGGGGGCAGATAAGAGAAAGTTCATCCCTGTCCTGGCATCCCCATTTGCAGCCGGGGGTGGGACGTTTGATGAAAGGGGTGCCTTTGGTCAAGGGTGCTGTTACGATATAAGGCTGGACATGTTTCATCTGCGGGTCCTGAAGAGTTTCCCTTTCCCCGAAGAGTCTGCTTGACTGCCCCGATAAATCCGTTTTTCTTCCAGCTGTAGCATAAACTTGTAAATACCAGACAACGAACATCAGCGCCGCCCCTCCCTGATCCCGACCGCAGGAAATAAAGTTGGAATCGGGCAGAGAGAACTTTCTTTAGAAAGTTGTCGTTTTCTTTGTCACTTTCTATTCCTTGGGGCCGATACAAGGACAGATCCGACGTCCCTCTGACAGGAAGGCATACCGAGATGTGTTTTCTTTTTTCTTTCGGACAAGTCTTTTTTTTTAAAAAAAAAAATATATTTTATTGATATTTTACAGAGAGGAAGGGAGAGAGAGAGAGAGAGAGCTAGAAACGTCAATGAGAGAGAAACATCGACCAGCTGCCTCTTGCACACCCCCTACCGGAGATGTGCCCGCGACCAATGTACATGCCCTTGGCCGGAATCGAACCCGGGACCTTTCAGTCCGCAGACCGACGCTCTACCACTGAGCCAAACCGGTTTCGGCATCGGACAAGTCTTGATCCCTGGGTCACAGGGCATAACATTCCAGAAATCATTGTGCTCTTTGATGGGGCTTCTAGGCCATCCCTCCTGGCCTGGATCATGTATTAGAAGTCGCTGCGCGGATCCAGAAACACACGAAGAGTGGCAGACACACTCACTGTCTCAGCCAGAGAAGGAGAAGGCGGGGTGTCGGTGACAGAAATGGAGATGACCCTGCTGGGGGGTGTGTCCTGTCGCTGGGGTTCCGGGGCCCACAAGCCACCTCTCCGCCCTGGGCGCCCAGCCGCTCCCTCTCCCCAGCGGAGCCGGCCTGATACATGTGTGCGGGTGGAATGCTGGGAAGGAGGGTCAGCTCTTACCCATACATAATCACTGTTTTATGGCTTTCACTCATTCCGGAGGTGTTAATGCAGATCAAATGGGAAACACTCCAGAAAGAGCCCTCGCAGCTACTGCGCACAGCCTGGCTCTCCCGGGCTCCATCGTTAATTCTGATTGTGAGATCCGAAGGTAATTTCGTTTGCTCTCTTAATGCCTCGCAGTTCTCCCAGTGGCCCCTGCCGTATCCTTTCTCAAATTCCCGTCCTGATCAATTGTTTGCAAATAATTAAGCTCTTAAGAGATAATGGCATGAGGCTAATGTACACAACAAAGGTGAGGGCTCCCGTCCCCTGTCTACGGGAATGGTCACGTTTGCTTTGATGGCCCCACGTGGTTGGTTCGGTTGATTGCTGTATCTGGCGAGTGCCATCCGTCTTTCCTTCACGAGAACCTGCCGATCCCTTAAGGCAGTGTCCTCGCCATTCAGGCGAGGTAACAGCAGAGGGGTTCAGGGGGATGGCGAGGGGGCGACCTAGCCCCTTCCTTCGTCGCAGTGGTTTGGAATGAAATTCCCGTTTTCTCCCTAAAATGGCACTTGTCTTTATCTCTGTATGAAGTGACGTCTACCTTGGCCCATCTCACGGCCTCCCGGGCCTGGGGCGGAATGCACCGGGGCTCTGAGTGTTTGTAGGGAAGCAGCCTTGCCTGTGGCATGTTGGTTTTTTGCCGTTTTTTGTTTTTGTTTTTGTTTTTTTTTGTGTGTGTGTGTGTGTGTGTGTGTGTGTGTGTGTGTATGTGTGTGTGTATGTTTAAGTCTACAAAAGAATAGCTCTTACTGTCCACACAAAAAGGTTATCTGGGCCGAAACCGGTTTGGCTCAGTGGTAGAGTGTCGGTCTGCGGACTGAAAGGTCCCGGGTTTGATTCTGGTCAAGGGCATGTACCTTGGTTGCGGGCACATCCCCGGTGGGGGGTGTGCAGGAGGCAGCTGGTCGATGTTTCTCTCTCATCGACGTTTCTAGCTCTCTACCTCTCTCTCTTCCTCTCTGTAAAATATCAATAAAAAAAATATATATATATATATATTAAAAAGCTTACCTGGTAAAGATGCATAGGGTTTGAGATATTTAAACATACTGGGTTTCAGTTAAAAAGCCCAGTTCCTTGTGAATTTTTGTCTGGCTGTAGATTAGGTACCCGAAGTCATGGCTCTCATGTAATACTAGTAGTTATAGATCTTCCCCCCCCCCAGGGAATTGAAGGTTTGTGGGACCCCCCAAGGACAAGAACTAGGAGGAAGAAAAACACTATGCAGTAGATCTGCCGTAGACAAGGGTGTCGGAATTTGGTCCATACCCCCTTTCCCCGTTAACAATGACCAGATTATCGTGACATTTCATCTTGCCCAGGCTTAGTCATTTCTATTAAAAAATACATCTCCCGAGCAACTGCAAATGGTTTAACGGAGACAGAGTGCTGGCTCTCCGTAGCTTGAGGCTGCCTCGCAATTATGCTGCATGAAATTAGACACAGTTTGTTCCAATTACTTAAAACCAGATCACATGAAAAGTGACAGAGGGGGAAAAAAGGGTAGAACTTTCTCGTTTTGTGATATTTAAATTATGAAATCAGAAACTGCAGGATGTAGAAAACAACCCAAATCTGCACGGAAACTTGGAGGGCCGTCCGATGGCTCTTTGAAGCCGTAATGACTCAGGTAGTTCTAATGACCCCAAGAGAATTTTTCTGACACCACTTGCATAAATAAAAGGCGAATTCCATTTGTTTTGTAAGGCTAGGTCTCAAACTTGCTCAGAAACAGGCGTGCAGAAATATTCTTGAAAACAGAGCGCAAATAAATGACTGTGACAATTCTCAATTTTCAAAGTAACTAAAGGTAAATGGCATAAATGTTAATTTTTATCAGGTTCTGGTCATACTATTAAGATACAACTAACAATACAGAACAAGGGTACTGCTATAGAAAAGAGAGACTATTGACATGTTTGTTGATTCTCCTGGAAATCACTGAAAGAGATTTTCATAGGACCCATAAAACTATACTAAAATTACAGAAAATGTTCCAGATTGGAAACCACTTGTGTGTATCAGACTACCACGTTATATGGCAAACGCAGTACATTCTCACTTAACATCACGAGTAGGTTCTTAACCTTTCATCAAAATAAAGCGTCCCCAAACCAATTTTACTATCAGCTGATGACAAGTTCCTACGGCATCTCATCAACGTGGTAACAGGATGACCTGGAGAGAAACAACTTCATCCAGGGACCTGCTTAGCGCCGATGGCTGGATGCTTACATTTCCATATTTCAAAATCAGACTTCGGTTCTGTAAGAATCGCTAGCCTGGGGAACCTTTATCTTTGATGGCTCTTAGATGACAAAATTGAGGATTGGAAAAGTTGTTCCTCGTTCAAAGTCTCAGTGAGTGGCAGCATCACATACAATCCGATAGGGTCATGTGCGCCTAAGTACAATGCTTCAACTGATGTTGACACGGAGCTACTGTATACCCACCTTCATTCTATTCGTCCGATAAAGAGGGTCATTTGCTTGCATTGTGTGGCATGCCTCTATGCGGTGGGAGGTGTGTTTTAAACCTCCGTGCAGAGGATTGCCCTCAGCCCAGAGGATTGCCCTCAGCCCAGCATCCAATCAGGAGCTTTTTGCCCGGGTGACCGGCACTCGGTTGAGTATGGAGATTGTCACATGATCTCAGCCTATTATGAGGCTTATAAACTTTTATTTGAAGAGAGTGGGTTGACTCACTTTTAGGAGTGAAGTAAGGAAAGTGGTGTTATGGATCTCAAATTGCATTGTTTATTCCTCTTGTGGGCTTTGAACAATTTTTATTGTACCTTTTGAGGTTGCATCGGAGTGACTATCCCTTTATTTCACAACTGTTTACTGATTTTTCTGTTATGCTGGCCTGGGATTTGAGAAGGGCGCACCGCAAAGGCATGGGCTGTGGAGTTGCTAAATGAGTGGGTAGAGACACACCAAGGAAGCAAGTGTTTGAGAGAGCAGCGCCTGCTGTTAGGGAAGAAGGAAAAGACTGGTGTGAGAGTGAGAAGGTGGGCAGGCGGAGAGGAGAGTGGGTAAGGCTTGGCGTTTGAGTTGAGACGTGACGGTGACAGTGGAGCAGGAACCTGAGTGGTAGGGACAAGCTTGAGTGTTGAAAGGATAGAAAGGAGGGTTGAGCCGAAACCGGTTTGGCTCAGTGGGTAGAGCGTTGGTCTGCGGACTGAAAGGCCCCGGGTTAGATTCCGGTCAAGGGCATGTACCTTGGTTGCGGGCACATCCCCGGTAGGGGGTGTGCAAGAGGCAGCTGGTCGATGTTTCTCTCTCATCGATGTTTCTAGCTCTCTATCTCTCTCCCTTCCTCTCTGTAAAATATCAATAAAATATATATTAAAAAAAAAAAGAAAAGAAAAGAAAGGAGGGTTGAGGTGGGGCTGAGAGGTGGGCGGAGCCAAGGAGTGGCAGGGCTAGCAAGCCCTGGTAAGCAGTCTGAAGGTTTGGGGGCAGGGGCCGGGAGGAGAGGTCACATCCCTCTTTCGTGGTGAAGCTTAGACCCTGGAAGGGAAACAGGAAATAGCGCTGAGCGGTGTGGCTGCAGACCATCCCTTCCCCTGCTCAGTTTCCTCACCTGTGAGACAGCGGGACCATCGATCCCATTTATGTCCCTCAAAGGGATGTAATGGGGATTAATTACCATCTTGTCTCTAATATACTTGGAGCTCTTTAGAGAAAGGAACTATATTCCATGAAAGCAGAGCCTTTTTTCTAATTGTGTATTTATTGATTAAGTGACAATCAAAGACAATGCGTATGGGGGAAATTGCTACATCTCTGCCCTCCGCGAAGGAATCCCAGGTGTATAGATAGAGAACATATTCAAAGGTGCCTAGAAGAGCACTAAAGTGGTCATTAACGCACCTTCTTAGCATCTAATCAGACATTGTTAATGAGATTAAAAGCTATGTTAATTAGCATTCAATAGACCAGAATTCAGTTTCCTGTGGCACAGGGCGGTTACGTTGAGAGTTAGGGGTTTTTCCCACCGGGAAGAGAATAGGCTGTTGACTATCAGAACAGGTTTTATCTCGGGAGAGTTTAGTAGGATGCAGTGTTTCAAACTAGGCAATGTCTCCATAGATGCACATGGCGATCTCAGCTCCTGTCCCAGGCTGCAGGAATGTATATTTCCGATTCATATATAGCTGATTATTGAACAAAAGGTGTTTGTGCCCAAACTCATTTCAGCAGAATTCCAAACATTCTTACAAGAAGTTACGGATTTCGTTTTATTATCTAATCCTGTAAGGCTTTTTTATCCTGGTTTATGAGGAGCATAGCCGGACTTGTTCAGAGCATGCAAACTATGCTGGTCTTTGACCTTATATCGGCCTGTGGTCAGAATCCCAGCATGTGTTGACATTCAGATAGGGAAACAAACTTTGGTTGAATTGCTTTTGTTTGTGCTTCTCAGAAGAGTTCAGAGGAACAGTGGATTAAAAATGCGCCCACTTGGCCGAAACCGGTTTGGCTTAGTGGATAGAGTGTCTGTCTGTAGACTGAAAGGTCCCGGGTTCGATTCCAGTCAAGGGCATGTACCTTGGTTGCCAGCACATCCCCGCTAGGGGGTGTGCAGGAGGCAGCTGGTCGATGTTTCTCTCTCATCGATGTTTCTAGCTCTCTGTCCGTTTCCCTTCCTCTCTGTAAAAAATCAATAAAATATCTATTTTTTTAAAATGCATTCACTTTAATTTTGATATTTGCATCCAGCAATATGGCATTTGCTGGGACCCTCATGCTATCAGAGTGCCTCGCTGCTGAGGGTCTCAGCTGAGACAGTTGATCCAAAAGGTTCTTTTTTTGGAAGTTCACGGTTCTAATAAAAATATTCCTTCAAGTAGTGTGCACGTGCGTAGGATCCAAAGGGCTTGTTTTTATTTTTATCCTATAAAACGCAGCGAAGACCGTACCAAACTCGCCATGTTTGCAGCAGATAGACCTGTGAAAGGATAAACTCAGTATCAAGGTTCTGTAAGTATCCCAAGGAGCTATTTATACACTCCACTAATCTTTGTAATTGGCTGTCTTTTACTGCCATTAATTAGATGATGTAGTATTCCATTAATAAGAGTGACACACCTCAGCATTTTTACCTTTAATTAGTCTTCGCTAGACACTTAGGTTATTGACAAATAGCCTAAGTGTTGCCTGACGTGCCCGACTCCTGTTGGAAGAGCGTATCCGGGTGTTATTGAATCCCTGAGCCCCGCTGTGTCACCGGGCAGGGGACGTGCACGACCTTCTCTGCCCACAGTACGTGCGCACGTACACTTACCTGTTTTGTTCTCTTCCAGCACCCTTACCCTTCTGAAGAACAGAAAAAGCAGTTGGCACAAGACACGGGACTCACCATCCTTCAAGTGAACAACTGGTAAGTGATTTGGCTTCGTGTTGGGGCAGAATCGGCTTCCCCCTCTGGCCGACCTGCAGCCAAGGTTTTGCATTGAGAAGACACACCCAGCTCGGCTGTTTTCCCCTGGTGGCTTGTCCGATCCAAAGGTGAAAGCAAGCTGTGGAGTGATGGGTGAGAGTCTCTGCCTATATGGAAAAGAAAGTACTGCATAGCTTCCCCTCCTTTATTAGCCATCACCTGGTAGGCATCGTCTGAGTCAGTGTTTAAGTCACCTTCATGATGGCTCTGTGAGCGCGTCCCTCTCTGTGGCTCCCCTTACCCCCCCCACCCCCCTTTCAGGAGAATGGATAGAAAGAGTGGAACCATCCTATTTTGTGTGAAACAAGAAAATCCTCCCTAACTAGTTTGGCTCAGTGGCTAGAGCGATGGCCTGTGGACTCAAGGGTCCCAGGTTCGATTCCAGACAAGAGCATGTACCTTGGCTGTGGGCACATTCCCAGTAGGGGGTGTGCAGAGGCAGCTGATTGATATCTCTCTCTCTCTCTCTCTCTCTCTCTCTCTCTCTCTCTCTCTCTCTCTCTCTCCCTCCCTCCCTCCCTCCCTCCCTCCCTCCCTCTCCTTCTCCCTTTCTCTCTGTAAAAAAAATAAAAATCAACAAAATACATATTTTTTAAAAAGAAAATCCACCATCACATATCGATCAGGTTTTCAATTCATTGAATAACTAAATTTAGTTCTATTTTATTATGGGTGCATTCAAGAGACACCCCCCTCTCTTTCCCCCCCCCCCCCCCTCTTATCTCCTGTCTCTGGAAAAGGAGAAATTACTTGTTTCTACTTTGAAGCCTTTCAAAACCTGATGTGCCTCCCAACTGTTTCTAAACAAATGTGTACATTCCTGATGTGGGGAGAAGCTGAGATTATGTATCAAGAATCGGCCAATAGCGTTCTGGCTTAGCGTGCGGGGTGTGCGGGAGGCTCTGAGAGAGCAGGATTTATTGCCCTTTGTGAGTGCGCTGAAAGCCAGCCTCCCATGGTCACCCAGAGCCAGTGTCATATTTGAGGGGTATTGAAACCCAATACCCTCTGAAACGAAGTGTATCTAATTAATTGTCCTAATATTTTTAGATTAGTGTTTATGATGGGGGAAACCTTATCCCCTTTGAAGCAAAATCCAGAAAAGGCCCGAAGCCTGTTTGGGGAAAGCAGAGAACCGGGAATGCCATTTCACAGACAGAAGTGTTTCTTTCTGTTCAATAAGTGTCACAGATTAATATTACCGAACCTCTGATTACATGGCCTAATCCATTTTGGTGAATAAATTCGTTCTTGATGTCCATTGCACCTCTATTAACAGACCCTTCTGTCTGTGAGTGAGCCTGGGAGCCTTTGGGAGAGATTTCAGATATATTAAACCCCATTACGGGGGATGCGATTTCTGTCAATATAATTCCATGTATTCTTCAATTTGGTATTTTAGAGATAACAAGCTCCTTACAATATATTTGCCTTTGGAGGATTAATTTACAAAGTGCACTATCTTCGGGACACAGACAGACTCACATAAGCTGTGCTTGTCGGGGTTATCAATTTCTCTGACCTCACTGCAGCCTTGGGAGATCAATTTTTTTTTTTTGCAGCCCTTTTAGCCAAGTGGTTAGGGAACCGACAGAAGACACACTGCGCCACAATGTGTTACTACGAGTTGTGTTGCCAAGGAGGTTTGTTGGCTGGTTTATGTTGACCTGCCCCTTGTGTATACATTTTCAAGACTGTCCATAGTATGTATTCGAACTCAGTCTTTCAACTTGTTTTCGACATTGGTAGAAGGTAGACCATCAATTTTGCATGCACACCCAAATCCATAGATAATTTCCAGGTTAAGCTGATGGGGAGGCAATTTTAATACAATGGAGGCTGCATCAATATCGCATTTCCCTGGGAAACGTGCCCATGCCAGGCCCAAGGAGTGGCAGGGCGGGCTCTGATTCGAGAAGGCAAAGCTCTGCCATTCGGGGGATCTATCACACATGCCATCTCTCTCCCTTCTCTGTGTTGCTAGCAGACTTCATCCGCAAACACACATGGTTACCAGAGATCAAATTCCAAGAGGGGTTGCTTTCTGCAGGTGGACAGACTTATGGCTGTTCCTGTAGATGCAGGGGCCGGCAGGTATTCCTGCCACCCCAAGCCTCGACCGCAATAGGACTGCTTCAGTTTTGTAATTATAAATGGGGGGAACTTGCCGAAACTGGTTTGGCTCAGTGGGTAGAGCGTCGGTCTGCGGACTGAAAGGTCCCGGGTTCCATTCCGGTCAAGGGCATGTACCTTGGTTGCGGGCACATCCCCGGTGGGGGGTGTGCAAGAGGCAGCTGGTCGATGCTTCTCTCTCATGGACGTTTCTAGCTATCTCTCTCCCTTCCTCTCTGTAAAATATCAATAAAATATATATTTTTTTTAAAAAGAAAGGGGGGAACTTTAAGAACATGATGACACATAATATGTGATAATTTTTCAAAGTATATGCAGACTTCAGCCTGAACTCCTATCCTGCTACTCAATTCTGCACGGGTACATAACTTAACAATCACTTTGACTTAGTTACTCAGGATGTGAGCACAGCTCTGTTCCCAAGTGGGCCCTGTGTAATGCGCACGTGGTCTCTCTCCTTCTACGTGGAGTTTAGCACTGACTTTTGCTTGCACTTCGTTGCTTTGGATTTGGCACCTGTTCCAACTCTAACCGCTTGGTTTGTGGTAGAGAGTTCCCCTCAGCTAACTCAACGTTCTAAGAGATACTGCTTCTCTTATGTTGGGTGAATATTGACATGCCCGTGTTTGATTTGAGTTTTTAATGGTTTATTAATTCCACCCACCCTTTCTGTTAAGGAGAGAATTATAGATTTCCTTTTCTTTAGGGTTTGGGTAGAAAATATGATGCAAAAAAAACCCTGGAAAAACCCAGATGGTGCTCACACTGTGCAGACTCGAAGACTAAAAAGGAGCATAGCCACTGAAGTAAAATGGTTTTCATTTTACTCCATCATCATACAAATTACACAAAGCTTTTCTGAGAGCTTGTAAACATTTTTCCTGCATTGAGCATCAAGCTCCACTTATTTCCTCCGGGAAATAACAATTTTTGGGAAAAAAATCTCCATTCCCTTTCACTTCATTTAGCCGCAACGCTTAAAAATCTGTCTTCCTTCCTGGATTTCTTAAAACTTGTTAACACACATGTACATTCTGTACAAACGATGAGTCACCGTTGAAGAGATTTAATAAAATGCTGAAGGGCAGGTTGGGTGCAGATCAGTCATAATTATTGGCAGCAGCATGATGTATGAAAACACACAATCTGAAAGTGAAAAATATAAACTCATGTCTGGTTGTTAGCTTGTCATAGAAACCCTGGCTAACGCAGCCATAGTTAGGTTTTAACTGGAAAAAAAAAGAGATGAAAAAAGGTTGAGTGCTTTGTAATGGTTCTTTCATCTCATTGCTGACCTGATTCTGCATTTATTTAACTGACCTAGGTGATACCTACTCGAGGCCTGAACTAACTAAGGTCAAAGGATGTAGTGTTTGGAGGAAGAAGAGAATAGGGATCATTTCAACAACAATCTAAATGTAAAATGAGCCGAAACTGGTTTGGCTCAGTGGATAGAGCGTTGGTCTGTGGACTGAAAGGTCCTGGGTTCGATTCTGGTCAAGGGCATGTACATTGGTTGCTGGCACATCCCTGGTAGGGGGTGTGCAAGAGGCAGCTGGTCGGTCGATGTTTCTCTCTCTTCCTCTCTGTAAAATATCAATAAAATATTTTTTTAAAAAAATAAATGTAAAATGAGGCAGATTTGATTAAGAAAAAGCTTGGATTAAAAGAACTAGTTTTTATGTTGTGTTTACCTGCCAGAATGAAAACGGAGAGGAGGAAACTGAAAATGACTGGTATTGGAACCTAGGATGGAATGTGAAATTTCTTAAATTTATTAGGTGAGACATCATGGGACAAATCTGTGCCAATAATGTTTTGAGAATTCAGACAATGACAAATTATATATATTTTAACCTAAATTAAGTACTTGAGGTAACTGCATGGTTTTTGAATATCCACTTCCATAACTAATTGCCTAAATAAATTTCCGCCTCGCATGCTTACACTTGAAGATACTAATTTTTGAAATATAGTATATGCTATAAATTTGTGTATTCTTCTTTCTTTGCCCCCCTCACTCCCAATTATGGTTTGATCCAAAAAGGATCAATAGTAGCATCTTGGGTTTTGTCTCTTTGTGTTTTCATTGTTGTTGTGTTGTATCGGCAATGAAAAGGCGTTACTCATCGGTTGAATGTTGTAATCATTTAAACAGAAAGGTCTTAAAGTTTGAGATTAGATGGTTGTTTGAGTCTTGAACTATTTAGATAGAACTTTAAGGAAAACACATAAATATCACCAGATAAGGACCGGGCCAGCTGTGGGTCTGCCTCGGGCCTGCCAGTAGTGTGTGGGTTCTTGGCTTTGTGCAGGAAAGATTTCACAGGATGAGCCCAGGTGATTTTGAGAGTAGGTTTATTACAGGTGGGGACAGTGAAACAAAGGAAGGACTTAGAGCAGTAGAAGCAACAGGAGAGAGCCCAACACTCTCTCTCTCTCTCTCTCTCTCTCTCTCTCTCTCTCTCTCTCTCTCTTTCTCTCTCTCTCTCACACACACACACACACACACACACAGTTAATACTTAGTGTTATTTTCTCTAGACCAACTTTATTTTTTTATATCGAGAATGTGAGTGTAGATTGGTCAAATAATAACTGCCTTATATGTTTCCACAGCAGTGTGGTAGGCCTGGGAATTGCACGTGATGAAAACATGTGCCTGTGATCGTAGCTTATTTGCTGGATGCCTCAGACACATCCTGCCTCAGTAGAGTTCTAGCCGAGGGTGCGCTGAATACATTTTACATTTCTTTGTTTACTCCTTCTCGCCCCAACATTTTCCCATTGAGGCTAACGTAGAATGAATATTCCTTTACCCTCTAAGAAGGCAATACAGATTTTTAGGGTGCAAGACATGTAATGTATGTGAACTACAGTCTGTGTGTGGAGAGAAAGACCACTGTCCAGCAGTGGGGTGGATATAAGTCCAGGGAGCATCCTGTTATTTGAGGTGACACTTTACAGAAGTATCTCAGCGCTGCAGGTCCCAGGTGGAGTACACACACCAGATTCTCCTAGTTGCTTCATTTATGGCCTGCAGAACTGCAAAGCGTTCGGGCATCACTTCCCATTTATTCCTAGTGGGGGGAAATGTCTGTGATCCCTAGAGATTTATGCCACTGACAGGTAAAAATGTAAACTTATTTTTTTAAAAAAAATAGGATCTCCCTTATTATTATAAACAGATTCAACTGGTAAAGGTCAGGTTTCTTTCTGAGTTATGGTAATCGTGTAGCAAATACTTTTATAAGTAATCAAAGATCCTATAAATACAGGTACCTGCGCAGATGGAAATGTTAAAACATTCACAAATTATCCTTTCAACTTCTGTGATCTAAAAATCAATAGGGGGTCACAGGGTTTCATAGAATTGCTCTGCTTTTTTCCTCCCAACGTAATTTAATAATACATTTTACAGATGTTGTTTAAACATTAGCCACAGATTGTTTTGTCAATAAAGCTAAACAGAGGCATGACACAAAAGCAGGAGGAACAGATGTAAAAGAGACAGGGCACCATGCAAGGGGTAGCGGGGCCATTTCCTTTCTTATTTGGCTCCAGGAGGGAAGTGCAGGGTGTCTGGGTGTAGGCTGGTTCCCCCCCCCCCCCCAGGAATTACCCAGGGATGGCACAACTTCACACACCAAAGGTAATTTTATGAACCAGGTGCCTTAACATTTTCCCTTGAGAATCTAAGTGGAACCCACACTTAAGGTTAAGACTTTGTAATTGATCAGTGGAGTAACAGGTGCAGGGCCCTTCAAGGAAGGAGCAGGAGGAGATAGACATTTGAAAACCCTCCAGAACATTTTGGAATGGGTTGTTGTTCTTCCTGCCACAGTTAAGTGCTAAGCTTTTCACCTTGAGTGTCAATTCTAATAATATTACCTTTACCCGGCGCCTACTCCAGGCTCAGATGATAGCAATCAGTAATACTCACTGGATAAAATACTGTCTCGTTGCTCATAAGAAAATATTGAAATCGGTCAAAAAATGTTTAGCTTGCATATTGCCTGAGACAGAGCTGGCGCGGGGCCAGCAGGCAGGGTGTTATGGGGAAAGCTGAGCAAATAGCTCGCAGGGAAAAAGAGCTGTGAGTTTAGAAACCTTCAGGTATTGTCATGCCAGAGTCTTAGGAGTTCAACAGAGACCCTGCTTTTGTGCGCAGATTTTAAAAAACGTATCACAGACGATCCTCTTTGGAAATGACTCTGTTCAGTAGAGTTGGTTGTAAGTTTCACGCCATAAATTCACTCAGAACCCTCCCCCCCCCTAGCCCCACCCCCTGTTAAATCTCATCCTTCATATTGTGAAGAATGGGAACCCTTGAGGAAGGGGTGGGTGTCGGCCCTCTGTTGGATGGAAAAGCCCAGCCCTTCTTCCAGGGGCCTTGAGTATAGGTGAGAAGAGGAATGGGAAGGAGCAGGAAGCAGGGAGCTGGACCTGAGAGCCCAAGTACTGTTTCGTGTCACCGCTGTCTCCTTCAGCCACCATTCAAAGCCAGTGAAGTTGAGAGTCGGAACCACATGAGGATTTTTTAAAATATATATATATATATTTTATTGATATTTTACAGAGAGGAAGGGAGAGAGATAGAGAGCTAGAAACATCGATGAGAGAGAAACCTTGACCGGCTGCCTCTTGCACACCCCCTACCGGGGATGTGCCCACAACCAATGTACATGCCCCTGACCCGAATCGAACTTGGGACCTTTCAGTCCTCAGACCAACGCTCTACCACTGAGCCAAACCGGTTTCGGCACGTGAGGATGTTTTTCAGGACCCTTAGGGCTGGGGCTCAAGGGAGGCCCAGAGTCAGTGAGTTGGGAGACTGATGTGCCATCGTGGGCGCCATGCTTCTGACCACCTATGACCTCTTTCAGGGCAGGGAGACCCGTGGCTGGGTGGCTGACGTTGAACATGGCGTGTAGGTCAGCAGGACTGGCTGCACGTCCTCATGAAGGCCCGTTTGTTGTTTCCAGTGTCTTGGCACAGCGTTTGGTCCAAGAAATGGAAAGAACTCCTTTCATGTCATGGGACCTTGGCAGGTCTGGGCCCGACTCCCATGTACTCTCAGACAGCATGGGGAGTGAGGCAGCTGAGAGGTATCAGAGTCAAGGGGAAGAGCCCGCATCCACAGGTGGCTAAGGGACAAGTTCCCCTGTAAACCCCAAGACAACTTACAACTTACACAGGACGAGAAAGGGGAGGGATTATCTGGGCGAAAGAGCATTTCAAGTCAAAACATTTCATCTGTCCTCCCCACTCCTCACCAATGAGATGCGTGTCCTTGATCGAGTCATTCTATCTCCATGACAATGGCTTCCTTCACCTTGGATGGTCAGGTAGGATTATTGGGACACAACCTCTTCCATCTCTAGTGCTCTAGATCAGTGGTCTAGAGCTCTAAACAGTGCTCTAAATTCATTAGTCAACAGAACGGCAAACCATAGCTCTTGAGCCGAATGTGGCTCGAGAGCCACAGTTTGCTGACCACTGCTCTAGGCCGTCAGACTGTGTGATAATTAATATGAACCAAAGAGGAGCAAGTTTAGTGTTCTGAAACTGATTCTGAGTCCAGCTTTACAGTGGGACTGGCAAAAAAAGAGACAGATAAAGAGACAGATAGGAAAACTAGTTAAAAGTTGTTCTTTTTCTTTATCTGAAGTAAGCACATCAAGCCCAGTAAAATAAAAACTAGTTGAAATTAAACATTACCGAAAGACATGAAAACCATGTATGCTGTCATTCCGGGACTCCTAATAGAGACAAATCAGTTGTTTGGAGCCATGTGCTATGCGCCTACGAAGGGCATGACAGATAATAGGCTGGAAATTTCTGAAGTTACTGCGCAGCAAAATTTGTTTTTTCCTCGGGCGTTCAATCTTTTCCTCTAGTAATTTTGTACATGACAAACTTTTTCGTGCGCGCATTAATAATCTATAAGTAATGGGTTGTCAGGTGTCAGTTAGATAAGATTAAAAGACTGTTTAAGCATTATCCGGGTGCCGCTTTGCATGCGTTTTATAGGCCAGGAGAAATAACATTTTTGCACGGCGGTTGCATGCACACGCTGGGGTGTGTTTTTTTCCCCCCCGAGTCTCTCTCATTTGGCCCCACTCCGGGCACACGTGGAAGAACTGTATCGCGTTACACAAATCCTGCGTGGAGGAGCAGATTGGAAACTCACACTGCGTGAACCAGGGGGACCCATGTCTCCGCTGTCTTCTGTAAGCTGGTGTTCGTTTCTCCGGGGTTTACTCTTTTTTTCTTCTTCTTCTTTTTTCTTCTGAAAGGAAACTTTGTCAGGAGAAGCAGCCTCCGCCCAGAGGGACCCTGAAGCTTAGCCATCCAATGGTTCCCAGCAAGTCAGGTTTAGGTCTATTCTTGTCAAATCTGTCTTAAGTGTGTTTACATACAGTGTGCCTTTCTGGTATGTTCTGCTTGCACAGACCTGATCTCCACCTATTTTGTGTCAACAGTCGCTGGGGCTGGTGTTGGGTGATTAACCGCGGAGCCCCGCGCTGTGCCCACAGAGACCCCCTCTCTCCCCTCTCACTTACATCATCATCTCGCTCCAGGCTGCGCCTACATAAAACAAACAGCATTTCTGAGTGGTTAAAGTCAGCCTGAGACGTGAAAAAAATGGGGCAAATGTTGCCTCTTTGTTGAATAAAACAGTTTTCCCCGAAATGGAGCGGAGCCAGGGGCGCGGGGGAAGGAAGTGTTTCCGAGGGCCAACGTTGTCTTGGATCCGGGCCGGCTCGCTCCGACGTGTGAATGCCTGGAGCTTTGTGTCAATGCTCAGCGTCTTCGTTCTGTTCCTGTTTTAATGTGTAAGGGGGAAAGGGAACATTGAAAAAAAAAACACAACAACACAGCCCTCCAACAACCTGGGTGCCTGCAACTTTGGCCAATACAGGGCCGGCTCCCTTCCTCATGGTGGACATTTTCCTCTTTCAATTTCTTTCCATTCTTGGAGGGCTTTTCAGCCCGGCCCATTAGTATGGGAAATAATTAACTCTATGGGGCTCTTGACACCTGAACAATAACAAATAAACGGGGAAACCTTAATGGGTCCCCATCCTTGAGAGCCTCCCTTTTCCTCTTTACCCTCTTAACTGATGTGACCAAAGGGCCTAAGGCCTCACAAGATTTTAGATCCAGCTCTGAAGGAGGAAGAGGTATTTCCTTTCTCAAGCACCTTAACTCTTTCAGGCCCGTGGGGGTGACCCGTCTTGGACTCCCAATGTAGCTTAGCTCAGAAATGAATTGCGGGTCGTTGGAAGATCTGGCTGAATATTGATCAAGTCACTGCTTTTTCCAGAATAGCAGAGGGCCTGGGAATAGAAGTGACATGTGCCGTGATTAAAAGCACGTGTAAGCGTCTCCTGCTTTCTTTCTACTCTAGGACGCTGGTTTCCACGTGCACCAGCATGTTTGAGGGTCGCTGTCTGGTCGAGGGACTTGGTTGGCCTGTATCCCCAGAACATCTGCTTGTGGCTGACTGTGTGATCCCGAATGTGGGTCAGAGTTCATCTGTACTTGCAAAGGGCAGGGAGTAGGGGGTGGTGGAAAGCTAAGGGAAGGAACTGTACGTGTCCAGAGATGTCAGATCTCAGCCCCCCCCGTGGCTGGTCACCTGGCAATGCCGCTTACAGAGAGGAAAGCACAGCGGATCATGGCAGAGATTCCCATCCCCAGGGCCAAGGCGGGGTGGGGGGCAGAAAAGCCATATCAGAATCGTTCTGAGTGAAAGCGGTGTAAAAAAGCTTACTGGGAATTAACTTTTGATTGGAGTCCTGTCATTTCTTTCTTTCTTTTTCTTTTCCCCCATTTTTTAATCAAGGTATTATATGTGTACATATCTTACCCTTGCCCTGGTCCCCACTCCCAAACACACCCTCACCCCCTAGTGTTTTGCATCCATTGGTTATGCTTATATGCATGCAGGCAAGTCCTTCGATTGATCTCTTATCTCCCCCTGTCATTTCTTTTGAAATTGCCAATAACAAGGGGATTTGGGATTTTGACTTTTGTCAAAAGGGGGCCTGGATTGAAATTTTGGAAATCCTGTGCTACGGAGCGACAGAAGCGCATGATTTTATGTGTCATGTGACAGTTGAGGCTCGGGGCCTTCCAGCGTTCCACTGCCAATTAAAGTGAGGAAGGGGCTGATTCCCGGTCCAGTGCCTCTTCCAGTCCACCCTTACGTGTTTACTTTTAACAGCTTTCATTGAGATATGACGCACATACCATGCAATTTACCCATTTACAGTATACAATTCAATGGGTTTTTGTAGGGAAGCTATCCCCACATTCAATTTTAGAACACTTTCACCACCTCAAAAAGAAACCCTGTACCCTTCATCTATCTTGTTTTGATTTTTTATTGGAGTAACATTGGTTAATAACATTATATAAATTCCAGGTGTACCACATTATGATTTAATACCTGTATAATCTATTATCTGTACCCTTTACCTAATACCCACCCAATACTTCCATCGATCCTACCAGCTCCTGGCAACCATGAGTCTACTTTCTGTCCCTATAGATTTGTCTAGTCTGGATATTTCACATAAATGTTATCATAAAATATGCGGTCTTTCTCTTAGAATAATGTTTTTAAATTTCCTCCACATTATAAAGAGTGTTGTCAGTACTTTCATTTTTATGGATAAATAATATTCCATTTTATGGGTGTACCATATTTTGTTTATCCATGCAGCATTGGTGGACATTTGAGTGGTTTCTACCTCTTGCTGCTATAAGCATTATGTACAAGTGTGTGTATCTTTTCATGCCATTAGATATCTTTGAGAATCATAATAGCAGTGTCCCATCAAAACCCAGTCTTAGGTTTTACAATTTTCCGAGCACTTGCCAGTGTTTTGACTCTGATAATTGTGTGTAACATTGTACAAAGAAAAGGGCAGCCACTCATAATTGGAATTCATATTCTCCAAACTTTTTTCAGGGTGCCTTGGATTCCCATAAGCATTTTTCAAAGATTTGACATGTTCTAAGAGGAAATAATTTTGTTTGTTTTAGTGTCTTTATTTAAAAAATTTTGTCATATACCTCAAATGAGAGATTTTTGCCTTTTAATATAAGTGGTTCTATTTGTATTTAGGGGGCTACATTTTGACATACAATACTGGGGTTTCAAGCCTTCCTAATTGAAACACAAGTTACAATGAGTGTTCTAAGGAATAGAGACAGGCCCCCACTCAAGTCCAATCATCTTCATTGTGGCGTTCTATAGCCTACGCTGGCAGGTGAGAGTAGAAATCAAGCTAAATTCTGAGATATTCTCCCTTGGTATGAGTGGAGACTCCAGGCCAGAGAAGTTTGGGATTGGTCAAGGCTTGGGAATGAAGGCAAAGAAAGGAGAAATCCTAGAAAAAGGAAAGAGCTCACAGAGGTTAATAAAATTAAATGGAGTAGAAATATATAATACATCATCTGTATATTTGTTTTGTCTGTTCATCACCCCAAGTCTCCTTCCATCACCATTTATCCTTCCATGATCCTCTTTGCCTCCCCCAGCCTTCTTTTCCCCCCAGTAATCACCCATACTGTTGTCTGTCTATGAGTTTATATATTTTTTTAGGTTTTAAAAAAAAGTCACTTTGCAATTTGCTCTCAAGGAAAAAACTTTGTTCTATATAACCAAGTGATAAAATGTTTGGACATTATTTCAACATCTGAAGTTCAACATAATACAAGGGTTTTGCTATTTCTTTGTGTAAAAATGCTCAATTAGTGATTTCTTTTTACTGGTTGCTTTGAAAATAAATTTTATGTGTAATTAACTTCCTCAATCTCAGCCCTTTCTAAAGTAATTTAACAAATTTACCCATCACTGAAGGGACCAGTGACTGATGGTCTTAGTGTGATTGGAGCAAATTCCAATATCATGCTTCCAAGGTGGATGGGGAGCAGGACCCTGCTCCCTTCTGCCCTCTTGTCCACTCTCCTCCTCCACCCTCAGACACACAGATGATGTATTGCAGTCCTGGAGCTGTCAGATCCTGGAGGAGCTTGAGCAACTAGAGAAAGGTGCCAAAAGCATGATTTCATAAGGTTTGACTTGAGATGGAGTCAACTTTCTTGAGCATCTTAAAAATCACGTTTTATGAAATTTTATTTCACAGTGAAAGGGAGTGTAGAAGGCTTGGCCCTTAAAGACTGCCAGTTACGGGTCGTTAAATCCAATAAGTGAATGTAAATCTAAAATGAAGAATTCCAATAAAAGGTTTTGAAGTTGATTTCTTGTTTTAAACAGCAGAACATTATTTGGGAGATAGTTAGAAAACTCTTTCCCCGAAGGGTTTGTTTAGAAGACAGGCCTTAACGTTATTAGGAAATGCTGAGTTTTAAAACATGTAATATATATGGTTTTATTTAAATGACTGTGATAAAGTGGAAGGAAATGCTATGTTAGAGAAAATTTATGGACTAGAGGAAGGACAGAATTCTGGAATTCAGCAACTACCTTCCGATGTGCCATTTTAGAGTTGAAGATTTTAATTCTATAGAAATTACCAAATGGATTATGTACCAATTAAGTAGTATTCTTGCATGTTGTTTATTTTCAACCGAATAAAGAATAATGCATGCAAAAATCGCCAGTCCTTAGACTTAAAAATGCATAGTATTAATTTTTATTACAAAGTATTAATATTAAAGAACTAGTAGCAAAGGATAGCTATTCCTAACTATAGCTAAATATTAATCAAAGATGAGTATAATTTACACTTCCTTTGATGAATGGTATAGGTACAGAAGACATTTTTACTAACATATCCTGCTATTTAATGAAATATTTTCTTTCATATTAAGTTGCTAAGTTTAGTTTCTCGGGGCTATGGGAGAGTACTGTAAAATGATATTCCTCCATATCTAATGGATACCTATCTTCCTGCTGACTATTCACTTATGCCTACTTGGCAAGAAGCACGATGGGGATGACTGAGAGTCAGGTCATTGTTTAGAAACAGCAGCATTTTGATTTTCTGTGGTTCCCCGAGTTGGCCGTGACTTGCAAAAGTAACAAAATGTGGACACCCCTTCATCATCAGTGAATAAAGCAGGGCTGCGAAGATTGAGTGATAGACTTACTTCTTGAGGCAAGGTGAAAGTGCCTTTTCTGAAAGTGAGCACGTCATTTTTCCTTATTTGTGTTGGCATTAGAGAACCATCCAAGGAAGTGTAAGGGGGTAAAAATCCAGGGAAGGGGCGAAGCTGTGTGGAAAAGTCGCCGTGGCCTGGGAAAATGCACCTTGTGTTTTGGTTCAGATGGATGCCCACTACAATCGCTCCACCTTTCCTGGTTCTCACGGAGGGGAAACTAAACTTAGCACTCCAGTTTTGTGGGAAGGAGCCAGGGCGAGGAGTGGAGGATAAACTAAAGGACAAAGGTCAACTTTAGAAAAGCTGTTCTACCAGATCTTGCTCAGAAAACTATTTAGGAATTCAGAGACTGAGAAGAAAAGGAGGTAGGTGGGATTAGCAGAATGAAAAAATTTAAAAGCCTAATGATAAAAAAATATAAAATAAAATAAAATCTAGGGGGCCAAGAAAGGAAGAATAAAGCAAAAAATTCCTTTCATTTTTTGTTTTGTTTTGTTTTTTGCATAAGTCTGGATTTTTCTTCCAGTCTCCTTATCTGATTCCTATTTAAAAATTTAAAGAATAAAATTCAATTTGGAGATGATCTCCTGTGCAATATTTTTGAAGATTTTGCTTCCCTTTTAGCCTCCCACTCCCCCTTATTAGGACACGTGTCCTAAACAAATAACTTAAGTAAAAAGAAAATATCTCGGTTCATTTTGACATGGAATAAAGCCATGAAGCCAATTCATTAAATTACTTTTCTTTTTAAAAAGGTCTTGTTTTGAGAAAGGAGATAGTTTGGTCACAGGAAGGAATCCCAAGCCATGATTCTTTGAAAAAAGGGAATATAAGAATTCTTTCCCTTACTCAGTCTCCTACCGCCTTCAGGGGGTCCAGTTCTTAAAGAGTATTTTACAAAAGAAGAGTGTGATTTCAAAGCAAAATGGATTCGAAAAAATATACCCTGATGTTCGGGATGTAATGTGTGGGAAGGCAAAAAGAACGTTTCCCAACCTGAAAGCACACTCCACCGAAAGGCTTACCTTTTAATTGCCAGGTTTATGGCAAATTTGAGCTGCATTTTATGAAACCAAAGTGTGAAACTCCTTTAATGAGGAAGAAAGGCTGTCCTGTTGTCAGGTATTCCTGACATTATACATCGGAATTTTAGGGGCCGTAATGGTTGGACATACGTGGTAAAAGCTTTCTCTTATGTCTTTAAACTAACAAGCTTTTTAAAGAGACCTTATTACCAATATGGACACTTCTAAAGATTGTATGGAGTTCATGGATATATTTTATCTTAAACGACTACTTTGTGGTTATCGGAGAATGTACATTTTAGTGTACAATCAAATTGGAATTTTGTCATTTTCTTTTTTTTTAATTTCTCTCTAAAAACACAGTTTCTTCTTAAGTTCAAGCTCTAATATATAGTTATGTATCCATACCTAAACGTTGATATATATATTTGTACACACGTATATGAGCTTAAAATAAGTATTTTATGGGTGCTTCTTGAAATGACAGTATTTTAAGAAGGAAATATGTTCATGTAAGTTCACACAAAATCTAAAGACCTTTTTTTTGGTTCACTGTTTAGAAAATTCTTGATAATTTAGAATCTTCCACAATGGAAAGTAAAGCATTCTGTCACAAAAGCGGGGAGGATGAGACACAAGGTCAAAGGGCATTTTAGAAGCAAACAGCTGGGCCAGTTTATTTAAACAGATACAGGGATGGGGGAACTGACCTCTGTTTGACTTATAGTGGGAGGAGCGAGAATGTCATTTTATTACTTTGCCCAGAAGGAAAATGTTTTTGTATCTGAATTCACCCCAAAGCCATCTAAATACATGGCTTTGCTGTATGTAGCATACTTCCAAAGAGAGTACGTATAAGATAGTGCGGGATAATGATAAAAATACACTACAGAGAATCAAATGTTCAGATGGTTTTAAGATCAAAGAGATCATGTTTTTTAAAAAAATAAAATATTTGGTTATTGTTGTGTTTAGATAAAGATATCTATCATAACCCCAGATAACAGTGTGTTTCATAGAAGCATGGGAATTGTAAACTGGTAACATTCTGAGAGTTTATGATGTCCTGTATGAGTGGATAAAGTTTTCAAAAATGAGAAGTTCCAAGTATGTAGTTCAGACAAGGTGGTTAGATGTTTTATTATTTTTTTATCTTATGTAATGGAATATCTTCATGTCTATATATCCTAACGGTAGCCTACATTGGCGTTGTCAGTAATAACAACTGGTTATTGCCACCAAAAGAAAAGCATCAGTACCTAGTACCTGAGGGCCCTTAGTTGCAAGGCTGTGGTGAGGCGTTTACTTGCTACCTGGGGACCGAGCAGGGCTAGCTAGCATACCAGCATTTAGTGTTGTCCACCGAAGACCTTCAGAGGCGCACAGGCCAACCTCAGCACAGTGAGCAGAGCGTGGGCCAAACGATGAATGGACTCAGCATCCTAGAACAACTCACATCGTTGAATGGCATTGTTAAGAAGCACAGATGTGTAACCCAAGGAGAAGAGGGGAGAAGCCAATGGAGCATGATGGCTTTAGTTTAAATATTTGAAAGGCAATCCTGAAGAAGTAATATTTAAGTTGTTTAAATTACCCCCAAGAAGTGAAAGCATTTTAGATCAAGGGAAGCGGAAGTGGCTGACTGGCTCATAGAATGAGCGGGCTCCCAGGGAAGGTGGCAAGGACGGTATTAGAAACAGCCCAACCCCTCTGGGTACCCATGACCCGGGGATATAAATAGTGAAAGCAAGTCAGTGATCAAGCTAGGTGACTATGAAAGCCCCTTCCAAAACCGAGGTGTGATTTTTTTCCTATCATTCCTTGGGTTTAACAGTCATGGATTCAAACTTGAGTTGGTTAGTATGAATTGGTCTTTGGGAATCTGAATGTACAGATGGCAAGGAGGCAAGCTATGAACTATGGATAACTCAAGCCACCAAACCTTCTCATTCATAGTTTTATCTTTGTATATATGCACTAGCAATACAGTCATCAAAATCCCCAATCTACAAAATGGTCGGTCATGGTTATTCTTGGAATCAACAATAGAGTTGTTGCCGGTGTCGATTGGCTCTAAACCAGCTCATTTAAAATTATCTGTGTCCTTCAGAATATTCTAGATGAGTGGCACAGCAGTGGCCATGCTCTGCTTAGGACATTAGAGAGGAGGGCACTTGATACTATTCACCAGCTGTCTGTCACTCAGCAAATTATTAGCATCTCTTGGGTAGCATGTGACCTCAAATAAGTCATTTAACTTATCAGAGCTGTGGCTTCTCATTTGTTAAAAAGTGCTCTTCCTAGTTTTAGATAAATAGTATAAATCATATCCACAAAATAGTATGTTTTTAAAAAAGACTTTTAAAAAAGTTACCAGACAGATTTTCTTCACCCTAAGAGCCTACAGACTATGAGCAGTAGCATAGACAAAGAGTTGATTTTTGGTATCTTTACCTAGATTAGTTTGCTATGAAAATTACTTTTGGTATATACAGAAAATTAATATTAAATAATTTTCTAATTGGTCATGCAGCGAAGGCAGCTAATGAAAAGGCAGACTTTTTTTTTCATTTTAATTGGTTATTTCACATGGTGTTTGTGCTACACCTGTGCTTATAATGAGAATGGAGAATTAATCTAACCTTCTGCTCACATGATTCCAATTTTCATGGTTTATACAAGATAATGATAACCTGATTTGCAACACAATTTGTTTTAGATCTGTGCTTTAAATATTTTTATTAGCAGTTCAGGGACTTCATATACAAGAACTGATATAATAAGTATTGCCAATAAGAGGTAGCACTCACAGTGTCCTTTTAGTTAGATTCCACTGTCATTGTTTATTTTAATTAGTTCTCAGATAATGGAAAGACATAAGAATGTGAGATAGTGAGAATCTTCAAATGTCATGGAGTTTTCATTTTTATTTTAAAAACCTGTCCCTGTCTGTTTAATGGATTGGTTTTGGGGAATTATTTTCCTACCTGAAGAGGAGAGACTTGCAAACTGGAATTCCTACTGGGCTGTGGACCCTTTAATTATTAATAGGGAATTATTAGACTTTTTACAGTATTTTTTATGTGCTGCTCATGTTCGATATATTCAAATCTGAATTGAATTGAGAACTAAAAGCACTTTACTGTTTCAGAATCTATGTCCTGTTCATTTTCCGTGTTTGATATGTAACTCTTAGTATTAGGCAGTATAAATGGATCTGAAGAGTCAGAAATTTCACGAGCATGACTTTGGAGAGCTTGTTAACCACTTTTATTTTTTATTTTTCCAGCGGCGAATCACTTTTGCATGGGCAACAAAAATTGTACAAAATAAATCTTATTAAGACAATCAAGTGACTTAAATATCTTAATAAGATGTTTATTATAAATGTTCAGGTCTAGCTGGAGAAAGCAAGATTATAAGTTCAATTACTGTATAGCTGTGACCTCGCCTTGACCTCAGACTTTACATAAAGAGAGAGAGAGGGGGGAAAAAAAGCCACCCAAAGAAATCTCTACAAGGAATGCGTTTCTCTGAAGTCCCCAGCAGTGTGAGTTAGTGGTGATAAACTCCAGACATTCTCTCATTTGATGGTGTGCTGCCATCCCAGTTCATTATCTTAATAGTGGGCATTAAAATAGAATTAGGTTTGCAAGAGGTAGGGAAGGTTTCGATAAAAAAAAAAAAATTGTAAAAAAGAAGTCAGAGGACGTAAGATTGAAATGTCACTAATTAGGAGAGGTAACGGACGCCCTTATGGACATCGCGCGCTCCCCACCAAATACCCCCACCCCCCCTTGCCATTGAAAAGAGTGGTGGCTGGTATTGTTTCCCGAAAATTCTGCTAATTCCCCCATGAAAAGATGAAATGGAAGTGTCCAACTGTGGTAAAACAGGCAAACATAAATCAACTCAGAAGCCCCGAGCCTGTGTACTCAAAGGTCACTGGGGGTTACAGGTTTTGCAGCATCTGAAACTGCACAGCGAGCCGAGGAGGGCCCCACTCTGCCGAGGCCTAGCTTTGCTCTTGTACTGTGTGATCCATCTTCTCTTCCTCCACCTCCCCCACCAATTTTTTTTTTGGGGGGGGGGTTGTTTTGTTTTGTTTTAAGGAATGATGATTTTGCTCTGCTTTCTCGGTTACAGGTTTATAAACGCCCGGAGAAGAATAGTGCAGCCCATGATAGACCAGTCCAACCGAGCAGGCAAGTCCCCCATAGTGACTGTATTCAAGTCACGCAAGCGAAAACCATCCTCAAGCCATTCACCGGGAGGTCCGCTACCTGGTAAATAAACTGGGAGTGAGTGCTTAGGAGCGCTTGGCAATGGAAACCAAGCCCGTCTAGTTCCATAACAACACTAATCAATGTAACATCATTATAAAAACGTTAGAGAAGGTGGAGAGAGAGAGAGAAAAAAAAAAGCCGACAGAGAAAAGTAACTCTGAAATCATTACAATGCCCGGTTACAATATTCTTTGTACACATTTCAATAGAGTAATGTGATTTTTTTTTCCTTCTGAGTTTGCCTTCCCAGGTCTTTCTGCTACTATGACCACTCCCTGGTGCATGGCTTGGTGTGGAATTGCTGTAAACTTTATTACCTGTCAAAAGGGCAAAGGGGTCAGGATCGCTTGTGGGACTCAGTAAAGTTCAAAGACATTCAATGAGGTAGAGCTTTTGTGTGCTTTAATAACCCAAGGCAGCTTACTTCTGAAGCAGCTTTTCATGTACAGTTAAAACATGGGATTCAGGTAGTGGTATAAATACACGGTTCCTTTTCCGAGGCCTTCCCCTGCTAACATCCATCTTCTGGCTGTCAACTTAAAAAACAACAACAACAACAACAAAAACAACAGCTCTCTGTGTTTTAATCAGAGCTTAAAATGGCAATGCGTCGCGGGATCGCAAGTTGCAGATCTAAAAGTCCAAGAAACAGCCTTCTAGGATTTGTCTTTTATTGTAATATACCAATGAGATTAACAACAATATTTACTAGGGGTGATGTGAATCTCTACTTTCTTGATAAAACTCTCATCTCATAAGAGAGCACTAGGAAAAACTGTGGTAGTCACCACATTGAATAACTACATATTTAGTCATATTCCCATAAACTGTCTCCTTTCAACAACTATTGTGTGATCGCCAGACAAAAAAACCCCAAACATGAACTTTCTGTACCCTCGCTATTCTTTGAACAGCGTTTTAAAACTTGGTCACAGGTAGGTAGAGCTGAAATGTCACGTGGAGCGTTTTAGAAATGCTACCTGCCTGGTATGTCCTGTCTGTCCGTCTCTCTCCTTTCTCTGGCTCTTCTCTCTTGGAGACTGTTCTTAAGAACCTGTGTTCTGCACTTTTGTAGTAAGTCAAGGAACACCTTATAACCCCGACGGCCAGCCAATGGGCGGTTTCGTCATGGACGGTCAGCAACACATGGGCATCAGGGCACCAGGTAAGACTGTTTTTGCGGTGGCTTCTCATTCGTAACTCCAAGAGTGTCACACCCCCCTCCCCCCCCATCGGCCCAGGTAAAGTCACTCCATCCTTTGCTGTTATCTCGAGCTGCCTGCCTTGCCTGCCATCTGTGCATCTCAGATATTGCAGAGGGGACGCCAGGATCTTTCCGCACTGAAGATCTCACTGTTTCTCAACCCTCTGGAATCTGGTTTTTTTTTTTTTTTAAGGGTCTTTTGGCACTATCTGTTGACTTTGCTCATCTTCTGGCCTCTTCTTTGGATTTTTTTATCTCCCTTCTAGGACCTATGAGTGGAATGGGCATGAATATGGGCATGGAGGGGCAGTGGCACTACATGTAACCTTCATCTAGTTAACCAATCGCAAAGCCAGGGGGAAGTAAGTACAAATGGGGTCTTTGTTTTCACTTTGTCCTAGGAATATTTTTTTTTTCCCCTCTTGCATTTCCTTACGTTCTCCTTGCCCATAGCTTCATGCTTGTTCATTCCTTTCCATTAAAACTCCTGGTTTCTCGCTTCCTTCATTTTCTCCTCCTCGGTTGCGATCAAGCTTTTAAGCTTATAAATGCTGTGTGCGATGTACATTTATCCTGTGTATTGCTATTATACAGTACTGACCACATGACAAAATAAGAAACAGTCAGGAGGTGGGGGGGAGCGGGTTGTCATGGCAACAGACTGATTTGCAAAATGTAAGCAGTCTGCAGCAGTGCGAGGAGAGGAAAGAGCATGTCCCCAAAGTGTCATAAATCTGTCTAACCGCAGTTGATGCATGAGTTACATTTCTACCCTAACCTGCAAGACACTGCGAAGCCAAACAGAGACTTCTTTTTAGGGAAATAAACGCTAGCTTTACTTAGGGTAAGTAAAGGCGCATATTTTGAGCCTCGGTCCACTAAACTTTGATTTTTTTTTTCTTAGTTTATTCCTTTGTCTGTCCGTCATAATGGGATTACGTGTGGCAATGGAAAAAAGGGGAGAATACGAAATAGAGGTGTGCACAGCAGGCTGCAGGGCTTAGCCTAGGCTAATTGACTATATCCAAATTAAGTATGCCATCACTTGCAGTGTGACAAATGGATTTGACTTATTCAGTATACAAAAATAGAGATCATTAATGCAATCTTCGGTGGCAGGGCTAGTGCAGTGGGCCTAGGAAAACTGCCCCAGATTCTTGCTCTTGCATTTTCTCTCCTTTAAAAAAAAAAAAAGAGAGAGAGAGACACTCCAGCAATTCGTGTTCAAACAAGTACGACTGTTTTGAACACCAAAGCTCTTGTGCACTTCCTAAATTACCCCCTAATAGCATTGCTCTAGTTTTGTTTCTGAAATTAAAAGCAGTTAAGCCCAAGTCGTGGCTGTATCTCTGATTATAGTAACGTGCTATTTGAAAAGCACTGCGGAGGCCAAGGGTAATTCGTATTGGTCTTCCTCTCCAATGGGTGTAAGTCAACGATAAGTTTAACAATTAGCTCCCGAAAACATTCCGCTGAGCTCGGGAATGCAACAGTCTTATGGCCTCATCGTGGAATACTCCAGCTTGGTTAATTTAAATATTGTTTCTTAGTTTCTGGGTCAATTAAATTTAAATGATGTATTTTATGCTTCGTGACCAATTAAATTAATAGGTTATTACCAAAAAAAATATTATCGTCTTTTTTGATTAAAGAGCTGTGGGTACAGTATATTTTATAAGCAATTTTCATTAGTTCAAAAATGTTCCTTTAGGCTAGATTAAGCAGCCATTCATTGCTAGAGCCTGGAGACCTTATTCGAAGGTGTTCATCGCATTCACAGTGCACTATTACTTAGAACTAAAGCCAATTGAACCTACTTAGCAATAGTGTTATGCCTTTCACCCTGGATGATTATGGAGCTTATAGCTCTCAGAAACAATACACCTGTCAGTTTCCATCAACTATAGCAATCCATGCAGAAGACAAGAGGCCCCTCCAAGCAGGAGGGGTATTGTTTTAGGTCCAATTTTTTCTCATTGTTCTCAAAAGCATTGTAAGGTGGACAGGGTTTTCTGAAGGCTTTCTTTCCCCCGGCTCTAAGAAGCCATGAGGAAGGAATTCATTGATAACTGTTATTGTTTGGTTTTGTTCCCTTTTTTTTTTTTTTTTAAAGTACAGGTTTCGCTAAGCAATCAGTCTTAATGAGAGCCTGTCCGGTCAGTTGCATGCAAGATGCTTCCTGACCAGCATGGGGTCCTCTTGGGTTCTTGGTAGAGAATGTATTCAGGGCACAAAAGTGCTTCTTCAGATCAGACCAGACCTCAAGTAACAGTTCTTTGGTGTTTTTTGTTTTGTTTTGTTTTGTTTTTGTAAATAAATAAGACCTCAGTAGGTTGACCCGATAACAGTGACAATAACAAGGAAAATAGTCGAGAAAAAATGTGAGTTTCCAGCAAAACATCTCTCATTTTACCCTCTCTCTGTATGAATGAAAAGAATACTTTACAGAGCCATGCTCCCCTCATCACAATGTCCCCTGGCTTTTGTAGGATCGCCATAGCCAGAACCTCACTACTGCCTTTTCATAATGTTTTCTTTTTTGTTTGTTTGTTTTCCCCCCTTCTTTTGAATTTCTACAGGGCTGCAAAGTATGCCAGGGGAATATGTAGCCCGGGGTGGTCCAATGGGTGTGAGTATGGGACAGCCAAGTTATACCCAACCCCAGATGCCCCCCCATCCTGCTCAGCTGCATCATGGGCCCCCCATGCATACGTACATTCCTGGACACCCTCACCACCCAACAGTGATGATGCATGGAGGACCGCCCCACCCTGGAATGCCAATGTCAGCATCAAGCCCCACGGTTCTTAACACAGGAGACCCAACAATGAGTGGACAAGTCATGGACATTCATGCTCAGTAGCTTAAAGGGAATATGCGTTGTCTGCAATGGTGACTGATTTCAAATCATGTTTTTTCTGCAATGACTGTGGAGTTCCGTTCTTGGCATCTACTTTGGACCAAGGAGCATCCCTAATTCTTCATAGGGACTCTTAAAAAAAGCAGGAAACACCAACTGAAGTCAATTTGGGGGACATGCTAAATAACTATATAAGACATTAAGAGAACAAAGAGTGAAATATTGTAAATGCTATTATACTGTTATCCATATTACGTTGTTTCTTATAGATTTTTTAAGAAAAATGTGAAATTTTTCCACACTATGTGTGTTGTTTCCATAGCTCTTCACTTCCTCCAGAAGCCTCCTTACATTAAAAAGCCTTACAGTCATCCTGCAAGGGACAGGAAGGTCTGATTTGCAGGATTTTTAGAGCATTAAAATCACTATCAGGCAGAAGAAGCTTTCTTCTGGCCTAGGATTTCAGCCATGCGCGTGCTCGTTTTTCTCTCTCTCTCTCTCTCTCTCTCTCTCTCTCTCTCTCTCTCCCTCTCTCTCTCTCCTTCTCTCTCTAGCCTGGGGCTTGAATTTGCATGTCTAATTCATTTACTCACCATATTTGAATTGGCCTGAACAGATGTAAATCGGGAAGGATGGGAAAAAGTGCAGTCATCAACAATGATTAATCAGCTGTTGCAGGCAGTGTCTTAAGGAGACTGGTAGGAGGAGGCATGGAAACCGAAAGGCCGTGTGTTTAGAAGCCTAATTGTCACATCAAGCGTCATTGTCCCCATGCAACAACCACCACCTTATACATCACTTCCTGTTTTATGCAGCTCAAAGACATAGACTGAAGATTTATTTTTAATATGTTGACTTTATTTCTGAGCAAAGCATCGGTCATGTGTGTATTTTTCCATAGTCCCACCTTGGAGCATTTATGTAGACATTGTAAATAAATTTTGTGCAAAAAGGACTGGAAAAAATGAACTGTATTATTGCAATTTTTTTTTTTGTAAAAGTAGCAGTTTTGGTATGAGTTGGCATGCATACAAGATTTACTAAGTGGGATAAGCTAATTATACTTTTTTTTTGTTGTGGATAAACAAATGCTTGTCGATAGCCTTTTTCTATCAAGAAACCAAGGAGCTAATTATTAATAACAATCATTGCACACTGAGTCTTAGCGTTTCTGACGGAAACAGTTTGGATTGTATAATAACGCCAAGCCCAGTTGTAGTCGTTTGAGTGCAGTAATGAAATCTGAATCTAAAATAAAAACAAGATTATTTTTGTCATGCTGACTCCACTGCTTGAAAAATGTGTTTACTGCCCCCCCATCCAAAAAAAAATTTTTTTTGATGATCAATGCAGTAAATATAAAAATTAATTTTGGCTCCCTACGATATATACATATTTGAAAATTTGAACTACAAAGTAAATTATTGAATAATAGTTACTGATTTCTTTAAGCTGACTTAATGAACTCCTAAATATCAGCAACTTTAAGGCCTAAGGGCACTCGCCTAACTGTAGACTCAGATTACATTCAACAAAATTACTCCTCTAATATCAGCGAAATTCTTCTTGCTCATAATGGCAAACGGAGTAGAATTAAGTCTTTTGCTAAGGATGTTACCTTACCACGCGCAGTAGATGTTTATTAGGAAATTAACTCTGTGAATTGAAGAGGCCAGACTTCAAAATCTAATTTTTATAAATATGCTCTGTGTTCTCATTGGGTAAAAACTGGTTATTAACTAATTTTCCAGAACAGCTGTACAGAATTTCTGCGTGGCAGCCAGCTCAATGGTACAAAATAACATGTTTAGGCCCGGGATAGCTTATAATTTTATCTAAATAAAATTGCTGCTATAAAAGTGCTTCCCAAAGCTAAGGAAAACACACAAATATTTTAATTAAGGCACATTCGTTTTATTCAGAAACCAGCCTGCAAGCAGTGATGGCTTTGTAAACAAAGGATGGGTTGGAGGAGAGCGTCTTACACTCCAGCCCGACATCCAGGCCCCGTGCCACTGGGTAAACCCCGAGCGGTTCTATTTTCTTACTCCAAAAGGGAAACCAGCTGCGGGTTGGCTTTACTAGGTGCCATGTGATTGACTGGCTCACCTGCGGGAGCAGCAGTGCGCACTCTCACCTTTTGTTTATGGGGCCTTGTGTCTAAACACGTGGGCGCGCATGGACAGAGAGTCAGACCCAGCCTCCCTCAGATCCCCCCCCAACCCACCCCCGCCCCCACCCCATAAATGGAATTGTTTAAATTTCCTCTTTGGGGCCCCGGTGGCAATGCTTCTACATAAATAGCCCATATTCCTGAAATACTTCTCTTCTGATAGGTGGTTACTAGCCGTTAACAACCATTTATTTACTTTAAAAATGAATAACAAACTTTATAAACTAGCCATCCATGCGCCCCTCCTCCCCCGGTACATGCCTGGGTAAGTTGGTTATTCTCTGCCTTTATTCTTGAGGAGGCTCTGGCCCATGGGGGGAGGGAAAGGACTGGGAGGAGGAGGTTGGGGGTGAGAGAGCTAGGAAGGGAGGGAGGAAGAGAGAGAGGGAGAGAGAGAGAGAGAGAGAGAGAATGAGAATGAGCAAAGAAGGTACACGTGAAGAGGAATTAGGGAATATGGAGGCTTTGAAAACCAAGATCATGATTGTCCAGTGAATTAGAAAAGAAAAACAAAAACAAAATAAAACAAAACTGTGTTCTCTCCCTGCGTTCCCCGCTCTGTGTGATGGTTTTGTGATCGCCTTGCTCTCTGCAGGTCTGTTTTCCCTGCCTGACACCCCCCTCCTCCCCCTTTTAGGGCTGTTTTTGCTCTTCTTCTTGTAAAATTCAGAGCCGGCTCTGGCTCTGAGGTTGCAGAGGACACTTGTATTCGAAAGCGGGAAATACTAGAGGTGCTGAGAGGGTTTTTTGCTGTTTCTCAAAAGGAGAAAAGACAAAAACACCCTCTTCAAAGCAAGGGCCCACAACCGTACCTGCTTTTTATTTTTAATGTGTGTAGAGGGGGGGAGGGGCGCTGGCTGGAGGAGGCCACTTTTTAGTGTGATTTAAACATTGTGCAAAAAAAAAAAAAAAAGAAAGATCAAAAACGTTCCACCCTCTCATATTTAACCCGTTGTAATTATAACACATCCGACGTGAATCCTAGGCCTTGACAGTATTTTTATTGTTATTGTGCCTCGCATGATGTTCGACTGCTGCAGAAGGCGCAGGAAAGAGAAGTAAACGCGCTACAAATGGGGAATTGCCCTCGTTTAGCATTAAAATTCATTTAGATAAAATTGCCACAAACATTTAAATGGGAAGATTAGTTCCCCCTCACGCCTTATTGCACCCGCTCAATGGTTCCGTTAAGAACATTTTACACGTTGGAAATTCCGGCTCCTCAGACGGCTTGCTGTTTCCTAGTTACCCACATTCAAAGCCGGGGCGGCAGCAAAGGCGCCGCCGCCGCCGCCGCAGCAGCAGCAGCAGCAGCAGCAGCAGGAAAAAAAAAAAAAAAAAAAAGTTTTGGCAACTGGTCTGCAATTCATGGGCTGCTGGCCCAGCCCCCTGGCTCCCAGCAGTCCTCCCCCCACCCACCACCTTTCCCCACTCCTACCTCTCCTCTCCCCTCCCCTCCCCTCTCCTTCCCCTCCCCCATCATGTAATTTGCAGAGTCCTGTCTTGGAAGAAATGCATTGCTTAGTTGGTTAGCATTTGCATGCAACGTTAAATCACTTGTATAAAATGCAAAGAAATTATATATATATATATATATATATATATATATATATATATATATATATAAAAACAAAAACCACGCCAGCCTGTCTCTCTCCCGGTGTCCCCTCCTCCCTCCTCTGTTCTGAACCGGAGGTTTCCTTTGCAAGCGCCGAGCTCCTCGCATCTCCAGCTCAGAGCCCACCGGCGCGTGCTCTTGGCTTTCTTTTCTGCCGGGACGTTTCCAGGAACTGCACCGCCGCTGCTGCTCGCCTGGGTTAGAAACGTGTGAGAGAATTAGTTTGAAAAGTCCATGCATCCTCTGGGTTCTCCCTCTGCTCTTTCTCTCCCTCTCTCTCCCTCCCTCCCTCCTCCTCCTCCTCCTCCTCCTCCTCCTCCTCCTCCTCCTCCTCCTCCTCCTCCTCCTCCTCCTTCTTCTTCTTCTTCTTCTTCTTCTTCTTTCTCTCTCTCTCTCTCTCTCTCTCTCTCTCTCTCTCTCTCTCTCTCTCTCTCTCTCTCTCCCCCTCCCTCTCCCCCTCCCCTCGCAGGGCCGCAGGAAAAGGAGAACGCCGGCTTCGACTGCCATCTTTTGGGGATTTGGAAAAATGACTCGGTAGGAAACCACCGGAGGAAGGCGGCGGCGGCGGGGCGGAGGGGGTGGGAGGGGAACCCCCTTACGATCCGGAGTCGGGACCGGCTCCCTTAATCTGATGCTTAAATATTTGATGTGGAAAAATTACCCATAAAATTAGTTACTAACAATTTCAAATTGAAATCACTTATCGAATTATAAACGCATTAAAGCTGTATGGAGGGTATTAGGAGCTCCTCCGGAGGCAGCGGGTGTCCCCGGGCGGTGCGCCCCCGTCGGCGAGCTCCGGCCCCGGGGAGAGGCGCCGCCCAGAGCCGGGGGCCGGGCGGGCCGGGGTGGGCCGGGCGCCCCGCGGGCAGCCGGGCCGAGCCGGGCTTCCTGGGCCCAGAGGGCGGGGAAGGGGCGGCGAGGGGAGGCTCGAACCTGGGAACCGAGGCGCCTACCCGGAAACTTCGCAGCGAAGTCGGGAGATCTCGGGAAAAAAAACAACACCCAAAACACAGCCCTCTCCGCCCCCTCCCGACGGCGTCTCCCTGGAGGCGCGCAGACTGGGCGCCCAGCATTGGCTGCTGCGTGGTGCGCCCCCCGAAGTCGGCGAGAGGCGATTGGGGGGGGGGCGGGGGGCAGATGCCGGGGGGGGGGGGCAGGCTAGGCCCCGAGAGAGAACTCGCAGGCTGCGGTGACAGCTGCGTGGCGTCCCTCGCCTCCTGCGGCGCCCCAAACCCCGGCCTGTGCCGGATGCTTGGGCGCACAGGTCGCTGCCTAGGGTTCCCCTCTCCATCCCCACCCCCCGAAAGTGCTAGGCGCGGGAGCCCCCCACTCCCTCCCCAACCACCTGGGAGTCAGCCTAAGGGGCTGCTGACTTGTCTCTGGAGAGAAGGCCGCCTGGGAGAGGCGCCCACTAGAGGGGCTGCGGGCCCCCTTCCCCCGGAACGCGTGGGGGGCTTTGCATTGGAGCACAGGCGTCTGTGCCCGAGCCCCCCGGTAGCCGTGGGGGGCAGACTCCGAGAGCCGGGGGCCCAGGGGGCGCTGGGACCCGGGCGGAGGCCACCTGGGAGCCCGGAGGGGATCCGCGGACAGCACCCCCATGCCTCCTTCAGGCAGGAGCCCCTGGGCGTCCTTTAAATCCCTCCGCCAACGCCCCTGCCTTTGGGGTGCCAGCGGGCCCGGCCCGGGAGAAGGCGATGGACACGTGGGGTGGTGCAAATCCCCGGCGCGGGCACCGGGGCGCCGGGTGGAGGGCGGGGAATTGGGCGGTGGGCGCCCCGTCTGGCCGGGAATTTCCTCTGGTCCCAACTCCCTCTCCCCTGGCCGCCCCCACCCCCCCTACACACACACCCACACAGACACACACACACACTCACACACTCACACAGACACACACAGAGAAACACACACACAGACACACACACAGAGACACACACAGACACAGACACACAGACACACACACACAGACACACACACAGACACACACACAGACACACACAGACACACACAGACACACACACAGACACACACACAGACAGACACACACAGACACACACACAGACACACACACACACACACACACACACACTGGGCTGTTGGGCGGCTGGCACCCCCCGGGGTGGCCGGTGCGGAGTCCAGCGGGGTGGCCGGGCCGGGCGGGGCGGCGGGGGCGGCCGTGGGGAGTCGCCCCGGGGGGGTGGGGGGGGAGGCGGCGCTGGGCCCGGCGGGGCGGGCGGCGGGGGCTCCCGTTGGGCCCGGTCTGCCCGCCGCCGTCGGTAACGTTCTCCCCGAGGGCGGAGCGAGAGGAAAAACAAACAGCATCCTGGGCGACCAGTCCTCCGGCAGGAGAGCTTTGAAGAGTCTTTGCTCTAAAAAACAACAAACAAACAAACATAAAAAAACGGCTACTCCTGGAGTCCCGTTGGGGACAGGAGGGGCATTTTAGGGTCTTGGATCGGGTGTGTCCCCCCCCTCCCCGCTCCGGGTCGCCCCGGCCCGCGCTGCCCCCGGCCCCGGGAAAGGGCCCCGGGGGGAGAAGCCCCGGGCGGAGGAGAGGGATTTCGGCTTAACCCAGCCTCCCATCCTTCAGGCCGGCAGCGCTAGCTAACCCCTGCCCACTGGCAGACACGCTCGCCGCCACCCCAAAACACTGAGTTCGTGACCGGGGCCAGGGTTTTAACCTGCGGGCGGAGAAGGAGTCCCTGGACCTCGCCGACGGGGGGGCAGGGGGTGCAGTCACCTGCTCCGTGCCACCCGGCCCACGCCTGGGGGTGGGGACTCGAGTGGCCCGGCACCCCGCGCGGCTTGGGGGGCGGGGGGGCGGGGGGCGAGCCCGGCAGGGGTCAGGGACCCCGTGTCTGCTCTCCTCCCCGCCTCCCTTCTGCCCGCCGCCCGCCGCCCGCCTCCCCCCGCACCCCGGCGCTCTCTTCCCCCTCCCTTCCCCCAGAGCGGCGCGCCCCCCTTCTCTCCCAAGCGGTTTCAGGGTCCCCCCCACTCACCCCACCCCACCCCCACCCTCACCACCGCCTCGGGTCCCGCTCGGCCGTCCCGGGAACCCATCCCCTCTCGCTCCCGCCTGCCATCGAGGGCGCGGGCGGGCAGGGGCGCTCCGAAGAGGCCCCTCTGAAGCCACTTGCGGAGGGCGCCCCGGGTGGGTCTCAGACCCCCGCATCTTGGGGCGGACCCCGCGCCCATTGATAATTCTATCGCAGATAGACCCAGCAAAGCGGCCAGACACCTCTCGCAGCCGCCTGCTCCCCAGCCCCAGCCCCCCCACTCCCCCCCACCCCCCCAACTCCCTCCCCACCGCCCCCGCCTTGGCAGAGCGGGCGCCTGGCACCGCGGGGGGATGGAGGCGAGCCACGCGCCCCCCTCCAGGCCCCGCCGGCCGGCCCGCGAGGCGCCAGCTCGCTCTGGAGCCTCAGTTTCCACCAGACAACCGTGAAAGCGGGGGGAATGCAACGCACGGGGCGGTGTACATCCCTGCAAACCCCCGACCCGATTTCCAAGGTAGTCCCACCCCGTGAAGGGCCAGCTTTGTGTGTTATCTGGGGGTGGGGGGTGGGGATGCGAGAGGAGGAGACTGCCCCCCCCCCTCCCCTCTTTAATGTCTGAAATAACGAAATGCCTGTGTGGCAGCTGCCGCCAGAGCCAAAACTAACTCTTTGGAAGACGGAAAAGAGTGAGAGGCAAAGAAAGACTGTTCATTTTTTTTCTTCCTCCGGTGCCGTTCGGGATGTCATCTGTTTCCTTGGCGACTGCGCGCAGCCCCCCCCCGGAGCCCCCGGGCTCCCGGATTGTTAGGGGGGGGGGGAAGCATGCTATTTCTGCACCGTCATTTATCACTGTCACCGCATAATGATTCCCCTTGCAGCCCCTTATTGATGTTTGTAATTGCATTATCTCATAAAGGAGGATGATCAATGAAACCGAGCCGTGCATTCTGGGGTCAGAGGAAGCCAAAGCACTGTGTGTTCCCTTTAATACAACAAGTACTCATTATCTTTAGGTCTGCATTCAAAAAAAAAAAAATGATCCGATCTGGGGGCTGACCCTGTCGGACATCCCAACACTTTTTTTTTTTTAAACGCGGTTTGTGTAACCTTTTGCTTAAATGCTAAATCAAGTACCTGTCTTGCATTTCAACAAAACTGGGTGCAAAAGCGGAATGGAAAAAAAAAAAAGCGTTTCTTCTTTTCTTCTTTCTTTTCTTCTTTACCCCCCCCCCCCCCCGCCCAGGGGTGCAAACGTCTGAAAATGCACGCGATTTTTACATCGCAACCGTCCAGTGATATCATGTAGGAAAAAGCAACTCCTAAGACAAGAGACCCAAGTGATCTGGCAGATGAAAAAAAATTGGGGGCGAGGGGAAAAGCTCTCTCTGCGAGCATTTAACAAGGTCGGCGCTAAAAGATCAGAATAATAAAAAAAAACACACCCGGTTTAATTAATAAGAGCCATAAACCGAAATAATCCCCCATGATCCTGCCCTTGCTTCTTCTGCCTTTTATAGAGCCATATCTCTTTGGCGTAGATAAATGACTTGTGCGCCTGTTCGATTCTCACAACAACAATAACGAAATCGGTCGCACACCCTGTATCTGAAACCGTCCGCAAACTCCCGGCAAATGAGAAGAAGTTCATTTGTCTATTAAACGCGAGCATGTAGCTGAGCAGAAATGTCCCAGCAACACTGGATGGAGTTCCTGTAAATCCCATGAAAATCAAGTCATCTTGTTGCAGCGAAGTAAAGGAGAAACTACAAAGGAGGCCAGGTCCCCGTGTGTGTAACTTTAAACGGAACGCATTATTGCACTGTCACAGCAAAACGCGTTGTGCGGCTGGGGTGGAGGGAGCCGACCCCACCTTCGCTCACATTTAACTGAAAGGTCTTGGGAGGGAAACAAATACCTCGGGTCTGGTTAAAATCATTTTAGATTTGTGGGAAGAGGAGGGATAGAGGCGATCCTAATGCACCATTTCCATACATCAGGGTGAAACCCCCTTCAAAGACAAAACTAAGCAAACGGTTATTTTGCACGTTGCAAGGCTGGAGATATAACCAAAAAAGAAGTTTTCCATCTTCTGAAGGCAAATGCTTCCATGCCAATGAAGCTACCAGAAAAGGGGAAAGAAAGAAAAGACGGAGCGTAGGTGTTCATGTTACAAGTTCTGGGAATAGTTTCGAAATTAACAATAGGCAGCAATATTTTAAATAAAAAAGATTTAAGTGAAAACCCTTTATCTTACGAGAAAATAAGTAGCTAATAAATTAGAGCGTGTTCCGGTATTTGACACCTTAACATAAAACCTTACGTTGAACAACAAAAGGCTACAATATTCCCATTTGGAAAAAATAACTTTAGGAGGAAAGCTAAAAAAAAAGTTTTAACTGTCGAACCATCATTTAATTTTTCTCTAGAAGGCGGGTTCTTATAAGGAGTCCTATTTTCTAGGAATCCTGTCAAATTGCGTTACAATAATGTATGTTTTGTATTATTTAAATATTCTGTTACTTTCGTTCTTTGAAAATGCTCAAACTGAAATGGATATCCAGTCATGCATATATTTAATATAAATATAAATGATATCTTAACATAAAACATTAAAGGGAAAATAAAACTTTGGGCTTTGTCAGTTGAGATATAATTTTTTAGCAGAATACTCTGCTTTTCAAAACACACAAATAAAACCCCTCGATTCCAACCTATCAACACATCCTTCTCTTGTTTGGTTGGGGATCTGGCATCCTGTACGTTTTCTATTTTTAATATTTAGTGTTATAGCCCACAGTTAAAATAATGAAAAATTAGTCTCGTTTCAGAAATTATTTATTTATGGAACGAACATGATTAAAACATAAACACACACGCAAACTGCAGCTGCAACAGGAAAAAAAAACTTGATTTACGGTTATTAAATCTTTGATCGCCATGTTAATGTTTCTTTTTCTACCTTTCATTTGCATTTTAATCTATCGAATCTTTACAATTTTGCTGCCTCCTATTTCAATGATTGATTACAGTTCCGAAATAAGAAAAAACCGAGCCTAGCCTTTCTTTTTTCCTTTCTTTTCTTTGCTTTCTCTCCCCCCCCCCAACCCCCCTCCGCCCCCCCCTCCACTTCCCTCTGGGTAGATTTTTCTGAAACTTTCTCTCAATGCTAATGTAGACAGGACAAATTAATTCTCCCCTTTTAAATGTCAAAGATATAAATAAAAAATGTTTTCGGTCCCAAACGTGAATATTTTCCCAGCCGCTTGTTTTCCAGTCGTAAAAGATCATCCCAGGAAAGCGCAATGAACAGGGGGAAACACACACACACACACACACACACACACACACGCGCGGTGTGGATTTTTTTTTTTTTTAAAAAAGGGCGAGTTAGTGAGTTAAAGAAAAGGTGGTTAAGTTCATTGTCCCTTCACCCTCAGTTAGCTTGGCCGGCTTCTTTCCCTCTCTCACCCACCGGGGGATTTGGTCCCCGAGTTCTATCTGTGATCCAAGTGACACAAACACACAAAAACACGAGCCTGGTGGGGGGGCTTGCGCTCAAGTTGGTTTCTGGGGGGGACAAGCTCCACCGAGACAAAAGGGGAAGCGCGGCGGGGTCTGTTTGTTTTCTTTCCAGGCTCACCACCACCTCTGGGCCCCCCATCTCCCTCCCCCAGCCCGCCCCGCACCCCCCCCCCCCGGCCGGCCTCTACCGCTCCTCGGATAAGAGGGTCATTCGCTGACCGCTTTGCCCACGCGCATCCCCGTCCGCGCCGGCGGGCGAGCTGGGCTTGGAAGGCGCCGCCGCCGCCGCCGCAGCCTGGCGGGACTCGCTCTCCCAGCGGGGCCGGGAGTCCCCTGGGGGGCCCTGCGAGGCGCCGGCCCTGGACAGACTGCGCCTCCCCGCCCGCCGGCTGGGAGCCGGGCCGGGGCGCGGGCCGGGCACCGCACCGCGGCGGCGCGGAGGGGGGAGCCCCGGTGCCAGAGCGCGGCCGGCGGGCGTGCGCGCGGGCTCCCCACCTCCGGACCTGGAAGGTGCGCCCTCGCCTCCCGCCCGCCGCGGGGTGTACGTGCGCTCCCCGGGGCCCCTCGGTGGACTTTTCACGCCCGAAGACACCGAGGAGCCAGCGGTTCTGAGCGAGAACCGACTTCCCAGGCGGGTGCAGGCGGCCGGCGGGCGCCCGGGTCCGCTGGTGGCGCGCGCGGCGCCCGGGCGCAGGACGCAGGGCGAGAGCGGGAGAAGGCGGAGGGGTGAGACCCCAACCCCACGTCCGTCCCGTACCGGGTCCAACACACACCATCAAGAACAAGGGTGAGGGCTGGAGAGGCGGATCCGGCCCAGGCACCGTCTCTCCAAGGAGACCCTTGAGCCCAGCGCGCACCCAAGGGCGTTCGGTGCGGGCCCTGGGAGCCCAGACCATCTCCCGGGGGCCCTGCCACCCCGAGTCTGCGTCGCCGCCCGCCTTCTCCCAGCGACCCGGTGGGTGGCTGCCCAGATGGGGGGGCGATCTTCATCCACCACGAGGAGGTGGGGGAGACACACACACACACGTTTGATCCCGGCCAACCCTTTGTCTTGCAGCGGATTAGGCGGCCTGGACACGGGAGGAAAAAACAGAGTCTAGACAGGAAAACTGATTGTGTTCACCCAATGCAAAAATGAACCCAGCGCCCCCCGGGTACCTCCAGGGGTGAAGATAGATCCTTGTAGGCAAGTGGGGAGGCAAGCCTGGGGAGATTTAAAGGGAAAGGAGCGGCAGCTGATGAAGAAAGTAATAGTACGGTGTCCCACACACTACAGGTTTATGGTGGGGTGGAAGCTACCCGGCTTATTTATCGCCGGGGCTATAGAATAGAGATAATGACCACAAACCCAAGATAAATATTTAGGCGCCCTGCCGGACCATTCTTTTTGATTGGAGACAGCAGCGAGCCCGAGAGGGGAGCCTCGTCTCCTCCCCTCCTCGGAGATCCGTCTTGCTTCCCACCGTATTATAAGCATGACATGCAAATAAATAAGAGCCGCCGAGCTGCGTGGGTAGGCCTGCGGGATTTATTTCAGGTGAGAGGGGAGCGCGCAAGGAATATGAATTTCCCCCAGGAGCTGCCGAGGGATTGCTTCCCTCTCCTTCTCGGCCGCCCTCTCTTTCCTCCCGGCCTCCCCCACCCCCTATCTGTGGGAGCAGAGAGAGCGTCCCCCGATTAAAAAAAACAACAACACACTAATGTGTCACGTCTCAGCTCCCCGTTCCCTGACATATAGGTCTGGGGAGGGAATGAGAGGCGATGAGAAATGCAAAATGCGTCCCCCAAGCAGGCTGACTTGCTGGGACCGCTTACAGAGATCCCTGCCGACCAGGGGAAGGGTGAGCTGTAATTATGACTTCCAGCAGGGGGGCAGCGTGAGGAGGAGGCTGATATCGTTTTTTGAAATGTGCAAAGCGGTGCAAGAAGTTTGCTGTCCCGGATCCGGGACCGGCCCCCACCCGCTGAACAGACCCCGAAGGGAGCCTCCTGGCTTTGGGGGACCTGCCTGCTTGGCTTGGCCCTCAGTTGCTCTCCCCAGGAGCCTGGGAAACAATAGTCAGGTGATGGGGTGACAGATGACCTTGCTGGGTGACCGCCAAGGTCAGGAAGGGGCGGTGGCCCAGGTGCTGGCTCCTCCTGACGCAATGGCTGCCAGGAGAGTCACCTGGCCGGCCTTGACCGAGGCGGCCGCGGAGAGCTGCTCTCTCCCCACCTGCTTCCTGCGAGGGAGGACTCAGGCAGATCTGGAGCCTGACAAGAGGAAATCAGCATCCTCTCCGGATACCCTTTTTCTTCCTCATTTCTTTGGGGGTAATATTCAGACATATAGGTGTTTCAATCTCACAGTAGCCACTGACATTCAAAACGTCCTTTGATATCTGTTTAGCCAAAAAATAAAATAAATAAAAAATAAAAATATATCTACCGTATTTGCCGGCGTATGAGATGATTTTTTGGCCCTGAAAATACTGTATTTGCCGGCGTATAAGACGACGAGGCGTATAAGCCGACCCCCTAACATTTCCACTCAAAATACAGAGTTTGTTATATACTCGCCGTATAAGACTACCCCCCACTTGGAGGCATATTTTTTCAGGGCCAAAAAATCGTCTTATACGCCGGCAAATACGGTACACCTAACAGTGAAACAGTGAATTGAGAGAGAGAGAGAGAGAGAGAGAGAGAGAGAGAGAGAGAGAGAGAGGTGTGGAGGGGCGATAGAGACCTGGAGGCAGCCTGCTGGAGGGGAAGGGGCGGGGGAGGCGAGGAGGGAGCCCAGAGCGGGCTGCCAGATGGGAGAGGAGAGGCCGCCGGTAATTTGCTGGCTTGTGTAAGGGATGATATTATGAGGCTGAGAACCAGAGGAGTCCTCGTCAATCTTTTACAATATTGGTGTCATTCAAGCACAACTTTATCTTTGAACCAGAATATCTGTTTCAATGATTTCCATAAGCACATAAATTATAATCTTCAGAGCCTTCAATATTTCTTTCGGTGCTTTATTAAGTGCTATTGCAGAGGCCATTTATGGAGTGAATGATTCAACTTTTAATCTTCCGAACATTAAAGTGTATTCCACCGAGTTTCCCTTTCCAAATAATCTAAAATAACAAAAAGGAACTAAGCTCATTACATGAAAAAGTGACAAGCATTTTACTCTGAGCCTGGCAAGTTGCCGTGCTCACTTCAAAGGATGATAAACTAATTGTTTCCAGAGTTTATAAGTAATTAAGCTATTATTCGGAGAATTTATGTAACGGTTTTATTCACAATAGAACTTTCTAGCTAAAATGGCCAGAGACAAACAGATTTAAAAAATACCAAGTCTTAAAAAAAATACCAAGATTTTAACAATTAAAAAAGATCTGCCCTTATTGTTAATAATGAAAACTATTTTTTTTTATTTTTAAAAGCATTGGGAAATGTAAACAAATATAGCTTTCTCCTGATAGGTGGAGGTCATTATATATAATTAATGCTGAAAGGAAAATGAACATGTAATGGCTTCCAAAGATTAAAACATCTGTAACTATCAAGTTAAGTTTTAAAAAGTTAATATTTAAAAAAAAATCCTACACAGCTCTATTACTCTAATAATGGCAAGTAGGAATATATATATATATATATATATGAAGAAAGAATGCCAAGCAGTGAATGCTAAGTGTTTGAATTTCTCTAATTTTGCAAGAGAACTGTACTTATTCACCCTTACATTAAAATAAAGAGAATACTTTAAAAATCTTTAAAAAATATTATATTCAAATAAACCTTCCTGTATTTCAACTCATCTCTGTCATTTAAAAATAGTTAGGTTTGATCGAACTTAAACAATATTCATTAAAGGACAAAGATTTTTTAAAGGAAGTGACAAACTATTTTGTAAATTTCAGCAAAATATTACGACACTGTAGTTTATAGAGGTATTATTCGCATATGCAACAATTTACTATTTTAATATGTTTTCTCATCAAGATCAACTCTGTTTTTGTTTTTAGAGAAAGCCTGTTTCATTGTCACATGAATAATTTAAAAACTTAAGAATTTTCATATTAAAAGGAAACATCTTTGGATAATAATAGCGGGATATAAAAGTGAAAACCCAGGCAATGACTGTAAAATCTTAACTTGAAGTAAAATAGGCTTTTTGAAAGTTGTTTGCAAAAACCACTGGAGTATGCGCTGGTTCAGTATACGCTCCCCTCACCACGAAAGCATTGGCTGTGACAATCATCACAGGGGTGGAAACTCAGCCCAGCAAACATTCTCTAAGACCTCGCCACTTGTTTCGAGTAAACTTCCTTCAAAGCAAGAGGCTGGAGCTTTCTGGAAATTGTATATAAAATGTTTTGTATGTTTAGGGTCATGGTTGTTTTGTGGAATCTGTAAGCTGCGGCACAATAATCCGTCATTGTGTCACACTGTCCGATTCAATGTTTGCTGCACTGTGTTTTCTTTATTCCCATAGACTTTTATTAAAAACAAAAAACGAAAGCCCCCTCGTTAGCGGTAACACAATCCCGATTGCCTAACACTGGGCGATAATTGACCTTCCGGACACCAGGCACACTTGGATTCACTTTAGGACACTTAGCTGTTTAAAGCGACTTCATTACGGAAAGACAATGGCGACTTTGTTGGAACTGGCACCTGCGGTATTTCACACAACACACCGGGCGTACCTTGCCAAGACAGTCACCGCCATGAATCACACCAGAACAAGGAAACCAACTCTAGGCAAATGTTATAATAGGAGATAGGCTGTTAGGATTAAGAAGGAATGCGTTCTTTCTTGTGCATCCTTTCACAGCCTTGGGGGTTAGCAGCCTGTTTTCTGGTTTCCCGAATTAAGACATACCGCCATATTAAAGTGTCTGTTGAAGTTGAATGGCTAAGGATCGTATGTACATTGAGTTCAAGGTATCCATAATAATATAGTCCAGATAGAGAAGTACTGGTGCCCCTTGTCTATGTTCACCTTGAAAAGGGTCCTCTAGCCCTAACTGGTTTGGCTCAGTGGACAGAGCCTTGGGCCTGAGGACTGAAGGGTCCCAGGTTTGATTTCGGTCAAGGGCATGTACCTTGGTTGCGGGCACATCCCCAGTAGGAGGTGTGCAGGAGGCGGCTGATTGATGTTTCCAACTCTCTATGTCTCTCCCTTTCTCTCTGTTAAAAAAAAAATCAATAAAAATATTTTTTTAAAAAAAGAAAAGGGTCCTCTAATGACAGGCTCAATAGTGGGGAGAGGTGAGGAGAGGAGGGGGGAGGGGCACTAAGTCCAAGCCCAGACTTCCAGGCACTCTGTTAAGTAATCCCAACTCGACTGCTAGAACAGGATGTAATTTATCTTCCACGAATCTTTTCCCTAATCTTGAAATGATATTCCTATATTTCTGTTTAGCAAATCACTTTGCATTGCAAGGTGTGGTAGGGAATCGCTTTAGATTCCATTGAATATCATAATAAACTCCCTTTCTCAAAGAGTTCCAGGTGTTTTTTTCCCCCCAGAGGACTCCTGACTCCTCAGGGAATATTCCTCTGTCCTCAAAGTTCTAAGGGTCTTAGAATCCAGAGGTGCTCTCCTTTGACTTCCCCTGCCTGGCTGCCAGAAGTAAAATGACAGTGTCTTATTGTTCCAAGGCATCTTCGGAGAGCAACTAATACCTTCATTGACTAAGTTGCTTCACTGAAATAAAAGGTGACTTTCCGCCAGTGGCTGGACTATGATCCAGCAACCGAAAAACAGCGAGTCGTACTAAAAGCCCAACTGCTACACCCCTCTCATAAAAAAAATAAAAAAAATAATAAAAAATATCCACAGATTTACTAGTTTTCATTTAAATCCCATGTTTTTCTAGTCTGGAGCATGCCTTACGTCTTCATATATCTAGCACATTACAGCAACCCCTTTTTAAGACTGAAAAAACCTTCCTGTGTGTGTATTTTAAAATCGTGACCACCTACTGCGTTCTGAGCAGTGAGCAGAGCGTGGGGAGGGGGCGCTGAGATGAAGCGGACATTGGCTTTGCCCTCAAGAGCCCATTGAGGGGTGAAGCTCCTAAGAAAACCCACAGTCTCAACCCAAAGCTGTCTACACAGGTGCTTCAGCCAGGGGCTCGGCGGAAGGCAGCCCCCAAAGCCTTTGTGATGGGCTGAGGCGAGGAGCAGTAGAGACAGGAAGTGGTGTTAGACCTGAGGGCCACCAAGGAAGTAGAGCCACTCTGGATGTAGAGGGTTTGATGCAGGCAGTGGCAGTTGGATACACAGTGGACCAAAGAGGCTGTGAAGGCAACCAGGTGGCAACCCAGAGCTGAGTGCTCGCAGGAAGGCGCTGTTGCCCCGGGTGGACTAGAGGGACATAAGGAGAAGGAGGGAACCGACTCCAGGGCTCTGGGTCACCCGGGGAGACGCGTAACCAGGGCAGGCATGTCAAGAGGAAGCTGGAGCTGTGGAGGGAATGAGGAAAGGAAACATAATTCTGGAGACCTTTCTTTCACTCTATAATCTGTCACCTGTACCTCCTGTAGGGCAAAGCCAGCAAGAAGCCAGCAGACCCAGAGCCTGGGAGGTACCAGATCAGCCCTTCTGAGATGCCGAGTAGAGCGAGGAGTAGCTTTGAAGGCAAACAGTTCCAGGAGCAACAGGGCTTCTGGGCAGATGTCACCCTCCAGCAACATTCTTATTTTATTTTTCCAAACGAAGAGCATGATTGTTCATTTCTGAGTGTATTTGTTTGGGAACGTTGACGGAGACAGATGTTCCAGGCAAGAGCACGGGGTTGGGAGAGAAAGTGACTTAGAAAATGGGAAGTTTGCCAGGGTGGCCAGAGTGAAGGGGCGGGAGGGGGGCATTGCAGGACATGAGTTGAAAATCATAACAGTTAATGGCGTGGAATCACCAGTGACTTCTGCAACAGCTCGACTTGCTAGCGATCATTAATGCCCAGGGTAACAGCGCTGGTTGGGGCTGACACCACAAAAACAGAGACATAGTCAGGTCTCCACACAGGGGCAGTGCTGCCATCAGCAACGGGCACTTCTGCAAAGAAACACAGGCAGCCTCCTTGACTACCTTCAGCTACCTCACACTGGTATTTGAATCAGCCACAGAGCCAGTGAGGATATCGGTCCAGTCATCTTCATGAACAAGTTGGAAACTGTTCATTAATCCTGAGGAGGCATCCTTGTGGCCAGATTGGTGTTCGGTGGGCTAAATCAAAGATTTGCTCTACTCCCGGGTAATAAAAATAGCTCGATTCATAACCTTACAGATGTCGACCTCAGGAATGATAGTTGGGAGGAGATGGAACTAAGACTAGGAAGCTAAGAAGCCATTGAGGAGGCTGCTGGGATGACAGTGGGGGCTGAGGGTCAGAGAGATAAATGGGAGAAGATGCTTAGGAGACAGGAGGCTAGTATGGTTGTGGGGCTGAGGTATACCAGTAGATGAAAACAATGGCATGGTTTCTGGTTCAGAAAGCTGGGCAGATTGTGGTTCCGTTTGCTGGGACCATAACTTAAGAAGAAGGGGCACACTAGAGAGAAAGGTGATACCTGTGTTTCAGACACTTTGGGGCTTAGGATACTCCCCAAGATAAGCATGCTCACCAGGAGGGTGAAGACACTGCATCTCAGGAGAGAGGTCTGGGCTGGAGATAAAAATGTGTGGAGGCACTGGGGTAGATCATTTGGGATCTCTTTCAAGTGTGTGGTCACAATGAGATATGGCTTCACACGCGTTAGAATGCTATTATAAAAATATTATATAAAAATAACAAGTGTTGCCCTGGCAGGCATGGTTAAGTGGTTAGAGCACCTGCCCTCGCACCACACCGAAGGGTCTCGGTTTCGATTTCCAGTCAAGGACACATGCCTGGATTGCAGGTTTGATCCCGGGTCCTAGTTGAGGTTCATATTAGGCAACCAATCCATGTGTCTCTCTCACACTGATGTCTCTCTCTCATCCCTCTCTCTCTTTCCCCTCCCTTCCTTCCACTCTCTGAAAATGAATGGAAAAATATACTCAGGTGAGGATTGACAAATTTTTATTTTTATAATTTATTTATTTATTTAATTCACTCCTTCTTCTTCTTCTTCTTCTTCTTCTTCTTCTTCTTCTTCTTCTTCTTCTAAATCTTTATTGCTCAGATTATTACAATTGTTTCTCCTTTTCCCCTCCATAGCTCTCTTCCACTTGGTTCCCGCCCCACCTTCTGCCCTTACCTCCCCTCCCCTCCCATTGTCCTCATCCATAGGTAATAAAGAGAAAATGTGATCAAATAAGTGGGTCCTAATCCAATCTGACTGGTGTCCTTAAAAGAAGGGGAGATGTGGACACAAGAGGAGACGAAGAGGAAGGAGCATGTGAGGACACAGGGAGAAGGCAGCCACCTGGAAACCAAGGAGAGAAACATTGATAGTTGGCTTTTGAGTGCCGTAAGAATCTGAGAAATAGGAGATGCATCTGTTTGGTTTTGTTGTTGTTGTTTTTTCATATAAAACCCAACCTGAGAGATGTCTGCTAAGAAAACCTGACACTTACCTCCTCTTTATTTATTTATAAAATATTCATCAAACTCCTTTGCAGAGCTTTCTGTGGGAGGTGAGTTCATCACTCTACTCTGGGATTTTTCTGAACCTCATTCACCCCACAGTGCACCCATAATTGCATGAACTGTATTAGGTTCATTTTTAAAATATAGTATGTTTGCCCTAGCTGGTTTGGCTCAGTGGATAGGGTGTCGGCCTGTGGACTGAAGAGTCCCAGGTTCAATTATGGTCAAGGGCATGTACCTCAGTTGTGGGCTCCTCCCTGGCCTGGGCCCTGGTCAGAGCACGTGCAGGAGGCAACCAATCAATCTGTTTCTCTCACATCAATGTTTCTCTCTGTCTTTTCCTCTCTCTTCCACTTTCCCTAAAAAAATCAAAGGAAAAATATCCTTGGGTGAGAATTAATAACAACAACAAACAAACAAACATATATCCTTTATAATAAAAGGGTAATATGCAAATTGGCCAAATGGCAGAACAACCAGTCTCTATGATGCGCACTGACCACCAGGGGGGCAGACACTCAACAACACAGGAGCTGCCCCCTGGTGGTCAGTGCGCTCCCACAGGGGGAGCACTGCTTAGCCAGAAGCCAGGCTGATGGCTGGAGAGCTCATTGGCAGTGGCAGAAGCCTCTCCTACCTCCATGGCATATCCAATTGCTGGTTTGGCTCACTAAGCCGGCAGTCGGACATCCCCCAAGGGCTCTCAAACTGCAAAAGGGCACAGACCAGGCTGAGGGGACCCCCCCTTCCCAGTGCATGACTGTCCTGCACAGGGCCTCTAATATATATATATATATATATATATATATATATATATATATATAATACTGTATGTTTATCATGGCTGACATGTACACATAAGGAACTATTTGACATTGAAATTGGGACTCAAAAGAACTGTTGGCCCAGAAAGGAACTCACTACAGACTGATTCATTTGCCCCTCAGCATAACCATTAAGGCTTGTTGCAGTTTAGGTTCTTACAAGGGTATTTCTTAGATCACATGACCTCACACATCTAGAAGAAATAATGAACAACATGGACTGGTGAACAAAAACAGACCCAGAGAAAGAGAAGCAGCGATCAGACTCTCAAACCTCAGAGGGAAAGTAGGGGAGGGTGGGGGTAAAGGGAAGAAATCAACCAAAGGACTTGTGTGCATGCACATGGGCCTAGCCAGTAGCCATGGACAACAGGGGGTGGGGGAATATGTAGGGAGGGGTTTGGGATGAGAATGGGGGGATAAGGACAATTATGTGATACTATAATAAAAAAATAAATTAAAGGAAAAGACGATACTACATGTTTTATAAAGTTTGGTTATGGAGTCTGTAGGCAGCATTTGCATTACGCTTGGTAGGAATTAAACCTGCACCTGAGCACAAAGGTGAAGTCAATGATTTTTACTCCCTTCAGGGTGTGAAATTTAGGCCAACCATCCTATCTGGTTAATTCTCTTTAGTATTTAGAATATCTCAGGTTGATTCTAATGTTTGGCACTTTTAATTAAAAATGATTTCCTAAAATCCTCCTAGGCACATGATGTTGACAGGAGAATCTCCATGGCACCAAGCTGTACGTTTCTGCCAATAATGTGTTGCTATCAGATTCTCCTGAAAAATGTTGCAGAAGACCCAAAACAGACCTGACATTCTCCCGTGAACCTGTTTGTGGCTGTTGACTTAGAATAATCTACCCTGACTTACAAAGTCTGCTTTAGAGAAACAATGGCAGGTAATGTTTGCCTCCCATGAACATCCCGGTCATCGTTCTTGGGGATTGTATGGGAGATGGAAGATGGGAAAACATGCCAATGAACCCTAACATTCTCATGTACTTAGTGTGTGACATTGGTGATGTCCATCATAGTGAGCATCAATTTATTAACCTGTAAAATAGGGAGGAATTCTAGCTGCCGAGCCTACACAGGTGTTTGTGAGAATGAAATCAAGTAATGAATATCTCTGAGGTGCTTTTTAAAATATGCTATGCCGCCGAAACCGGTTTGGCTCAGTAGATAGAGTGTCAGCCTGCGGACTGAAGGGTCCCTGATTCGATTCCAGTCAGGGGCATGTGCCTTGGTTGCTAGCACATCCCCAATAGGGGGTGTGCAGGAGGCAGCTGATCGATGTTTCTCTCTCATCGATGTTTCTAGCTCTCTATCCCTCTTCCTTCCTCTCTGTAAAAAATCAATAAAATATATGTTTAAAAAATAAAATAAAATATGCCTTGCCAATTTAAATCTTACTATTATTGTTAGGGTCACCACTAAATCATTTAACCTTGTGACCCTGGTAGTCTGCCTTCTCACATTCTAAATGCAGCAACACCTGGGCTCCCTTCAAGGATGACAGTCATAGTGAACACGAGGATCTCTCATATGAGTCGACTTCCCAGGATTCCTGTTACCCCATATTTCAGGGAGTGTCTACAGAAGCTATGTGCTGACTTTTGTTTTTAATCTTATGGTAGGCAGTGCTTCTTTTTCCACTGACTTCCCTAAGATTTAAATTTTTTGGATAGCCAGTCAAATATGTGAATGTTACTTTAGATGGAAACCTCCAGAACCTTATGTCAAATTAGATGCAATATAAGGGACTGTGTCCTCTGAAAGTATGGGAGAAAGCTCCTTCTGTGGCTGCCTTGCTCCAAGCGCTTCCAATCCCTAGGGCTGCTGGCTCCAGCCGTGCTGCATTCGCTCTTGTATTGGCAACGCGCATCGAGAGGACTCCAGCAAGCAGCTCTTACTTCCTGCATTGAAATACAGGTGAATGTCCACTAAATGCCAAGTAATTCCTGTAAAGTGCTGCTTTTGAATCCATATTATATTCTTGAGAGTTACCAAACCATTCTTCCCCCTTCCCCCCCTTCACTATCAGGACTATGGGCAAACGTGTGTGTGTGTGTGTGTGTGTGTGTGTGTGTGTGTGTGTGTGTTGTGTTAAATTTTCATTGTGGTCATTGCTAGAGTTGGACGATGGGCATCAATTCAGAAGGGAATTAAAAATTAAAAACCTCTATTATAGGCATATTTCAAACACATGGAAAAGTAGAGAGACAGGTACAACAGATCTCCATGTTTCTATCATCCAATTTCAAGAATTAGAATTATCAGCTTTTTGTTGCTTTTGTTTTTCTCTCTCTCTTTCCCTGTTCCCCCTCACCCCCGTAATATTGTCAAACACGACACCAGGTCTTCCCACTTCTGAATAATTGAGAATCTATCTTTAATTGATAAGTTTGCTGAGCTACAGTTTAAAATTTTTAATGTTTCTTTAAGATAACTTCCATTTTGATATAACTTTAAATTTATGGAGGTGTTATTAAAAATAGTACAAGGAACTCCTACAATTTGTTAATCCTTCACTGAGATATCACTAAGTGTATGCATTTGACTTTTGCTTTATCATTTTCTCTTTTATTTAACATATAATTTGTTTTTAACCCTTTAAAGTTGAGTTGATGACATTATCCCCCTTTTTTACTAAATACTTCATTGTGTATGTTCTAAGGACTGGACATTTACATACACGAATACAGAATATTTATTAAAATCAAGAAATTTAACATTGATGCAACACTGTTATTAGATCCACAGTCCATATTTAAATTTCACCAATTGCCACAACAATGTCCTTCATATTACTAGAGGCCCGGTGCACAGAATTGTGCACTGGAGGTCTCTGGGCCTAGCCTGCACCCTCTCAAAATCTGAGACTCCTCAGGGGATGTTGGACTGCTGGTTTCTACCTGATCCCTGTAGGCCAGGCTGAGGGACCCCACCAGTGCACAAACCAGGCCTCTAGTATGCATATAAGATCTTTGGTTAATCTCTTCCCACCCTCCCCTCTCCCTGCTTCCCTTTAATATTCATCAGTCTGTTCCTTGTTTCCATGCCTGTGTGTTGAGTGTCTGCCCCTGGTGGTCAGTGCACATCATAGCTACCAGTTGCAGGGTTGAATGGTCTAACAGTTACTTAGGCTTTTATATATATATAGATTTTTTTCTGACCTAAACTATAATCTAGGATCAGACATTGCATATTACTTGTCATCTCTCTTTAGTGTCCTTAAATCTAGAACAGAAAGCTCCCCTGCCTTTCTTGGTCTTTCTTAACCTTGACCTTTTTTAAGAGTACAGACTAGGTATTTTGTGGATGTCCCTCAGTTAAGGTTGGTGTGATATTTCCTTGTGAATGGACTCATAAGAAAGCAGATACCGAAGTGCCCTCAGTTCTTGGTATCAGCTGGCACATGGTGTGTGTTTGTTTCAGTATTGGTGAAGTTAACTTTTTACTAGAACAAGGTGTCTGCCAAGTGGGAGATAGTTTGAGATTATTATGTAAATATCCTGTTACTCATTAAACTTTCTCACTGGTTTAACATCGTTGATGATCTTCTAACTCCATCATATATATATATATATATATATATATATATATATATATATATATATCTGTGTGTGTGTGTATGTATATATATATATATATATATACACACACACACATATATAATATATATAATATCTATCTATCTATATATCTAATATATATCTCTATATATCTAATATATATATATGTATGTATATGTATATATATTATTAGATGGCATATTGTAAAAACAAACAAACACCCAGCTTTTCCTTCTTCCTCCTTTATTTATTTACTACAGGCCTAATGCACAGGATTCATGCACTGGTGGGGGGACGTGGCCCATGGGGATTGGCCCGCTGTGGGCTCAACCCGCTTAGCCAAGCAGCTGTAGATCCGACCTCTGAGCAGCTGCTCCTGCTGTGGGAGCACCACTCATCCCAGTCAGCTGAGAGATGCTCCCTCTGTGGGAGCACACTGACCACCAGGGGGCAGCTCCTGTGTTCAGTGGTCAGTGCATGTCATAGTGACTGGTCGGCGGGTCACTCTGGTCATTTCACTGCTCAGTTGCTGGACTTTTGTTATGTAGGATTCATTTATTTCATCGAGATGAACTAAATAATTTAATTTTTAAAAAATTCTCATCCGAGGATATGTTTTTATTAACTTTTTGAGAGAAAGAAAGGGTTGAAAGAGAGAGACATTGATTAGTTGCCTCCCAACTGGGGACCAAACCTGCCACCTTTTGGTATACACGATGATGCTCTAACCAGCTGAGCCACCTGGCCAAGGTAGGATCCTTGTTTTATTAAATGAGTTCTATTTCACCACTACATTATTTCTTATGATGCCATTATCTGTCAGGTATGATCCGTGGGAGTCAGAGCCTCCTGTGTCTTTTTGGTGTATCTTAAGAGGAGGCTTCACTTGGTAACCTCCATGTTGAAGCAGAGACTGAGTTCAGCTGACCTGTGCACTTGCACGTACGCAGCAGACACAGGAACGATAGACTTCCCCCATCCAAATCGTCCAGGTGTGCAGCATATCATGGAGCGAGTGAGCATGATCAGTTGAGGATGGAGACTCGGGTGCACTCAGGGAGAGAGCCTGTTGTTACCCCTTACTCGGAGCCCCCGATGGTGGCTTTCGCAGAAAGCGTTTCCCCACTAAAAAGTCAAGCAACGGGTTTCCTAATTTCTGGCTTCTTTCTAAAACAGGTTTCTTGAGCCAGTTAATTGAACATAAATTACCATTGACCTTGGAGGGATTAACTTGCATTTCGGGGTCATCTCAGCTGGATAGCTATTTGGGTGCTTTCTGACTGCCTGAGCTTTCATATACTCCTCAGCTAAGTCAGAGATGAAATGTACCACTCAGGGATATTACGAGAATTGTTGACCTTCTCCGGTCAGTTTGAGGTCAAGGAATTAATGTGGAGAATTACCAGAAGATCTATAAGTACACATGTTTTTTACATGAGAGGTATCATTAAAATTTTACTTAACTGTTTCAGGTCCATGTGTAGTATCTGAATGGTTGGCATATGAAGGACATTTGAGTTTAGAACACAATAAAAACTGCATTTGAATTAAAATTTCAAAAACTACACTAGCTGTAGATTTTCTAAAATTTCATTGTGATTTGAAATTAAAGCCAACTTGACATTAAAAATATATTGGATGATGAATCCCATGTTTAAAGAAGACTTTTTTTTTTTTTTTTAATGTCAACGACTGAAAGCACTCTTTTGAGATCAGTCCGGTGTTGAAAGTTGTCATTGTAGCCTGGGTCCTGAGTTGGGCTCTGTCTCTCTGGTGTAGCAAGAGGTTGACTTGGAAATTGGTATGCCAGGTTCCTCCTGGTGCCTCAGTGGAAAGAGCACGACCTTTGGAAACTCAGACCTGGGACCAAATAATGCCACTGCCATTGATTTGTTCTCCACACGTTTCATAAGTCCTTTCGTCATTCTAAACATCCATAAAGGTTCACAACTTGTAGGATCAGAGCAAGGAATACAAACTATGTAAGACTTTAACATAGAGTGTAGTGCTTGGCTGAGAGGAGTCCCCCATCCCTGCGTGTGACTTCCCATCCTCCCCCCACCTTTCTTCTAACAGCATAGCATTCACTGTGTTTCATTCATTGCTTACCATGTGTCGAACTCGGACCAAAGTCTTTACATGCACTACTTGTGAGAGAGGAATTATTACTTCCAATTTACAGATGAGAAAACTGAGGCCTAGAGGCTGAGGATCCTCGGCCAAGTGTTGGTACCGGCATTTCAAGTCTGATGCCAGAGTCCAAGCTCTAAATCACGATGCCCCTTACCACTATGTACGCCCATAACTATGGAGTAATAGCTCATGGGTTTACACAATATAATTAAATGCATACAGTTGAGAGCCCCAAGATGTGGTAAGGGAGAGCTGAAAGCCGAACTAGAAACAGAAACAATTAAGAATACAGGAGAAAACAACAGGGAAAGGTGAGAGATACACTTACCAGGCAAACAAGGCGAACCCTCCATATCTCTGGAGCATCACCATAGGTTAAAAACAGGCACGGTAGTTGTCCTGAGAGCTACTATTTATTGGGCATGCGTGCTTAATGGAATTCCCACTTGGAGGTTATAGCAAACCCGTACTCATTCTCTAGTTTTGGAGTAAAGAGACTGCGGATCACAGAGGTTAAGAAGTGAAGAACGTTCTGCTCCAAACCAGGTATGAGTGCTGTCAAAGCCGGAAGCCCTATCATTCCGCTGCGCTGCTTCCTCTGCTTCACATGGACCCCAACGCATTTCCCTCATCCCCAGCACCCCATACCCTGATCCTTAACCCTGCATTGTCTCCAGGGACCTAAACAAATTGGCAACAGATGCACACTTTACTGTCCTGCTTGGAAGCTGGTCTGGATGGGACTCTAAGGAAGTCTGGCCCCTAAGACTTTCAGCATTCCACCTATCACCATCCATTCGATAGTTTGGCATTAGGGGTAGTCTCTTAACAGTGAACCTCTTCCTCCTTCTGAGCAAAAATATGTGTTCTTGGTATAGGCCCTTTAAAAATATTTTACCCCTAGTCATCGAAGCATTCCTATAGCAGAGACTGCTTCTTGTCTACCCCAATAGCCACTTCCCCTTGCTCCTTAAAAAGATAACTTGAGCTGAAACGGGTTTGGCTCAGTGGCCATAGAGTCAGCCTGCGGACTGAAAGGTACCAGGTTCGATTCCGGTCAAGGGCATGTGCCTTGGTTGCAGGCACATCTCCAGTAGGGGGTGTGCAGGAGGCAGCTGATCAATGTTTCTAACTCTCTATCCCTCTTCTTCCTATCTGTAAAAAATCAAATATATATATAAAAGAGAGAACTTGAGCCCTAGCTGGTTTTAAAGAGAGAACTTGAGCCCTAGCTGGTTTGGCTCAGTGGATAGAGTGTAGGCTTGTGGACTGGAGGGTCCCTGGTTTAATTGTGGGCTCTATCCCCAGTATTGGGCATGTAGGAGGCAGCTGATAAATGATTCTCTCTCATCATCGATGTTTCTCTCTTTCTCTCTGAAATCAATAAAAACATTAAAAGAGAGAAAGAGAGAGGGAGAAAGAGAGAGAGAGAGAGAGAGAGAGAGAGAGAGAGAGAGAGAGAGAGAGAGAGAACTTAAATTTTAGTCAGGCCCACTGCCACCAGAGCTAGAAACGATTTCCCTCCTCTCTTGCAGCTAATTGTGGCCATGTGACTGAGCTCTGGACAAACAGCAGGAGTGTTCCATGGGGCTCTGGGAAAGCTGCTTAAAAGAAGCTGACTCAGGAGGAAACCCTTTGCTCCTCTTTTGTTCCTACTTTGTAAGAACAGCAACTGAGAAGTGATAGCTAAACTTTTGGCAACCATCTTGGACCATGAAGTGATGTTGAGCATAGAAATCACTGGTAATGTGCTAGAGTGAAAGGCAGGAGCCTGGGTGTCACCTGGAGTCACTTTACCAGTCCTAGGCTGCCTCTCCCTAATTTTCTTTCTTTCTTTTTTTTTTTAAAAAATATTTTATTGATTTTTTACAGAGAGGAAGAGAGAGGGATAGAGAGTTAGAAACATCAATGAAAGAGAATCATTGATCAGCTGCCTCTTGCATGCCCCCCACTGGGGATATCACAACCAAGGTACATGCCCTTGACCGGAATCAAACCTGGGACCCTTCAGTCCGCAGGCTGACGCTCTACCACTGAGCCAAACCAGTTTCAGCAATCTTTCTAATTTTCCATGAGAAGGAAACAACCTTCTTACCTCCCTCCGTCCTTCCTTTCCTCCCTCCCTCCCTTCCTCCCTCCTTTCCTCTCTCCCTCCCTCCTTTCTTCCCTGCCTCCCTCCCTTTCTCCTTTCCTCCTTCCTTCCTTCTTTTCTTTCTTGTTTGTCATTGTTATTTTGTTTTTTCTTTTTTATATGCAACTAAGCAATTCTAACTACAATTTCTAGCTTCTTTTGGGCGCATTTGGGTGTTTGGGGAAAGCTTGCAAAGCTCTGGGCCTACTGGCTCAGCACTTCGTTGAATATGATTTAACATACGCATTATTAAGGTATCATTGAAATACACACAGTTGAACATTTGGGGCCTTTATATGCTTTAACATCTTTTTGAGCTAAAGCACTTGGAGCAGTTAAAACACATTAACAGCCTGATCCCAGTGTTTTCCTTTTTCTGACTGTTTAATTCAAAGAAGGATGCATTTGGAAGAAATTAGGGTCTTGTTTTTCTAAGCTCTTCCTATCAAGTCCATCAAAGACACGTAACATTTGTGATCATGCTACAAACAGATTTAGAATGGGCATGATGTTTTTTTGATAAAAATTATTGCATCAAACAAAACTCAAAATTTACTCCAGGTGTGATTCTCCCCCCCCCCCCATTCTTATTTTCACATCAAGTACAAAACTGACACAAGATAGTCCTGCCCCTCTGATATACTGAACTTTGGGCACAAGTGGAAGGTATATTGGGAAGACGTACTTGTTTTTTACTTGAGTTCCTGGGTTGGAAGAAATGAGGTTTTCACTTCAATGTCATTTATTTAAAGACAGCCAAGTATCTTGGTCTCCTGGTTACTATATTTATAATTATTTTTACGTTACTAAAATAATACTGCTTGGTGAAAACATTTTATGTATCTCATTTGTTTATTGAAAGAGGTACAATAAATAAGACCAACCCCCCCAAAACAAAACAAAGAAACAACAACAAAACCCCAAAACCCAAAACCCAAACTTCACCCTAAAGCCCTATTGAGTCAAGTATGGAGATGATATTTAGAGACCCTAGCAAAGGAAGTGGACATTTGAGCAATCGTCTAATAATTCAGCCCCAAATGGTTGAGAATGTTTATTCTGTTCTTAATCTTTATTTTTGTTTTTTTCTCTTAATCTTCACCCAAAGATATTGATGTTTAGAAAAAGTAGAAGGAGGGAGGTTTGGAGGGGACGAGAGAGAAACATCCATGCGAAAGAGACACATTGATTATTTGCCTCCTGCACAGCCAGGGATCCAACCTGTACCTGCGATCCTTTGGTTATTGGGCTGACACACTCTAACCACTGAGCAACCCTCTCTTTAAATTTTGGTTGTCTGGTCCCATGATAGACTAGATGACCAACGTTTCTAGAGAAAAGCTTCCCTTAACTTTGTGGTGGCGTGGTCTGTAAGTACCAAGCAATCACTACTTGTAACTATTAATTGAAAAGGCACTATTTGTATGGCATTGCACTAGCTTTGGAGTTACAAATGTGTGCTGTCAGTTAGATGAGAATGTTAATGGATTCATAAGATTATTCAGTTTCAGTATTTGAAAGAAAGACATTTAGCTATCCTCTTCCCTAGCACCGTGTTACCGATGAGGAAACCGAGACCCACAGATATCCCACAATCTCACAGTTTGTACACGATTTCCACTGTTAAAGCATAATGCTCCATACTTTTCACTAATTTCTTTATTTTTTTTGGAATCTTCACCTGAGGATGTTTCCCCATTGATCTTTAGGGAAAGTGGAAGAGAGAGGGAAAGGCAGAGAGAAACATCGATGTGAGAGATTGGTTGGTTGTCTCCTGCATGCGCCCTGACCAGGGCCCCGGCCGGGGAGGAACCTGCAACTGAGGTATGTGCCTTTGACCCAAACTGAACCCGGGACCCTTTGGTCTGCAGGCCAATGCTCTAGCCACTGAGCCAAACCAGCTAGGGCTTCATTTATTTTCTAACATGGTCCGGTGAGGAAAAAGAAGCTTTCGCACATCGGTTCAAATGTAGTCCTAATTATGTTTGGCATCATGATTTTCTTCCAGAAAAAAATTCACCCACTAAGAGAATTGTAACGTCCCAGACCTCCCAAGAGCGGGTTCACGTAACCTTGCGGAAAAGTTATATATCTTTGAGAGACGGGCTGGGTGTAAAGACTTGCTCCGTTTTAAGCGATAGCTCACTAAGCCACGGAGAAAAAGCAGAAATAGCAAAACTGCATATTGATTCCAAAGCAAATCAAGTTAAGTATCTTCTATGGACATATAGTCAGATAATAAAACTCAAGGAAATAATGTATGCTCATCTCAATTTCCAGCAGAACCGGAGGAATCTCCTTTATCCTTTGCATTGCAGCCTGGCGATGAGGCTCCTGAAGTAATCATTACATCTTTTCACGAGTGTTTATTAAGAAGCCCCAAACCTTTCTCAGTAATAAATCGGTTGACATATCCGTAGGTTTAAATCTTTTATTAGTTACTGATTAACTTAACGGCTCTGCCTGACAAACCTTCGTAATAAATAAGCCAACCCGTGAGCACTTCGCAGTCAAACCAACTTTGTTTAAAGGACTATCGCTGAAACGTGATTTACGCGCTAATGAATTTTGCAATCAGCATGCGGTGGCGTGCAAGTTTCCACATGAATCTAGAATGTACAAATCGGGAGGCGCTGAAGTTATTAAAAATCACACCACAACGCAACCATTTTAATTAAAAAGAAATACATCACACCCGTATTTAGCAGCAGCATTAGGGCATAGGAAAAGGATAATTCAGGTTTGCCTTTTGAGCACATCCTAACAAAACACGCCGCTTGTTTGTCCTGAAGGTCAATGATTCCTTTCCGAGATCAAATTACTTGTTCCACGGACTCAAATCAACAACAAAAAAAGTCAAAATAAGAAACTGTATTTTATATATACATGTAAACTGTGTAACTAGGTAAGGTGATTGACAATGCGTGCTAGTAAGAAAAGTTGCTTGCAAGATCTTTAAAAAAAATAAATATATATTTTATTGATTTTTTTCACAGAGAGGGAGAGGGATAGAGAGGTAGAAACGTCGATGAGAGAGAAACATCAATCAGCTGCATCCTGTACACCCCCTACTGGGGATGTGCCCGCAACCAAGGTACATGCCCCCGACAGGAATCGAACCTGGGACCTTTCAGTCCGCAGGCCAACGCTCTATCCACTGAGGCAAACCGGTTTTGGCAGATTTTTTTTTCTTCAGTTTGACCAAATTCTTCTTAGCAAGCCTATATAAATCACCGGTTTTTCTTCTCTGATTCAATTAATTAAATTGTTGACAGTAAAATTGTAACAAAGTAGCTTTAGGAAAAAAATGATTCCCAGATCTTTCCCTATAAACCTTAAAAAAAAAAAAGCTCGAAGAACTTAAGTTTTAAACATCTGTCTGGACAGATGTCAAAATGCATAGTGTTACACCATTTTGCTGTGTAAGTATCTGACACTATGTTATTACTTTTCAGTTAAATATTCACAGTGAGAGTTTATGATCTTTTTAGAGGAAAACTTGCATGAGAGAATAACCTCATCGTGCACACATAAGAAGCACTTCAAACAAATGAATTCCAGGTTAAACAATGAAAAATAACTTCCCGTGCTAGTTTTCACATCTTATCTCAGTCACCTGGGATTTTTATCTATTTTATTTAAAAAAAATTTAAATTAGAGTTGAGGTACAGTATAGTTTCAGGTGCACAACCCAATAATTGAACTACAAAGTGATCATCCTGGTAAATCTAGTACCATGCATAGTTATTATAGTACTAGAGGCCCGATGCACAGAATTTGTGCAAGGCAGGGGGGGGGGACTGCACCCTCTTCAGTCTGGGACCCCTTGGGGAATGTCCGACTGCTGGCAGTCAAACACCCCTCTCACAATCCTGGACTGCTGGCTCCTAATCACTCAACTGCCTGCCTGCCTGATCAACCCTACCTGCCCCCCTGCCAGCCTGTTTACCCTTAATGCCCTCTGCCTGCTGGTCTGATTGCCCCTAACTGTCCCCCCCTGCCAGCCTGATTGCCCCTAACTGCCCCCCTCTGCTGGTCTGGTCACTCCTCACTGCCCCCCTGCCAGTCTGGTCACCTCCACTGCCCCCTACCCCACCAGCCTGGTCACCCCCAACTTCCCTCCCTGGACACCCACAACTGCCCTTCTGCTGGCCTGGTTGCCCCCCACTGACCTGCTCTGCCAACCTAGTCACTCCCAACTACCCCCCCTGCTGGCCTGGTCACCCCTCACTGGCTCCCCTGCCAGTCTAGTCTGGTTCTGCCAACTGCCCCAACTGCTGGCCTGGTTGCCCCTCACCACCCCCCTGCTGGCTTGGTTGCCCCACACAGCTTTCTGTTCAGTGTTTGGTCGCTCCTCATCTCCTCACTGCTCCTCCCCCCCCCAAGCTTGGTTGCCCCATGCAGCCTGCTGTTCAGTCATTTGGTTGTCCTACACTAACCTCCCTGCCAGCCTTGTTGCCCCATGCAGCCTGCTCTTCAGTTGTTACTGTGATGGCATCCTGACCAATTTGCATATTAATCTTTTATTAGTATAGATTATTGACTATTTCCTATGCTACACTTTATATCCTCATAACTATTCTATACTTCTTTTAAAAAATATATTTTATTGATATTTTACAGAGAGGAAGGGAGAGAGATAGAGAGCTAGAAATGTCGATGAGAGAGAAACATCCACCAGCTGCCTCTTGCACACCCCCTACCGGGGATGTGCCCGCAACCAATGTACATGCCCTTGACCGGAATGGAACCTGGGACCTTTCAGTCCACAGACCGACGACGCTCTACCACTGAGCCAAACCGGTTTTGGCTGTACTTCTTTTGTGACCTGGAATTCTTATATCGAGATTTAAAAAATCATTCAACAGCATGTAATGATTGTGATTTTATTAAAATTATATTATTAATTTTGAATATTTTCCTGGATAGAGAATTTTATTCAATGTCTTATATAGGCAATGTCTTATTTATAGATATTGACTTATATATAAACTGGGGAGAGAATTACACCTAGAAAGAAAATATGGCACTGCTAAATTCTAATTGTTGTAGAGTATGTATTATAAAAACTATTTTTCAAAAAATGAAAGATAAAAATATATCATAAATACAACAGTAACTTAGTAAGTGGGGCATTGGAAGGAACACTGAGATGTTGCTAAGCTATTTCATCTGTGTTCTTTCCTCCCCCAAATTCTCTAGCTTAGCTACAGTTAGTGTATTTAATGAATATTTTCACTTTAGGATTATAACTGCTTGGAAAAAAAAGTTTTTAATGTGATTAAGGAAATGAAACTTCTCTCCCTAGAATTTACTAGCCCCCTTTGCACTAAATATGTCACCTAAGCAACACAAATTCCTTATATCACCAGGAAGTATTCTTCAACAAAACACTGTAATTTTGTCAAAGGAACTAATAATAGCATGAGCTGTTTTCCTTAATGAGAAGTGAATGGAAGTGTGAAGGTGAAAGACAGATTCTAGTTAGAGGATGGCAAGGTGAGACTGCTTTTTTAGCAAAAGGAAAAAAATCCCTGGAAACGTCAAGGCTGAAATAGACAGAATCTTCTTCCCTTCTCTTTCTCCCTTTCCTCCTCTTCCCATACCTCTTTCCCTTCCTTTCCCTTCCCTTCCCTTCTTTTTTTATCCCTCCCTCCCTCCCTCCCTCCCTCCCTCCCTCCCTCCCTCCCTCCCTCCCTCCCTCCCTTCCTTCCTTCTTTCCTTCTTATCCTTGGAGAGTCTTCCCCATCTATCATAAAAATTCTAAAATCGATTAATTTGTCCTCCAAACCAAATGTAAGTGGTTTAGCTTTGGAAAACATCACCTTATTTTAATCTCCTTTGTAGCAAATGCTTAGGGATACCTTGATCTCCAGGTCACGCTACATTGTCTACCGACCATTGATTTCACCATTATTGCTTTAATCACTCAATGGCACTATATGAAGTTGGTGATGAGTTGTCAAGAGATCTCAGGGACAATGACATGTCCATGCCCCACGTCTCCTCTACCTGCTCATGAAGATCAAATGGGACGGTGTCGATAAGCTCATTCTGAACTGTGAGGCACAAACCTAAGAACACAAGATGCGAATGGTGATTGTGATGCTGCCCAACAATGTTACTCACTTTCAGCCTAGAAACCCCTTAGCAGCCTTGCATTTCTCTGATGGTTACGTGGTCTCAAGCAGCATAATTTGTACTGACAGAAATTAGATTTAGGTTTTCACTGGGGTTCTATAACATCCTCTTGTGATTCCTTTTTCATTATTTTCTAGAATTATTTAGCTAATACAAGAAGAAGAAAAAAGACTTTTTTTTTTCCTAAAACCTTCTAAGTTGTCCAATCCACACATCCCAGATTAATTAGAGAATTGCTCCGATCTTAAGCTCTCTTTTCTGTTTTCCCTTTCCTGGTAGGTAGCATTGGCAGGAAGAAAATACTATTTTTTCCCTTGTACACATTAAATTATTCTCACCAATCAAAACGGAGGTGGGGCTGAGGAAGAGGGGGAGGGAGGACGTTTGCAGATGGACTTTCTCCCCCAGTCTCTCTTCCGCCAGGTAAAACGGAGTTCCACAGTCCCACACCCTCAGCAGGTTTGCACAGCACAGCAATAGCCTTTATGCTCGGAAATTTATGGGCCATGGACAGTTTATAAGAAACGCTGTAGTTCATCAGAGCCCCAGACTGATGGAGCACCTGGGAGCATTCTGCACAGGAAGTTGGGTTTTGGAATAATACTTACTTTGATAGGGTTGTTTTGTTAACTAAGTAAAACAGTAGGGAAGCCAATGGCCACTTAGGTTTTAAACATAAATATGTATTTATAAGTCACCCAGCTGCCTAATTGAGACCTGTAGTGTTTTCACCAGAAAGCAGTAAGAATAATAACATTACCCGCAATACCTGATCTCCGCTAAATTCATGCCAATCAGTCTTGGGTGATTTGGAGACAATGAAATGCTGTTGCAGTGATTCTCCCCTAAAGTCACAGAGTGAGAGGGTGGTTAGAAAAAATGATTTTTTTTTTGGGGGGGGGCGGGTTTGAGGTGGGGGGATGTTCTTTTGTATTTAAGGTGCAAAGGTACATGTTAAGCTTTATGCTATACACAGAGGTTAGTGCGCAGAGACTTGAATGTGTGGTCCTGTGGCGGGGAGGGCTGGGAGCCCCGGGGACAAGGGTTGGGCACACAGCTGTCTGGTACTTTCAGGTCTCACCGAAGAAGGTTAAGCAGGAGGTGGCTTGTTAAATTTGAGCAGAGAACTGGAAAATAAGATTTCACACTCCTGAGATGGGGGAAGCTGGTGAGTTTGGAGCTTGTCTGGGAGACGCGAACAAGGTCGGGTGTGCCCCAGCGTTTCTCAGATTGTACGTCAGGGCTTGTGAGCCCAAACAAGCAGGTGCCCTGAGAAAAGCAAAGGGTTCGTATGCACATGTGGTCGGGCCAAGTGTCCCAGGTAAACGGGCACTTTAAAACTCAAGAAATGGTTCGGCCCGTGGAAATAAAAAGCCCCTTCTTCTGCTTGGCTGGTGCTAATGATGCTTTGCTACTGTGTCCTCCATTCACGCGCCCTCCTCCTGTCCCCCAGCCCCATCCCCCCCTCTATGGCCACAGCTTTAACGCTGTCTCTCTCTGGCTCTGAGACCTGAGCTGGAATTGGATTGCAAGTGGCAGCATGGGAGCCCACGACGTGGGTGCTAGTGTGAGGACTGTCTCTTCGTGTGGCCTTAAGTTAGGACTCTTGTCTTCTTTCCTGGAGGGAGCAGGGGGTCAGGTCCCTGAGGTCTCCGCTAGTGCTGACGTCATATTATCTTAGTCCTGTTTCTTTAATTCTTCCCTCCTCTTCTGGGAGAGCATGGCCCTCCCTTATCAACCCTTCTTTTGTCTTCTTACTTAAAATAAAATATATATATATATATATATATATATATATATATATATATATATATATTTTTTTTTTATTTTTTTTAAAGAGAGGAAGGGAGAGAGATAGAGAGGTAGAAACATCGATGAGAGAGAAACATGGATCAGCTGCCTCTTGCACATACCCTACTGGGAATGTGCCCACAACCAAGGTGCATGCCCTTGACCGAAACTGAACCCGGGACCTTTCAGTCACCAGGCCAATGCTCTATCCACTGAGCCAAACCGGTTTCAGAACCCCTTCTTATAAAAAGTATTCATTTCTGCTATTTGACTTTATATCTAATTCTCTTTGTCAATTGTTTCTAATTTTATTTTTCACTTCTTGTTTTAGTTGTATTCTCTGTGCTCTTCAGTTCTCTCTTTTGAGACTAATTTTATAAGTATGTTAATATATGATATATAAAATCATGTTCTACTTTTTTGAGCATTTATTTTTCCTTTTCCTCAATATTTGATCTTTTTTCAGTAACATAAGACTAGACACAGTTTAGGCAATTTATAAATATTTCTCGAACGATAGGCTCAATAAGATTCCCCGTGCTTCAGACCTCTTATTTCCTCCTTGTGGCTTTGGCCTCTGGGCCACCTTCTGTGTTTTTGGAGTTGGAGTCACAGTCATTCTTTATCTACTGCAATATGAACACCGGGTCAAGCAAATTGCACCTGTGCAATCTCCAGCCTTAAATCCCCTATTCTTAAGGGGATGACAAAGGATGACTCAGTTTCATTTCCTCTGCTCCCAGTCCAAATGAACAGGAAGCGTAAAAGACATTCAGTTTATTGAATAGCAGTCAAACTTCTAATACAGTGTTTTCAACTTTTTTCATCTCATGGCACACATAAAATAATTACTAAAATTCTGTGGCACACCAAATATATATATATATCTGATCTGACAAAAAATTAGCTATAATTTTGATTCATTCACACCAGATGGCTATTGCTGTTCCCCTTCGGTTGTCATTTTTTATTTAACAATCGAAGGGGAAAGAGGTCAGTGCCCCTGACTCAATAGCCAGGCACTGCATGTTTTAAAAATCCTTACAGCACACCTGTTGAAAATCCCTGCTCCAACAGCTTGATGTGCTAGAAAAATTAAATCTTTTAGTATCAAACTCTCCAATACTTTCTTTTGATTCCAACCTGCAAGAATATGAAATGAGAGGTTACTGTACTAAGAGTTACAAATGCTCTGAGATAACTATGCACTGGAGAGACACAGATAAGGATCCTTAAAAGTCTAACCTCAAATTAGATCCACATTTCCCTGTACCATAGGACATTAACAGAATTTAATAGCTCGGAGAAAATGTTACTCATGCCCATTATCTTGCTACTAATCTATGTATTTTTATGAAAATGTGAAAAATTTGTACTATGTTAAGCACATCTTAGCTTACACTTAGATGGGCTATTTATTTTTTAAATCCAGGAAGGCAAATAACTGGTCTTTGTTAATTGGATTTTTAGTAAATGAAATTCACAATCGGGTAAAATAGAAAAGAATTGTCTTTCATAAGGAATATGAATTAACTTAAGGCAAGATTCTCTGAGAGGCTTCGTGGCTCTCACAGTCCTATCAGACTTTGCCTCTCAGTTCTGCCATGTTAAATTTCCTTTATGGAGGCACTAGGTTTACTCTGAAAGCCAGAGGTGGTTGTTACCAGAAGCTACTGCAAAGTACTCATTGTCTTAAAAGTTTTAATAAACAACAATCAAACGTTTTGATAATGTAGGGGTTTATAATTAATTTAATAGAGATGCATCATGCTATTTCCATAACATATTTTTCTATAACATTAGCAATACTATGTAATTGATTTGCATAAAACTTCAGGAACATTTATGCTTGTTGGACATGCCATGGGCATGTTATGGTATCTGCAACATTAAAAAAATGATCTATTTAATACTCATGATGCTAGGCTAAATCCTGCTTAAAAGAAATACAAGTGTTATCATCCAAAAAACTACAAACATTATTAAACTTGTAAGTGACGGACAAATAGAATTGCTTTAAAGAAATCCAATTATATAGCCTCACTGTCTTATATAATAAAAGCCCAGCGACTGAAACAGCGGAATAACCAGAGACCAGAACAATTGTTGCCCCTCGACCTGGTTGGCCTTGCTTCCCAGCGAGGACCCCCACTGCAATCCAGGGCCCCCGTTAGGGCAGGCTGGCTGGTCCCCACCTGTGCACCAGGCCTCTATCCTATATAATAATAGGGTAATATGCAAATTGACCCTAATGGCAGAACAGCCAGAAGGGCTGCTTGACCAGTCACTATGAGGTGCACTGACCAACTCTTGGTCCCTTTCCCCAGCTGGCAGGCTCCATTTGCCCAATGGCATGTGGGGAGCCAGGGGTGGGTGGTGGGGGATGCGGGGTGCCAGGCCAAGGCCCCCACCCCAACAGTAGCCCCACACAGAGAGGGCAACCCGCAGTGGAGGCAGGGCTGGTGAGTAGGTGAAATGGCCAACTTCTTAGTTCCTCCCCCTGGCCAGCAGGCTGCCATCACCTGATGGTAAGCAGGGAACTGGGGGTGGGTGGCGGTGGGATGGGTGAGGCTGGCTGCAGGCAGCCGAGGAAGATGGCCCTGCTCATGGGCCAGGCCTACAGACTGTACCTGTGCATGAATAGCATGCACAAAGCCTCTGGTTTTAATTATAAAAATTAAATAAAAAGAACTGTCAGAATCCTCTTTAAAAGCTTGCTGATGGCCAAAGCCAGTTTGGCTCAGTGGATAGAGCGTCGGGCCTGCGGACTGAAGGGTCCCGGGTTCGATTCCGGTCAAAGGCATGTACCTTGGTTGTGGGCACATCCCCGGTGGGGAGTGTGCAAGAGGCAGCTGGTCGATGTTTCTCTCTCATCGATGTTTCTAGCTTTCTATCCTTCTCCCTTCCTCTCTGTAAAATATCAATAAAATATATATTTAAAAATAAATAAATAAATAAATAAATAAATAAATAAATAAATAAAAGCTTGCTGATGTATGTCAGTAGATGCCAATGTTATAAAGTGCAAAATAGAACTTCCCCCCTAAAATTCAGCAAACTGTTGTTCAGTTGTAAATGGTTTGATGCTGATGATTTACACATTCATTCATGAAAAGCCATCACCTGGTGGGAAATCCTTTTTAAGAGGTAGGAGGCAGAATGATGGTTACTTTTGCTCTAGGTCAGTGCTTGGTAAACTGCAGCTCATGAGCCATGGTTTGCCGCTCTGTTGACTAATAAGTTTGCCGACCACTGCTCTAGGTAAAAGGAAATTATATTGTTCCTCACCCCCCCCCCCCCTTTTTTTGTTAATCCTCACATGAGGATATTTTCTCCACTGACTTTCATTGAGAGTAGAAGAAAGAGGGAGAGATAGAGAAACATTACACTGAGACCCTTCAGTCAGTGGGCCAACACTGAGCCAAACTCTATCCACTGGGCCTCAACTCATTTTTTTTGAGGAAGACCTATATCCTAGCTTTTTTCCTTCTAATCAAGTTTGAAAATGAAATGAGGCTATAAGACTTTATCATAAATACATGTCTTGTGTTAATGTAGTAGCCTTTTCTACCCTGATGTTTACAAGCACTCTTCATGTTGCAGTGTTTTAGGGGAGCCTTCACAGCCTTTGTTAATAATGTGTTCCCAAAGAGGCAGAGTCAGTGCTAACTCTGGATAAGGCTGGAAGTCTTCCAAGGTGACTTGTCCACCAAAACTGGATTGGAAAAGGCCCACTGGTCCAGGGAAATGGAAATGATCTTGGTGTACACTCAGGGTCTGTGTGAATAAACGTGGGAGAGTCTTCTGATGGAAATCAAAGCACCGTCACCCAGAGAGGGATGTATCTGAAAGTTTCCTGTTCACATGGTGTGAAGACAACTCAATTTAAAAATTGGGCAAAAGATTTGAATAAACATTTACCCAAAGAATGTGCACAAGTGGTCAATAAGCACACAAAAGAGGCTGCACTTTGTTAGCTATCAGGGACATGCAAATCAAAAGTACCATAAGGTGCTATCCAGTTTCATGTGCACTAAGATGTCTGTAATAAAAAAGATGGGCAGTTGGAGCTTTGGGGAGTCAGTGGAAACACTGGAACCTTCACACACGGTTAGTGGGAGTGTAAACTGGTGCAGCCACTTTGGAAAAACAGTCTGGCAAGTCCTTACAACATAGAGATTTCATATGACCCAGCAATTATAACTGAAAACATATGTCTACCCCAGAACGTTTACATCAATGTCTACAGAAGCATCATTCATAATAGCCCCAAAGTGGAAACAACCCAAATTCCCATCAACTGATGAATGGATAAACAACATGTGATATATCTATATGATTGACTAGTGTTCAGTCATAAAAAGAAATAAAGTACTGATACATGCTACAACAGGCATGAACCTTGAAACTATTATGCCTAGTAAAAGAAGCCCAGTCATAAAAGACCACATATTGTATGATTCCACTTACATGAAACATCCAGAATGAGTAAATCCACAGAGACAGAGAAGATTAGTGGTTGCCAAGCGCTGAGGTGGACAAAATGGGGAGTGATTGCTGAGGGGATTTCTTCTTGAAGTGATAAAAATGCTCTGGGGTTAAATAGTGGTAATAGTCACACATATTTGAATACATGAACCACAACTGAATTATATACCTTAAAATGATGAATTTTGTTACAGGAATTATACGTCAATTTCAAAAAGAAGAAAATATTAAGAAGATTGATATATCAGATATTAACGTTTAAAGTACTGTGATAAAAGACCATAGATAAGTAGCTAAGAATCGTTATTCAAAATGTGTAAATAACTCCTACAAATACATAAAGCAAAGGCAGAAGTTCCATCAAATATTATGCATAAGGTAAGAAAAGAAAATTCACAGAAGAGGAAAACCAAATAAGTAATAAACATCTAATAATCAATGCTTTGCAAATTAAAGCAACAATGAGGAACTTTCCTGTGTGTATTCAAGGATGTGCTAACAGCAAAACTTCAAAAAATATATGTGTCCATGTCCTAGCTGGTTTGGCTCAGTGGATAGAGTATCAGCCTGCAAACTGAAGGGTCCCGGGTTTGATTCCAATCAAGGGCACATGCCTGAGTTGTGGGCTCAATCTCCAGTAGGGGGCATGCAGGAGGCAGCCAATCAATGATGTCCTTTCATCATCGATGTTTCTATTTCTCTCTCCCCTCTCCCTTCCTCTCTGAAATCAATAAAAAAGTTTATATATATATATATATATATATATATATATATATATATATATCCAACAAAGAAAGAAGTGATAAATTTATATTCATGCAATGACAGACAGTAGAATTATTAAAATGAATAAAGTAGAAACATAGGCATGTATATAGGAAAATTTTAAAATCATACCATTAAGTTAAAAAGTGTACTTAAAAAAGATATAAACATAATTATAACAACTATATAAAATTTAAAAGTACACTACTATATAAGCATATAGTTTTACATATATACATCTCTATGTATATGTAGATTTATATACACTTAATTAGTAAAAACATAGAAATCTAGGTGAAATGGATCAGAAAAGAGGTAAAAGGGAGCTTTCATCATATCTATAGCATTTTATTTCTTTTAAAAAAGTCAGAAAAAGAATAGCATAATAAAAATATCGTTACATTTTAACAGTTAAGTATGGTACTTTAAATATTCCTCTCTGTACTTTATTGTCAACATGACAGTTTGACTTAGTGCCACATTGGTATTTATATAATAACTAGAGGCCCATTGCAGGAAGATTCCTGCAAGAACAGGGCTTCCAGTGGGCTTCCCTCCTGCCACTGCCACTCCCCCACCCTCCGTACTTTCCCTCCCACAGCCTCCGCCCACCCCCTGCTGCACTTTCCCTCTTGCAATCACTTCCCTGTGCTTTCCCTTCCACTGTTGCCCAGCACTTTTCCACTTTTCCGCGGCCCGCTGCCACCACCCACACTTTCCCTCCAGCAGCCGCCTTGCTTTCCGCTTTCCCTCCCTCTTCCTTCTACGCTGTCTTCAGTCTTCACTCATCCCTCTCACTGTATGCAAATTAACCGCCATATTTGTTGGGTTAATTTGCATACCCATTCTGATTGGCTGTGGGCGTAGTGAAGGTACAGCCAATTAGCATTTTCCTCTTTTATTAGTGTAGATATGACATAAGTTATATTGCAGACTGTTTTTGTTAAATTGCCTCTTCGAATCCTTTGCTTATACAGTTTTTCTACTACTCTATTTCCCTGAAAATAAGACAGTGTCTTATATTAATTTTTGCTCCCAAAGATGTGCTAGGTCTTATTTTCAGGGGATGTATTATATTTCCATGAAGTAGGTCTTATTTTCGGAGGATGTCTTATTTTTGGGAAAACACGGTAGCATGTGCCTAGTATTGGCTGCAAAAGACACAAACCTGGGACTGGTGGCTTAGACAAATTGAAGGCTTTACTTTTTTCATTACATAGTGAAAAGTGCAAAAGTTGGAAATCCAGAATGGCTACCGTGGTTCCATGATGCCAGAGAAGAAATGGACTCTTTGGATCTTCCCACCCAGCCATCCTTAGCATATTCTTGTTACTCTCAGGGTCACAGGATGGCTGCTTTGCTCAACTCATCAAGACTGTGTCCTAGGAAGTAAGAAGTGGAAGAACAAAGGGGAAATGCGCACACCAACCTGCCTGCTCTTTAACACCCTCTCCAGCATCCAAGTATCTTAAGGAGCCTTCTTGGAATTCTCAACCGAAGACTTCCTCTTTTTGCTCAGTGGCCAGGACTAAGTTAAATGACAACTTCTATTAAGGACTTCAGCAGTTTTGTTTAACCTTTCTCTCAAATCGGGGTTCTGTAGACAGGAATAAAAGAACAGATATCGAGTAGAAATTCACAGGCCTTCACAGATGACAAAAAATGATGATAAACGATGGTGATAATCATAACGATGACCACTTATTGAACTTGTGCTGTATGCCAGACGTGTGGGTCTTGTCTTGTTTCATCTTCACTGCCATCCTATGAAGTACCGGTGTGAGCACCCATTTAAAGATGAGAACATTGAGACTCAGAAAGGTAGACTAGACCATTGAAAGGAGAACTTGAGGCCAGGTCATTTGACCTTCAGGGTTGTCTGGAACTGTCCTGGTTTTAGCTCTGAAAATCTCAGGTCCCAGGATACCTGTCAACCCGTAGAGTCACCCAACTGAAGCTCCAACAGCATTGGGCAGGAGTTCCATTCAAGTTTGTTGAGTGGTTAATTTAACAAATCGCGTTTATCGTTTTTCCATAAAGGTTAAAGACTTGCAATATATGAAGACTACAACCCTTCCTGTTATATTTATTTTTCTTTTGCCTTGTAGTTTTTATGACTCCTTTTGACATACAGACATTTAAAAGTTTTATGGGTCAAATCTATCTGTTTTCCTTTACAGCTTCTTCCTTTGCTTTTATGTTTAAATATTCTCCCCTACACTACCCACCCAAAGTTATATTTTCTTCTGGTTCTTTTAGAGTTTACTTTGTTATTCAAAGTAAAATGGGGATACGCAGGGATGGGAGAGACTTTCATGCACATGTCCCAGGTTTGGGGGAGTGTTTCAGAACTGTAAGCTTATATGTTTGAAATGTTCATCTCAGGAACTGATTTAAAATCCATAACTTAACGGAGTGAGAACTCTTTCCAATGCCTCCCCAATGTGCACTGCACATGTATCTGATCTGCAATCGGCAATCATGTCAAAATGTGTCAGCTCATTTCATATTCTTTTTAACTATCCTTTGATTAAGGGAGTGCTGTATCAACTTATGTAAGCCTGCAGTCAAATCTACCTTCAAATTATTAGCACCTGGTGAGAAATGTCCTTCCCATTCTATACACCAGTTCATCATGTCTTATTTGTAATTCACTTGATGATTTTGATATATCATTATAAATACTATATGTGACTAAGTCTTTACACTGAAGCTTTGTTCTTGGGAAAAAAAATGGCAGAAGGTGGGAATGGCGTACCATGTCCCTGATTCAGATGTGTGGATCTAGACCAAGCAGGTGTGGTGCTAGGCCGAGATGATAAATTACCAGCCCCCGCTATCTTTATGATGGGAAACATGATGTCATTAATGTTTACCTTGCACGATTGGGCCTAATTTCGTTTTCTAGCCAATGACATGGGGAAATATTTGTGAATTCACTGTTACGGGAAGACCATTTTTAGAAATTATCTTATTAGAAAATAAAATGAGTCATCTAGTTCAGGTGCTGGCAAACTTTTTGTAAAGAGCCAGATGGTGATGATTTTAGGTTTCTCGGGCCTTAAGATCTCTACTGCAACTACTCAACAGACCTTTGGAGCAGCCGTATACAGCACATAAACAAACGGGTGTGGCTGGGTACCAAGCAGAAGCAACTGGTCTGCAGGCTCTGGCCCCGCGGCTGTAATTTTCTAGCTGCCACATAGTCAAAGAATTCATTCCTTTTTAAGGGAGTTTTTCTTATTTGGAAGGTGGGACTCAGTTGCTCTCCTGGAAAACATTACGGCAATTTCTCCTATTACTGGTGCTTTAAGACTCTGACTTCAGTGACTGAGGGCTAAGTTGGAAAATGCTTTGGCAAATTTTGAAGAGGAGAGTCATGATGTAAACATGGAATTGTTTGTTAGGAATAGATGGCATCAACCTCAAACAAAAGGTTTGTATCGCAGAGCTCCTTTGGTGTTAGTGGCTCATGACTTTCTTCCTAAACAAATCTATCGTCTGTGAGAGCTGGCTATGGCTCTTTATCCCAGTGGGGCCCAGGCTTAGAGGCAGGGCAGTATATGGGCACCATGCATTTATTAGCACCTGTCACTCTGTGATCACAAAAATGGCATACTCTATTGCTCTAATACAATTTGGAGAGTCTGCTTTAATGCCGTTTCCATGCCATGAAAGCAAATGCAAGATTTGCCCTCAGTACCATTGCGTCATGCTTTAGCAAATCAGGATGACTGACTGAAACTTTTGCTTTTGTTCTCATGAATTCTCTCATGGTACAGACTATAATCTCTGTATCAATCTCTGATTAGATGTTACTAATCACATTTCAAAGCTAAATAAATTTTTTTGGTGGGTTTTAAATACACACACACATTAAACATACATATTTGTATGTTTTGAGGGGGTGGGTTATATGTCAGGGAGGAGAAAGTCTTAAGGTCGGGGCAGTTCTTACTAAATGCTATCTATTCTTGCTATTGTTCACGTGTAGTACAGTATTTTGTAGATGCGACAGTAACAGGATGTGCTTGACAGGAACTCAACCAGATGAGGGAAGCCAACTGCAAAGAAGAAATCAATGTGAAAGTGACCAAATGTAAGCAATGGCTAAGCCTCCCTTCCCAGCTACAGAGCTTTGGCTCTGAGTCCCCTGTTTCCTTTACTGGTTGGAAATCAATAAAACTACCTTGTGACAAGCATATCTTGTTTTTGAATGGAACACTCCAAGCAGAGAACTCCTTGAGTCCAGTAACATATATGCATAAACATATATTTATTCCTGCAAAATTTCAATCTTATTGGTGCTTAAAAGAGGTTGGATTTCATAATTGAAACTTCCCACCAATGAAAAGCTTTTATTGTTGTTCTTGTGTTTTGTTTGTTTCAATCCTTTACCCAGACACTTTATTATTGCTTGGTGGTCTGGCTTATTTTTTGAGAAACCACTCAAAGCACTGGAAATCCTATATAATGAAGAGGTAATATGCAAATTGACCATCACTCCAAATACAAAATGGCCACCCCCCTTGTGGCCAAAGATGGCTGCCCCCAGGTGGACATAAGATGGCCAGCAAGGGAGGGCAGTTGTGGGTGATCAGGCCTGCAGGGGAGATTAGTTGGGGGGTGGGGGGGAGACCAGGCCTGCAGGGGAGGGCTGTTGGAGGGCAATTGGGCGTGCAGGGGAGTTATTAAGCACCAATCAGGCTGGCAAGGGAGTGGTTAGGGGGTGATCAGGCTGGCAGGCAGGCAAGCATTTGGGAGCCAGCAGTCCTGGATTGTAAAATGGATCCCATATTGGAGAGGGTAAAGGCTGGTCTGAGGAAGACACCTCTCCATGCACAAATTTTGTGCACCGGGCTTCTAGTAATATATAATGAATGAGGTAGATATTCAAGTTGGGGGTCATAACTTTGTTCAAAAATAAAGTATAAAGTAACAGGACTGATATATATATATATATATATATATAATTTATTTTAGAGAGAGAGAGGAGGGAGGAGAGAGAGCAACATCAATGAAAGAGAACTGTTGATTGGTTCCTTCCTACTGGAGATTGAGTCTCCAACCCAGGCACGTGTTAGGACTAGGAACCAAACCAATGACCTCTTGGTGCACAGGATGATGCTTAACCAACTTAGCCATACTGGCCAGGGTGGGACTGATATGTTAGATCTTATAATGTGGTTTTAAAGATTTTTTCTAACATTTTAAGCAGAAAAAGCATCATTGAAATTTGCATTGCCTCCTAAAATTAATTTTTAAAGGACAAGTTTCAGTTAGTTACAGAAGCTAAGATCTGTTTTAAAAGTCTCATTACTCTGTATCTTGAAAAACGCACCTTTTCTCCCTTAAAAAGATAATTTGGATGAATACAAGAAACTGTCAACAGGTTTGTCATTTGTGTCTGAAAAAATTTATGGATGTTCTGCTGGTAATTGCCCCAACTCTCATCAGCCCCACAGGATAAGAGTTCATTATGGGAGTTTTCCTCTTGAATATCTATAAGTTACACTGTCCTTTGTGGGTGCTGTTCTGAAGGTGACCAGATGAAGGGGCGAGACAAGTAATTCTTTATTCCTCTCATGGTGGAGCCAAGGGGTGGCAGGGAGTAAGCTGGGGGTCCTGGGAGGTGGGGGTATAGACAGGAAGGAGACAGAACACGTTCAAAGGAACAACACATGGTATCATTTTTATTTAAAGTAGATTTGACTTCAGGAAGATAAAGCCTGTATTAACAAAGAAATAGAAGCAACCATGAAGAAGTCTAAATTAAGACTATGGAGCATGTCTTTCTTTGGTATTTTTCCTTCTCTTAAAATACATATGTGCCACCCCCACCCCCTTCAAGTACAAAAATATATTGCTCATCTTATAATTGCCAAAGAAATAGATATTTATGAAGAACGCTTTTAAAACAAAAAATAAAAATAAAATGATAAAAATTATCCATCATCGATCACACAGAGAGGCTAATGATAAAATGTGAATATATGTGCTCTCTCAATTATCTCCTTTTCTCTCTTCCTTCTTTCCTTCCTTCTTCTCCTCTTTTTCCATTTAATTTTAAATTTCTATTAATTTCTTTTTTTTAACAAAAAGGAGATAGCACATTTAAAATGTTTTATAAGTTGCTTTACTATATAGCAAAACATCTAAATATCTCTGATTCTATCTCATTTCAATGTACATTTTCCACAACATAATTTTAAAAAACCCCAATTTAAATAGTTTTATTTTGCAATTATAAAGGTAATACATATGTAGTGCAAAACATTAGAAAATATACAAAAAAAGATAAAAATTATATTTAATATTCCTGTCAAAAGTTTCTGGCATTTGTTCTATCACACCCGTGAAAGAAGGTATTTATGCTAACATAAGCTTGGGAAATTTTGGATTAAATGCATTTAAACAGGTTTTCTTTCCATCAGGACAACTCAAGCCTTTAATATGCTGAAGTGTGTTATGGTGTTCACAAAAGGGAAATAAAATGTAGACTTTCTCAAACTTATTTGACCTGAGAATAAAACCCCATATTGGTGGATGTTCAGGTTGTTTCCACTTTTTTTTTTGCACGATTAAGTCATGTTAAAATCAAGACCCTTATATCTTTTTCTGTAGACTTGCCCAATTATTTCCTTAGGATAAAATCCAAAAAAAAAAAAAAAAAAAAAAAGATACAGGTCTTTATTTTATCTATATTCCAAGATTAGTTTCTTTGCCTAGGAACATAGCAGTTTCCATAAAAAAAAAACAATTAGGAGGAGGATTAAGTTTGCATCTACTCATGAAGGATAAACTAACAGAAGCAGCATGGGCTATCAGAAATATGGTTTGCTAAATACTTGCGATTATTCACAAGACTAATATGCTTTTATTTATAAGTAGTTGTCAAAATACTTTTCTCAGAATGGGAACTGGGAGCTTCCCCTATTAAAAAATAAAGTACCAAAACAAATTTTAAAAATGTTATCTTCCTCACCCCCTAGCAGAGAGCAAAAAATTTAAAAGGAACAATACCTTCTGACTTTTAAATAAAAACATATTTCAAATTCAAGTTAAGATGCAGACATAGATCCCCACTGTTTCTATAAGTGATTTTCCTCTTCTTAGTCATTAAAGCCTGACACACTCTATCCAGTACTTTATTAGAATGATGACTTCATTCATTCAAAGATCCCTTAAGATATTTCACTGGATTTTACACAGGCTGGGGTCTCCTCCTGCTGAGAATAAAAAGTAGGAAAGTTAAACTGATCAGATTTTCTCTGTCTGGATTTTGGAGTCTGCCTTGAAACGTCTGAATAATTATATACAGGAATAAGCAAAGGCTATTGCTTGGTTATGTGATAGATTGAGATCAAGAATGTTAATGTTATCTCTAAGAACATTTTAAAATTTATATCAAAATGTATAAACAGGGTCACCCGGGCTCAATGGCCCGTGAAGATCAGAAAGTAAACGAAAGATTTTAAAATAAGCATGAAACCTGAACACCTTGAGGGGTGTTGTATATTAAAACGCAGCTGTTTACGTAAAGAAAGGGAAAATGACTTAGTGCTAATTCTGTTTGTGACAAGCTCCTTCTTCCTCCATCCATCAGTGGAATGGCGGTGGGTGGGGGTTCGCTCTGCCTATTTGGAAGGACTGTGAGGAAAACCAATGTGAACTGTCTTTATGATCATCATGACCTTTGGAACCCACCCGCTTCCTTTATGGCCCTGGTTAGCTTCAGGCTAAGTTCTTTCTTCAAGATAGGTGTTGTTGAGGGGACCGGGGTAAGATAAAAGGAGTAAAATATGGTTGACAGGAAGAGATGGGTAGATTCACTAAGGTACATGTTCAAGGATGTCTTTGAAGCCCAAACTTCCGTCTTCAAAAGGAATTCCAGCCAGATGGGGAACAAATGGGAACATGTCTTCGGATGAGTAACCCCCAGAGTTTGGGCTCAAGGGTGGAGGAGTGCTGAGACCTAAAAAAAAAAAAAAAAAAAAAAGGCATGGCAAAAGGAGAGTGAATTAAGAAAAAGAAAGCAGAATTTTATCATGGATTCATAGACATGTATAATTATGTATCTGAAACTGAGGCAAATAAAAAGCTCACTGGAGTAAATAGTTTTCCCGGGAAAAGCAAAGGATTCAGTAGTCCTCCAAGTTGCCAAGGGGCAGAACTGTCTAGAAAATTATGTACACTGCCCAGAATTGGCTCTAGGTTCTCCTAGTTACACTCTGTGATCCAGGGGAAATAATTTGACCATTATTACAATAGGAGAGATAATATCTACCTGTCAGGTTAGTTGTGAAGATTAAATGAGCTACTACCTGCAAAGGGTTCAGAACAGCCCTTGACATGCAGGCACTCGGTAAACATTAACCATTAATATTAACATTTAAGATGAAAACGCTGATAAAATGATAACTATTCTGCTGCCTGTGATTCCACCAGATAGCTCCATTTATTTGGTTCTTAATGATTTTTTTGATCTTTAAGAGTCACCTTTCAAATGTAAATCATCCACAGGGTTCTACTCACAACTGTTATCAATTAATAAATACCACAGAAGGGATTAATTGGCCATCGATGTGCCTGGGTGGGATAATATTTCAGGAATGAGGACAGGATGCTGAGGTAGTGGGAAAGCTCCGAGGACAAACTGAACCCACCTTTATACCTGACAACAAAGCTAACCTACCGATTACAATTTTGCTAACGATAAAGGGAATTCTCAAGCCTGCAGTGTTTTCGTGCAAAGCACCAGAGAGAGAATGTGCCCACATCTTTCTGTGAGATAAATAGATGGCTGTGACCCATTTTCTGGCTTCTTGCCTGAACCATAGGAAGGGACAAAAATGTCTCATTCAAAGCAAGGCACGAAATGGGAGAGGACTTACAAAAAGTTGGGTGGGTTGTTTGCGAAAATGACCCTGTGAAGGAACTCAGGAGTCTTTGCATGCAGGCTGTGGAGGAAAGCCTAGTTAGCACATGGCCAAAGGCACTGGGACCCGGGATACAGGAAGGGAAGGACAGACAGACACACACACTCACACCATCAGAGAAGTTACCCATCAACACATATCTTATTGGCATACCAAGTTATATTTTATGGTTTAGTATTTTTGTTCTTGAATTACATATGGCAGAGGAATCGGCTCAATGTCTTGTTTTTCTGAAGGTGCCAGTCCGATCCCAACTACAAGGTTTGTTCAGTACACATTATTTAAGCCAAAGGCAGCCGAATAGTTGTTTTGCTATAATAGTGATTCACGACAATTTTGACCTCATCATCATCCCTAATATATCCTTAAAAATCACTGAGGATTTTTTAAATTATATCTATTGACATTAACCACATTAGAAATTAAAAGTGAGAAAAATTAACTATTAATTCATCTAATAATAAAAGTTCATGCTATAGTTCCATAAATAACATTCTTTTAAATAAGATATAACATTTCAAAAACAAAACAAAAAAATAGTGAAAAGAGATCCAAACATTTCAGCTTAATCATTGACAGATTCTCAGATCTGCCTCTGTGTTCAATTTGTTGTATATTTCACATCACGTGACCTCGGGAAAGCCTCACTGCACTGTAATGACAGAGTGGGAGGAACACACAGAAAACATTTTAGCATCGTTGTGGTAGTTGTGGGTTCACAGACTTCTGGCAGGTCTCAGGAATCTCCAGGCCACACCTCAAGAATTACTATTCTAGGACCAAAGCTTAGGCTTGGTCAAGACTGGTTGACCTGGTTTTACTGTTGTCTCATTATTATAGCTTAGTGATTCTAAGAGGCCTATTTTTTCATACTATGAATTTAGGGTATGTCTTACATTGATAGTGTCTTGCAATAGCTGTTATGACATAATTGTCATTGCCTTCATAAGTATGTACTTGGTCATAGCTCATATTGTCACCATTTTGGTGGGATTATGTATGTTGTTGCTATATATGTTGAGCTTAATTGCTGTTTACAGACTCTTCAGAACTAAGAGTATAATTAAGTGTTGAAATGAAAAGTTACTACATGTGTAGAAAAGCAAAGACAGAGCAGTGGGGCACTAATATCACTAAATTTGATATTAGTAAAGCAATCTTGGGAGAAAGATTTTCTTGCACAAGAGCACAAGCGAGAACTTTATGTACACAAGAAGAGAGTAAATCCACAGGTAGCTGTGTCTGTATTGTGTGCTGTTAGGAGAAATGTGCAAAATGATAGCCTATCACATGCCACAAGACACTCCACTTGAAGCCACAAGAAATCGCCACAATTCTAGGTGTAGAAGTAAAATGCTGCACAGCATTGAGAGGATGGTGTGACCCATCTAGGCATCACACAGGAATATCACTAAGGTGTGTATCACAGTTTAATTGGCAGTTGTTTTTCTTCTTCTGATGTCCATGAAATAATTCATGTCTTACTACTGATGTCATCTTAGATTCAGTGGAAATTGGTAACAATTCTCTTGACTGATGTGTGGATTTCCTAAGTCTGCCATAACAGGATAACATAATGGCTTAGAACAAAGGAAAAAAATTATCATAATTTTGGAGGGTAGAAGCCTAAAATCAAAGGTATCATCAGGGTCATGTGCCTTCTCAAGCTATGGCAGAATTCCTCCTTACCTCTGCCCGGTTTTTGGTGGTGGCCAACAATTCTTAGAATTTCTTGGCTTGCATCTGCATCACTCCAATCTTTACCTCTGTAATCACAGGTATTCTCCTTTTTTGCTTCTAGTCACGTGGTATTTTCTAATTCTTAAAAGGACACTGTTCATATTGAATGAAGGGGCCATCTACTCCAGTATGACCTCATTTTAACTAATTACATCTACAATGATCCTATTTCTATATAAGGCCATGTTTTGAAGGACTGAGGGGTAAGACTTCAACATATCTCTTGTAAGGGGCACCATTCAACCCACAAGTGGTAAGGATCTTACAGTCTTTGGCAGAGAAAGTCCTTTGTGTTCCCAAATTCTGCTTCATATTCTTCCCTCCTTGGCACAATATAATTTTTATTTTCCAGTCTCCTTGCAGTAAAGCAAGGCCATGTGGTTAGTTATGGACAATGAAACCTGAGAATGAGTGACCTGGACGATTTCTGGGCTGAAGAAGTAGAAAGCCCCTGGGAGACAGTTCAGTGTCTCTCTGTTCCTTAGGCAGTCAGTGTAGGGGCGATGTGTTGATATCACAGCAGCCTAGATCTGTGAGTCACCATATGGATGGTAGATAAAGCATTGCATTACGGAGAGTTGTCTGACCCACAGCGATCTTTAAAGGAGTGAGAAGTAAATTCATAGGTGTTAAAACACAGATATTTTGTAGTAATTGATCACAGCAGCATAATCTAGCCTATCCTGATTAATATAAGAGGATGAACCAAGAGGTAGAAGATGACATGAAACTGAATTTTCAGTTCACTTCCTACAAATACATCTAAGAATATTGCACTCCTTTCAACTTTCAAATATCAATTTATTAATATAACACACCATATCAATAGAAAAAAGGACAGAACCACATGACCATTTCAACAAACGCCAAGAAAGTATTTGAAAAAAATCCAACATCCTTTTGTGATTAAGAAACTCAACAAACTTGGAGAAGTGAACCTCTTCAATCTGATAAAGTGCATCCATGAAAAACTCATAATAAATTAAAAATATGATTCAACTTGAGGTCCTAAAGGGCAAGTCATTACCTTTTCCTCTTACTGTTTTATCTCCAGGGCCAGAATAGAGATAGGTTCACACACACTGCTTTTCAGAAGAGCAACATCTTTATTTTAAAGATAAAATTAAAACCTGCTTACATGTACTAGTTAGGATAGGCATCATTATTCTTCACTAACAAACTTTCCAAATCTTAAAGGTTTATAATAGCAAGAGTTTATTTATTTATTTTTAAAGTATATTTTATTGATTTTTTTTACAGAGAGGAAGGGAGAGAGAGAGAGAGAGAGAGAGAGAGAGAGAGAGAGAGCTAGAAACATCAATGAGAGAGAAACACTGATCAGCTACCTCCTGCACACTCTCTAGAGGGTATGTGTCTGCAACCAAGGTATATGCCCTTTACCAGAATCAAACCTGGGACCCTTGAGTCCACAGGCCAATGCTTTGGTTTGTGGCTCCACTGAGCCAAACCAGTTAGGGCACAAGAGTTTATTTTTTGCTCTAATGATGTAGCCATCATGAGTTAGCTAGGGCCTTCCCCCAGCTTCTCACTCCAGGCTGATGGAGCAGCCACTGTTTCAAACATCGCTGGGCTCATGGCAGAGGAAAGTGCTCTGGAGAATTTTGCGCTAGCAATTACACGTTCCATTCTGGAGGTGACACGTGCCATTTTTGCTTACAATTCATCAGACTGAACCAATCAAATGGTGCCACCAGACCACAAGAGATCCTGATATGTGTAATTCTTCCATAGGCTCCCAAGACAAAGAATTTCAACTATGTAATGAAGAGATTCATGGATCACCTTTCTTCCAATAGTAGAAAAATATGCCACCCAGACATACCCCAGAGATAACTACTGTGTTTAAGTTGGTATATATTTTCTATGCTTAGAGAAATACACAAATGAACACACAATTTAACTTTAAAGTATCCCATTAGATATGCCGTTCTGTAATCTGCTTCCCCCCTGCCTTTAACCATATAGCAAGGTCATATTTCTCCACGTCAAGACATCTTAGTCTACATCACATCTTTGAACTATTGCACATTATTCCACTGTATGGATGGAGCATGGTTCAATTTAATTAACTCCATGTGGATGACCATTTAGGTTCTTTCTAATTTTTTTATATTATTAAACATTTTGCAATCAATATTCTTGAACATACATTTTAGCTAGCCATAAATGTTTGTGACTGACTAAATAAAGATGGCAAAAAAGTGAATGAATGAGGGTAACCAGCCATCAGTGATTTGAGATTCCAAACACGTGGCTGGCAAAGAAAAAAATATACGTTATTCAAACTGTTCTCCCACGGTTTAACATATTTCAAAATGGCAATAAAGGCATAGGAATTCTTAACTATGCTAATGTAGCAGGTAATTCGCATTAGCATTTCTAGAGCTCCTTAAGACTCCAGAGTTTTCTTCATTATGAGATTTAACATCCCATCTCTGAGCCTATGGACATAGGTGCATTGCAATATGATTAGTCAGAAGTTCCAGAGAAATGAACACAATGGTAATGTGATGCCTCCTTTATTGTTTATCTTCAGTTCCAATTCCTTATAGCACATACAGACAAGAATGACTAGTCATTTAACTGAGAAATCGGAATCGAAAGGTAGTCAGGGTTTTAGCAGCTTAAACCAATCAGGGGATTTCAGCTTCAACAGCTTTCTGACTCTGACTGTGAAGGTGTCCACAGACCCAGGAGGAGACGGCTCTGGCAGCTCAGTTTTGATGGGATAAGTGGTGTGTGTTTGGGTGGGGGTGGGGGTGAGAGGAGGTTGCTGAGGAAGATAAATGAGTCCCTCAACGTATGAACTCACTCCCCAGGCTACTCAGGTTGGCACAGCGCTCTGGACAGTTGCTTGAGTGGATTCTCACTGTGAGACAGCCAGCGCCACGCTTGGAGCCCTGCAGGGAAAACAAACCCCACTGACTCATCCAATATACTGGGGAGGGCGTGAGAAGTTTTAGTCAATTCTAAGTCAGTGGGGAAAGCGGGGAGGGGGAGTGTCAACTGTAGACAGGGGCCTGGCGAACTTCCTGATATGCATGAGCTTTATGAGGACTCATCACAAAAGGCAACTGAAATGAAATCAGAAGAATGTTTCTGTGGGTTGTTCTGTTTCCTTTTTCAATTCAAGCTATCTGTGGTGTGCATAACATATTTAAAAAATATGTTCTATTTCAGCAATTTTATTTCGTTATCTCAGCTCCTCAGTGTGTGTGTGTGTGTGTGTGTGTGTGTGTGTGTGTGTGTGTGGTGGGGAGGTGGGCAGTGAAAAAGGAAAAGAGAGAGAAAATTTTGGTGTCACTTCCTGATATCTTCCTGACATGAAGGCTCGAACCTCACGAATTCATCTCACCCTAATTACCTCCCAACAGTAGGTCCCAACTCCAAGTGTCATCCCTTTGGGGAGTAAGATGTCAGCATATGAACTTGAGAGGGACACAGACATTCGGCCCATAGTCATATGGGCTTTGCTGGCTATTCATTTCTCAAGAGGTTCCTAGAAAATGGAAGTTTAAACATTTTCAATTTGGATAAACTCTCACCTAAAAACCTCCACTTTAAAAATGATGCACACATGACGTTCCTTGTCCTCTTCATCTTGCTCTGGGCACACGACCCTACTTTTAGTCTCATCCTCATCCCTCATGTCAAATTCCTGAAATTTTGTGTTTTTTTTAAATGGTGGATTCAGAAAGGAGATTAAAGGAAGGAGCAACTAGAAATAGTGGAAAGCATATTTGAGATGCTGATTCCAAAGGTCAACCCTGGGATAAGCTCCTATTTGCCTATTTCTCTACTACCTCTCCTATCCAAATCTTTTATCTGACATCCTTTTGTTATCTTCCTGAAGTCCTACAATTAATGGACCATTTGGGCTAACAAGCATTAGCTTTAAAAATGCAAGTGAGTGAGTGTGTGTGTGTGTGTGTGTGTTTAGAAGGAGAATGCCCTGTTAACAAACTACTAATTGTTCTGCCATTAGAGGGAGATTGGTTAATCCAAGTTCTTCCCTTGCTGGCAGGTGAGACCACAGAACTTGTTTGAAGGGGAAGAGATGGAACATGGAGTAGATGATGTGGGAAGAGGTCAGAATCTGACACCAATGTATTCACACCAGCACCTTCAGCACCTTGCAAAGTGCTCGTCCCATTAGGAACCCTGTAAATCATCTGTTGGATGAGTGAAATGAAGAGAGACGATTGAAAAACCTTCTTAGAGGATACCAGAAGGTGGGTCTTGAGTCTTGTAAAAGGATGTCAACATAACGACTTCCTCTCACCATTGCCAACATTTTCTGAAGGGGATTCCTTGTTTTTCTTCCTTTTCTTCTTTGTCAGTCCTCGATGGCCTTGATCTTGGAGGCTGTCTAATCTGTTGCTATCACGGTAGACAACTGTTCATTCCCTTGACTTGCACCAGAAAATGAACAAGGGAAGTTGCAGAAAAATACTAGGAATACAGGGAAGTCAATTACTGGTTGATGCCTGAAATCTTGCATACAGCTTCACCCTTTAGCTCAAGGTTTCATCATATTTGGCAGCATAGCAAAAGAGCACTGGGCACCTGGGTTCTAGAATTTGCTTTGCGCTACGTAACTGAGGGATGTGGCCCCAAAGCACAGCTTTTACCTTGCCTTTCTCAGAATCCCCCCTAGTCTCCTCTGAATATCGCAACAGTGCTTTCTGTACAAAGCAGACAGTCAGAACCTAGAATTCTTTTATGTCGACAGGTTTCAAGCGATATCGTCCCAGACTGGATTTACTATGAACATTAGTTATCTTGATATAGTACTTATTTTAGGAGTAAGAGTATCAAGGCAGATATGAGTAGCCTGTTTATTTTGTACCACATTCTTTAAGTTCGACGATCCATTAAATTAGAATAATTATACACATGCATGGGGAGGAAGGAAAGATGAACGAATAATTCTGGCCAAACAAGGAGTTGTGGGTGCCCTTACTGGGGAGAGAAGCAGAATTCTGGGAGTGGTCCGTTCTTGCCCACAATGCTGCCACATTCTGACTCTGATGGAGGAAGTCATTCGACCTCCCGGGGCTTCAGTGTCCTCATCTGTCAGATGACAGGTTTGAACTGGATGATCTCTAAAGTCAATGGTTTCTCTTTCCTTTAGCTTATTTTCCAAAAACAGTTACCTAGGGCACACCATGGGCCATAAATTTTTCGAAGCACTAGGATACAGCAGTGAATAAAACAGACACAGACACTTGCTCTGGTGGAGTTAAGTTTCTAAATGAAGAAGGATACGCAAGAAACAAATACATAATAAAAACATAAACAGCCCTAACTGGTTTGGCTCAGTGGATAGAGCTTTGGCCTGTGGACTCAAGGGTCCCCAGGTTCAATTCAGGTCAAGGGCATGTACCTTGGTTGCGGGCACATCTTCAGTAGGGGGTGTGCAGGAGGCAGCTGATCAATGTCTCTCTCATTGATGTTTCTAACTATCTCTCTCCCTTCCTCTCTGTAAAAAATCAATCATTTTTTTTTAAAGATAGGCTTCAGGATGGTAACCTCCATGCTCAGAATCAGGGTTCCCTCTTTTGGGGGATGCAGAGGAAAGCATCTGGGAGGGGTACTCAAGGAACTGCAACTATGCTTGTAGTATTTACATGTTTAACCTGGGTGGCAGTCCCAGAGGCGTTCTATAGTGTTACTCACATGTTTGTGAATATCCATAAATAAATTTAAAATTGTCACCATAAGACCATTCTTGTTTGTTTGTTTGTTCTCTAAATCGTTAAACTTCTAAAGGTTTTTTTTAATATTTATTCATTTTCAACAATTGCGTAATTTCAGATTTGGGGAAAGAGGAAGTTTAGGCGAAATGTTATTTGACTTCAAAACTTCTCAATGCCCATGAATTGCTCCTGGAAGGCAGTTTTATCCTGTGAAACAAATACGTGGTGTTACGTCAATCTAATTAATGATGTGGAACACAGTGCTTAAATAAATGCTGCTGTAACCCCTTTTCTCAAAGAATTCTGTCATTTATGTATCCATCGATGAAGTATTTATTGAGTCTGCTATGTCTAGTGCACTGTAGTAGGTTTCATGGTGGGGTGGGGATAGGAAAATGTCTCACTTTAGAAAGTGTGGAACACCAAGTGAAAAGCAGAAAAAACCACAACGAATTCCACCCGTTTCTGGAGAGGAAATGCAGTGAGGCACAATGGACAGGAACCCACCGGGAGCAGCGGTACCAGGATGAATGAAGGGGGTTTGCTGAGTCACTCGGCCTCAGCCCGGTCCCCAGAAGCTGGCAAGAGTTGGATCATGATCAGGAGCCTCTAGCTGAGCTCTAACCTCTTACACTGTCTGGGCCCCCCTGTGCCTTTTCTTCCAACTCCCATGTGTTACTCCCATGGTCCTATACTCACACCCCGTGAGAAGAGCGCTTTGTTCCATGAAAATCTACAAAAGGAACTCTGAATTGGGGACCCTGCCGGCCTGGTCCGGAGCCTGGGCATTGATGACATCAGCTTGTTTGAGGATGCAGGTGGTACCCTATGGGGATGGAGATGTAAAGGCAGAGGAAGAGAAATGATGCAATTTCTTTCTCAGCGAAGGAGAAGGATAGCAGGAATGAAGGAGATCTGTGAGGAAATTTATATTAGGGGATAAACAAATGAGTTTTGTGCCCGCCTCTTTAAGTCTCCTCAATGCCGTGTTCATTTCTCTTTTTTGATTACCAGGTAGTGCTGTCCTCAGCCTCCGGGGACATACTTCTCTCCCGATCTGGCGCAAACTACCCCTTAGGGCTTAAAGACAAGCGGATGACAGATGATCAGGTTCGCCTCTCTTAATCAAGCTGCCTCATTCCCCCATCTAAAGAGCTGTTTAAAAAACACATCTAGCAGGTCCCAGACTCCGGGGCTCACATCTTATTTACTCCAACGTTCACTTTTGAAAAATCTAAGGAAATTCTCATGCAAAACGAGAGGGCAAGCGAGACACCTTCTGTGCACGGGAAGGATGCTTCTATATTTTAGATTCAGTTGCTGATTTTATTAGCTGCTGCCTTGACCTTCCAGCCAACGTAAGGATCCTGTAGGTTAACACTGAAAACGTACACTGGTGTGGCCAGAGGGAGTGCTTTTCCTAAATGATGTTCTTTAAGTAGTTCTTCGTTTGTTGGAGAATGACTATTGTCTCTTTTGACTCCGAGCTGATGGAAAGTACTGTAGCACGTTTTCCTTCTCTGCTTACCTGCTGAGCATCTTCCATGTTTCCGGCCCAAGGGTGGGTCCTTTCTACCCAACGCTACCCTTCCACCAATGTAATGACTTTCTTTATAGCATTTTCTTTTCTCCTGCTTACTTCATTGTAAGAACACTGTATCGAATACACATAACATATGAAATAAGTGTTAATCGCCTTAGCTGGTTTGGCTCAGTGGATCGAGGTTTGGCCTGCAGGCTGAAGGGTCCAGGTTCAATTCCGGGTCAAGGGCACATGCCCGGGTTGTGGGCTCCATCCCCAGTAGGGTGTGTACAAGAGGCAGCCGATCAATGATTCTCTTTCATCGTTGATGTTTCTATTTCTCTCTTCCTCTCCCTTCCTCTCTGAAATCAATAAAGATTAAAAAAAATTTTTTAAAGAACTAAAAAAAATGTTTTAATCTATTGTTGATGTTATCCATAATGCTTGGGTTAAGAGTAGGGTTTAGGTTTTGGGGGAGTAAAAAGTCATACACGGATTCTTTACTGTTCTGGGTACCAGTGCCCTTAACCCCGCATTGTTCAAGGGTCAACTGTACTTCCCAGTATTTCCCTTTTGCAGGAGGATTCTGGTTGTTTGACTTATCATTACATGAGCTAGCAACCTGCAGCATTTGCTGTCTTAGCTAATGAACCTTGGGACACCGAGAAGTTTTAAATTTTCATCTCACCAGAGATGGAAGTGTGGCCATAAGCCATGGACACATTGCACCTCCCCCCATTTTCAGGCCTTTCAGTGTCAGGAATATTGCTTTTCTGTGGTGCGAAGGAGACCTTCTCTCTGCCACTTGGAAAACTTGGATAAAATAGAGCCCTATTTGGGGTTGTTTTGAGAGGGCAAAGGGTAATGCTGTCTATCTGATCGCACTTAGTTATACCTTTTAATCTATGATTTATGCAACCTGACACTGGCGTTCATTTAGCCCAGATTACAAGCCAAGTAACTCGGGCCTTAATGAAGTGGACCCTACATGACATGGTGACCAGGTGAGCTGACGACCATCGCTTCAAAGCAGGCCTTCGTTACGTTTTCTTTTGTCATTGAAAGCAGGTTGTCCGTTAATGAACGTAAAGCAAGGCCTGCGGACCTGCCATTCTTCCAGAAGTACTTTATTGGTGCATCAGAGAAGCACATATTCAATCCACTACAGCACTGTTATCGAGGGGAAGAGTGAAAAAATGCAGGTATTCAGTGTCATTCAGATGAAGGGCTTTCCCAGGCACTTATGCAAGCCCCTCTCAACTTTTTATTTTGAAAAAATTGAAACCTATGGAAAAGTAGAATATATTGCACCATGAACATCTGTATACCTTTCACCTAGATTGACCGATGATTAACATTTTGTCACATTTGTGCACCCCTTCTTCTTTTTTGTGTATGTACATATGCATGTTTGAATTAATTTAATTTATGTTTATAATATACTTTTATTAATTTAAGAGAGGAAGAGAGAAGAAAAAAGAGATAGAAACATCAATGATAAGAGAGAATCACTGATTGGCTGCCTTTTGCACACCTCACACTGGGACTTAAGCCTGAAACCTGGAATCGAACTATAACCTCCTGGTTCATGGGTGGATGCTCAACCACTGAGCCACACCAAGTGGGCTGTTTAGATTATTTTAAAGTATCACATCATGAAAATTCGCTCCTAAACACATCAGCATTCCCTAGGAATTAATGCATTCTCCCATATTTCTAGAATGCCATTATCATACAGTAAGAAAGTGAACAATTTGATCATATAATCTAATACATAGTGCATGTTCCAGTTGTCCCAGGTGTTCCCAAAGTATGTTTTAAAGTTGCTTTTTTTTAAAAAAATGCAGAATTCAATAAAAATTTACACCTTGCAATTGGTTATGCATTTACATGGAATGTGAGGAGTAAGAATGGAAGCTCCGGAGCTGTGATCCCCAGCAGTGACAGGTGTGGTGGTCAAGGGCTAGGAACACCCGGTACCAAAGTCTTCTGATAGACGCCCCTTGTAAAGGATAAAATCCCCACCATGGATTATAGTGGTTAATTTTTCCTGAGGTGTTTCCATCTATTTCCATTTCACTCTGTGTAAATTGACGGCATATGGAGATATTACCTGTTCATAATCTTAAAGACTTCAATTCCATGTGTTATAATCTAAGATTTCAAAATAGTTGCAGGGTGAAAGCCCCAACTTTAGAGGATTCATCCCAGCCCCACTCTGAGAGGGAAAAGAGTGGTAATTCACTTTCTCCCTTAAAGCAGAGTTTTTCAGAGATAGGTTTAGAATGAATTATAAGTTTCAGATAATTGAGTTTTCTTTTAATTTAGACTTCTACTTATTCCCTTGAAAGCAAAATGTGTTATAATTAAAATGGGAAAGAAACATTAATTTCAGAGACCATTCACTGGGACAAATGATGGTTTTATTACTGCCGTGGACATTCAGAGATCAAGTTTAAGAGAATGTGGTTGGATTCAGTGTTGCAAATGCACTTCTCTTCTGTAATTACACGTGTCTAAGGTCTTGTTAAGTGGAGATATAATGGCTTTAGAGTTGTGTTTAAAGGAAATATTGAGAAGCTTCATTTCATGAATCACAGTTTGTGTGGGTCTTATGTACTCTGTCATATTTTCATTAGCAGGAAAAAAGTAGTGCAGAAATTAGGACAGGGGATTGTGAACTTTTTGTGTTTATTTTGTAAAAGACAGTAACTTTGTTTTTAAAAGGTTTATGATCAATTCAATATTTTTAAAAGCAAACAAACAAACAAAAACGAAAACCAAAAACAAAATCCTTTGTCCGTTGCTGATTGTAACTGAATTTTAAAATTAGGTAGAATTTTAAAATTAGCTAGAATTTTCTCCAAATTTCACCAAATTTGAGATGTATTTCTCACCTTTTACTATCTGAAATAAGGCTGCATCTTTTAAAAGGTGTGTTGAAAAATTTAAAATTAGGAGTATTTCCCCCTTCTTGGTGATATTGCATAAGATAATTCTTTCTTATTAGGTTAAGTGACAAAAATGAGACAGAGAAAGACAAATACTGTATGACATCACCCATATGTGGAACCTAAAAAAAGTCAAACCTGTAAAACAGTGCTTACCAGGGCATGTTTAGGGACACAGCCTTGTAATGGGTAGTAAATAAGCAATAGAGATCTAATCCACAATAATGACTATAGACAAAAAATATTGTGCTATAATTGTATCATACATAAATGTTGCTATAATGACAATCATACTATGATACAATATATAAATGTATCAAACTAACATGCTGTAACCTTAAACTTATGCAATGTTACATTCAATTAAAAAGCATTGTGCTTTGCCCTGGCTGGTGTCTCTAAATGGTTAGAGTGTCGGCCTGCATGCAGAAGGGAAGGGTTGCTGGTTGGATTTCCGGCTAAAGCATGTTCCTGCATTGCAGCACCCCCAGCTCTGCAGTGGTCTCGTGAGGGAGACAACCAGTGGATGTGTCTCTCTCACACGGATGTCTCTATCTCTTCCCCTCCCTTCCACTTTCTCCAGAAATCATTGGAAAAAATACCCTCAGATGAGGATTAAAAACAAATTGTGCTTCTTGTCATTGACAGCCTCTTAGTTTCAATGAAATGTAATATTCAACAGTACAATATTATGCTAGAGTGTACTATAGTACTGTGAGTAACCTTAAAAGGGACAGCGTTTTTATGAGAGTTTTAGAACTGCGTATCTGTATCATCAAGAAATTAGATGTGTGGTCCCAAAGACCTTGTAAGACAAAGGATGGCATAGTGTTGGATAAATCAACAAATATGAAACTAGCTTTACTAAAAAAATATCATTGGCTTGATTTATCAAAGTGCCTTTTTGAGGCACAGAATTTAATGGTTTTAATCAGGTCAGCTTTTGCATTTCCATTTCTGGTTTTGTTAGGTTTATTAGAGAGTATCAACTTTCCATTCAGAGAATCAGCCAGTTCCATAATCAGAAAGAAATATGTCCAGGCAATGTAGATACCCGCCTGGAGTTTACACAGGCTGAGAGGACTGTTTCAAGACAAACACTTTTGCTACTCAGAGCAATCATATATATATATATTTTTTTTACAGATAGGAAGGGAGGGGGATAGAGAGAAACATCAATGAGAGAGAGACATCCATCAGCTGCCTCCTGCACAACAACCCCCAATGGGGATGTGTCCGCAACCAAGGTATGTGCCCTTGACCAGAATCGAACCTGGGACCCTTCAGTCCGAAGGCCGACGCTCTATCCACTGAGCCAAACTGGTTAGGGCTCAGAGAAATCTTAACCCTGGAAGAAATAATTCTGAAGATATGGAATTTGCAGTCATAGCATTGCTTTGTGTTTAAGAGTACTGAAACTCAAGGAATTCTCTTATTGGAAAATTTGTGGTGGCCGAGGGAAAGCAACTGTTTGCACCTTTCTGACTGAGTCTCTGCCTGGGAGAAATTAGGGCTGCTACAGAGAGTGATGGGAGTTGTCCGGAGGCATCCCTACCTGTTCTGGTCTACGGGGCCTTCCAGATATATACACACAGATTCCGGCCACTGTGTACCCTCTTCATGCAATGGAGCATTATTCTGGCCTCTGAAATAAAAGTCCCCTGTTTAAGATACAGCTTCAAAGTGTGGCTTTGCTCACTGACTCTAACATACAGACAAAGTCCACATACAGCCCAAGTCGGTCTGGCTGAATAGGGCTGCAACTCTAGAATATTACCATAATTCAGCGTGAGCAAAGAAACCTTAATCATTTCATGAAAAACCAGACTCTTCCACACAGTTTTCTATAACAAATCCAAGATCCCTTGAAAGAAACATTTTGTCTCAGATTGCGGGACACGTAGGCCTGTATGTCAGGAACTTCACGTGGTAGAACTAGAATTTTTATTTTTAAGTACCGTTGCTTAAAGCGTACCCATCTACAGAAAGATACATATACTTAGAAGGCTAGCGATTTTTCACCGATTGAATATACGTGCATAACCACCATCAAGCTAAAAAATCAGGACATTCCCAACACTCTGGTTGCCTCCCTCAATTCACCCACCCTCAGGGCACCTTGGGGACCTTTCTGGTTTCCATCCCCAGGAATAAGCCGGCTCACCATTTTGCCCAGGCTCATTACCTACACGGCCACAAACTCATCTTAATTTTTAGGGACAGGCTCAGTGCAAAAGGCACAATCTCTTCACTCCCACGTGTCTGAACGCGGTCTTCAAGGCGTTGGTAGCTATAATGGGAAAGTGATGGCTCTGTTGTTTTTTTCACAGAAAATTCTCAAGTGATACAGTGATGGTTTTTTCACCTTCATGTGTGCAGCGTGCCTGCTACTCTATACTCTAGTTTCAAAAAGGGACTGCTGAGAAGAAATACAATAGGGTCTTTGGGGGCATTTCCCCAAAGAGTTGTCACAGAGACAGGAGGAATCGTATGGGAGCAAGTGGACAGCCGTGTTGATACAGCACCTCAGGTACGGCAGAGGAAAAACTGGGGTTTCCTGAGCCCCAGAAACAGAGTGTTGACATGCATCAGATGCTGGCGAAACCTATAGGCAGGAGGGGATCTTGGATAAGGAACCCTATACACATGCAAAGGCAACGTGGACAGTTTCTGTATCCGGTAGGCTCAGTGTCTACCCGAGCTCCCAGATATGATCAGTGCCGGGACCAGAACACTGGCCCTGGGGATTAGTTTGGTTCCCTTTTTTTTACTAATGGGACAGCGAGTGGGATGGGGAGACCGGTTGGTCCTGGCTCCCAGATTTAAAGAGTTGGCTTGGACTTGTGTCCCAGGGGGGCGTGTGCCCTGGGTGAGCCATCTGTCTCAGGGAGCCGTGTGCCCCAGGTGAAGCAGTGGGACCCAGGGGAAGGGGCGGTGAGAACCAGAGGAGGAGCGGACTCTATTCGTATGGTCCTGAGATAGTCACCATAATACAAGCAGACTGACAAATGACAGCGGGGAGGGGAAGGAGACCTGGGGGGAGATAAGAGAACAACCGAAGGACTGGTATGCATGAATATAAGTACAACCAATGAACACAGAACTCTGGGGAGGGAGGGCATGAATGGGAGGTTGCGGGGGGGGGGGGGCAGAGGGCAATGGTAAGTTATGTACACATATAATACCTTAATAAAAAAAAAAATAAAAAAAAAAAATAAAGAGTTGGCTTGGAAAGAAATAAGCTGACACCATTCACTCCCTTCCACAGGGTTGGCAAGACAAACTTGACAAAAATAACTTCAGAGTCGTTAATATTTGACTCTGAGGCTTTGATTGTGTGCGGCGGGCATGGGGGTGGGGTGGGGGCGGGGTCACCGGCGAGTCCCTGAAACCTGCAAGTGGCTGCGTGTCCCCCCCATCCTGAGAACTAACTGTATGGCCTGCACGTATGATTTAGCATGACAACCAGATTACATTTACACAATTAATTAATGTTTGCCTGGCCACTTTTATCCAATTTCTTTCCGTCGCACATAAAAGAGAACCTGACATAAATTTCTCTTTCAAAACAATTGACTTAGCAACTGCTGACCTTCTGTTCTGTCATTCCAAGGATTGATTGGATATTGTTGAATTGTTTCATTCTACAGTAATTAAACATAAAATTAATTATGCTGGTAACCCATTATTTCTCTGAACCAAGGACTAAGTCATTCCTTTGCGCTTGGTTACCCTGAGAATCAGCCATCAGATGAACAGGAGGGGGAAATCAGATGTTGCAAACAGAAACTAAATATTTTAAGGCGCATGTTAATGGCTAAAATATAATCTGAAAGCGTCTCATTTCCATATGCACAGCATATTGAATTTGTTTAATGTAATTCAGGCCATAAATCTTTTACCTTATGATATGATCATTTAAACATTTTCTCAGGTGGCTAGTCATTTGAAAATATGTCAAAGGAGAATATATGTTAAGAAAGAGAGACGGATGGATAAAGCTCCGAGCGTCAACGAAGTCATCACAAATCTCTAATTTCTGATTTGGTTTGCTGCTCAACCGAAATGAAATTTAGTCCACAAGTCATTTTCTTTGTTAGTTTTGTGTAGAAAACGCTTAAAATCACCCTGACATTATGAGCATCGAAATCTGGTACCGAGAGGCACACAAGGCTGACAGGACTAAATTATCAGAATGTATGTGCTGCGAGACACCAAAATAGGTTTCTGCGGTTTTCATTAGCGCAGGTCAGATTAATTTAATTAACATGATGGAAGATGATATCACCGGGCGAGGCAGCAGATCCCCAGCCTTGACCCATCACTCACCCGTGGGCGATAAAACGATGCACCTGACAAATGGGTATGCAACCTCCTATGTATAGTTCATATTTGGAATCGGCCTGTGGCTATGCGTTTCCTCGTGGCTTTGGGATATAGTCTGAATTTCATCAGAGGAAATTCTTGGTGCTTTTCAAAATTCACAGCTATGACCAGCGTTTTCCGTACTGAGCAGCTACTTGGACGTAGTTCTACCTTGTGAGGTTTGGACTGCCGCGGTATCTCTGGCTTCCCCTGCTGAGCACTCTGTCCTGGCTGAGAATCTTCTACTGACCTGCCTGTGGCTCTAGCTGGGGCTGCGAATCTGACATCCCACTGTTCTGGCCACAAGGATGGCTTGAGGCCCAACAGAGCCAATTAACAGCTCTTTTCGGGATTTGTCTAGTTGGAAATACGAGAGGAATGTCCTGTGGCAAACAAGTTGCCTACCCAATATTAATCCTGCCCTTCTTTCTTCCTTCCTTCCTTCCTTCCTTCCTTCCTTCCTTCCTTCCTTCCTTCCTTCCTTCCTTCCTTCCTTCCTTTCCTTCTTTCTTTCTTTCTTTCTTTCTTTCTTTCTTTCTTTCTTTCTTTCTTTCTTTCTTTCTTTCTTTCCTTCTCTTTTCTTTCTTTCTTTTTTTTTTTGAGGGGGAATGTTCCCAGTTGAAAACATCCATCTCCTCACACTCTCCTGGAAGTCAAAGGTGACCTTGTTCTCCATTTGCGAACAGTGTGATGTAAACTCAAGTCCACTGTGTGGGGCTTTTGGAAAGTTATTTTTCTGATAAAAGGGGTCACACTCAGCTGGCACGTGACTTTTGCCCTTACTCCTCTCCCTTTTCTGCTTGATACTTGCACACAATGACTAAACCTGCTAAGAACAATGGGGTAGGGATTAGGAGGCCCTGGATTCATTGAGACCATCACAAGTGGCTACACTAGCCTCAGCCTGCTTGCCTTTTTAATTCTTGCTACAGGAGAAGAAGAAAACCTCAGTTTACTTGTACTACTGGATGTGGGTCGCTGTTATATTAAAAAGGACATGGTCCTAATGGGTGTAGTCCTTTCCCCATGGTAGGGAAGCTTTATAGAGAAGGACAAGCTGAGGAAATGAAGTCAATTCACAAAATAAGCCAAGAGACTAATAACAATTCCAGGTCTCTTGTCCAGATTTTATGTGCAGCCCTGAGCTGTATTGTATGAACCAATAGAACACTGTTCTGCTGAAGTTTCTTAAAGTTTGGCTCCTGTCACTTGCAGATAAAAGAATTCCTGATGATATGAAATAAAAATAAACACACTCTCCATGCAACAAATATCCAAAACCTATGAGTGTTTTCCTGGACGGAAGGAGGAAATGGGTTTTGGATTTGATAGTGCTGCTTTAGGTTCTTTTTAAAAATATATATATTTTATTGATATTTTACAGAGAGGAAGAGAGATAGAGAGCTAGAAACGTCGATGAGAGAGAAACATCGACCAGCTGCCTCTTGCACACCCCCCACTGGGGATGTGCCCGCAACCAATGTACATGCCCTTGACCGGAATCGAACCTGGGACCTTTCAGTCCGCAGACCAACGCTCTACCACTGAGCCAAACTGGTTTCGGCCGCTTTAGGGGTTTTGGAATGTCACCTAACATTTTCAAACCTCAGTTTCCTTATCTTTAAAATAATGAAAATAGATGAGATGACTCGTAGGGTCTCCTCTGTTCCGAATGACTATGATTCTCTGCTTGTTTTGAACATATGGGCTGGCAGGACAAATATGCAAAATATAAATCAATTATAAAAGACATGTATTACCGAAACTGTTTTGGCTCAGTGGATAGAGTGTCAGCCTGCAGACTGAAGGGTCCCAGGTTCGATTCTGGTCAGGGGCATGTATCTTGGTTGGGAGCACATCCCCAGTGAGGGGTGTGCAGGAGGCGCTGATCCATGTTTCTCTCTCATCGATGTTTCTAACTCTCTATCCCTCTCTCTTCCTCTCTGCAAAAAAAAAAAAAATCAATAAAACTTTTTTTAAAAAAAAGAAATGTATTTAGAGATTTTTTGTAAATGTCCACTCGTACAAATTAACCAGAAAGAATGAAATTATGGCACAAGAGAATGTGGTCACACAGGTCCTAAATGGTCTTTGTCTAAGGAGGTGATAAGTATAGAGTGAAGGAATGAGAGGTTTTCCTGAAGAATGAATTAAGCATTTAATTTTTGTGTTTTTAAAAACACTTTTATTGATTTCTGAGAGGAAGGGAGAGGGAGAGAGAGATAGAAATACCAATGATGAGAGATAATCATTGATAGGCTGCCTCCTGCAAGCCCCCTACTGGGGACTGAGCCAGAAACTTGGTCCTATGCCCTGACTGGAATCCAACTGTGACTTCCGGGTTCATAAGTTGACCCTCAATCACTGAACTACAATGACTGAGTTAAGCATCAAATTTTACATCTGAAGAGGACTTTCATCATCACATACTGAAAACCATCACCATAATAACAATAATTACTGATAATATGTACTATGAACTCTGCTGTATATTTTGCATGCATTATCCCATTTTGTTCTCATAGTAATGCTTTGAGATATAGAATCATATAGTTCTCATTTTATAGCTATTTGTTTTTAAAGTTATAATCTGAATAATCCCCCATTTGAAAAATAATTGGAGTTTGGTATTTGCTTTAAAAAAAACAAAAAACAAAAACTAAAGCAGAGAAATCTGAATGCCAAAGCTATGTCTCCATTTTCTTACTACATATTAATGAAATAATGGATTCCAAAGGAAAAGTTGTTTGGGAGTTAATTGTGCAATTGCATCCAAAATAATTTAGTTTGTTAAAATGCCAGTGCAAGAGGCACTTTTTTCTATTATGGGGGCCAGTGGAAATTCAGAGGTACTCATTGAAGCAAAGTTGTCTGCACCTGGGAGGAGACATGAGCTGAACAAAATCCATTTACATTGTCTTTGCAACAAATGTTGCATTAGACAAAAGAGCCATCATATGGGCTTCCGTCTAGACCATTTTTTGCCTCTGGATTGGGTTTTGAAGGGAGACAAGACTAACATCTGTTGAGCCTCTTCTGTGAGGCAGGCATTGGACTAGGTCCTCTGTACAATGTAGTTCATTTAATCTGTCAGACAGCCCAGGGAAATAGGAACAATCGATTCCCCTTTACCGAGGAGGACCAGAGGGATGAAGCATCTTTCTCAAGGTCACCCAGGCAGGGAGTGATGGATGGGCTGGGAATCCAGGTCCGTCACCTGCCAAGCTCTCCTAGCGAGCGGGCGTGCGGCATGTTCATTCTCCAAATTCTGTGACGAGAACCATGGAAAAGTCTAGATGCCTCGTGAGTGAAGGCAAATGTCAGCTGCAGACTGGGACTGGCTTTGTATTCTGAGCTGACCACGAGCTGAGAATGCAGAGCCCCCTAACCTGAAGAAAACGGGTTGCGTGGACTATGCAACCAAATCTGTTTTTCTTTTCCCGGTGGTTTTCTTCGGGGGCTCTGGACCCATGTGGAAAGCAACCTTTCGCTAAGTTTAAGGGAGGCGATGTCTGGGCTTTTTTCTTCAAAGGAAATACGTGGCTGAAACGCTCTTGATTTGGTGCTTTCCCAGCACGAGGAGTAGAACATCAGAAACCCGAGATGCCCTGTTTGATCTGTCCTTTTGTCTCGAGAAAAGGGCATAAATTAAGCCGTTTCAATGCCCCGTGAGTCCGAAACACTCTCCTGGAAGTGAGAGTGAACAACTGCAAGTCACCCTGATGGGAAGCAGAGGAAGACAATATTCAGCCATCCATGCACCAAAGGGAGTGGGGTGGGTTTGGGTCCATCTGCAAAGAACTGGTGCCCCTTATGGCGTCTGTTTCTCCTTCCCCTTCATTTAAATAAGGACTGTAAATTGTTAATCCTCCCCCTTTACCCCCGGGGGAAGTAGATAGCGAAAGCTTCCTCCTCATAACCCTCTAAGCCCACCCATCTCAGCACTTAATAACCCTTACGGCAGGACGTGTCCCCTCCAGAGCAAATCTAAATCACTACGATGCAGGTTAATTCTATTTCCTCTCTTCTCTCTAGCGAGGAGAAAGGGCAGCTGTTTATCATCTTCCCGAGAGTAGAAGTGAACACACCTGAACAGACAGGCGTCAAATCACCCTGGGACTTTCATCATGTCAGGTAAAATAGTGTTGTCATGTCAGCAGTTCTCAAATTGGTCCTCTGACCAGTGCCCTTTGCATCTGCTGGGACCCCTCTAGGCATGTACACTCTCAGGCCCAACCCCAGATCTGCTTAATCAGAAACTCTGAGCTCGGGTCCACCAACTGGGCATCTCCCTTCTCCCTCGAGTCTGAGAACTCCTGAGATGGTAGATATTTTGACTAGATGTAGGAAATTAGTGCTAATAATAATTCAGTAATTCATAATCCTATATCATAAAGAGGTAATTTGCTAAATTAACCCTCATGCCCTCACAAGATGGCTGTCTACAACCAGGCTAGCAAGGGGTGGGGGGTTTAGTGAGAGACAACCAAACAACTGAACAGCAGGCTGTGTGGGGTGACCAGACCAGCAGGGGTGGAGGCTGTGAGGGGTGACCAGGCTGGCAGGGGAGGGGGAAGTTGGAAGTGACCAGGCCAGCAGGAGGGGAGTTGGGGTGATTAGGCTAGCAGGGAGGGCAGTTAGGGGTAACCAGGCAGGCAGGTGAGCGATTAGGATCCAGTAGTCTAGGATTGTGAGAGGGATATCCTACTGATAAACTGGCAGTTAGACATCCCCCGAGGGGTCCCAGATTGGAGAGAGTTCAGGCTGGGCTGAGGGGACCCCACCATCCGTGTACAAATTTCGTGCAAAGGGCCTCTAGTGGTCTTATAAAGTTTGTGTGTATGTCTGTGTATAATCATTTGTATGTTTATATATTTATGAGAGGCCCGGTGCACGAAATTTATGCACAGGGGTGGGGATATCCCTCATCCTGGCCTATGCCCCTTTGCAATCTGGGACCCCTCGGGTAGAGTCCCTAGGCCTGGCAGGCTATCAGGGCCTATCAGGGCTTTTCTTCCCTTGGCTGCCACTGCTTGCCATCTGTGTGGCACTGCACTCCCCTTCCCCACCACTGGTCCTCTTCCTCTGAGGGTAACAGGCATGGGGTGCAATCGCATGGCTGGCCTGGGCCTCCCTCTGTGAGGTGATTGTGGGGTGAGGGCGGGCCCCCCGGACCAATTGCATCATTCCTGCCTTGGCTGCCCTGCACTAGTGCATGTCATAGTGTGGTCGTCTGGATGGATGGTCGTTCTGCTTCTTGGTTATTTGGTCGATTTGCATATTATGCTTTTATTACTATAGATTGACATGAGTCTTGTTGGCCAGCATTTGTTCACAGATTTCTGTGTAATTGAGATCTAACAGATGTAAATGAAGGTGCCCTCTGTCCTGGCACAGATGTTTAGAACTGACATACATAACTATCTGGGTTTATGTATTATGTGTTCATGTTATAAATATATGAGAAAATATAGATGAGAAAAGAGGAAATAATGAGAAAGCCCTCCAAACAGATAACCATTATTAACTTTTTTTTTTATGTGTTTCCTCTCAGACTTTTGTTTCCTAGGCAAAAGAGATGTGTGTTCTCCCAAATGAAATCATACTGTGTATATGGCCTTCAACCTGAATCTTTAACCTAAGACTAAGTGATGAATGTCAACAAGACAACACACACACACACACACACACACACACAGTCATTTTAATACGTGCATGCATGGCCAAATGCCTATTGATGTTACAGAAAACTGAAGTTCCATTAGGCAATGAATAAAGTTATGAGATAAACCTCAGTGTCCTCACCCGTGTGTGGTCAGTACCTCACTGCTCTGCACCAGCTTTGTAAAAATTAGCAAACCAGGTATAGCTGGGCTTCCATCTCATTGTGGGGCCCTGCACTTTGGGGGAGGTCCTCTTAGGTGTTCTTTGGGCTTATATGTAAACATGATTGGGGAAACTTTTCTTGGGGAGTACTAATATAGAGTGCATTCCACACACAGTCTCCCTCTTCTTAAGGAATGTATTTTGAAAGTTTGATCGATTTATATTTGATTAAGGGCATTTTCTCCCTGATAGGTTGTGACTGCAAACATGTATTTTTAGAAAGACTGGGTGGACTTAGGACCAGTTTATACCCATGAGATGTGGTAGAACAAACTAGAGAGTATGAGACTCGAACCCTTGGCTTTTGCTCCAGCATCACACAATTGGAGCAAGTGTAAGGATTTCAGCCGTAGAACAATCCGTAGAGAGGAGTTATGGCCTGAGGAACATTTTGAGTTTCTCCCAAACATTGTAAACACCATGCTGTAGGACTTGTGCCATTTGTGGCATCCTTATTTTGAACCTTATCCTTACAGAAACTTCCAAGGCACCTTGATCAACAAAATGATAAGCTGCCATTGCACCACCAACACTCCATCGCTTCCTCCAACTCTCTTTAAAGTTGAGCTACGTTAAAGACCCGGCTCTTTGTTTTTCACTCACCTTTAGCATTGGGGAGCTTGGCCATCCTAGCATGAGAAGAAGGCCTTGAAATGTTACCCAAAGCCCTTAATTAGAGTCTTGCTTATTCAGATCAGATTGCTCAGTCCACAGGACCACCATGCTTTGGGAAGCTGAGCAAACACATCCATATTGGAAGACAGAGAGAGCAAGGTCGTCGAGCATTTTCACCTGGGTGGACATTAGCCATCTTGGAAACTTTGGGCAGGGCTGTGTCTGCTTGGGTCACTGCTGGAAAACACAGGGCCGGGCCGAGGTAGTGATTCAGTGAATACTTGCTGAAAAGGTGAATGAAGAAAAATATTTTCATGACTATTTCAACGGGGCAACCAGGAATGCTGGTTTAAATGTCAGCTGGAAGGGTATAGAAGGAAGCTTGTAAAAAAAAAAAAAACTTACAAAACCGTTTTCCAGGCACATGTCCTTATTAAAAATAAAAAAAAAAGAAAGAAAAACTCCTAAAAATATTTGTTTTGGGATCTCAACTCAGGTTGTTAAGATGTTCCAAAAATATGGCATTTATTTGCTGAAGTCCAAGTTTTAGAAATAAATATTTGCCAAGGTACATGTAACCTAAATATCTGACGGCTTATTTAACAAAATAACTTGCCTAGAATAATCAAAAGTTCTCAAAGAACTATTGGTTATGACTAAGGTAGGCTATTAAAACCTGAAACACATCATATTCTAAATTCTTGAACTCTTAAAGATATATTTTTCATATATTTCACATATTTTTTGCTTTGCATATTATTCCCTATTTTAAGTGGGGGGAAAAATCTTCTCTCACCATTTTATTTTCTCCCATGCTGTCACCTTAAGATATAATGTGTTTTATCTTTGTTGTTGTTGAACAGAGTAGAAAAAAGATCTTATTTTCAAACTAACTTGAAAAAATGTAAATTTTTTTAAAAATCAAAGGTTTCTATAGCAGACAGTGCTGTATTGCACAAGTATTAACTCAATATTCTGATGGGTTGGATATGGCCATTAATCTAATTTTCAGGGGAAATTGAGGCACAGAAAGAAAGATTAAAAAATGTTCCCAAGGTCACACAGGGAGAGAACAGAAGAACTGGGACTCAAACACATATAGTTAGGCTCTTCCCCATAAGCTTCTCTGGGATTCTTGCTCTGTTAATTCATCCAAGGTCATTGCCTCCAACCTTGGGGTTGGGTTGAGGAGGTTCATGTTGGATGATTATGGATTAGAAGCTGCAGGAACTGCCCCCATTTTCTATTTTACTCATATTAAAAGTGCTGAGCTTAAAAACCTGACCTTTGTAAAGAATAATCATTTCTGGCCCTGGCCGCTTTAGCTCAGTGGGTAGAGCATCAGTCTGGGGACTGAAGGGTCCCAGGTTCGATTCCCAGTCAGGGCACAGGCCCGGGTTGTGGGCTCCATCCCCAGTAAGGGGTGTGTGGAAGGCAGCCGGTCCATGATTCTGGCTCATCATGGATGACTCTCTCTCTTTCTCTGTTCCTCTCCGAAATCAATTAAAAAAATAATAATAATCATTTCTGAATTGGAAGGGGTGGTTTGTCTATTACTGAAGTGGGGATTGTGCAGGAATAAATGAATTTACTGAGGGAAATGTGGTGTTCTGTATCTGAATGACTATTTTGTTAGTGCCTCAAAGGGACAGTGGCCATGCAAGCTGGAACCGGAAGTAGGATGTTTACATGCACCTCCCTCTTCTCATTCCCCTCTTTTTCTTCACACAACCATGTAGAAAGCAAATCTGCCAGGAAGAAAAATGGGAAAGTGATGCTATTAAACACAGCGCAGGTGCTATTTTCATAGGTGCTCATGTGTTGGGAAGTGTTAGTTTTCCTGTTTTTTACATTCTCTATGAAGCTTTATGGCCGTTTTTCTGAGCTACACACACAGCAACAGAGTCTAAGATTATGAAGGAAAGAGGTTTTATTCACTTCTCTTATTTTAGGGAGGAGGATGTTCTGAAAAGAGGGATAGGGTCTATTCGATCAGAATCTATCTTAACTGGGTACTCAATTGAATGAAATTTTTGGAATGAAGGAGTGAAGCTTTCTGATGTTATTTATTTTTTTATGGTGAATCTTGTTCAACTTTCTTATAGAAAAATAGGGAAAAAGGCCTTTGGCTCAGTGGATAGAGTGCCAGCATATGGAGTGAAAGGTTCTGGGTTTGATTCCAGTCAAGGGCACATGCCCCAGGTTATAAGCTCAATCCCCAGTAAGGGGTGAGCAAGAGGCAACCAATCAATTATTCTCATCACTGATGTTTCTATCTCTTTCTCCCTCTGAAATCAATAAAAATATGTTTTAAAAAACAGAAAAAATAGGAAATAAGGTAACCATCGTGGTTTCAGCTTCTCTAAGAATAGAATTGAATTTAGCAGCTGTCCAAAATTATCACCTCAAGAAACATCTACCAATTCTATTTTCAGGTAACATCAGTAAGAAAAGAGATCACAAATAAAATGTTGGAATCATAACTTTTTTTCAGAGGAAGTAAGGTTTTATGGCATTCAACTTGCAGACTTCAATACTTTGCAAATTAAGGCAGCAAAATGGGACTTTTCAACTCTAGTAAATTGATAAAGTCTTGATCCTTAATATGTATTAATATGTAAAGAACATAAGCAAATAATTATTTAAAAATTCCCAACTGCTGATTCTTTTGCCACATATTAACAAATATTATTTCACAGTTTCAAACCAGTCAGGAGTTAATTTTGCTTCCTTCTCTTACCTTAGGAAAAATGTTCTAAATGAGTGTGTAAAATTTCCATATCCTTTTAGCTTCTGACAAGAGTTGACAAATATTGCAAAGAAACAGTTAACTCTTTCCATGAAAACTTAGGGCAATACTATTTGTACACACAATAACCCGCAAGGTTAAGTGAAGGTGATTATTCCCTCTGCTATTATCTTTATATTTTCCCATTCGCTCTTAAAAATAATGGTGTTGATGAGGAATAAAAATGCCTAGACTAGCTGAAACCAGTTTGGCTCAGTGGATAGAGCGTCAGCCTGCCAACTGAAAAGTCCCAGGTTCGATTCCGGTCAAGGGCATGTACCTTGGTTGCGGGCACATCCCCGATGGGGAGTGTGCAAGAGGCAGCTGATCGATGATTCTCTCTCATCAATCTTTCTAACTCTCTGTCCCTCTCTCTTCCTCTCTGTAAAATCAATTATATATGTATATATATATTAAAAATTCCTAGACTAGACACAGCACAATCTGGGACCACATCACCTGGATTTTCTACTTGATAATGTTCCATTGAAGAGTCATGTACAGGGTCAGCCGATGGCTCAGGTTAACGGGAGTGTGGAGGAGTAGGTGGTCAGGAATGAGGAAGATGGGGGTGGGGGGAGTGGAGAGCAGTACAAAAAGAGACCACAGGGTTCTACCACGCACTGCTGGTGTTTTCAGATTAAGGTGGGGGATTAAGGAATTTTACTCAGCAATTTGAGATGCTTTGTTAGGGACTGAGGAGATTTGAGCTGCTTTGTTCTCAAACCACATGTTAGTGAAAAAGCAAACAGGCACTTAATCCTGACAGACAGCAGAACTTGACATCAATTTGCCCCTTGGGAGGTGACCAGGAGTGCTCTGTGACGGGCTAAAATGGCCAGCCCTTGTTTTCAGGGAGCCTAATGCCAACATTCCATCCTGACCTGCATTGCTCAGCAGCGTGGCCATAACTTAGACAGCTGGACAGACCAAGAGTTCCTAGATATAAGAAACCTGTACATTTTAAAATAAGAACAACAACAACAAAAAATCTTTTAAGTGAAACCAACTTACAAGGTGCCAAATATGTAAACATATTTCAAACAGGTCTAATATGTTGGCCAGTCAGTTTCAAAATGAAATATAGAAAAGCTAAGTTCTTTCCTTTTGAAAATAATGGATAGTTTCCCCTCACAGTAAAGTCACAGGGCAACATATCAATTTTGTAGCCTATGCATGGTTATGAAATGAACATCAATTCTTATGTAGATCTTTAAGGTCATGTTTTTCAAGGTCATGTCCTTCAAAATCACTGATGTAGGACAAAAGCAAACAAAATGAATAGAAATAAATTAATGGCTTTATGAATTAGATTTGATACATTAGGAAATTTATGTGTACACAGTTATATACTCTGGCATATAATTTGAAATTGTGGTAGAAGGGCAAATTTTGCCATCTTGAGTTTGTGCTACACCTAATCCATTGACCTAAAATACACTTTTTAAGTAAAATTTGGCATGCATATGGAAACCATTTAAAATCAGAAATGAAGCAGAATACATACAAAAATACATATATTTCAAAACAAGCATTATTATGTTGAAAAGGGTTTCTTAGTTAATATTTATCAGGGGTGGGTAACCTTTATTCTGCCAATGGCCATTTGGATATTTATGTCATCACTCACAGGTCACACAAAATTATCAACTTAAAAATTAGACTGATGTATTTGGTCAAACATTTAATTAAATCACCCCTAAGGCTTTACCAGGACCAGACCAAATGGTTTTGCAGGCCTTACATGGCCCAAGGGCCGGACTTTCCTCACGCCTGATTTAGATGATCAGTAGCTCTTGTACTCTGGTAGGATGTAAAAATCTGCCACATCTTAATAATTAAAAGACAAGTTTAGTCACCAGTTCAAGGTTGTCACATTTTTGTACTATCTGCACACACAACTTGTTGTTGTCAATCTTCGCCTGAAGATGTTTTTCACATTGATTTTTAGAGAGAGTGAAAGGAGGCGAGGGAGAGAAAGAGAGAGGGGAACATTAATGTGAGATGCATTAATTGGTTGTCTCCTGCCTGTGCCCCAACTGGGGCTGAGGATCAAACCTACAACCCACGTACTTGCCCTTGACTGGGAATTGAACCTGGACACTTTGGTGGTTCTTCAAGGGCCTATACTCTAATTACTGGCCAGGGCTACACACACAACTTTAAGCCCAACCACATCTTTGCTCCTCCAGTTTCTGCCCCCACCCCTATATAAAATCAGGAAACCTTCCTCATTAACTAGCTACTAACTACTAAATCTACCTCTACACTTAATATCATAGATGATTTTCTCCATATGCTGTGAATTCAACATTTCCTTCTTAAATAACCATAGAGTTATTATTCAAATACTCATTTTTTTTTTCAGGATTGGTGAGACCTTTTAATGTTTAAATAGCAGCAAACTCATTTTCAAATGACCATGAACCCATGATCATAAAGCATCCTGCCGAAGAAAATTAATATCACTTCAGGTTACCAAAGAGAGATGATCCTTTTAGTTTTAAAGCTTTACTTTGAAGGAAACATACCTTTGCACGGGCCAATGGGATCAACACATAAAGCTGTTTGCATGTTTGGCTGCCAATTCTGAAGACCAGAAACCATTTCCAGTATTTGTATGTCCTTAATTACTTATTACAAACACCAGTGGAAGAGAGCTCTGAGACACAAAATACTTCAAAGAGACACAGGTTTATTCATTTCATTCAAAACAGTCTTTGCTAACCGAGAGATGGCCTTTGAGTTGTCTTGTTGCTCTGTTTTTATGAAGGTTCACCAAGTGTATAGTAAGGATCAAAAACAGAGTGAACTGAAATCAGAAACACAGTATTCATTCATTTAACTGTGGTACAGTAGAGCAAATTCAGGGTGACTCAAGGGACACAATGTCTTGTAAAACATATGTACTTAATAGAAGGGTCATAAAACTTATTAAATTAAAAGCCAGGTTAAAAATAGGAAGAAAATTTATGCTTCTGTCTAAAATAGCAATGCTTTCCCTTTGGCCTTTCCTTTCGAAGTAATATGGATTCTGGTCAGGAGGAACACAAAAGCCAACTTATGAAATCTTCATTTTTTTTTTAAGGACCAAATACAAATCTCTTTTAACTGCATCATGCATTTTAATGGGCAAGTGGTATGGCTAAAACACAGAGGAGGAAGAAGAGCTGATGTTAGACTTTCAAAAGTGCATTTGTGTGTAGGTTTCCAGGTGGCCTTGCTCTTGAGCCTGAACAATAAACCCGATTAGTGTGAGCTCATGTCCAGGAAGAACAGCTTAAGGAATATGGGTCAACAGAAATAATTTTTTTAAAATAGTCAATCTAGCTATGGAACAGCAGTACAGTGAAAAGAGGGCATGGGATATAGACAATCCATTTCCTTTTTTAAAAATATTTTTATTGATTTAAAAGTCAATAAAATTTGATTTTTTGAGAGGAAGGGAGAGAGAGAAATAGAAACATCAATGATGAGAGAAAATAATTGATCAGTTGCCTCCTGCACATCCCTCTCTGAGGATCAGGCCCATAACCCAGGCATATGCCCTTGAGCAAAATCAAACCTGGGACCCTCCAGTCCACAGGCCAACCCTCTATCCACCGAGCCAAACTGGCTAGGGCAATCCATTTCCTTTTGAACTGCCTGGTGATGGTTCTGCTTTCCTGACTGCATCCTGAACAAAACCTTCTGTCTCTGTCCAGGTAAAGACTGGGTTGCACAAAATCTATGGAGACCTGAAAACTTGAAGTCAAGGTTGACCTATTTGCGCCTCACTCTGCTGCCTTTGGGCCTGGCTGGGACAGACAATGACACATTACCCTGATGCACACCTTCAAGGATTTGGGCCTGAGGGTGTGCCCTCAGTCTTTTAAGCACTTATATCCCTTTTCAATCCGCCAGGCTCAACTATATTGCTCAATGCTTGTCCTCAACTTGACCGCCATTTTCCTAGTTGGTGCTCCTAGGTGCAGCAGCACCTTTAGGAATTTGAAACCAAAATAAATATCAGTTTCTTTCTACAGTATTCATAGGGAAATCTGCTGGGAATTTTATCTTCACACAAGAATCTGAAGGCTGTTTGTTGAGGAGCCTTGCTGGTTGTTTATCTGTTTGCTCTTAGAAGCACACCCCCCCTTCCCTGGCTCTTTGCTATTCTAGGGGGCTTACCCTGCAGAATTACATAGCCATCTGCATTCCACAGATGTCTGCAAAGGGAGATGGCGAGGAGAGAGATGGGGAAAGGCTGAGATAACCCGTTCCCACAACCCCCAGCTGCTTTGGTGCCGGTTCTGGCTCTTCTCCTCTGAGGTCCCAGAACCGGCCCCCTTCCATCGAGGGATGACGGTGGCTTTCTACCATTGACAAATTCTTGGATGTTCTCCCCTTGGCCTTTCTGTTCTTTCACGCCTTTGTAACTAGTTCCCTAGTTTCTATCTCTCTGCTGAACAGCCTGGTTTGGTGGTGATTCTATTTTCATGATGGGAGTCTGCCTAGTAGAGCACCCAACTATTTTTTCACTTACAGGTGATTGGTTCAAAAGTAAGAGATCCTGTTTGAAGTCTTTTTTTGGAGGGGGGAAGGGAGGAGAGGGAAGGTTTATTTTTCTGTTGGCTGGTGGGTAAGCTGCTGGGTCACAGTGGTTACTTTGGCAGCTGGCACTCTCTTTGGTAGAAGTGGCACAAACAGGTTGGAAGGCAAATTAAGGACGTCGCAACCATCCAAGGACCTTAGAGGATAGATATTTCAGAGGTACAAGAGAAGGCACACTGAAGGGGCCATACGAGCATGCTGTTAACCTTGGCTAACTCCCCTGAGCTGGTTAGCACTGAAAACGGAGGCTCCTTGTGGACCTTGGGCTGTTTTTCTTTGTCCTTGAAGTCTTTTTTCTTTTTTCTTTTTTTTAATTCTGCCAGTAACTATCTGGCTCGTCTAAAAACAGCCTCATCTGAATGAAGATGGGCAGTACACATATGCACACTCAGAGGTCCCACTCCTTTCAATCAATAGAGGAATTGACAAAATCCTCTATTGAGTTATCTCCCTCCCCATTCTAGACTTGATCACGTTCTCCCCAAAAATCTAAACATTGGTTTCCATGATAAAACTTCATAGGCTACTGTCTGGAATGAGTTTGCCCAGAAGAGTCCTAACTACTGGGGAAGAAAAAAAAGAAACCCAAACCAAACACTTTGCCTTTCAAAATGCCATTTTGAAGGTTGACATTTGCAAGGACCTTGGGAATAGAGCATGTGGGGACTTTCATCCTGTTTTCCCAGTGACGGCTGGGCCGGATCCAGACAGCTCTGCCGCTGACATTGTCATTGGGTGGCATGAGTGGAACTGGAGGGGAACATTATTTTTTGCTTTCAGCCTCACAGCCTTCGGGCATCCATTCGCCGTGTAAGGAGCTCACACTGATCTGAGCCACATTTTCATCAGGCTCTTGGTAAGGCTTGAAAAGCTGGAAAATGCAATGCTCATTTTTTTTTTTTGAAGTCTTTCTTCTGAACCCACTAATTTTATGAAATTTAAGTACATTGTTCATTGTGTAATTATAGATGAAATATTAGAGAAGTGGACTAATTATACACAATGCACTCAAGCCCAATTAAACTAGCATCTGTGGTGAATGTAAGGGTATTCTCTTTCACTAATAAGAAATACTTTCTGAACAACAGAGAATAAAATCATTAAATTGGATATGCTGTAGAGGTTATAAATATCTTATTAGCATATAAAATGAGGATTAACTTTACTTAATCACTGCATGCCCGATCATCAAAAGTCATATTTAACCCCTCTAATGTTGCTGAATCGTTCTGCAAAATAATAATAAAGACCCGCTCTTAAGGAACATCTCCGACTAGATGCTATTCCCATGTATTAAATTCTACTGCTGGAGAGACTCAAGTATTTCCTTCACTGCGTAACAGAACAGCCAAAACACCGCCACTCATTCACTGTGATATCATGGCTGATTCAGACTTATGTCATCCTATGTCATGCCATTATGTTGGGAAGGGGCACCTCCGTGGCTGGGCGAACTAGCTTTCTTCAAAATAAGCCACACGTCCAATCCATTCCAGCCAGCTCCATAAGCAACCTTTTGAAAATGTATGTTCCCAATGAAAGTGCATGTGCTTGGGACCTAGTGGCGCCCTCTCTTCAGACATTCATTGGCAGACGCTGAATGCAGGGATATTTGTTTGCATCTGGGTCACAGGCTGCTCCATTTGAAGATATGCATGACCCCGGTGTTTGTGATCAATACCCAGAGCAACCTCTGCAGTTCAGCAAGAACGGGGGTTATCCCAACGCTGGTGAGAGCTGATGAAACATGCTGGGTGTGTACAGGAGCGAGGACTCCGTGACAGCAGAGCTGAAGGCAGCGAGTTTATGCATCACTTTTGTGGGCAGAAGCCAGTGGGAGCCTCATGAGCAACTTGGTCAGGATAGAGGGAGAGAGCTGAAATCAATCTTTTTTTAAAAAAAATATTTTTTATTGATATTTTACAGAGAGGAAGGGAGAGAGATAGAGAGCTAGAAATGTCGATGAGAGAGAAACAAGAAACATCGACCAGCTGCCTCTTGCAAACCCCCTACCGGGGATGTGCCCGCAGCCAAGGTACATGCCCTTGACCGGAATCGAACCCGGGACCTTTCAGTCCGCAGACCGATGCTCTTCCACTGAGCCAAACCGGTTTTGGCTGAAATCAATCTTGTTTCCTCTTCCTTCCCTTTCTGTTTCCTTCTCGCCTTCCTCCCTCCCTTCCTTCCCTCTGTCCTTTCCCCCTTCCTTCCAAAGAGTTTGTGTTTGCATTTCTTCCAAGGTTTAAGTCTGTTTGCTTTTCATTCTTGTGAAAATCTTAATGGGAATATACACACATTTATAAATATTGAGAATGACTGTGGCTATTACAACTTGATACTTTATGTGCCTAAAGAGGTGCATTTATTTTTTTAAAAAAGTCAACATGTGTACTTTTCTTTTAGCAGAGCCCTTTCCTTACTTTGCCCAGTTATTCTTACCTGAGAAAACAAGTCCAGTCCACACTGCTGTGAGAACTCATGTGGAATTTGAAAGAAACGGAGAATAAACTGCAGTGACGGGTCTGAAGGAGGCAGCTCCCCGCTATACCCGGGCCGGGCCGCGGCCCTGGCCCAGGGGCAAGGACTGAATCCAGGGAGAAAGAAAGGTCTGTGTGGGAAGCTGAGACGTGAACAAAACACATGCAACACATGAACCAATGCAAATCATTTCACAATGCAGAGCAAACAAGATGTGTGTGCAAGAGAAGCTGTAGGAACGCCTTCTGCGTCCTTGGCCCGCAGCTCGCTAAGCCAAGGAGCTCTGCTTTCGGTTCCATGCCATGCCCCCGTGTTTCTCCGGGTTCCTGGCCACTTAACATGTATCCGTCTAGAAAACCTTCTACAGATCCTTTACGCGGCGGAAAGGCGATATGAGGTGAACACAAGTGTTAATAATAACAGCTCTCTTTGCCTTTCTGAACAGACGGACAATTAAGAGTTTCAGCTTTTATTTCCGTTCGCCTGTGGCCCAATTGAAAGGTACTTCGCCTTTCAGGAGCCATTTTCACAATCCACTGCAAGGGCTGCGTGAGTTAAAGAAAACCCTTTGCCTTCAACTATTTTCCATAAGATTGGAATGTGCCTCGACAAAAATCACTTTAAGTAGACGTGTTTTTTCTTTGTTTGTTTTGTTTTGTTTTGTTCTACTTTTTTTACACCCCACCCCGCTCAGGTCCAGCTTGCATAGCAATTTATCCCGGCCTCAGAATTGTTACATTATGGGTAAATGGTTTGGTTGTGACACGGGATCATTTTGGCTTGCTGAAAAGCAGTAGGCATTATCTTGAAGGAAAAACAAAACAAAAAATATACAAAATACAAAGTCTTTATTGAGATGATCAAAAGGGACATAAAGGCAAAAATCTGACTTTCCCCGAAACAGGACTGGAGACCAGGCCTCGAGTCTCCTGATTGTAATTCATTGCTGGCTTCCAGGCCCCATGATAGAACTCTCCCACACCAGACGGAGGACTTTGTGAAATTGTAAATGAGTATGACTTCAAGCACTCTGCGGAAATATATGCTCCCCCGATAGCCCATACATTATTTCTGCTTAGTTATGGTGGCTCACATTTCCCGTAACTATCAGGGAGAACTTAATTCAACTCACACCGCATCGCTTTAAAATTGTGCAGTTCTCTTAATCAACCTTTGTATCAGCCACAAATGTGCACTATGACCTAATTTGAAAATGTCTCAAAGTGCTGACTCAAACTGTTAGTGAATAAAGGCCAGTCATTCCCATTATGACACTAATGTGATGCAAAATAAAATGGAGTTTGCATCAGCCGAACATTAGTTTGCAAAAATATTAGTGATTGAAGCCATTTTCTGTTCATATATTATTTATACGTACGTATGCATATATTTATTTTGCTTTTTGGAAACCAGCCTCACAACAAATGTGTAAGTGCGGAGGAAGGTGGTCACGGTTTTAACGTTGACAACGCAGCCAGATTAAAAATAGATCATATGTATACGACGATCTCCCTCTGTAAGATGAAGACATAGTCTTGCTGAATGCTTATTAGGGTTTTCGTTCACAGATAAGCAATAACATATGAGAATTATTACCTTTCCCTGTACTTTGGTGCCGGATTCCAAGACTTCCAACAGCCCTGGAACTATTTACTTCTTATGATGTTGTGTCGCCCACAAATTCTCTGCCCTTTGTCTTTTGAGATAGCAAGGATTTAAAATTTATTTCTTTTATGGGCCCCTTTTCCCGTTCTTGCACTTGCCCCAAAGTTTTTTTTTTTTTTAATTGAAATAGTTTTTAATGAACATTGGCTATTACTTTTACTTTGGACATTAGGAAGTAGGATATAAGTAGACTAGAAATTATTTAGTTTTATTTTCAGCGACAATACTTGATGGGACATGACTTACGTTATCTTTTTCTTATATAGTTTAAATGATTTTGGAGAAAAAAATATGTGTGCATAGATAATACATATACATCCTAGAGCTAGTATTGGTTTTCACGTGTGGGCTGATAACTAATAATTGGAAATAAATCAGCATGAATCTTTTTTAAAAAATATTTTTTATTAAGGTATTATCTGTGTACATAGCTTATCATTGCCCCCCCCATAGATGCCCTCCCTCCCCAGAGAGCATGAATCTTTTTAATATTTTTTTTAAAAAGTCCCAATGGTCAATCAGTAATTCTGCACCTCATTTTGTGTCTCTTGAAGTCTGGAAATCTTGAATGTTAAAGTTGTGCATGCGTGACCAAATACTTCTGATTCTATTTATTGAAAGGTGACAACAAGCCAAGCACATAAATAAATACACAGGAGACAGGTTGTTCTTTAAATTTTTTTAAGGACAAAAAGTTTTGGCTATCAACAAATCATTTGACCTGCTTCCGGTGCGGGAAAATATATATGCATAATCTCCATAACATATCACTATACCTGACCAGTGGAAAATACGGTCCCATTAAACATTCTGGCAAGTTTGCAAGCTTAGTCCATTCATTTTTAAATTTTTTTTTAAAAGGAAAACAAGTAAAAACCCTAAAGCAAGATGTGTAGAAATGTGCTCCGACGTGATGATGACCTGCGTATTTCAGTCCATTTTACATTATGTAATATGTGGCTTGGGCTGGTTTTATGACCTATGTTTTATTTCCACATTAAGATAATCCAGATTTTAAATAAGTAAGTTTGAAAAATTTCAAAGCGGGCTTGCCAAAACCAACATTCGGGAGCGCGGGGGCTCGGAGCGCGCGCGCGCAGGCACGCTTTCCGTGTACCTAGAGAGGAGGGTCGCCTCTTTTTTTTTTTTTTTCTCTTCTTTCCCCCACCAGCTAATCTACAATTGTTCTTCTTTTTTCAGTTCTAGGGGGGAAAGGTACGTGGGTGTGATTGCTGCAAATGGGTTGCCAGCTTCTTAACAGCTCATCATTCTTAAGCGATGGAAGTGTCGCTGCTCCCTTCCGACAAAAGTCTTTCCCGTGGAGTTTACTTTGTCCAATGCCAGGACAAATTGGGTGCTATGTTGGAGTAATTCTGAGATGGGAGACCCCTCCAGGACTGTCCTTGGGATACGGAGAAGGAGCTGACATTCCTCTTGGGGAGGGGAGGGGAAGGGAGAATGCCCCCTGCCCTCTTACTGGAGGAAGATTTACCGTGCCCTCCCCCTGGGGCCACGACTGATGATCTGTAAGTTGTTGAATTTTGAAGCAAATACTAACTATAATCAATACATACAAATACAGAGAGAGAGAGAGAGAGAGAGAGAAAATGAGAGAGAGAGAGAGAGAGAGAGGAAAAAAATGCAATGAAAATTTATGACCTTAACATTCCATCAGGGTCAAGCAATTTATCAAATTCTCTCACTCTCTGGTTTCAATTACACAGCCATTGTGGAAGGAACTTATTTTAGCAGGTTCATTTGCCTCAGTGGGGAATACAGGACTTTGGCCCTAATGCTTCACCTTTAGTGCAGGCCATTTGAGCCTTAGAACAAATACCAATCATCACTCTTTGGGAAAAAAGAATCTGCATCGGCGTGGCCTATTGGAATGGGGTTTCTGTCAAGGTAAACGGTTGTCGGCAATGACTGTGGTAGAGTGGCGATAAATCCCATTTTATTGCTGAAAAATTCCAGCTTCTCTCCATGCCTGACAGCTCCCCACATTCTCATACCCATTTGGGCAATTTCTGCGCTCTGTCCATCTGGTTCTCATTACCTCTCAACCTGCCTGCGTCTGATCCAGAAAAAAAAAAAGTGCAGGTCAGAAACAGGGGAAAAGGATGGGGGTGATGGCCAAAACAGAGAGCAGGGTGGCGGGTTGGCCCCTGGGGGTCGAGGCGGAGGCGAGGGAACCACAGGAAAGTGGGGATCTCCGCCTGGGCTCCGACCAGTTGCTGGAAGGGGCCGCTCCGATATATTACAGAGTGACAATGACAAAGCCGGGGCCGGGAGGCCAGAGGAACCCGGATCTTTCGATGCGGGCCTTTAAGAGGCACCTGCTTCAAGGTGGAGGAGAGAGTGAGAATGTGGGAGGGAGGTGTGGACGGGGGGCAGATTAAGGGAAGCAGAGAAGGGACAGCGCAGGCCACTCCTTGTGCTAAGGGCACTGAGCAGAGGGCAGAGGGAGAGCCTAGTCTAGAAGAACATCAAGTGCAGCTTCTGGCGTCATCCAACGTGGAGCCCCTTGCCCACAGCGAACATGCTTCTGAATATGGGGCTGCCACTCTGCGGGAGATATTATTTTGCCTCAAGAATATACTTTTTTGAAGAAGAAAACTCCTCCAGGGCCTCCAACAGCAGTCTAGCCTCCATTCGTGTTTCTAAGAGGATTAACCTTTAAGGATGAACGTGCCCTAATCCGAGCGTTTAGGACAGGTTCATTCACGGCGTGACCGGCAGGACTAGCCCTGAGCAAACTGACTGTTCATAACCTTACACGGGATCATTTTTTTTTTAAATCACCGTGGATGTATATGCTCTCAGAAAGGCGGCCTCATTCTCTGAGGCTGAGATCCTTTGGATCATAATTGCTTCTGACCTAAAATTAACGCGTAGTCAAAAAAAAAAAATTACCTCTAGTCACCATAAGATACCTCTCAGGGAATAAATAAATAAATAAATAAATAAATATAAAGTAAATAGCTAATAACAGATATAAAGAACAAGCCCCCCGAAATACTAACCTAAATTAGACTAGGATGGAACTGTATAACCATATGACATTTACTTATTATTGTTGTTGTGATAGAGTCATAGCTAATGCTAAAAATAAAATGACAAGGAAGTATATTAAGTGTGCATGATGAAGATCTGAGAATTTTTAATACAAAAAATTAGAATCAGACGAATGGTTAGAAGGGTGGTAGTTATTTTGCCACCTGTTCTGAAGGGCAAATTTTGTATGCAAAAGCCTCACAGCCAGTTAGGTCATGTATGTGTAAGCATGCTGGAGAACTGTGGCATAGCTATGCTCTGCAGGCAGGATCTTTTATGCTAGCTATGTGTGGACAGACAGTACGTCTCGGCGCCTTCTGGATCCCGGGGTGTGGAGTGCGTGTCAGGTCCTCAAAATTCTCTTTTTTGACAGTGAGCCCCCCAAGTATGCCAGCCGATTTCTGTGGTTTTTTATTTATTTATTTTTATTGGTTGAATCCTAATATAAAGATTACGTTAAAATTACGTTGCTGAACTGGACTTTGCAGACAAGAAATACTGGATTCCAGTATTTAAGATTTAATTTCTAACTTTTCAACCCATGTGCGCTCAAAATAAATTCTATAAAGGGAACCCGAAACTCCACATGGGACTTTCACATAGAGAAAGAGATTGTTTTATAAAAATGTATATGATTTGGACTCCAGTGAATCACAGATGATAGACAAATGGAAGTTTGTTATTTGACAACTCTGCAGTGAATTATGTTGGTCAATAAAGGCAATTCTAAAACAGAGCTCTCATGTGTACATATTAAAAGGCACAAACCTTTGCCTGCTATCACATCTCCATTAACATGGCCATAATGTGGCATCTTTAATTTGGAGAGCAATTTCAGATTCTTAGCCCACAAAAGAGTCTTGCCTGAACTTTACTTTTTCTCCCGGGCTGTACATATATCAGAGGTATGTGATCATTGAAAATTCTAAAGGATATTTGTTTCCTTTACAAGCATAGCAGAAAATTAATGGCATGGGGGGAGGGCGAAGTGACAACTTAACTTGATGCTTGATAGCTGTTTACTTCTAAATGTGTGCCCGGATTTCGGTGTCCTGTAAAAGAAAGGGAAAATAAAGAAACCAAAGCAATTCAGATGGCTTTTAGGGAACTGAAGACACATGGAAGAAAGTGCTTAGAAGGCTATTGAAATATTTACAAAACAAATCATTTACATTTAACTTTTGTATATGTAAAACCGAGAGCGCCCACAAAGAGACAGAATCAACGTTCGCTATAAGAAATATTTTGGCATCAAAATGGTTAATAGTATTATAGCTTCAAAAGAGCCTATTGGCTCACCCTCAAGGATGCCCTGCAGTTGTTGTTAAAGTCATCAGATGAAGCTAGCCTTCTCAGCTAGCCTTTAGATTTGTCTGCTAACAGTAAAAATACTATAAGAAATCGGTAACATATGTTGCCAGGCTAGGAAAAGTGATATAAATAAAAAGCCGAGGAGACCCACACCAAGTGCAATGTGAAAAGAATTTAACTTCCAATCTATTCGTTGGCTAATTACCATGTGAAAAGTGATTTGAAAGTGTTACTGTTATTTGCTTATATTCTTCCTCATCTTTCTTTTTTTTTTTTTTTTTTCCTTCTCTCTCTTCAGATTGCATTCTTACCCAAATACTCTTCTTCGAGATTGCCTGTTTTGCGGCTTTGGGGTAAGTCCCAGTTTTCCACAACCTTAAAGGGGGAAAAAAATGCATAACATGAAAGACGCCAAAAAGACTTATGTGTCCTGATGTGCGGGTTTTGTGAAATATACGTGGGTTTGTGGGGGGGGGGGAGGGCGAGTGGTGTGGGTAATGGAATAAAGAAAGAGCAGGGGCTTGTTTCTGGGAGGGTCAAGAGTGTGGGAACGTGTGCATTGCAAACGAGGTTCCTTCCCATCAGGAAAGCCACTTCTGGAATGGGGATGACAAAGCTTGGAACACACACAATCCATTATTTTCACTAGCATTTAAAATATAGAAAACAAAATCTGCTGGGGGAATTGACTGAATATTTTATTTAACTTTTTTTTTATTTTTATTGAGGCATCCTTTGAAAAATGGCATAATATAAATAGTTTCACAAAGCAACAATATAATCAATCTCTAAACGGGAATATAAATCAGGGATTTCATTAACTGCTGGTAGCCAATTTAAATTGTAGTCTTGTCCATAATGTCTATCTATCTATGTATGTCCCGGTTATATTAAAAACCTTTAAATGGCTTTGTAATATCAGCTACATCTAGCTATTATAATAATTAATGGTACTGTTTTATAAATCAATACATGCATTCTTGATAAATTCATATCCAGTTAATGGTGTAATTTAAATAAAAAATTAATGCAATAAAAGACATACAGAAACGGGCAGGAAATCTTTAAAGGTTAAGAGACAAATTTGTCTAAATTCATTTTTATAACCTGTTTTGAAAAAGTTTATACTTAAAGTCAGCCGAGATTTATCTTATTTCTGTAAAACAAATATTGCCACATCCACTGGTATCTAGTATTGAATTCGTAAGGCATTTTATTTTTTTAGCTGCTAAGTTTTAATTACATATTTGTGATACCCTGAGATATTTTATTAGCATTACCCTCTTGCAATTTCTGAATATCCCTTAGAAAAAGAAAACAGAACAAACTAAAAACCTCAAACCAGTCATTTCTTTTTAACACATGAATGAAATGTAAGTGCTTTATATTTTTTATTTATCTCTAAATGCACTCTTTTGCAAATCTCCACAGACATATACACATTTTATTTAAGGGGGGAAAAGGACTGATTAGTTCAATGAATTTGCATGTGTAAGAACCCGGCATTTTTTTACTGCTTTCACTGAAGGAACACCCCAGGAATTTTAGAAAGAAAAATGCATTGAAGACTCCAAATTGTATTTTAACGCTGCACCCGGGTGGAGAAACCTTCTACAAAGAGACCTGGGTATCACTGTCCTCATTTTAAAAAGACATACCAAGGGTATATTAAGGGATAACAAGATTTAGAAGAAAAATAAAACACAACAACAACAACAACAAAAAACGAGGGTTGTATGTCCTCAATACAACCTTCAGTCTTTGCAAATAAAAATCTCACCGGGCTTACAGAGTAAGCATTTTACGAAAAAACACCTCTCAGAACTACGCAGACCAGCCTGCCCTGCCATTCTCCGTGACATGGTGCAGAAATGCTGCTTTTAATCCAGAGAGCTTTTTCTGACATTTTTCTTAACATGGTTGAGCCTTATTTAGAGCAGCAAAGGAGACGTGTACAGTTTCCTTTGACACTGATGGGTGTTTCAAAATGTTACGCGGCGCGGGAGAGGGAGAGAGAAAGGGAAGATTTGCTGCCAGTCACTTCATCAATAGAGCTACTTGAGCAATTACTATTTGTTAAAAGTTTACATTTCCAATGAAGCTACATTTTTAAAGAAGCCTCATCCTTTCCCGGAGAGCTGTTGGAAAGGGGAGGGGAGAAAATGAACCTTCCTGATTGCATGCTAAAGTGCCCTCAAGTACTGCGACCATTTAAAACGTATTGTGCTGTGAGACGAAACCTACAGCAAAACCACCCCTCTAAGAGGCTTAATTTAGGTTTTATAGGAGGGACATAAAAAAAAAGACCAGGTTACAGCAACACGCTGAAATATGGGGTACATTTTAAATATCTTCATTTTAAAAAAAACACACACACACATGTTTATTTTCCCTCCTGGGATCACTAACGTGTGTCTGTCTCCACGGGGAAAGCAAGGGCATGCTGCATTCTTAAAAAAAAAAAATTATCTGTTCCAGGGATCACATTCCAAGACAGGACTGAGCATTTTTATTACTCAGATAACCTCTTAATTATGTCACTGCCTTCCACTTGTTAATCAGGGACATTCAACACGGTGAACCCGAGTGCGGTCGCCTTTAAGAAGAGACCCCGTTATCACGGAGAATTAGAAACCCATTTTAATCCCCATCACCACGTTACCGCGCGTATGATTTTTTTTTTAGCGCCGCTGAAAACTGATTTACTGTGGCTCGAAACACAAAACACCTAAGAGAAGGTCTAGATGCGTATAATGATGTTAACTACTTCAAACGGTGCAGCTCGTGAAAAGCTTGAAGGGAGAGATAATTTTGCTTTTCCTGTCTCTCCCCTCCTGCCTTTCCTACTGGAACCAATTTGAGGGTTTCTCCTGCAGCAGCCACCGGCATCTGCGCTGCGGACTGTTGCAGGGAGCAAGGTGTGTAAGTGGAGCAAATGAAATCATGTTTTCACTGTTGCTTGATCAACCCTCCTAGGTGGTTTCCCTGCCAGCCAACCTGCGCTGTGAAGACCCCATAAAATTATGCAACAGTGACTTCTTTTGGAGGTTCTCTGATCAGATAATGGCCGGGTGTGAGGAGGGAAGGGCCCAAGGCTGTGTGGCTGGCACTTAACACTGGGGTTGGTCATTGCTCCTCTGGCGGAGACCAATAAACAGCTGATTACTATCCCCGCAAGGAGCCAATATTTTACATTTATCCTACTTATTTTTTTCCCCTCTCTCTCTCTCTCTCTCTTTTCTTTTCAGCTTCGCATCACAGCGAGTGTTTGTCAAGAAGATCTATGAGGAATAACCTCGCAGGCCCCTTAAAAATAAGAATCTTCCTGGCACGAAATGACGCCTTTGGTGCGATGGCGAGAGCGATTTTGGTGTTCACAGGAGCCAAGGTTTGATGACTGCGAAGTCCATTGCGCTCACACGTGGACACGCCGCCGGGACACCATGCCCCCCCTCCCCTGTCCCCCTCTCTCCTCCAGGCCAGGTCTCACGGGGCTGCGACCGAGGGGTTTTAAAATGCAAATATTTATATTTGAGCTCTGGCACGTAACAGAGTCATTTTGCTTCCTCTGTTTGCCTGTGATAATTGATGCTTCATACCTTTCATTCATCTTGTTACACGGGAAGATGCTACACAAATAAACTGTGCTTTATAGGGAGGAACTGGCCATTGGAAATAATAACCCCAAAGGTGACCCCAAATGGGCATGAGAGATGCAGATTTCTACTTTTAAATGAACCTGAATTGCAACCTGGGAAGTAATGTTATATTTTTGAAGTCATATTGAATTTAAATGCCTGCCTGGGTAAAACACATACATACACACACACTCACACACACACACACACACACAAAACAACAGCAACAACACACAACAAAAACATATATACACACACACAAAAACAAAAACCAAGAGGGATAAAAAAAGAAGGCAGGAGAGAACTACTTTGCATGGGCTTTAAACCAGTGTATGCAACTACCTATTTAGACGTCCTGTTACCATTTTATTGACTTTTTTATATATCTGAATATAATTTTAATAGCAAATATCGCAAAACAGCGAGTCCCGGAGCGTGTCTTTCTCTCCCTGGGATCCTCGTCTGGGCATGAGCGGAGGTCTAGCGGGGCTGGCCGCCCGGGTCTGGCCACCTCTTACAGAGCCAGGCGATTGATTCCGGAGCCAAACAAACAAAGGGGGGTGTAAGCGATTTCATTTATTTTGATAATCCTCCTCCTGCACAGGGGCATTTGCTGTCTTTGTCACCGTGAATGACAACAATTTGGCCAACCCTCTCTGAGCTGCACTCACCGGTGACAGGCAAATTATCAGAGGCCCTGCACTCCTTATTATCAGAGGGGAGGCCATCAGGGGGGGCGCGCGGCGGACGCCTCTCCCCTGTCACTATTTGTCAGCGGGACAAGGGCCACTGCTACGGGTAGCTGACAGGTAATTTCAACAATAACAATTACTCCTATTACTGGTGTCATAAACAATTCGCCCAAGGCGCGACAATAGCAAAGCTTTATAATTCAATGCCATATAAATAAATGCCAGCAGGTAACAAGTAATTGAGCTCCAATCAGGCCTTCACCCCGGAATTAATATGGTTATGGCAAAGAAGATGGAAAAAATGGACCAAAGAAAAAAAATTAAGGACGTTAATGAATTAAGAGGGGTTCGAGGGCGCTCCTCCTCCACAAAGAGGGGTTGAACAACGGAAACCAAAAATTATGAGGGTGTCATAGTTGGTGCCATCCCGGGGCCCCCGAGAGCAGTGTAATTACTGCAGGCAAAAGGAGGGGCGGCTGCCTGAGACGTCAGAGCTGGGAAACGCCGTGGCATGGCCTTTCCAACCCGCCTCTCTCCGATGTCTGAGGGATAGAAGTAGAAATATGAGCATGTGTATGTCACAGAGCCTTTCCCTGGCTTCCCTCTCCCCCCGCCCCCTGCCCCGCAACCTGAAATATTTCATAGGAAACAGAGGCACGCGTATCAAAGGAACATTTCCAGCTGTTTAAGGAAAATGCATCAGCACCTGCTTCCTTGACGTTAAGTCTCATCATAAAACCATTTTAATAAGCCCGTTTTTTTTTGTGTGTTTTTTTTTTATCTGCAGGGCAGGTAAAGCCGAAAATCCCTCTCTGCTCTCCAGCTGACCCCTCCCCCCTCCCCCCTTTTTTTTGGGGGGGGGGGAGGGGACGGGGGAGTGGACTAGAGGAGACAGCCCCGGTCTTCCTCCGGAAAACTTCCTGATCATACGAAGTTGCCATTGCAGGATTTGTCCAGGGAAGACAATGTGCATCACGGTGACAGCAGTAAAAGAATTTGAGGATCTCTAATTAGGAGAACTGCAGAGCAATTAACGCGTGTCAGATTTCACTTCATCAAGTGCCACTCTAATTTTCCCTGTAAAAATTAATGGATTTTTTCCCCCTCCTTTTGGTGTGTGTGTGTGTGTGTGTGTGTGTGTGTGTGTGTGTGTGTGTCTCCCCTCAAGGCAATGTTGATTCAAATCTGCTCAAGATGCAGTGTTGCACAGCTAAGCATCTCCTTGATTACAATCCGCCACACTTCTAACTGCGCTCATTCTCACTGCCACGGATACTTTGTCAACAGTCAAATTACACCACGCTGATAACAATGCATAATGGTGCTCTGCTCCAAGCCCCTGGCAGGAGATGGGCTTCCTAATCTCTGATTTTTTATTTTATTTTATTTTATTTGCTTTTTTCTCCATTGTTTCTAAAGGAAGTTGGATTTGACCAGGTCACTAGTCAGGCGTTAATATTTTTTTTTTGAGATTAATTTGTTAATTTCAAGAAGAGGAATGAAAGGATGGCATATAAAAATACCTCCTTGGGGGAGGGGGGGAAATCAAAGGAAGAAGGAGGAATGGAGAATATCTGTGGCCAAAGTTTTGCTTAAACACTTTGTTCAGAGACATTTTCAAGAGCACTATTCTTGGTTAAATACCAGGTTGTTGGGGTGTGTTTTTTTTTCTTCCTTCTTCTTCTTTCCCCTTCTTCTTTACTTATGGCCTATAAACATTGGCAGCCTCTCTTGAACAGACAGTATTTAGATTGTGAGAGAAGTTTGTTTAACTGCCATATTTGCCAGAATTCTCAAAACATCACAGGACACAGAAGATAAATGACCTTTTTTTTTTTTTTTTTTAAGGTCAGGATTGTATAATCCAGATAAATGTTGATTCATTTTAACTATTTTTTATCCTTGTTGCCTGCTGCAGACCGGTGAGTCCGGGTCCTCCGCCCATGTGGGGTGTATCCCTCACTGAAAAATGAAAGAAATCCAGTGATTAGAAGATGATTTCATGTTCAGTCTTTTTTTTTTTTTTTTTTTTTTTAGGTTATTCAGATTTTTTAAAATTTTATTACTGAAACCTGGTCAGATCTGGTACAAAACCCGGGACACTGAGCAAAATGCTAAATGTCTTTCTTCGTAGATTCTTCAGGGAGTGGAGAGCATTCGCATGGGTTGACACGCAGGTCTCTCGTCATGTGAGTGCATTTCTGTTTGATGTTTTCTCTCCTCGTTTTTATTCAGTAAACAACCTAAATTCATGGGCTATAGGCTTCATCTTTTAAATGCACAGGCTGAGTCCAGCTTTTCATTCACTGGCGACGAACTCAAACAATTGAACACTTGATATTTTGAGGCTTGCAATTCCAAATATTCAACATCTCTTCCTTCTTTGGTGTCCCCCCCCCCACCCCCCGCCCCATTCTTGAGTTCCTCATTTCAGACAAAAGGAAGTGACCCCCCCCCTTCAACCAGCAAATATTAGGTCCTCTCAACACCGATTGCGGGCTCACTGGATGCTTTGCAATGAAACTCATAGGAACTGAATTATTTTCATTCTCCCAAACATCAGTCTTTGAACTCTGTAAACACAAGTGCCCCGGGTTTCGAGTTCCGTGTGGCTTGTTTACAAACAAAGGTGTCCAGATAAAAGCCACGCCCTTGCACACCGTGAAAAACAAAACCCCGGGACCCTCTCACGTGGAAACCTCACCCAAGGATTGCAGAGGGGGAGTTTTAAAGGGAGGAAACTTGATTATATAATGCGATCCAGCAGTAATCAATTTTACCTTCCATATCTCGCTTTTTGTTTTCCGAATGCTAAATAAACAATACATAATGCATCCCTCATCAGCCAAACCGTGGAGGCTCTGTGCTCAAATAACAGGAAACATATTCAATTTTCCTAACAGAAGACAGTTCATTAAGCTGTGCCACATCAAATAAAACTTTAATTTCTCCAGCATCAGAGTCGCAGTGAAAGCAATTGAAGAAGATGAGCCATATGGTACTTCTATCAGCAAACACATATTGCTCATTCCCCCAAAGTTTTCTAATTCTGCTCCCCAGACCTGTGTAATATAGATAATGTGCTCCGGGAGCAGCAACCATGAGCTATCTAGTGTACACTTCTAATACTGTATTTAATGGGAAATAATGAATCATAAAAGCCGGGAGAAGACGGCTTTTGCTAAACCTAAATCTCAGCTGTAATTTCATTGTTCTGCGCCTAAGATGCTGTTTGCCCTTTTCGAACAACAGCAGTTGCTCGTAATTATGCGGCTTTCAAACCTGGGCTCGGAAGAAAGCATCCCTGATATTAACCAAGTTCCTATTAACTCCTGAAATCCTGAATGCAGACCCTGGGGTGAACTGAGCATGTGTCGTGTTAAAGCCCCTTTTTCTCCTTCCTCCCTCTGGCCAGGCTGCTCAGTGCGTTTACGTTCCCGCCCCCTACCCCGGGCTGCACCCCTTCCCCTCCCCAATCCTCCAGCCGTGCAACAGGAGTGGCGTGGTTAAAAAAATGAGGAGATTTTCTTGTTATTAGCAAATTTGACATCTGCCTGATGAAATGCACATAAAACGTGAAAGCTGCAACGGCATTCGGGAGAAATGTCTCCACTCCGATCCACGCCAGCGAGATGAAATGGTTTAGGGAAGGGAAGTGGGGGGGATCCGCCACCCCTCTCCTGCAGATGGACGGCTTGGGGGTGGGCTTCTTAAATGAGAGAGCCCAAGATTGCCGAGCTCTCAGAGCCACAGCATTTCGACACGTGGGCGGTGCATGGAGTTTCTCCTCTCACCTTCGTTGCGTTGGTTATTAACCTACACACATGTTTCCACGCAGCACATGTTCATGTCGTGGGTCCGGCCCCTTTCTGGCAAGATCTCAGGGAGGGGCTGGGGCTCAAGTCCCATTTAGGGAATTTACGAAACGATTTAAAAAAGCGTCCCCTCCCAAACAGGTCGATGATTTTAGCCTTTCCCATGTTAAAGCTCATCTGATCGACACTTTCCCAACCCAATGCTAATTTCAAGACACCATCAAACAACCCCGCAGATACATACTGAAAGAGTGTTTTAATGGTTTTGTTTGTGTTGGGCGTCCTAGGGACCCGGGACGATTAAATTAAAAAGCGACTTTTAAAAGTTAGAGACTGCCTTTTGAAAGCTTATTAAAACCAGCACGTCCCGTGTCTGTCTGGACGAGCTCGCTCTGCTTGATTGCCATCGTTAAAGGTAGCTGTTTGGGTGCTGCTGTTCTCTGCAATGATGCTTCCGACCCTCCCTCAAAGCCAATTCTGGCTGGTTATCAACCTGATACCTCTTTTCCATTGAAATAATAAAAAAAAAAAACCCAACCCAACAACAACACAAAAATACACACCACAAGACATCATTCCAGCCCAGGAAAGAGGCAGTCACCAAAACGAGAAAGCAGCACCCTGAGACGCTGGCAGCCTTACGCCAGGAGAGACCAACAGGTAAAATCAGCTGCAGTCCCATCCAAAACACACTGGGGGAAAAGAAAAATCACAACACACAACCCAGAAGCAGCCCATTGATTACATTTCAGGAATGCCTTAAAACAAATGTTTGCACAGTTTTCCGAAAGGACGCAGGAACCCTGGGCACGCTCCGCTGGGCCGCAGTGACAGCGGTCCATGGCGATGTAAAACACGCCGGAGCATAAAAAAGGTGCTTTTTGTTACCATTTTATCAAAGCTGTTCATCTCCGAGCTGCAGGCAGCGTTTTTTTTGCTGGAATGGCAGATATTTCTCTGTCCAGGCTCCTTTGTTTGTGCATCTCATTTGCATATATTTATCTCCAGCTGAGGGTGCTTTCTGCTCATTAAGGACTCCCTTCACATTATTTCGTAAGCCAGCTGCTAAGAGGGATTTCACCTGTGGTGACTGAGAAAAGAGGGGCGGAGAGAAAAAAAACCCCCAAGAAATTCTTCATAAAAAAGAAAAAAAAAGGAAATCTTCAGAGTCTCTTCCCCTATAAATGGGCACCATTTGTGTTAAACAGCCTCTTGTCATGATAGATGCCTCCAGAGGTCAGGGGTTAAAGTTGATTTGAAGGTCAGCAGTAAAACAACAGACAAACCAGACGCCAAACTGGTTCCTTAGCTGTCGGTGGGAGCTGCGGTACAAACAGGTCTTGAACCTTTTTCAACCTCTAATAAAACAGGGGATGAATCTGAAGTGCATGAACCGGGCCCCTGAGGCAGCAGCACAGAAAAACACAAATAATATCAATATCAGGCAGCCACGGCGAGACAATGGGGCATTTCTCCGTGCTCCATGCATGCTGCTATTGTTTCAAGGGCTAGGGAATTAATTCCACTTATTTATTTAAGGCGTGTCAACTCACTGCCTAAACCTGTTTCAGTGTCAAGATGAATAAAACTTTTATGGCTCATAAAATAGAGCTATTCATCTCAATGTTCTTTGTGGTGCGTGTGTTTTTTTTTTTTTCTTCTGTTTTTTTTTTTTCTGGCAGACTGAGCTAGGCCTCTGCTCCTAAATGGTTACATCTGAACCTACTGCAGCTACGATCCACACCATATTAGAGGAAAAAAATTATTTCGCTGGCAAATGGGTCTCAACAGAAATGACACAGGAAAGCATCTTAGCTGTGATGTAATAGTCCCCAAATTCCCCCTAAATACTCCTCATGCAGTTGCATCTGTGTGGGGCATGCATTATTTACAAAGTGGGAGTTTCGTTATGTCAGAGAAAAGTTCAAAACTGATAGCAATAAAAAAAAAACACCTAGTTTTCTAGAATATTACTGATTTCATTTTACTTGAGTAATGCAACCTTGTTAGGGGAAGCTCTTTCTTTCCCACTCACCATTTTTTTGCCCATGATTTTACTGTTGGATATCTTGCATCCATGTATTAATCAAACACCTCCTTTAGCTCTATGGATCTGAATTTTATGTTTAACTTTAAACATAAAATGCCAAACATGGGTGGCCAAGAAAATGCATCGCAGTGCCCTTTGTATAATAAAGTTCTTCAAAGTTCAGTTGCGGAATGGATTGTATTTTGGATCTCTGACTAATGGTCTTAATAAACACTATAATACCAATAAGCCAGTTTACACTTCCGAAGTGTCACACACTGTGCCAAAGCACATGCATTTTCTCATGCAAGTATTACTGATACTTCAGCCCAGGGTGCATAAACCCATGTGGACTGGGATGTGATAATAACCCAGGACATATCTTCGCTAAAACAAAAAGTTCCAATCAAACACATGTAATTACCTGCTTTCACAGGTAACTTTCTGGGCACGTGGTTGCCGTATATGGAGCTAACCGAAACAATTCCATGGCATTTCAGAAATTCTCCAACCACAGCTTACATCATGTACCTTGCAGCTCTTTGCTCCAGAGCAGTGATCGGCAAACTCATTAGTCAACAGAGCCAAATATCAACGGTTCAAGGATTGAAATTTCTTCTGAGAGCCAAATTTCTTAAACTTAAACTTCTTCTAACGCCACTTCTTCAAAATAGACTCGTCCAGGCCGTGGTATTTGGTGGAAGAGCCACACTCAAGGGGCCAAAGAGCCACATGTGGCTCATGAGCCGCAGTTTGCTGACCACTGTCCTAGAGCAATGTAAATTGATTTGTGGACGATTCACTTACAATGCTGCCCCAGTTGCTTTGCTTTTGAGGACTGCATTGAACAGTATAGCTTTGACTCAGGATGCTGGATTGTTTCTAATTTGGTCAATTAATAGGTCAGAGCTTTCCTCCAGGAACTTGAGTTTCTCCAGCAAGTAGATTATTTGGAAATGGCCCAAGGAGAAGTTGTGCTTTTGCATTTTGCCCATGCGCACAGACGCAGCCCCGAGGAGAGGGTTCCTTCAATTTATGGGTGCCAGGCGCCGCTCCAGACTTAATTGCTCTTTACTTTCCATTTGAACTGGAGCGTGGACCCATCTCTTTGCCCAGGGGTGGCCCATTGACCAAGCAGCCCTGTTGGAAAACGGAATGGCTTTCAAGTGGGCCACCAGGCCTTGAGAAAAATACTTCAGCTCAAACATTGATTGGGATTTAGTAATCTGTGGCAATGTGTTTTCATTGAAGCACAGAGCAGGAGTTTTTGTTTTTTTTTTCTCTTCCTTCTATAACCAATTACAGTTTTAAAAATGCAAGGAGTCTTGCTTCACACAAGGACCTCAACTTGTGGTTGGAGACATTTTCCAACTTATTAAATGCTGTTTCCTAGCCTCGTCTCTGCAAACCCTCCACCGTCCCGGAGCATTTTATAGCTTCCTTTGTGTCTGACTTATCAATTTTTCTCTCAGACCTTCCGCCTTAAACGTAACCTCCCTCTCACCCCCGAACCTAGAACCTCCAGGCGACCACTGGACGAAGGCAGAACGACAGCGTGCGCTCCCCGCCAAGTCTGCACCCAATGCCTCTCATTTTTCTTTGAATCTAATCTAATCGCTAATTCTCAAACTTGGCCAAATAGTTAAAAATGTTAAGTGCTAGCAAAGCCTTTTTACCTCCCCCTCATATCTGTCTCTGTTTATGGAACGGGCCCAGTTTCCTCCTCTTCTCCCTCAGCCCGGGGTCTGCAGGTCAGAACACTGTAAATACACACAGCCCTGGCAGACCCATAAATCTGAGCAAAGGGCAGGCGTATATATTCAGATAAGCGTGGTGGGGGCAGGGGCCGGGAAGGAGGGAGAGCTAGCAGAGCCTGACACTCCGCAGCCTGCTCAGGGAAGAGAACGGAGAAAGGCCAAGAACCTTTAATGGGGAAGGGGAGAAAAAAAATATTTCTGTCTCGAAACATCCATCCTCGTTTCTAATGGATGAGGCTGGCACTGCTTCCTGTTATTTTATGTTTTAAACTTTTTCCACATTGCTTATGCTCACATCCTTACCGAACATATTGTCTCGTGGGCAATCAAATTAAACACTAAATTTCATTTATTTGCAATGTCCTTTTTTTTTTTTTTTTTTTTTTTTTACTCTTAAGTGTATTTGTGTTTTGAACTTGGTGTATGTGGTGTGTGTGTGTGTGTGTGTGTGGTGTGTGTGTGTGTGTGTGTGTATGGTGTGTGTGTGTGTGTGTGTGTGTGTGTGTGGTTGGGTGGTGAGTGTGTGTGTGTGTGTGTGTGTGTGTGTGGTTGGGTGGTGAGTGTGTGTGTGTGGTGTGAGTGATGTGTGTGTGTGGTGTGAGTGATGTGTGTGTGTGGTGTGTGGTGTGAGTGATGTGTGTGTGTGTGTGTGTGTGTGTGGTGTGTGTGTGTGTGTGTGTGTGTGTGTGTGTGTGTGTGGCGTGTGAGTGATGTGAATTGGGGTCATTTTTCACCAGAAATTCTTCTGTACTATAATTTTTCAAACCCAAGGTTTTTGACTAAATAACCACGTTATTAGTCACCAGATTGGATCCCAAAGAAAAAAAAATATGTCTGAAGGAGTTGGGAATGACAAAGTGATAAATAAAAGGTTACGTATCCTCCAGGGCTCAAGGCTTCTACAGTGTTCCCAAGTCCACGTTTTTCTGTAGGTGTTTAGGTCTCAGCACTGTCTGTGACTCCACAAAGGCCTCCTGGGAGATGTGCCCCTGGGAACACAGACACTGTCCCAGTGAAAGGTCCTGAGGGAGACAGGTGGCTGTGGCTGAGGACATACTTCCTATGGCGCCTCTGCCCTGATTCTTCTTTAGGTGCCGTGAGCCACGCCCCACCTTTGACTTAGTCATCGAAGATGCTAGGACAATGTGGCACTGGACGTATTTTCAGACAACATTTTGTATTTAATTACATACGCCTGGACATAATTTACTCTGATTCTCTAGGATTTTCTTTTGGCTGATGGGAAACTGATTTTTTTAAAAAGAGGTGAATTCGTGTTCCTCAAAAGTGCTTCTTTTCTTGGGTTGAGAAATTAGTGAAAATACCACGTAGGTAAGATAATTTTATGAGAAAAATTGCCAAGAGAGTGATTGGGCTGGCAGCCCAGAGCTTTTCCCCACATTCTAGCATCCTCTTCTTGGACAAATCCTTTAAGTGATGATCATGATAAGAGAAGCATCAATCACACCTTCAAACCTCAGAGGGAAGGGAGGGAAGGGTGGGGGTAAGGGGAGAGATCAATCAAAGGACTTGCGTGCATGCGTATAAGCCTAACCAATGGACACAGACACCAGGGGGGTGAGGGCATGCGTGGAGGGGTGGGGTGGGGGGCAACTGGGAGATAAGGACACATATGTAATACCTTAATCAATAAAGGAAAAAGAAGAATTATTACCAATTATTGATTACTTACTTTTGAAGAACAATGTACTAGGTGCTTCAGATACATATTCATTTAAATCCTTAAGATAAGTAGAGAATGAAATAGTAAGGTCTCCCTTGATAAGTGAAAAACTCTGGTTTGCCAAGGGAAGAAACTCATAGCCACAACATGCACCTAAGTCTGGAATTCGAACATGAGTCTGGCGCAATGAGCTGCCTCTCATAGCCTCAGGCTCTGCGGGCTCAGGGTGAGGGTGCTGGGTTGGCGTGGTGGCTATTCAGTGATGATATTCCATGTCCAGGTTGACTTTCTCCAGCCTACACCAGCTCTCCTGAAGCCTACCAGCTGGCATTACCAACATCTCCCCGGTGTTCTGGCCAGGCTCTCGGACATCCTGGACCACCTGCCTGAGACTGACCTCCTGGGTCCCTCACCTGCTGTGCTTCTCCTCTGCGGCCCACAGAGTGCTTCCTGGGAGGACTCTCCACTCCTCTCTGCGGTTCAAGCTCAAGGCTTTCTGGCTGCCTCAACTCTGTCCTGTCTCACGTACCATCAGCCAGCCTGGCAAAGTGTTGTGACATGTGCAAGGGGGTGTTACAGTCCCACTCCCTGAGTTTGGATCCCAGTTCCTCTGTGTGTGAGCCGTGAGACACTGGACACATCACTCCCTTGAGCCTTGGTGTTCTCACCTGCACAATGGGGTTTAAAACGCCACTTATTTGTATAAGGTTGCCTAGCTTCTTGGTATTGCTCAACTGAACTGTTAAAATAGCCTTTGGGCTGGTTCCTCTGTGGCCAGGCTCTCCCTCCTTAACCCAGCTCCCCCCCCCCCCCACCGCTCTAGCAGTTATCATTATAGATAATACACAGGACACTCTCCTGCTTAAAAAACAATGGATTCCCTATTGCTCTCCAGCATCACCACTGAGTCAGCAAAGTCTTCCTCATCTTCTGCCACCTGGTGTTTCCAGGGTCTTTTCCCACCATGCCCCCCTAAACAATTTGCACTCTGGCAGATACAAATGACACGTGACATACTTTTATGCCTCTAGACTTTTGCCTGTGCTGTGCCCTCTACCAGGGATGTCCTTCCTTTCTATTTCCATCTAGGGGAGTTCATGGCTCAGTTCAAAAGTCATCTATTTTTTTAGGACACCATAAATTGAGCAGGTCACCTCTAGAGGGTAAGCCTCTGTTTTAGACCCTAACATATTAAATAATAATTCTACGAACTCTAATTATTTGTCTATCACTGGGGTGTGGGCTGCTGGGGGTAGAGCATGTGTATATTTCAACTTGATGTCTTTTGTGCAAGAGTCTCACTTATAGTGGGAGCCCCCCCCCCCCAGATTTAGATGACTATTTAAAGTATTGTCGTCACTCCTAAAAATGACTTTAAGTAAATGTGAATCAAATGCCTGTAAGTTGTTAAGCCATCCAATTGACTCTCGTTGGCTTAACATAATAAAAGACATTGAGCTTGTAACAAGATTAAATTAAAAACTTAGGTGCAATTATAGTGTTCTTACTCTCTCCAAGGTGAAGCCATCATGTTTTTTCCTAGTACACATGTCACATGTCACATTTTTCTGGCACCTTAAGAAAATCCGCTAATGGAAATTCTTTAGAACATCAGGAACGTTCATTAGAAAAGAAGTCAGGTTTTTTTTTTCCTTATCATCTCCTCTAAGCATGATATTTCATGGGAGGCAGTGTATTAGTGATTAGAACACAGGCTCTGAAGCCAGAATGCCTGACTTCAACCCTGGTGCTGCCACATACCAGCTGTGTAACTGTTGGAAACCATGTTCTCTGGGCCTGTTCTCTCACCTGTGATATGGGCATCATAGTAACATGTACCGCAGGGAGTGGCTGTGAGGATCCAATGAGCTAAAGCATCGAAGCACTTGGATGAGGGCCTGATGTAGAGTAGATGCTCAGTGAATGTGCCATGTTGTTCATTTGGAATCCTGGTTACGAAGGCGAGGGGTGTTCCATCAGCAGGGAGCAGTGCAGAGAGATGGAAGAACCTTGAGAATAGGTGAGGGTTGGCCCATTCGCCTATGTGGGAAACTAGTTATCCATTCAGTTTCCAACACTTAAGCAATTTAGCCTTTCATTTCATCATTTTACACAGAGAGCTGAATGTAGGCACAAATCCTAGTTTTAACTTAGCAGTTAGGATGGATGGCTCCAGAATCTCCCATCTGGTCCAAATCCCAGCTCTGTGATGCACCGGTTGTGTGACCTTGGGCAAGCGTTTTCATTTCTATAAGTTTAAGTCTTCTCATCTGGCAAATGAGGAGAAGAAGAACGAAAAATTACCTTCTTTCTGTTGTGAGAAGTAAATGGGAAAAAAAATGCCCTGACATGCTTATCACAATGCATGCCACATAGTGAGTGCTTATGTGTTCAATACAGTTCTCTGGCTGAAAGTATTATTGAAATATTTTGATTCTATGATGTGTTTTTTTCTCATTTGCTTTATTGTGAAGTGTACCATAATAAGGAAGAGTATAAAAACATTTATGTAGATTTTAAAATTAAGGTGAACACTGTACTCACCAATACAGATTAAAGAATAAAATGTTGCCAGTTCCTCAGCGCTCTCTGTGAGCCTTCCTAAGCATATGCTGTCCATCCCCTCAGCAAGCTTCTGCTCTCCTGAACTTTGGGTCACCATATACTTTCTTATTTCATCATTTTAGTTCTTAAAAATTTATCATTTAATAATATGATACTTGGTTTTACCTTTTAGGAGACCTTTAATCAGAATTGCCCAACCAAGTCCCACCTGGATGTCTGCCCCACAGAACTACGTGAGATTGTAAATCTCAAAAGCTAAATTTTGGGGTAATATGCTATGCGGCAAAAACAAATAATACATATTCCATCAAAGAGGCAAAACTTCCAACTTACTTTAAGAATTTTCAAAGTAAAGCAGAATATTAAAAATTGACTTGAAAAGAGATGAAATGAAAGGTTGTTGCACTAACAAGTCTAGTTATTACTAAGTTGATCATGTAAAAAATTACCATAAAGATGGAAAACCAAAGATAACTTCTGATTCTTAATCTATAGAAATATGTGCCCTGTATCTGCAAGTTTTCTATTTGCTCTTGATTTATTATTATTAGAGTCCCTTAGATGTCTGTATAAGTCATTAATAATAACAATAGCAAAATAACAGAAGCCATCTAAATATACAGAGATAAGAGAATAGTTAAATAAGTGATATATCCACTCAAATAGACTATTAGAAAGCCATGGCAACTATTTTTTTAAAGAAAACAATGATATATTACCAAAGCACTGTTAAGTGAAAAGAATGACATATACTGTACAGCCAGTATAAAACAACTGTACATTGACTTAAAGGTAAAAGTGAGCATTCTCAGTTGGATTATGCAAAATTTTGTTTTTCTTCATTAAACATTTTCTGGATTTTGTAAGTTCTCTCTAATAAACATGAGTTACTACCTTCATTATTCGGAAGATGTATTTAACACCTAAAGAAATCATTCTTGATTTTCTTTTAGCACTACAAAGGGATAAGGACCACAAACTTCTACCTTCAAATTGTGGGGGGGGGGGAATTCTATCAAATAGTTATCAACAGCAGAGCATTTACAAAGGTTCTAGTTGCTATTTCAGGTTGGTTTCCTTCTAAGTCATATTGGTTTTGGACAAAATCATGCTCTTCTGTCTTGTTATAATGGCTAATTCTGTTGATCTCTTTTATACAAAGAATGTAATCCATTCACTGTTTAGTTGACATCAGAGATTCTGGAGAGGGAATCAGAGGATAAATCCATGGAATCTCTAAAGTTTCACATGAATATAATTTATAATTTTTTTTTAGTTTCTATTTATGAAGTTGAGAGGAGAAAGGATGAGGTAGATGAGACCCCATGGAGGGAGCACTGTGGAGGTGAGGGTTGCCCAAGACCATTTTAGGTTGGGAAGGGTGTTTATCTGAGGCAGCCAATGGTGGCATCATTGAAGGAAGAGCTTAGTGAGACTGAATGAGGTCTAGAGTCATTGCCTAAAATACAGTGCTTCATAACAGAATAAATATGAATATTCATTTTTGATATTAGTAAAAAATCTTAAAAGTTAGTATGTGAATGGACTGAAAATATCTTTTGTTAAAAAATTCCCTTTATAAAAATATTTTTTGTCCATTAAATTAAACTTGGAAAAGACCTTGACATGAGGTATTTTAATTTGAAAAAATTAACTGAAGCCTTATCACACAAGAAGAGCCAGTTCCACATTTTGGTGAATATCTTCTGCGGTTTATATTCTTTTTTTTATGCATTTCTATTGCATCTAGAAATGCTTTGTTGTACTTACAGCTTTTTATGCTTTATTGTAATTACAGCTTTCTCTCATGCTTTATTGTAATTACAGCTTTTCTTCTTGATTTTTGGCTTGCTGGGTACAGTGGTTCTGTCTTTCTGACTTAAAGTTATGTTCCTCAGTCCTGTAGAGCATAGTGGGGTACTTAATGAGCACTTGTTGAATGACTAAACTGTTTGTACAATCCAAGGAAAAAAGAAGATCCATGAGGAGTAACTGAAGCTTCAGGGTTGGGAAGAAAACATCATGGCCCCTAGGTTTATTTGACCCATCTGATACTGAATCACATTTTCCCCCCCTCAAAACAAGGAACTATTTTAGTTTAATCGTGTACAAAATACTGGCCACAGATATTTCAGGCAACAGGAAGAAAATGTTGCCAGTTGTGGCAAGCGCTGAAAATTTATAATTTGGTGTCTTCATAAAGATCTAATCATTCCAACATCACGTTTCCAAGCATTATTTTATTAAGGACTCCATTTATGGGGAATCTTGTAGCCAGAATTTATTGTTTGTTTAGATGTTTCCAATGCCCTCATCACTGAGGTCTCTGGTTGCATGTGTAGAAGATTAAGAGATACAATAAACTAAAAAGAATAGACCAAGCAGCACATACTAAATCCAGGCCAAACTAAATAAATATGTCTATTTCTAAGTGCCGGAGTTCAACAAGAACAAAAACAAATTCTTACATATAAAATAAGTAAAATTTTTATAAGAAAGATACTTCAGCCTTAATTTGTTCTGAGTTTGTCCAAGTGAAGCAGTTGTTTAAATCTATCATCCAGTAGTCATACTTATTTCATAGCTTCAAAATTGTATTTTGGCTCACAAGGAAGCACAAACCAAGAAGTTAAAAGTGAAATTTTCCAAGGTGTGAATTAAGGATATAAGGCATGTGTTTCAGAACAAATGATTCTAAATCCCCATTTGAATCTGCTATTAATACAATCAACAAGAACAAAACACAGCTAAATGCAATTCCTCCTAGTGTGAAGCTAAAAGCCAAATTCCCTGGGTTCAGTTTCTGGTTATATGATGGTGGACAAATTGCCTCAGCTTTCTCGCCCATAAAGTGGGGACAGTGATAGTAGCCATCTGGTTGAGTTGCTGTGAGAATCCCTGGAGTTCATGAGTGTTAAGCTCTGAAAACAGTGATTGGCACCTAAGGGCGATATAAATATTAGCTGTAATTTTTAGACAGTAAAACAAAACACCTGCCTATTGTTATACACGGTCTCATCTTTTGCTCTTGACAAGAGAACACCTTTGTCCATCTCCACAGTTTTAGTCTTTCACACTCAATCTCATCTTAGATTCCTCCTTTCAAACAAGAATGCTTCTCTTGCTTGTCTGTTGGCCAAATCTGATCTCTCTCTCTCTCTCTCTCTCTCTCTCTCTCTCTCTCTCTCTCTCTCTCTCCCTCTCTCTCTCTCTTTTAGTTAGAATGTTATAATATGTTAGGGCCAGAAAATGGCTCAAGGCTCATTCCTTTGGATATCAGTGCCTCTGTGTTTCCTGTCACTCTAGAATTAGCCATAGCACCTGAGAAGACCTTTAGACAGCTATCAGAAAATACACTCAAACTCTTAAAATCCTTCTCTTAAAATCAACCTCTTTAATTTTATTTTTCAGAGTACAGATGATTGCTATTATTTTGAAATGGAAAAGAAAAGAAAAATTTTGTGTCAAGATCATTGTTGACAGGACTGTGTATAAAGAAACTATATATATATATATATATATATATATATATATATATCCCCGGGAGAGAGCTCAAGTGAGAAACCAGTTGTCTGATTTGCTGCCTGCTCACTTGCCACTGCTTCCATGGCAAAGGTCCGAAGTGGGCAGAGGTCTCCGGGTGTAGCAGGAGCCAACACCCTGGCTTCTGTCCATGACTGCAGACTCCATTACAGGAAGCAGTTGCTTTAGTTCCCAGGCCTCAGCTGCCTCAGTCACTTATGTCAGCTGTACAACCACGCCTGCATCAAAGCAGGGACCTGGTCTAGGTGGCGGTGTGAGGTCCAACCCAACTCGTAGGTCCATGACTCAGCTTACTTCTTCACCGTGAGAGCATTGTAAACTCTCATACCAATTGTAGCATCTTTAAATTCCAGCACTCCAACAAGGAAATCTCCTGCTATGGGCTTTCTTCAGGATGTACTAGTATTTGCCTCCATATATGGGTCTGGACAGCCTCTTGAACAAATCACATTTTGTCCTCCTACCATAATCTTTCTATTTTTAAAAAAATATTTTTTTATTGATTTTCCACAGAGAGGAAGGGAGAGGGATAGAGAGCTAGAAACATCGATAAGAGAGAAACATCAACCAGCTGCCTCCTGCACACCTCTACCTGGGGATGTGCCCACAACCAATGTACATGCTCTATGCACTGAGACAAACCGGTTTCGGCCATAATCTTTCTAAATGCCATTTGGATCATGCTATTTGCCTGCATAAAAATCTTTCAATTGCCCTTCCTTGTGTATGGGGTAATATAACTATTTGCATGGCATCCCTGACCCTTCACAGTGGGCACAGGGGGTTCCACTGCTCCATAGGTACCCCGGACTCTGGCTCTAACAAACCCAGTCTTGTTGCTGTCTTCTCTCTTCCCCATGTTTTATTTTTGTCAGGATTGCATCCTCTGAAGTTAATGTGCTTCTGTTGCTTTCTCTGGTGGTTAATCCTTCTCTTCCTGTAAGCCTATCCTGAACCTCTAGGGCGGACTAGATGACCCTCCTCTGTACCCATCTGACCCTCATTGTTTCCAAGTGTGGCAATGGCTGTACCATGTTTTACCTGCATTTTCATGTTCATGTTGAATCTTCTAAGGACAGGGACTAGAACTTTCATTTAAAATACACACACACACACAAACACACACACACACACACACACACACACACACACACACACACACACACACTTCAGACAGGAGGGGAGAGGGAGAGAGAGATAGAAACATCAATAATGAGAGGGAATCATTGATTGGCTGCCTCCTGCATGCCCCCTCCTGGGGACTGAGCCCATAACCTGGCCATGTGCCCTGACCAGGAATTGACACTCAGCCACTGAGCCCCACCAGCCAGGCTGGAGCTGTCATTTGTGGTAACTCCAGCACCCAGATCCAGAGCCTTTGGTAACAGGGTCAATAAATATTTACTGAATAACCTAAATAAAGTCCACATTTGACAAGCTTCCCCATATGGCAATTAGGGAAATGATAAACCTAGAGATTATAATTCGGTTTGTAGCTGGCAGAAAACTGTTCCCAAAGAATCTGGAGAGAGCAGGCCTCAATCAGACAATAATGCATGGTGGTTGGTAAGAATTAGAAAGGGAGCGAGGTGAGATGCAGAGGCTGCTGAACCGGAGAAGGACTTCTTCCGTGGGTGACACACCCAAATGATTCAGCCTTGAAACTGACGAGATGTAAATTATGCTTTTTGGACTAAGAAACTCATTCAACTAATGAAAGTTGTGAGAGGAAACTCAAAATGAGCCAAGAGAGTGATGGAAATGACTTAAAATTATTATTATTTTTTTACTATTATTTTTATTATTACTATTATTATTATTAAATAGAGGCAGGTGCACAAAAATTCATGCACTCAGAGGTGGAGGGGAGTCTCTCAGCCCAGCCTGCACACTTTCACAGTCCGGGACCCCTTGGGTAAGGTCTGGTCCCATTGCAGCATGGCTCTGGTTCCCCAGGCCTATGGGCTGCGGGGGAGGGACCAAGAGGCCAGTCCGATCACAGCATGGCGCCGGTTCCCAGGAGCCTGTGGGAGCCAGGAAGACCCAAGATTCCCAGATTGCAACATGGCTCTGGTTCCCCAGAGCCTGAGGGCAGGGGGAGAGCCCAAGAAGCCAGTCTGATAGCAGCATGGCGCAGGCTCCTGGAGCCTGTGGGCCATGGTAGGGACCAAGAGGCAGGCCAGTCTGATGGCAACATGGCTTTAGTTCCCTGGAGCCTGCAGCCAAGGGGAGGGACCCAGAGGCCAGTCCCATGGCAGCGTGGCTGCGTTCCCCCAGCTCCCTCCTGATGCCGCATTGCAGATGGCTGGGGCCCACCGCTCCCTCCGGCTGTTGCACTGGGAGTGGCCAGGATCCGGCACTGACTCCCGCCATGCCGGGACCCTAGCCTGGTGTTTGGTTGTCCATCTGGACATTCAGGTCATGACAGTCCCTGGCTCTTTATATATTAGGATTCCTATTTATTGAACACCTCCTACCTATTGAGCATTTTCATTAGATGCTTTACATTCATAACCTTTAATTAACCCCCACAACATCTCTATGAAGTAGGTGATATTCGCCCTGTTCTGTGAGTGCAGAGACTGAGGCTCACGGAGGTTAAACAACCTGCCTGAGGCCACACAGCATGGAGGACTCAGCACTGACTAGGTCCCTCCGAAGGCCATGGATCAGAAGAGGGGTGGCTTCGTTTATTCTGGACAGTCACATTGTAGGGGAAGATGAGCTCATCCTAAGTGCCTCTCTATAATAATAAAAGTATAATATACTAATTAGACCAGACAGCCAAATGATCTTCTGTAAATCATTCCGGACATCCTTCCAGATGAATTTGCGATGGTGGGGGCCAAGGCAGAGGGCGTTAGGGGATGATCAGGCAAGCAGACAAGAGGTTAGGGTTGATCAGGTAGCCAGAGTGATTAGGGGTGATCAGGCAGGCAGGTGAGTGGTTAGGAGTGATCAGGCAGGCAGGCAAGTGGTTAGGGGTGATCAGGCAGGCATGCAGAGTGGTTAGGGCTATCAGGCAGGTAGCCAGTGGTTAGGAGTCAGCGGTCCTGGATTGTGAGAGGGATGTCTGACTGCCACTTTAGGCCTGATCCCACTTTAGGCCTGATCCCACTTTAGGCCTGCAGGATTGGGCCTAAACTGGCAGTCAGATATCCCCTGAGGGGTTCCAGATTGTGAGAGGGTTCAGGCCAACCTGAGATACCTCCCTATTCCCCATGCATGAATTTTGTGCACTAGGCCTCTAGTTTTAATATGGTCATGGGCAAACTGGAGCACATACTGAGAGAGGAGGCCGGTATGCAGAGGTGACAATTCATCACATCCTCATCTTCTCAGATTTCTCAATCAACTGAGGAGCATGTAAAGCAGTCAGACACATAGAAACCTAATATCAGCTTTTTCAGAGGAAACTTGAGCTGTGGTTAAACAGACGTGCGAAGCCCATACCCGCAACCCAAGCAGTATGTGTAGCTGCCAGAACCACAGGCTTCTGCCCAGAAAGGGCTGAGTCTGCCCAGTAGACTTACCACAGGAGGAAAATTGCACTCGGAAAGCAAGCAGTTCTCAAGGGGAGGGTCCTGTTTGGACTTAGCTACCCATGCACAGCGATGTCCCTTGAATTCATCAATCAGGCAAGCCTGATTGATTTAGTGTGAGTCTAAATCTCCTCAGAAAAACCTGGAGCCGGGGCATGAAGCCATGACTCTTAACACTGGCCAGATGCTGACTGACCAGCGGAACCAATTGGGTAAGAAGACTGGTGTGATGGTTAATTTTATGTGTCAAGTTGGCTGGGTGGTGGTGCCCAGATGTTTGGTCAAACACCAGTGTAGAAGCTGCTGCAGAGGCGCTTTTTAGATGCGATGAAGATGGAGATCAGAAGACTCTGCATGAAGCAGATTGTCCTCCATAAGGTGGGTGGACCTCATCCAATCATTTGAAGGCCTTAAGAAAAAGATTGAGGTGTTTTTTTTGAAGAAGAAGAAATTCTTAAGTTTGCAACATGAACTCTTACCTGAATTTCTAGACTGCCAGCTGGCCTGGTAGATTTCCAGACTTGCTAGCCCCCACAATTGTGCAAACCAATTGATCTTTCGATCTGTCCCCCACTTTTCTCCCCCTCTCCCTTCCTTCTTCCTCTTCCTCTCCTTCTAAAATATTCTGTTTCCTAGAGAACCCTACTAACACAACTGGGAGTGTTGAATCTGCAACTGAGAAATTAGAGTGGTAGCCAAGAAAGCCATGTTTCTGATGGGTTCTCCTAGGACAATAGAGGGCTGATCCAGTCTGTCCCATAAGTGTGGACTGTTTTGAGATGCTTTAAGCATCTGAAATAGTTTAAATAAAGCTGATGGACCTTGCAGCGGTGCTATAGAAAAAATGCTCATGTTATGAGAACGCTAACTCTGATGGCTGGGTGCTAGTGGTACCTCAGACTATTTTAAGGGCAGTGACATTATCTTAAGCTTCTATTAAATCATTACTATAATGTTTTTTCACTTTTTAACAATTGTGAGGTTCTTTCATATATATATTTCTTTATTAGTTTTCCCATAGTGCCTAGCACACAACTAGACAATTATAGAATTGAGTTAAAAGTGTAATAATGGCAAATGAAGAACCAAATTTCAACTTTAAATTAACCTGTATTTCTCTATTTTCTCCAAAGTGCTTTGTCCCTATGCATTTCTTTTTTAAAATACTCAGTTTGTGTGACCAGCATATTTGCAATGTCCTATTATTACTTGGTTATTTAATTATAAATTAAAATGCATAGCTCACAGGATTTCTGACCAGAACTAAGCAAGAAATTAAGATTCAAATGAGACTATAACCTAATTTGTAAATAACATTTCTCTGAAGTCAATTATCTTATTTTCAGAGGAAACACAATTGGAAGGAGAAATCTGTTAAATTCATCCAAAAGAATAAAAGAGTTATTGAAATATAAAAAAGCACTGGCTCTTTAAATGTTAATGAACACCAGCTTTAAAATTTCTAAAGAAGAGGATTTTGTTTTTAGTTTTTCTCTTCCAGTAAAACAATAATATACTGCCCCCTTCCTGGGAAAGGGACATGGGCTGAAATCTGAGATTTGATCTGAAAGTTTTGAGACAATTCTATTCCCTTCCCCTCTTCTCACCTTTTTCTCATTGAATTATCCTGTCAACATTCTTGGCTTTGTCAGTGTCGGTACAGCCCCCATGTCATGCCCAGCTGCTTTGCTCAGCCCTCTATGAGGGGCAGAGGTGCCCTGACACCATGCAGATCATCTTGCAGGGCAGAGAACAAGAACCTGAGCAGAAGATGTCACAGGAAGGCAGAGGCTGAGGGGATTAACAAACCCTGTTCTTGATAGTTCATGTCAAAACGATTCTAGAAAATTCGCCCAAAGCACTGAGATGACAGATGTCATTTTTTTTTTTTTTTTTTTTTAGCAAGGGGTGCTCAGCCCTACAGCACGGTGAAGCATGGAATCATGGTGGAGCCAAGGTTTCCTCAGACATAGTTTACAGCAAAGTTTTTTCCAACTGTGGTCCCTGGATCCACATGGAAGCATCAGCACCCCTTGGGAATTTGTCCAAAATGCACATTCTTGGGCACTGCCCAAGACTGACAGAATCAGAAACTCTAAGGAAGGGGTCCAGAGATTCTAATGCATACTCCAGTTTGAGAACTACGTACTGCTGCTCACACCCCCAGATCCATGAGCATTTGGTATTTTCAAAATAAGATGAAAATCACATTTTTTTATGGAGTATTTTCTCAGTAAACAGGGTTCTGGTCACTCAAAACACAGTGAATGGGTGCACTCGCGCGCCTGCAGTGTTTGGGGCTACAGGTGATCCTCAGAAGGTCCCGTTCAGAGATCTCCGGGCTCCTGACTGCAGTGACCCAGGAAACAGAGGCAGAGGCGGTCTCCATGGACTGTCTCCATCAGTTTGTGCACCTGCATTCCCGGGAGTCTTCACTCTGGATCCCCAGGGCTTTGTAGAGCAAGAATGGGCCCAGCTTAGACCTCAGGGTTTTCTGGCTGAGGGCAAGATGGGCAGCCTGCCCCTGCGTGGCTGGGACTGGGTGCCCTGTGTACTTCTGCCCCCTCCTGTTGGGAAAAACTAAGCTGTGTTTGACCTCTTTTGAGCTGTGTGACCTGGGCCAGGGCCTAACCTCTTTGGGCCTTCTGGGCCTTTGATCAGATGCATGGCCATTCGGGGGAGGGGAGCCATGATGGTGGTGACCTCAGAGGCCTCTTCACTCCCCTTCTCCCCTTCACTTCCTGTTGTGCATGGAGGACTTCAGCAGGAGGTATCTTTCCACCAAGGACCTGCCCTCCCAGAAAAACAAGAGTTTATAAAACGAGTGATTTCTAGGTTCCCTTCCAGCTCAAACAGTCAACAGGCAGGCCTTGGCTCCGTGTCCTCCCTTTGAAGCCCTGTGGTGATAGGTTTTATATGTTGTTCAAAGGCTGCAACCGTCTCTGAAGATTTGTTTTCTGGTGGTGGGCTTAGCAACTCTTTTTTTTTTCCCCTCAAACCTATTTTCCTTTACAAAGAACAAATGCCCCTCCGTACAATTTGCTCTGAGATTACTAGACGGCTCTCAACTTAAACATTACCAAAAGCTATAATTTAGAAATTCTTTTATCTATCCCAAGCTAATAGTTTTGCATGTCCTTATATTGTTTTCATCTGTTTCCTCAAGCCCCCCTCCCATTCAGTTATTGTCCCTGGAATATGTACTGGCTTGTTTAATTTCAGTGCTGAATTTGGGATATGAAAAAGATTACTCTGAATTACTAGGATGTCACTTATTCATTGAAATGTAATATTTGAATGGGGACCTCCTGTGCTACAGAACAGCGTGCTCTTTGTGAGGAGGACATTACTGAAGGTTGCGGAGATGAGAATCCTGAATTAAATAGAATCTGCTTCTAACACAATGCAGGAATGTGCTAGCCTTCAGCGTCTCCAGACCAATTTCTCAAATACTTCTTCACTGTGAAACTTTCACCCTGGCCTGGTAGCCAACCAGTTTTTCTCCAACTCAATGGAACCCGTTAGGCACCTTCTAAAATAGTCACCACGGGGCCTACGGGAGATTTCCCTCCCAAGGAGATTATGCCTATTGAGTTGAGTTGGGTTGATGGTGCATTTTCCCTCTTGTTGGCCTAGAGACAGCAAAATCCTGTCTCATCACCAGGTCAAATGACGGCCCAAACGACTTTTTAAAGTGATACAATGCCCTTAAAGAATAGAAAAATAAATCCTCAGTCAAGCAAAACCGAGAAGAAAAATACCCCATCTCAGTGAATTTCTTGCTTTGACAATAAAATAACCTACCTCGACTTTCCCCGTATTGCTCTGTGTCACCTGGCAAGTCAGGTGTTGGACTTGCATAGCTTGGGATGTTGTCATGGGGCCCAGTCACCAAATGCTGCTTGGTTAGGACTGCAGGATAATGCAGTTGAATGATTTGTGGGGCTCAGTGCCCAGTGGAAATAGGGGACCCATGTTAAAAAATGGTTAAGGATTTCAAGATGGTGGCAGCAGAGCAGTCCATCGAGATGGTGCCCTAACTGCACGGGCACACCCTGTGTCGCCCTGGTTCAAGGAGAGACCCGGTTCAGGAGGAGGAAGCATCCATTTTCTTCCTTCCCTTCCTCCACCCCGAGTCACTTAGGTGTGTCCGTGTCCCAGAGGTCTGCATCCGCTGCTCATCGCTGCCTCCCTCCTTTCCACATTCGCTCTAAGCAGCGAATCTAAGACCATCTCTAAGCAGCAGGTAGATGGGCCTGCCAAGCGGGTCACGTTGCCAATGAGTCCTCCCTCAAAGGCCTGATGAAAGTCGTCATAGGGGGAACTAGGAGAGGCAGTCTCTGGGCTCCCCACCAAGGCTGCTCTGCTCCCTCAACTTGCAGATCCTCAACTCCAACTCCAGTCATGGAGTTGTGTCTCTGTTTAGTCTGACAAAATCCTTTTAATTCTCTTAAATGTTCCAGGCATTTTTTAGCTTTTTTCAAATAATTGTTACCAACACTTGCCAACATGCCTTAGATCTTTTCTTTTCTTTACTGTAAATACGATCCTTAGTCTCCAGCAGCAATATTATGGCTATTCGTAGCAGCAAAATCTCCAGTTATATGGTTTTTTAAATCTGAATGTTCTCAAAAAATTTCAAGTCTCACTCCATTGGTGTTTGTGTAATTGTTCTAATAGAATGAATTTCTTTTATAAAGGAAGGCCGATACCTATTCATAATCTCTTCTTTAAAAGGTTACCTGCCATCTCCACTCCCAATGGTATTATGGGTTTCTGATCATACAAAAAAAAGATGGATTTTGTGACATTTTAAACTGAAACTCACCATTGGCCTAGGGGTAACTTTGCCCAAAATGGGATTTGCTGCCTCTAAACCAAAGTGCTATGTATCCTGCAAACTGGAGGTCTTCAGAGGAGAGGGGTGAGAGGCACTTTTATAGAATATCACTGCCAGTGGTAGTCACCACCAGGCAATGAAGTTTAATTCATAAATCAAGTTCCGGACTTCCAAATGACCTTGACAAAGAGAAATGGTCAGATGCATTGGACATGTAAATCAAATGCCAGCTCTGTGCGACTGGTTGTCTGTGTTCTGTTCAATGCTGCCACTTGTCTGGGGGTACACTTGGAATTCCATTTCTGCAAGTGGGGTCCACCTCTTTATGGGCTCTACTTCTTGCTGACAAGCTGAGTGTGGTACTAGCTGGAGTCCCAGCAGAAGATTCAGAAGACACGAGTCGCCTTTTCTAGTACTTTCTTTGCCCTTTAACTTTTCTGTGACTTTGGCCAGATAATGCTGATTTCCACTTTAAAAATGATAATTGCCATGGGTGTATAGGTCAGTTGGTTAGAGCATTGTTCCATACACCAACAGGTTTCGGGTTAGATTCCTAGTCAGGGCACATACCAAGGTTGCAGGTTTGATCCCTGAGTCAGGATGGGTATGGAAGACAAATGGGAGGCAACTGATAGATGTTTCTCTCTCACATAGATGTTTCTCTCCCTCCTTTCCTCTCTAAAAATCAATAAAAATATATTCCTGAATGAAAATGAAAACAAAAAAGAAACAATTGATAATTATACCTGCCAAAATGGACCATTTTTTCTTTGCAGGGAGGTGAGTTGCATGGATGGAGGAAATATCTGTGAGTCATTTACAAATATTTGAATGAAAGTTTTTCATTGAATTTTATTTCCCTCCCATGTAGATCTTCTTATTGGATTTTTCATGACTCCTTTGTTCTTTTGAAGTATAAGACAGTAGGAGTTACAGCTTTGAGCATTTTGCATATATGTGTTGTTTGTATGAGTATGTTGATGTGTAAACAATTGTGGACTTAGATTTTGGATTCATGGGAAATAAGGCACCTGGAAGCCTTCATCAATTTACCCACCTCCCTTGTGCTGCAGTTCTAAGTTCTGGTATAAGAGTGTTTAGCTCGCACCATTATTTGTTTTTCTTGGTTAGTGTGGCTCTTCTTTCTTGAGGTATTCCAGAGGCCACGGACCTGTGTGTCCAAGTAAAAAAAAAAGTAGTTGAGGCACCTCGCCTTTTATTTAGATTGTTTTCTCATGCCTAATAATTGTTATGCAACTTCTGTTCTGATTAACAACATAGTCTTATTCCTCTTCATGGAATAAGATTGGAAGGAAACAGCCCTTTCTGCATGGCTGTAAGTCAACCGGCAGCCTCCTGCCCATCTCTGGGTTCCCAGAACATCAATGCTCTTCAGAACTCTGCCGAGCACATTGCCTTCTGCCAGACTTCCCGTCACTCCATCACGCCACCAAATACGGTTTGCTAACGTGGGGCAGTTTCAGTTTGTCTAGCCAGAAAATAAATCTTTATTTCAAAGCTTTTCATCCTTCCCATGTTACTCTAAACACATGTTCACTGGGTTTCTGTAGGCTCATCCAATAATTTCTTACAGACTCCCTCCACTGCATAAGACCGTTCCCGCCTGTCTCCCTTGACATCTCTTTCGTAAGTTCTTTTCTGACTTAATCAAAATCCTTACTTCCTGGGAGAAAGGATAGTTTGGTGAAAAGAGCATGGGCTTTGGAGTTTTTAATGCCAGGATTGCCTACTCTTAGGACTCACTGTGGAAGCGTAAGCCATACCTTCGTCCCAGTTCTCATCATTGCAAATGGGAATGAATGATCAAGGGCACTTTTCCACAAAGGCATTGGGAGGTAACTACATGTTAAAGTTGTTTTGGGAAAATTTTGTTGTTGTATGTTGTTTCTATTCTCCTTTTTACTCTGATAGGTTTTTCCAATTCATGCAAATAATATGTAGCCTATTTGTAGTGTAAATTTAATTATTGACTCACAAAACATGTTTTGCCTTTATTCTGATGTTAATTGTTGGTGCCAACCCAGGTTCTGACCTTTAAATTTTTTTTTTAACCCAAGGAATTTAGAATCGGAAATAAAAGGAAAAAATATAAGGGAGAGACTTAAGTATAGTTCAAGTCTTAAAGTATGCTAATTAACACATCTGTTTGCCTTCGGAACATCTGGGAAAACAACTACGCACTAATTCTCTTAAAAATGATTTAAACATTTGTTGAAGATTCAGGTGTGTGATTTTAATTGCACAATTAATTAATTATCAGTGAGTCCCTTATTTCTTCCTAGTAATCAACATAATAAAACAATGTAGTGTAAATTGTGGCAAAAAAATAATAAATGTAAGTGTAGCTTTTATTTTTAATCTGAAAATCTGTTTAAACAATTTATTTTTTTTAAGTTAACTAGATTTTCTCCCCTTCCTCCTTTCTATTCTTCCATTCCCTCTCCTTCCCTCACTCTTCATCCTTCCTTTGGCTTATGTGAACAAAACACAATAATGAGAACAATGTTATATAAAAAAAAACTGAATTAAAAGTAATAAGCTGTAAAATGTTGAAAACAAAGGAATGGATAGCAAAGGCTAATCTGAGTTATGTCTATAAATTAATAGGTAAACAGGAGGGTGGAAATTGCTGGTATTATAAAGGATATATGTGTGTGAATGTGTGTGTGTGGTGGGGGGGTGCATGTTTATAAACAGTATGGCATATGCATGCCCACAGAAGGGTTCATTTCTTCTGACATTTTATTGGTAAAAATATTATTCTCTTAGTAATTATTTATTATCTTTTGAGATTAGCTATTTTCTTCTTGACTTTTACTAGACTTTGAGTAGGCTTATCAATTTGTAATTACGGTAATAAAATGTGGGCTTGATTGTCTTATAATCTTGTCAGTGATAAATACCATCACCCAAAGAGAACTACATCTCTGAAAATCACATCTACTCAGCTTCCAATGTACTGGTACCTGCAGGGGTCTCCAGTAGTCTCTCCTTTGGGTGAAGACTTCAAAGGTTTTTGGTGAAGTGCAAATATGCTCTTAGGAAGACTACATCATGACAAAATACTTATCTACTAGTAAGTGTACTGGAATAGGTATCTGGCACATTATGTGAAAGAATGGGCACAATTTAGTAAGTCTGTGGCTACAGGAAGTTCAGAGAGTAGGGACATGGCTGTCCAGTAAAAGCCAGTTCTTTCACTTTCAATGTGGGGACAGTCCAGGGCCCCAAGTCTCTCTGTAGGAGGAGGGTGCAGACAGGGCAGGACACTAGAGACAAATATCACGCTTCACAACGTGGCTTAGGGTGATGGTACTGAATAAACACATACATTCCAGTCGTGGCTAGAGGAGGAATGTAGTTTTAAGGCAGAGCTCTGGAACCATGCAATTCTACCTCCCTTGGTAATTAGCTGCATAACCCGAACAGTTACTTAAAATTTCTGAACTATTTTCTCATCTGCTGGATGTGCATGGAAGTATCTATTTTGCTGGGTTGCAATGATAATTAAAGGGACAATGTTTATAAAATACTTAATATCTAGCCTGCACTTAATAAGTATCAATAAACTATTTATTTACGGGAGTATCATACTGATATTTAACACTGTACCTCTTAATATATCTTCAATTTCAAGTTACAGAAAAATCTAATTCAAACATAACCATGAGTCCTGAAACCATAAAAGGACGTATTGGCGCCATGTAAATAGAAAGCAAAGTTGGGCAGGCCTTGGGGTTGGTTTGTTTCAGTGGTTTAGTAATATCGCCAAGGCTCCTGTAAACTTCCTTCTCTCGTCCTTCCTTTCTGGCGTTAATTTTATCCCAAGATTGGCATCTCTCTGTGGTTAGGAGATGGCCCACAAACACTTCCTGGGTCTAGATATTTTCCGCTCTGGAAAAAATTCTCAAAGGAGTGAGAAATCTCTTCCCAAGTTCCCTCTGTCTTTGTGATGCAACTTACTCATCCCAGACCCTGAAACTGTGACCAGGGCACGGGATTATATTGTTGAAGTTAGGTCTGAGTCACAAGCTCCGACATGCTTCCCCCCAAAAGCATAAGTCATAAAGGGAAGATGTGGATACCCAAGAAAGGGGCACAGGTGATGAGGAGGCAACCATGTGCCCACTGCAGTGTTGATAACATGTTAGGCACTGCCTGCAGATCCAATGGCTGGAGAAAGTTATTTCCCCTGTAGACTGCTTTGGAGGCGGTAAGGGGACTCAGAGATCAGTTAGATTCTGAGAGGCTTTATCACAGATCTTGTACACTGATCTCTTCCTAATGCTATAGTGGACCTCTTACCACCACAGAGCACTCTCTCTCTCTCTTTAGAGCTTCCTGCAATGTCACTTTAAAAATGTTTTTTTATTGATGTTAGAGAGAGAGAGAGGAAGAGATAGTCAGAGAAATAGAGAGAGTGTCAGAGAAAGAGAGTGAGAAACATCAGTGTGAGAGAGAAACATTGACTGGTTGCTTACTGTGTGCACTCCAACCAGAGATCAAACTTGCAACCTAAGCATGTGTCCTGAGCTGGAATTGAACCCATGACCTTTTAGGTGCACAGGACAACATTCAACCAACTGAACCACACTGGCCAGGGCTCCTGCAATGTCACTTTCTAACTTTACATCTGGGAAAGTTGGATGTCAGAGAGGGAAAGGGATTTCTGCAAAATTGCACAGCTGGTAAACTGGAACTTCCTCCTCTGCCTATTGCAATTTCCATCATTGAAAGCACCAGTAGAAACCCGGGGTAATGCTACCCGCGATGGAATCTTGTAAGAAAATGAACGACTGCTGTCATGTACATGAATATTCATTTCAACATTATTTACAATGACAGATTCTTAGACACAACCTAAATGCCCATGAAAGGGGAAATAGTAAATACATTGTATGTGTAAAATTAAAAAGAATGATGTAGGCTTATATGTGATGAGAACTTTCATCACCAAGCTTCAGGTTATGGGGAAAAAGCTATGATTAGAGGAACGTGGTATTATGCCCCTACGTGTGTGTGTGTGTGTGTGTGTGTGTGTGTGTGTGTGTAATAGTTACCTTAGGGAAAGAAATTAGGGATCTGATTAAAATAAAGGTATTTTTACTAATTGATGTTCAAAAACTGCCATATATTTTCACTAATTGATGTTTCAAAACTATCATTAACTTGGGTGGCAATCAAGGATGTGTTCTCTCTTAGTATTACTATCTTCATTTCTCTGAACTTCAGTTTCTCCACTGAAAAATAAAAATAATATTTATCACAGGAGATTGTTCTGCAGATTAGCTGGAACAAAGACCTGTGAACATGCTTTCTCAGCTCTCAAGAACTATCCTGTTGCTAGTGATTACTACGTCAAATTTTTCTTGATGATCAATTTTCTCTTCCCATCCCCCCACCACCTTTGTCTTTTTCTTCTTCTTTAAAAAAAAAATAGATGTTTTTAATTGATTTCAGAGAGGAAGGGAGAGGGAAAGAGAGATGGAAACATCAATGATGAGAATCATTGATTGTCTGCCTCTTGCACACCCCCTGCTGGGGACTGAGCCAACAACCTGGCACGTGCCCTTGACCTGAATGGAACCTGGGAACCTTTAGTCCACAGGCTGATGCTCTATTCACGGAGCCAAACCAGCTCGGGCCCTCCCACTGCCTTTAGAATGGAATGCTGAATAATCTCCTTAGAGTTTCTGTCCAGCCAGGAGCACTGAAATAAATTATAAACAGAGCCGAAACCGATTTGGCTCAGTGGTCTGCGGACTGAAAGGTCCCGGGTTCGATTCTGGTCAAGGTCATGTACCTTGGTTGCGGGCACATCCCCGGAAGGGGGTGTGCAGGGGGCAGCTGGTCAATGTTTCTCTCTCATCGACGTTTCTAGCTCTCTATCTCTCTCCCTTCCTCTCTGTAAAATATCAATAAAATATATTTTAAAAAAAGAATAAACAGAACACTTATACCCAATACCTCCCATGGCTGTGGTTACAATAGCACCCATGAATGCCAGTTTCCACTTCTTCATTGCTAATACAAAAGCGAAGTTCCCGTCTGCTTAAAATTTATAGATACCTATACACACATCCTGGATGCATTTTTTCCCCAAAATTTAACAAGGGCCAGGTGACACGGAGAAGCCAGAGATGAGGGTTTCCTAAGGGCTGCATCACATCCTCAAACCTGGGAGTGTAGGTTTGGTCCTTGACATCTCCAGGCATGCACAGAGGGCTCCAAATGTTAATGGGAGAAGCAGAGCAAGAGAGTTCTTGGAGCAAGAAAGACATCAACATTATTGATGAGAGCTTGGGAGGAGCAATAGATCATGAACCAACTTGGAATCTTCTTTCATAAAAAGACCACGGTCCACAGGCAGCAACCTTTTCCCCTCACCGACTCTCCCCCATGCACCCTCTCCCACAAACTTCGCTACTCACAACAAAACTTCACTATTAAAGAGCTGAAGTCAAATAATTCAGGTCTGAAAAAAAGAAACCTCTTGTTAGAACACAGACATCATTGACAATTAGCCAGGATTCCAAGAAGGAAAAAAAGAAAAAAAGAGGAGGCCCAGGCAAGGTAAACGCATTTGTGTTTATATAGTGTGTGATGTGTTTTGAAGTTTTCCCCGAGGAGAAAGGCCCTCTCTCCTACTTCAAAAGCCATTTTCATGTTTTTGAAATTACTAGAAATTATGGGCTAAACCCCCTTCACACGTAATTTATTTCACCCAGTATCTCATATTTTGTGATAACATGCAAATACCATATGTTGCACTTTCTCTTTATGGATGGAGGAGGGAAGGGGGGAGAACTGGCAGAATTATCACTAGGCACTGCAAAACCTCCCAGCGAAACCCACATTTACCATGGTGACGTTTACTGCTTATGGCAGGGCTGATCAAGTGCAGATTTCCCTGCTGCTGAGGCTAAATTGCAAGCTGCTCATAATGCCCTCAGATGCTGCCGGGTTTTCAGCCAATGGCAACCTCAGGGATGCTTCTCTCCCTCTCTGTTTCCTATTGCAGCGGAGCCCCCATGCCACCGCTGGCCCACCCTCTACGGGGTTTGAACTTGACTGACCTCACACGGCACTTCCCTTGAACAAACGTAGGCCCATCATTGGATGAGTTTCAAATGCTTAGACCAGAAATCCCAATATATTTCGAGGACCTTCCTTTTTATTTTTTTCTAAAAGGTATTTATTTTCTTATAGGAAATAGTCAATATTTAGGAGTATATAGTATTCATAAGACTGAAAGAGAGAGAAAGAGAGAGAGGGAGAGAGGGAGGGAGAGAGAGAGAGAGAGAGAGAGAGAGAGAGAGAGAGAGAGGAGAGGGAAACACACACACACACACACACACACACATACACACACACCTTATATTCTGCTATTCTATTTCATCTGAGGCAAAATGTTTTATGCCAGGCCAAGGGAGTCAAAAACACAAAGCTATTATTCAACTCATAGCTGCTTCAATCATTTCTCTACCAACAATGGTGAAAAGATGTGATTTTACAAGCAAACAGGAAGAAAAAGCCTGAACACACCCCGGGAGCGTGTTTAAGGAGTTGATTTATGTCTCATGCTGAGTCTTACACCTGCAGTTCAAGCAAAACCAACTCGGCTGCCCCAAAGAGTCTGGTTTATTAGGTATCAAGGAGTCGCAAGAAGCCATGTAATTAAAACCATAATTAACTGGAAAAGGAAAGTGCCACCTGAGTTCTGAGAGGCTGTCAATTTTATTTCCATTACAGCCCTCCTGGTTCTCCTCGCGGACACTTTCCCCCCCTTCCCTTTGGCTCGATAAGAAAACAATATATGCAGACACACCACCTACCTATATATTTTTGAATGTATTAAAATATGCATGAGGGGCCGCTTCTCATGGAAAAGGTCACGGGAGTTATTACATGTTGCAGGCTTTCCGAACCCACTTCTCCGTGGGAGGAACCTTGTGGAAATGCGCTCACGGCACTGTCCCCCCGGCCCCGCGCCTGCTGAGCCCTTGAACTCTGGCTAGTCTGCATGAAGAGGCACCCCAGATTTTGCCGTAGTGCAAAAGATGGAAATGTCTCAGGGATACTTTTCTTTCTTTCTTTTTAAAAAAATATCTTTTATTGATATTTTACAGAGAGGAAGGGAGAGAGAGAGTTAGAAACATCAATGAGAGAGAAACATCGACCAGCTGCCTCTTTTTTTTTTTTGAAAAGTATATAATTTAGGTTTTATTTTTGATATCACAATTATAAGTGTATGCTAGAATACAGGTCTGAAAAAATGGCCAGCTACCTCTTGCACACCCCCTACTGGGGATGTGCCCGCAACCAAGGTGCGTGCCCTTGACCGGAATCGAACCTGGGACCTTTCAGTCCGCAGACCGACTCTCTACCACTGAGCCAAATTGGTTTCGGCAGGGATACTTTTCATATCGATAATTTGTCGAATGATATTATTTGGGGTATCTTGGGTTATATAACAACATGTTAACTATCTAATTTCAATTGCTTCTTTTTTCTCTGCTGAGAGTGGCTACCAGAACGTCTAGAATTGCCCACATGGCTCACGGGATGACTGTCTTGGGCAGCGCTGTCCTGGAGGTTGGGTCCTGAATCCTGAACGGGTGGTGCGTTGGGAATGTCTTGTCATGTCTTTCCTGCCTCCCCAGGGCCGAGAGGGCTGGCTGCTGGGAGACATGGGAACCAGGGGGCTGGAACAGGCTTGAAGGCACGTGTTTGTGATTGCTGGATGGTTCAACCCAGTTCCTCAATAAAAAGGCCCCAAGGGAGGTTGAGCGAGCAGCGCAAATGGAAGTTTAAGGGTCCTTTCTGCTCTGGCTGCCCCTGGGCCAGCCCCGGTGGAAGGGCGGCGTGAAATACGTTAGCACCGGGGCACGGAGGGCCAGCAACTTGCAACGAAGGTCCTGAACGTGAGTTCAATACCAACACGTGCGCCTTACTTTGTGAATTCAAGTGCTGATCAAACAATCCCTCCAAAAAGGTCATTCCATTTACCACTAGATTCTGTAAACATCCGTCTCACGTTATTACACCATCTTTCCGAACCACATCCTCTGAGGGTAATAAAGAGCGTTTGTAATAAAGACGCAATTATGTAATCGTTTCAGAGGTGGCTAGGGATGGAAGCTTGTTGGTGCTTTCTACCAGAAACGGGCAAAATTTAGAACAGATCTCAGTCTTCCTCTTTCCCCTGAAAAGGCTTTCGAGGGGGAGTGGGGGGAGGTGGAGGCAGGTAGCAGAGATACAGTTTGGACACAGGAGCAAGTGTAGGCAACATGTTGTCTTGTGTGTGTGGTGTGTGTGTGTGTGTGTGTGTGTGTGTGTGTGACCAATAGAATAGTGACAAACCTATTGATGAACATTGACCAAGGAAGGTAAGAGACTGAAATCACCTTCCTTTGGGCAGACAGAAAACAAAACAACAAAAATAAAAATTTAGGTTCTCTTCCTCGCCCCAATCCTCCCCACGTCTGCCACAGCGGCGCGTTTTTAAGTTGCATTTGTTACCAGGCAGGGGTCTCTGGAATCTTCCAGTCAGGAACAAAAACATGTCGGTGCGTAATTTGGGGAAGTGAGCCTGAGGTACCCGGAGCAGATGACACGCGGGGCTTAGGTCCTGATTCAGCTACAAGCCAGCGGGGCACCCCAGGACCATCTGCGTCCTATAAATTACAGGAACGCCGGCACAGGCGGCTTGTAAATCACCGGCGAACTGGCTTCACCTTGTGACACACGACATGAACCCTGTTGTATATTCCAATAAACTCCCATAAACCATCTGATATAAACTCCGGATTATGTTTCTTTAGGGGTTGGAAGACTTAGGCTTCCCTTTGCCGGTCTGCTTTCCCTCCAACATGTGACTTGAATATACGCAGCGTGTTCCTTCCCTTCCCCATCCACCAGGCATGTGGTTATGTGTGTGTGTGTTTTTTTTCCAAGTCCAGAATGTTACTCGGTGGCTGACATGTGTAATTTGGTGAACCGTGAAGGGCCAGTTCCTTTCTTCTTCTTCTTCTTTAGCCTTCTTTAATAAACTTGTTTCTTTCAACACGACTGTGAATGTCAAAGTCTTGTGGTTACTCCGCGAGGAAAATACGATTTATAAACAGCAAATTAATGGGCCAAATTGTCAGTAACCTACTTCACTGAATATAAATAAACGTGAATCAGAGAGGGTCATATCGTTAATATGGCTTTGCTGGGTTTCTGGTAACCTACATGCCCGCCTTTCACAATGTGTGTGTGTGTGTGTGTGTGTGTGTGTGTGTGTGTGTGTGTGGCAAGAGCATAGGGAAGAAGAGACATTGGTTTAGAGATAGCATTCAATGCCATTGATGGCTCTTCCACAAATGGTTCTGGTTAGCACACGGCGTTACCCTATTCATGGAGTTCTTCCTCTATCTTTGGGGAAATCCTTTTTGAAGAGTCACCTCTTAAGACTTCTGAGAAAGTGGCACAGAAATACCCACGCATGAGTCCTTCACAGGCTCCATGCTCGGCTTCTCTTAAGAAAGATGGTGAAAGACATTTTTTCTTCCCTCTCCCTTTTATTTTTTAAATAAACAACTACATCAAATTCTAAATTTTTATGATGAAAGTATTTTTATTTGCTAAGAAAGTTCTTCCAGTTCATTGTCTTTGATGCAGCATTTAGTTTTTTGCTTCCTGTGACTTTTCATACATGTACAGGCATAAGCAAAAAGGATAGATCATTACTAGTTTGTGTGGAATTTAAACTGACATATGATGATTTAAAAAAAAATCTAATAACTTCATAAGGAGCTAAAAGATGAGATGATTCAGAATTAATTTTATTGGTCTGATGCATCCTGCTCAAATCTAGCCAAAAGTTATGTTTCATTTCCATGATCATTGCCTGAAAATTGATGATGATTATTATTTTAAAAAATATATATATTTTATTGATTTTTTACAGAGAGGAAGGGAGAGGGATAGAGAGCTAGAAACATCGATGAGAGAGAATCATCGATCTCTGCATGTACCGCAGACAGTACCGCAGGCATGTACCTTGGTTGCAAGTACCGCAACCAAGGTACATGCCCTTGACAGGAATCGAACCTTGGACCTTTTAGTCCGCAGGCCAACGCTCTATCCACTGAGCCAAACTTGTTCTGGCTTATTATTATTTTCTAGAGTAATTTTCCAGCCTACATAAAGCAAGCACAGTGCTTTTTTTTTTTAAAAAAAAATTATGATTGATTCAACATTTATAGAGAGTCCACGTACTCAATAGAAATTAGATAAATTTCTTCAAAGTTGTAGAAAATCCTTGAGATATAGGCAGCTAAATGCACATGGAGTTTAAATGTTCGGGTTCTGCTGAGAAAAATGCCCCTATAGCTGACTGTAATTTCCTTAGTGGAAAAGAGGTAAAATCAAATCTTGCTAAGACACACAGCAGTACTACTGTGAATTCAAAAACACAACTTCCAGGAACTTCTAAACACATGGTACCATTCTTTAATTAATGCAGTTTATCCTGTAATTTTAGGGATTTATTGATACTGGCAGAAACATTTGCAAATAACTTAGAAAATTTCATGACATATTATGCATCTCAAAGGATTTCATTCAGTTTTTCTTTTTCAACTGCAATCAATAATTTCTTTCAAAAATCTTAATATGCTGAGATGGAGTATAGTTAAAAGATTGTTGGAAATTCTAAAAAAAAGGACTTAAGGAAACAAATAGAACAAAGATGAACTTTGTAGCATTACAATTTTTTTCATTCACATAATTTTTGAACAAGTTCTGCCTCTGTTTTCTATTATACCTAAATAGTTCTCATTTTTATTCAACATCAAGAGATATTAATGTGGGTGCATCAAATCAGAGTTTGGGTTCTTTGAACCTATCAAACTATTTTTTTTTGCAAATATTTGGGGTTTGATAAAACCCAAAATGCATGCTAGAAGCACTTTTTCCATTAATTATTAAACCCATGTGCATTTTGAGGAAAATTTGATCCATATGGGTTCTGGTTCATTTATCCTTTACTCATCAAAATACTTTTTCTTAAAGTCCATGTCCAAGAAATGTTTTGAGTCCTATTAAGTTTTCTGAGCATTGCCAAGAACAAACGGAGTTGAACACTAAAAGATTCAAATGGGTTTGTAACCCTATACCTATGGAGCATTAATGGGTTCTAAACTTGGATTAAACACATGTTCTCATCCCTAATGGTTGGATGTACCTCCAGAGGGATGCTTGAGGCTTGCTACGGAAAGCAAAAGTCAGATGTATGTCAACAAAAGACACCAGAAAACCCCAAAGGCATCACAATTCATTAAAAGATTACACTGATTATATGTGTTCTGGGTACATAGATGTGGAGATGTTCCATAGAATTTGAACTGGAAGTTTAAGAGGCATTCCAAGTAGGTAATAAAACATGTATCCTCCTCTAAAATGTGAAATTCTAGTATTTAGATAGAAGTTACCAAATATTGGGACTTGGTTAAAAAATAATTATGGGAAACATGCAATAGTTCATTTACATGACATGACCCTGGGGATTTACTTTCAAATTCGATGAGAGTTAAGGATGTGGGTGGAGGTATAGATAGAGCAAGATAATTGTCAGTGCTGGACACTGGGCATATTGGTGTTTACTTTACTATTTTGTTTCCTTTAGGTGATGCATTGGACATCTCCTATGCCTACCACGCATGCTTAGGGTGCCCCTAACTCCTGAGGCAGTACCTGGCTTCAGCTGCACCATGTATCCCTCCTACCACCTGGTACATTGGTAGGAACCTCTGAAGTCCTTGTGATGCACAAACTTGCAAGTGTGAGGAAGTTAACACTCTCTGGGACCTCCTTTATTAAACTGGACATAAGCTGTTGAACAATTCTGAGGTACATCCATGGTCACTCAGAGGGTTCCTAGTGCAACCCCCAGTGTAATCAATTTGATAACACACCCTTAGATGGGTCTTCCTTTTCTTCCTTGTCACACTCTTTTTGGTCTCCCTCTCCTATTCCTTAGGAGTACTTTCTAAAAGAAACTGCCTGCATCAAGACCTTATGATAGCCCTAACTGGTTTGGCTCAGTGGATAGAGCGTCAGCCTGCAGACTGAAAGGTCCCAGGTTCAATTCTGGTCAAGGGCATGTACCTTGGTTGTGGGCACATCCCCAGTAGTGGGTGTGCAAGAGGCTGCTGATCCATGTTTCTCTCTTATCAATGTTTCTAATTCTCTATCCCTCTCCCTTTCTCTCTGTAAAAAGTCAATAAAATGTATATTAAAAAACACCTTATGATAATTTTAAAACATAACAGTACATGATAATTTCTAAAAACCACATAAGCCTTTGTCTCAGGCTAGCAAAGCTGTTTATGTTTGGGGCTTTGCATAGTAAAAAAGTTTTTATTTTAAAGGTTTTATTCTCTCTAAACCATAATAAAATGTAAATTTATTTAAAAATACACGAGTAAGCTCTTCTTTAACAGGTGGAATTTTATATTGTTCCTACTTTATGTCATATGGCCTTTTATTGATTATTCCATCATAATTCTCTTTCACAAAAATATGCCTCATAGAATGAGTTAGAAGAAATGTTTCTTCCTATTCTTCTTCTTCTTTTTTTGGGGGGGGGCAGTGAGGAAGTGTTTGTAAAGAATTGCTTCAGTTTGTTCTTAGGCAGATCAGTTTTATAGAAGGGGAGGAAATCCTGACCAATGTGGTCATATGGCACTTATTCCATATACCAGGCTTTTATATATTTATGTATATGTTCTACTTTTCTTATTACATCATGAAGTCATTCATCTATTAAATACTTATTTATTGAACACCTACTATGTGCTAGTGTTGTGGAAGTGGGGCGGGTACAACAGTGAACAACATGATCCATGCTTTTTTGGAGTTTACAATCTAGTGATGATGAAGGACAAGAACAAGTAAACAACAAACAAACCAATACTTACTGTTGGTGGGGATGATACATTATACACCTCTGAAACACCATCTTCTTTTTTTTTTATTTTAAATATATTTTATTGATATTTCACAGAGAGGAAGGGAGAGAGGTAGAGAGCTAGAAACATCGATGAGAGAGAAACATCGACCAGCTGCCTCTTGCACACCCCCTACCAGGGATGTGCCCGCAACCAATGTACATGCCCTTGACCGGAATCGAACCCGGGACCTTTCAGTCCGCAGACCGACGCTCTACCACTGAGCCAAACCGGTTTCGGCACACCATCTTCTTAATACCTGGTATAATGTCTTAAATTTAGCACACGATAAAGGTGGAATGATTTCTTTTCCTATGATTGCTGCTCTCTAATTTGGTTGGGAAGATTAGGCTATGCACACAGAGTGATGTGAGAATTATAGGAGATAAAACATATATGTTTTTTAGCTCTTCTACTATAGTATGGGTTCCTATATAATAAAAGGCTAACATGTAAATTGATGGAATGGTGGAACGACCAGTCGCTATAATATGCACTGACCACTAGGGGGCAGATGCTCAACACAAGAGCTGCTGCCTGATGGTCAGTGCACTCCTACAGAGGGAGTGCCGTTCAGCCAGAAGCTGGGCTCATGGCTGGCAAGTGCAGTGGCAGGAGCCTCTCCCACCTCTGCAGCAGTGCTAAGGATGTCTGACTGATAGATTGATGGCTTAGACCCGCTCCCTGCAGGCCATCAGTCTGACATCCCTCTCGGGCTCCCAGACTGCAAGAAGGTGCAGGCCGGGTTAGGGGACTCCCTCCCACAAGTGCATGGATTTTGTGCACTGAGCCTCTAGTATAATACATAAAGCTTGAAAGCCTCATTCTCAAAGCCTGATGTATAAAGGCAGAAAACAAACCATGTATCTTATCCACAAAGCTGTACATAGCATATTTATGTCTCTTACACCAGCATTTCTCAAACTGTCACATGAAGAAAAATCACCTGGGGATGCTTTTTATTTTTATTTTTATTTTTAAAAATACATTTTATTGACTTTTTACAGAGAGGAAGAGAGAGGGATAGAGAACTAGAAACATCGATCAGCTGCCTCTTGCACACCCCCTACTAGGGATGTGCCCTCAACCAAGCAAGGTACATGCCCTTGACCGGAATCGAATCCGGGACCCTTCAGTCCGCAGGCCGATGCTCTATCCACTGAGCCAAACTGGTTTCCGGCCTGGGGATGCTTTTTAAGTGCATATTTGATTCCACAGGTGTGAGGGTCCTCCATTTCTAGTAGACTTCCAGGTGCCACCTCTGCTGCTGGTCTGCAGACCAAACTTGAGCGTGTCTCCTTTTTGTCCAAAAGCAAATAACTAAGAGATAGCTGATGAACTCACAGAACACATTTTCTTCAGATTGTCCATTGCTACGAACTGTCTGTTAATGAGAAAGCCTAGGAAAATCATCAGTCTTCATGCAACCCACAGTATCCTAGGAGAGAACCGGCAGAGAGGGAATAAGGGAACTCTTATCTTCCTGAATGATGTCATTTATGTTGAAACTTAATTATAAGCGAACATCCATCTTTCCTGTCAAACAATGCAGTGTACACAGGCCAAATCATTTTTAATGTAAATAGAAATGGTTCTTGTGTGTAGCCGCTGGGGAGATGGTTAATGCGGGGAGCGGGGGGCAGGTCTGGGAAGCTAATTCTACTTTGTAAAGGGGGAAATTGCCTCAGTGCCTTGAGATTCTGCACCTATAAAGAAAAAAACAAACAAAACAAAATGTACATGTTGGTGATGGGCAATCACCGGTTTGCCAGTGTCCAAAATGCAGAGCTTTTTACTTTGAATTTTTGTTATTTTATGTGTGTTTTTCCGTCAGATATTCAACCTTTTCCTATCAGCATGCTGCCCTTTTTTTTTTATTTTTTTATTTTTATGGTTGCGTTTTCTGGCACATTTCTCTTCCCACAAACAGTTCTCTGGAGTTTTATGTATAAAGAAGCTTTAAGTAAAAGACCAATTTGCTAAAAACCAAAAATTATTCACGGAAACCAGGATACTTTGTTGTGAAACCAGAAAATATAGAAACCGTAAGCTCCTCTTATTGCTTACATAAACTCGTGTATTTGGGACTGTTGCGTAACTGAAATCATCCAATTTCAGATGCTCATAAAGTGCCTGATATCTGTGTGAATCTTGAAGGGGGGAAATAGACAAGCAGAGTCACATGGTGCATCGGGCGTAGGCCTAGCAGCAGGGAGTTGATTCCAGGGAAATAAGAGTGAGCATAACTAACCAACCATTGCAATTGGGATGCATGTATATGGCCCAAATTCGACACATTACAGGGAAAAATATTCTAGACAATTTTGGAACAGAGTTCTAAAGTCAGCTTTCATTAACATGTATTTTTTTATGCCTCCTAATATGCTCGGGACTGTATCAGTAATGTGAAAGGCTATAAAAAGGTACAGGGCATTGTTCCTACATTCAGGAAACTATACATAAGGCCTAGTAAGTACCCAAAAAATCACTAATGTTGTAAGGTAGTGTTTATTTTGCAAAGGGGTTTGGGGGATGGGGGAGGAAGAGAGAGAAAAAGGGAATTCCCTTGTCTGTGATCCTAGAGAATATTTCTAGGAAATATGTGATAGGAAATTAGAGATTAGAGTTGAATCATCCTGCCTAAACCAATGCAGTGCAGGCTCTGCCCCAGGCCCAGGCTTTAGAGAGTGTCTCGCTGACTGTCCTCGGTGGTGCCCTCCCAATGGGACAAGGGTCTGTGGGGCCAAGTGCATGTGTTACATAGACCCCATGTTCTCTCCTTCAATGTGAACTTGAAACCCAGGAATTGCCCGCTACAGTGACCCTGTGCTTGTTTCCAGGGCTGTGGGTGCGGATACCTGGCTGCTATGGAGCACACTTAGGCCTCCTCACTGGCCTTCAGCTGCAGGGCCAACACCATGAGCCCATAGGCCACCTCAGGCTAGGCACTCCCTCGACAATGCCTGAATGAGTGCCGGAGGCCATGTGGAGGGAGCTCTGTGCTTCTGACAAGGTAAGATTTTGTATTGCTCAGGGTTTACCTAAGTGCCTCTCTCTTCTCTTCTCTTCTCTTCTCTTCTCTTCTCTTCTCTTCTCTTCTCTTCTCTTCTCTTCTCTTCTCTTCTCTTCTCTTCTCTTCTCTTCTCTTCTCTTCTCTTCTCTTCTCTTCTCTTCTCTTCTCTTCTCTTCCCTTCCCTTCCCTTCCCTTCCCTTCCCTTCCCTTCCCTTCCCTTCCCTTCCCTTCCCTTCCCTTCCCTTCCCTCCTCTCCTCTCCTCTCCTCTCCTCTCCTCTCCTCTCCTCTCCTCTCCTCTCCTCTCCTCTCCTCTCCTCTCCTCTTCTCTCTCTCTCTCTCTCTCTCTCTCTCTCTCTCTCTCTCTCTATATATATATATATATATATATATATATCCAAGTTTTGATTGAAAATTTGAATCAGAACTCAACCTTGGGACCCTTAGTTCAGTATCCTTTTCCTGTCTCACATCTTATTAACTGTATATTTTCATTTCCCCCTCGACATATTCAATTTTTGTGTGTTTTTTTCCCTCCTAGAATAAACACTAAGTTAGGAAAAAGAACTAGAATAACTGACTTTCCATCAACTCCGACCATTTCTCTCAAACCCAAAATACCATTTCTTCCTCCCCGTTTTTAGTTCGGAGAGAGTCAGAGAGGGAAGAAAATAAGAAGGAAAGGGGCTGAGAGAAAGAGGAGCAAAGAGAAAAGTTTCCTCTGAAACTGGTTGTTTCTACCAAGGCATAGAGTAGAATGGCTCGATGAAGCAGGAAAGAAAGATATACTTATATCTATCTGTCTATCTATCTATCTATCTATCTATCTATCTATCTATCTATCATCTATCTATCTATCATCTATCTACCTACCTATCTATCTATCCATCCATCCTTCCATATGGCTCTTCATCTTGGCTACTTCTAACCTCCAGAACTGATGTAGAATTAAGATAATTTCCTTCTTAACCCAATGCCTGGAGCAGAAACCAGCAGCCAGCGGTCCATACTTCATGTTGGGTGCATGTTGTCTGACATGGTTTTGTGGTTTGGGAAAAAACTTCTTCCTCAATGACTTTCTGAATGTGACTTTCTGAAAGAAAAAGCTCCAATTGTTTCCACAGTGGCCCTGTTGCTGGCACCAGTGCCCACACCAGTGCCAGCTGCCAATGAACTTGGTGAGTAGGTGAGGAGTTGATGGAAATTAGACTTCCTTTGTGTTCTATTTGTTATGTTTCTATAATTGCGGGTTGTGTGGCAGGAGCTACTGTTTGGTTTTCATTACCCCGTTTTTGTATCTGTTGGGTTTCTAGTTGAAAATGTCCTTCTTCTCTTGCTATGAATCTATAAAATCCAAAGTTGATATTCTCTTCATAGAAATGGGCTTTCTCCAGTATTGTCAAGTTGGTCTTGTGATAGAAGACACTGTTTTTAGGAGGACAAACAACCCAGCTAACATTCAAATTTTTTTTAGTCTAGATCTCCTAGACCAGTGGTCGGCAAACTCATTAGTCAACAGAGCCAATTAACAACAGTACAATGATTGAAATTTCTTTTGAGAGCCGAAAACTGACTTCTGCACATGGGCCACGAAGTTTCAATCGCACTGTACCTGTGCCTGCACGTGGTATTGTGTGGAAGAGCCACAGTCAAGGAGCCAAAGAGCCGCATGTGGCTTGAGTGCCGCAGTTTGCCAACCACTGTCCTAGACCCATGAGATGGAAACATCCTTTCTAGTTCCACTGGAGGTCTCATCAACCCACCTCTTCTCTCCATTCTACTCCCTGCTTGGTGTTGCTCTGGATCTGAGGGTTTGTGTCTATGGAGTCAGAGTGGGAGAAGGAGGAGAATAGCAAGTTGAGAGGGATTGGATGGAGGAAAATTTAAGTTGACCTTGGTCTATTATGACAAGGAAGTCAGACTAACAGGAAAATAATTTAGCAGGAGGAAGAAGTCATGTCCTCCCTTCTCTCAGAAGTCTGTGCTTCCTTTTCCACATGCATTCTCTCCCCCCCCCCAGGCTCTTCAGTTACCTCCACTTTTGGAGTATCCTACTGCTCTGAGGTCTAAGCATTCTGGGTACCTTTCCAACCCCAGACACCTATTTGTCATTTGTCTTCTTTCACTTGTTATTATACACATAGTCATGTTTCTGTCAAAGAAATGTAGTTACTTTACTCATGACACTTCCAATAAAAGTACTAGTTGCTTGAGGCAATGGCTGATTGCTTCCTCCTTTTTTTTACTGCTCTCAACACCTAGTACAGAACATTCCACACCTTATTAGCTAATAAGTGATGTTGATTGATGGGATTTACAGAAAATATGCATCAATTTCTAAACAATAAGGGAAACACCTTTCTTGCCTGAAACTTCACCTATAGAACTCAACAGCAATTGTGGTTCTGAAAGAAAAGCGATATTTGAAGAGAAAAACAGAGTGCAATTTTGGTTTTAAAAAAAGAAAAGGTAGTGGTGTGTACATAAAAGGACACGAGAAGCAGGACAGACTGATGGCCACATCTAAGATTCCAGTGGTGTGGTGCATTACTTTCTAGAAGCAGGGATCAGCAAACTATACTCCACTGGCCAAATATAGGTGGTCTTCAGTTTTTATAAAGTTTTATTAAAACAGAACCATGATCATTTGTTTAAATATTGTTCTGCTTTTATGCTACAGTGGCAGATCTGAATAGTTTCAACAGAGATATCACGGCCTGCACAGGTAAATAAATCAACCATCTGGCTCTTTAAGAAAAAGGTCGCTGATTCTACAGCAAGGACATTTGCCTAGTAACGCCGAAGGGCATTTCCACTGCCTGGAATTTGCTTCTCTTCTCTCCTTGCTGCCTACTTTAAATGCCAAAAAGAGGTTGTAGTAATGGTATTTCATGGACCTTAGTGCTCTCCGTTCTCTCCTAGAAAATCAAGCATTGTGAGGAAGAAAGGGGAGGGAGGTCAAAGCATAACCTTCCCATCCCCGGAGAACTCACAGAGTCTTGGCCCTGGTCCCCTGGCAAGTGGACCATGAAGGTGATGCTAAATAATATATTAAATACATCTTCCTTTTCTCTGGAAACAGCTTTTAAGGTATATCACTGCTCATACCCATTGCACATATATCTCATTAAAGGTTATATTGCTTTAAAATGAGCTTCTGGTTGAGATAATAGTATTGGATCAAGATTTAGTTTATGTTGAAACGGTTTGATTGGAATAGCATAGTATGTGGAAGCAAGAAAAAGGCCAAATGTGCTTACATTAGATGTAATTTAGTAAAAATGGAAAGTTCAGGCATTTCTGGCATATAGAGAACATTTATAGCATTTTAGCTTTTCACATTTATCTTTTAAAGTTCCGAGATACAACATTTTCTTTTCTTGGCTCCTTAAAAATAATGAATAATTTTGCTCCATACCCATAGCTTGAAATATTTTGGTATATGCTAATTCAGAAGATAAAATTTCTTTTGGAAGTGCTCACTTTAGTCTGTATATCGGAAATGCAAAGTCTGCTAGCTAGAATTCTAAAATTACCGGTACCATTGGGCTCATATTGTTAAATTGCTTCGAGAACCTTAATCCAGGGTCTGGAAGTAGTAACCATCCATTCAGAACATCAACCTCCAAGTGGGTTATGATATGTGAGTCTCTCCATCAGCCTCACACTTTTTCATCAGCATTAAACTTGTGCTCTCATAAGCATGAGAAGTTAGCCTGTTTGAATAGTCATGCCCCCCTCCCCCCTGCTTCCTTCTTGGGAGGCTTAGATTTTTGGGGGTGTTAAAAAAATCTATTTCAGTATCTATTGTCACCAAAATTTGTCTTTTTCTACTTCCAGGCAGTTGGTAGAATATTTCCTTGCTTTCTTTATGTTAGCAATGGCCTTTGCTTTGACCTCTGAAATAAGTTTTGAGTGTCACATCTGGTTGTAAGCTTTAAGAACCTGCACGCAAGTTGCCACTATCATTTTCTTTTTAATGCAGCCTTAACAATCAACAGCATTTCATAAAGTGTGGCCCCAGAGTGGCGAGGTCTGGAGGTGAATCCTCGGTCAACTTGTGCAAGATATATAGTCAGAGCAAGAAAAGACATCTTTGTGTTTTAACCCACTGGGATATGTGGTTTCTTTTGTTACTGCAGCATAACCTGCCCCTTCCTGATTGATTTGGTATGTCCTGGATGGCTTTTAAAAAAAATGATTTGAATTCTCCATAGTGAGGGTTGATTCTATGGAGAAACAATCAATTATTTTCCAAAGAGACTTATATGAATGTCTGGCATGGCATTTTAGTCAATGAGTTCACATTGCATGCCTCTGGGATGCAATGCACACTTGGACTGTCTGCTCAATTTTGTTGTTATTATTGTTCCCCATTTATGTTCTTCCCAAGGAAGAATACATTTGAAGGAATGCTTTAGAAATTGAATGTGTGAAAGGCAGTCCAGCTCTCAACCAGCATCCTTTGGAGAAAGCAACCTTAAGGAAGAAATGAATGGTATTAGGCCTGGGAGAAATACAGCTAGAAAGGAACAAGCTATTAGCAAACTGGGTTGCCTTTGGCATGGCATGGCATGGCATAACATAACGTAACGTAACATAACATAACATAACATAACATAACATAACATAACATAACACAAATATGGATTAGTGCTCTAGTCCAAGTTTTACTGCAAGAGGTACAGCTGATATGAGTAGAGCAGTAGCTGAAACAAAGGTTTAACCAGAAAAACACACTTTATGTGTACATGTGTGTATGTGTGTGTGTGTGTATGACAGACCACGTAATCCATTTCCATACTAATTTTTAAGCCCAAGCATTGTAATTTGTCACTTTTTATTTATTTTATTTTTATTTTTGTTAATCCTCACGCAAGGATACTCTTTCCATCAATCTCTAGATTACTACTCTAGAAGGGAGGGGGAGAGACACACAGAGAGATACATCGATGTGGGGGAGACACATCAATTGGTTGCCTCCTGCACATTCTCCGACCAGGGCAGGGGATTGAATCTGCAACCCAGGTACTTACCCTTTGCTGGAATTGAACTAGGGACCCTTCATGGAACCCATGGGCCGATGCTCTAACTACTGACAAGCTGGCTAGGGTACAATTTGTCACCTTTTAAAAACTCAGGGTGACCAAGCCTCTTCCCACATTCTTACAGATCATATACTTGAACAGTTTTAGCCGTAGTAGACTTAGAGAAAGCTCTCTTCATCTGTTTGTGGGCAAGGACCTCCTCCAAAGGCCTTCCGTTAGGTCTAGTCACTTTCAGACCCGTGAGAAAGCAGCTGCTGAAAGAATGAAGCCACTTAAACTGGTCAGTGTAGGTTTGTGCCTGGATGGAACAAAACCATGTTCTCTGCCTATTGTTACACCCATAGCCACATGCACATATTAACAGCAATAATAAAATATTGCTCCATTATCCCCAAAGCATCAGTCCCTGATAAGATAAAAGCTTTTTTCCCAGAGGGGTTGGTTGGTGCATGGGGGTGGGAGATTGGAAAGCAAGGAATGCATTAACCTCATGGTTCTGACAGAAACGGCCTCTTCTGTTATGAAGAAAATGCACACACTAAGCATGTGTGACTAGCGAAATCATAAGCGATCGGTTACCTTCTCACTCCACTTATCTCAGTTCTCAGGACTTGTAAGTGGTTGGAAAGCTGAAGACTGCTCCATGAGAAGTGGTCCACGAAATACATACAGTGAGTTATATTTTTTAAAAAGTTGAAGAAAGGCCATTGAGTTATTGGGTGAGTAGAAACTCAGAATACATCCCAGATCTCTACAGCATTCCTCGTGAAATCTGTACACTAGTCTCTCTTCTTGTCATGTCTTGAATGAAGCTATTACTTCTGGCTTATTTTTCTTTATTACCTTCCTCAATGATGGGTATATGCCACTTACATGTAAGCAAGGAAGGAGAATAATAAAATGAACAGTTGTGAACTCAGCACACAATTTACTCCTCCCAACACACATGCTTCCACCTCCTCCCAGCCTGGGGAGGAACTTTGTGTTGGACCTTGCTTGTTTTACTAAAAATCATTTTTGCCACCTGCACATGCACACGTACGTATATCCACATAGCGTATTGCTTGGTTTTCATGTTTTGTTTTGTTTTACCTTTTATAAAAATAATACACCTTGCATGGTCTGCTCAGACTTGCTATTTTTACTCAGTTTCCTAAGATACACCCACGTTGTTTATGAAATACCAGTCCATTTACTTTTCCTGCTTTATAACTTTCCATTATGTGACTGTAACAATTTGTTCATCCACTTTCCTGTTGATGGACATTTGAGTTGATTCCCTGTTGCTTTCTGGTGTGAATCAAACTGCTATGAATGTGTTTTGTTCATGTATCCTGGTACATATGGGCAAAATTTCTCTGAGTATTACCTTGGGCTGTTGTATAACTAAATATTGAACTTTACAACATACTACCATATTTTCCCCCATAGTTATACCAGTTTGCTTTACTGCCACCAGTATATATGAACACAATTTTTCATAGATTCACATTCTACAATCTTTGACATTGTAAAATGTCTTAATTTATGCCTGTCTAGTGTATGAACGGTCCTGATTTTCTTTTCCATGATTGCCAATGAGATTGAACATCTTTGCAAATATTTATTAGCAATTTATGTCACCCCTGGCAATTTTTTCTTTTTATTTTCTTTTAAACAAGCAAAGTAACCGTATATGCACTTCTCATTAGGAAAGAAAGAGAATTCAGTTGATTAAAGTCTTTTGTAATTAAATCCCCAATTGGTAGATGATAGATGACTAGAAACTGAGATGAGTGCAGGTGTTTCTCTCTGTGAAAACAGAGCTGTGTGCGATAGTGCCCAGGGAGATTCCTTTTATACTTTTATAAAAATCCTGAACTTTTATAATAATGTGTACCAAATAAGGAACAATGAACTTTAAATAAGACACATGATAGTTGGGGATTTTCCATATTCTCACATAGATCAGTCAGTATTTTGTGTTTGCAAGCAACAGAAACCCACCTTGGCTGGCTTACGCCCCAACAGATTATTCATAGTCATTCTGTTCACAATAGCACAAAACCTGGAATAAATGAAGTGTTCATGACCTCTTGTGTGAGGGAACCAACGAGAAAGCCCATGATCCAAAAGAAAAGGGGGCGTGGGTCCTTGGAGGAAAATAACAGTCTCCACACACCTTGACTCACGGAACTCTTCTTCCTGCGTTAGAAAGACTAAAAGAAGTTGCTGGTTCCCCCCAAAAGACAAACGATATTTGAATGGGGGAAAGTATGCTTTTTATATCACCTATCATGAGGAATTACAGCTGGATTATTTTTCCAACTACTCTAATTCCTTTTGGCTGAGGTTTTCCAGGCTAAGCTAATAATAGCCAATAAGATATGTTAATTTGCCGAAACCAGTTTGGCCCAGTGGTAGAGCGTCGGTCTGCGGACTGAAAGGTCCTGGGTTCGATTCCGGTCAAGGGCATGTACCTTGGTTGCAGGCACATCCCTGGTAGGGGGTGTGCAAGAGGCAGCTGGTTGATGTTTCTCTCTCATTGACTTTTCTAGCTCTCTCTCTTCCTCTCTGTAAAATATCAATAAAATATATATTTTTAAAAGATATGTTAATTTGTGTTAGGGTGTGAGCATAGAAATGACCTGGCTTAGGTGCCAGCTTGGACAGTGGTATTGGTGGCCTGGGGTCCCAATGATTTTCACTTCCCATCCTGGTAGTTGTGAACCCCTGGGGAACACTGTGTTATAACTTTGTTTTTCACTTAAAATATCTTGGTTTATAAACTGGGAGAGGGACTACAGCACCACTCACTAAGAGGATGGCCGGCTGCTGGGATTTCTTTGAACCTTGTCACTGAGGGGAGGGGAGGAGGGGGCATTTCAAAATCTTACCCCTCTGTCAAAGTTTGAGATTGGTTCTAATTTCAAGTAAACATTATATTTTGCATCTAAGCAAGTCAGATACAGAGTGCCTTAGTCCCCTAAAGGTCCCAAGAAGCCTAGGAGGAAGGAGGGGCTAGGATTGTGCCTTCCATTTACTGAGACACATGGCAGTGAAGGGAAGGGCTGCAGCCCTCTGAAACCCAAAAGAGGTGTGAGCCACCACAAGATGATATGTGCTTAGAATCATTTCACTCTAATTTTTATGTCCAGACAGAGACTCATCAAAGCATGACAAGAAAATTAAAATACATAAGCAACAATGGAATTTTACATTTGAGCAGTGTCAATAATAATAATAATTGCTATTATTTGTGGATTTCCCCTCCGTGTCTTACAAAATATTCTATGTGTCTTATTTCTGACCCTTATAACAATCATTTCAGTGGGTTTCTTTTTAAATTTTATTTCTATGTTACAGGTAAGAAAGCTGACGTTCAGATCAATTAAGTAACTTACAGAAGGTGGCACGTGATAGTGTTGGCATGATGTCACATTTGGAATTACAATGAGCTTTATGAACAAAACGGACTTTTGTGCACCTTTGACTTTCTCATGGGAGGAGAGATCCTGCATTTGAAAATACGCAGGATTTGACAACTATGCCCATTATTTCTGTGCGGGATTACATCCATACACCCCAGTGGTAATTGTTTGTGAAACAATTAGGATTAGAACTGTTTATTTTGAAATGGTGAAGGGAAATCATGGAACAGTGGATGCTTTCTCTGCATGATAAATACCTTTTGACATTTAGCCTCTCACTTGTAAAAATGGCGTTAGCTAACTCATTCTTGCTTCTTTTTAAAACGGTGTGGAGCCATAGAGGGACAATCAGATGAGGCCTATCTTTTGGCTGGATAGAAAGCAAAAAGAGGGGCTAGAAAATGTCAGCTTGTTTGGTGGAAGGGAGTTTGATGTTGGGATCTGTTGTGGCCTCTCATCTTGAGGTAGTACAAAATTTGACCCAATTGGATTAGCAGCATCATAATACTGTGTTATAGCTTTTTTTTTTCATGTCAAATATCTTGATTTATAAACTTTTAATCTTCTTAAATAAGTAGGAGTTTTATAATGCTCAACAGAACCATGATCATTTTCCTCCTAATTTATTATTTATTAGAGGCCCAGTGCATGGGTCATGCCTGGGTGGGGTCCCTTGGCAATCAGGGCCAATCAGGGCCATCCTGCCCATTCCTGACCAGGGCTGATCAGGGAGGACTGGAGCTGGGATGGGAGGGGGGAGAAACCCTAGAGGGTGGCTAGCCATGGAAGGTTGGCTGTGGGAGTGCACTGATCACCAGGGGCAGCTCCTGCATTGATCTGCCCTGTGGTGGTCAGGGCATGTCATAGCAACCAGTCGACCAGTTGTTGGGTCGATTAGTCATAACGGTCGCTTAGGCTTTTATACATATAGATTGGCCAACTTCACTCCCATTTGAGTTAACAGGCCTAGGTGTGCTGCTCCTCTGGTTGATCTGCCCTAGGCCCAAGCTCAGCGTTTTGTGCTGCCGCGATCTCTCAGCTCTCTCTTTAATCAGCAGGCTTGCACAGCTTGATCTTCCTTTTAAATTAGAATTTTTCTTCTTTCTTGGCTGCTGGCTGACTTTAGAAAGGAATGAGCATTCTCAGTGAGTAAATGTAGCTAACTCCCCAACCCTCACCCTCTTCCCACCCCAGCAATCATTAGTCAGAACATCTGTTCACCCTGCATTGGGAACTTGATAGAGCTCACACTGGGATTCTGGGCTAGGATCTTTTCAACATTAATTATTTACTAGACTGAAAGCATGAGAGAACTGTGTCCTCCACACAACTGTAATTCTGAAATTGAGCATAGGACTGATATCTATAAGGGCCTCCAAAATATTTGTTTGAATATTTACATGAGACATTAACTCACAATGCTTGGTAGAAAAGGGGAACCAGAAAGCCACATTTTGTCATAGAGATTTAGGCTTTGACATATCCCTCATTGGAAAAGAACCATGCCATTAATCTTTTCCTTATCGCATCATTTTTCTTATTCATTTGTCTTGTTACCTCTCTGAGGCAGTAGTGGGAGTTAGGCTCTTGAGTCAGACAGACTTGGGACAGATCCCAATATTTTTCTTCCTAGGTTGGTATCCTTGAGAAAGTTTCTCAAATATTCCAAGCCCCAACGTTTTCATCTCTAAAATGGGGAAAATAGTCACAACTAAGCTTAATACAGTACTTTGAAATAACATTTATAAAATATATTCAGCAAGTGCTCAGTGAATGATGGCTATAAGGATCATTATTTTCCAAGAAATAGCAAAACTGATATTTTCACCACAGTGAAACGTGCCACCTTTGCTATTCAGCTTCAAAGATCTTGAATTTTGTACCATCTAAAATAGTTATTCAGAAAAAAATAATTATTTGCTTTACTTACATGCACCAACAATAGACATTCAAGGATGGTTGCAATAGCATGATTATTTTATAACTTAACATAAATCTTTCACCCTAACAACTCAAAAAATATATTTTAAGTTGGCTGTATAAGTGGCCTTTAGAACTAATTTTCTTGAGTTCTTTTTTATTCAATATCGTGTCTTATGAAGTATACTAGTTAGTTATTGCTGTATAAAAAACATTTTAAATACACAGTGGATTAAAATAACATCATTTATTCTCACCCCCAATATTGTGGGTTCTGTGAGTCATCTAATATAGGCTGGGTTTGGCTGACTTAAATTGCAGGTCTGATCTGCCCTAGTTCCTCACGGTAGGTTGGGTGCAGGTCAGCTCCATATACGTTCATTCATTCTGGGCCTACGCTGTTCCCATGTTGATGAAAGAGGCTGAAGACGTCAAGCTCATCTCTCCAAGCAAAATGTAAGCCTTTGTTTGTATCATATCTGCTAAGACCCATTGACAAAGCAAGTCACATGGCTGAGTCTAAAGTCAAGGAAATATATTTCTCCTATGGAAACAGGTGGCCAGGAATAATTTTTTGAGCAATAATCAATCTACCACTAAGTCTAACAGCACAAGAAATTCTACAATGAGGCCGGTGGATGTGAGAATAATTTCTTCCCCAGGCACTCACAAAACGCTTATGAGTGATAAAGGGACTCATTTTTCTACCAGTACCATCTCCAACCAACCTTGCACTACAAAGTGCTCAGAATTTAGAATGTTCAGTTCACTATGTCTAAGAGGGAGGTATGCAACACAGTTTTAAAAATACAGCACTTAGGAAAATAGACTGAAGTGAGTCCTGGGGGATATAGCTCAAGAGATTGCTATACTTCTAGCAATACAATTTTATGTTTCCTGCAAGAATACTATTTTAGGCTTCCTCTTTTTTTTTTTGGAAAGTAAAACTACATTGTACATGTGTGCTGGGTTTGATGATTTGACTTCTGAAATACCAGGCTTTGCAACTCTGTATCTAAATATCCGCTTAGTGTATTTGGCTTAGGAGAAACTTTTATGTGGGGATATTTCAGTCTCAAGGTGATAGGGACAAAGAAAACATAGCACATTCTACATTCTAGATTTACAAGTGCGTGCTGGGGGAAGGGTGGGTGGGAGAGGGCAATGACCCTATTCACACACTGGCTTGCTTTCAGTGAAGTCTGTCTTGATGTCTACTGCTGGCCTTAGCTTTATTCAACAAAATATGGTGACTGAAAACAGGTCATTTGACATTTGCCACCTGCATGGAAAGGTGTGTATTTAGACAAAGAATCTGTGTTTTTTTGTTTTGTTATTTTTTTAAAAATAAGGTCCATTTCTTTTTAAAATATATATATATATTACTGATTTTTTACAGAGAGGAAGGAAGAAGGATAGAGAGCTAGAAACACCCACCAGCTGCCTCCTGCACACCTCCTACCAGGGATGTGCCCACAACCAATGTACATGCCCTTGACTGGAATCTAACCTGGAACCTTTCAGTCCGCAGACCGATGCTCTATCCACTGAGCCAAACAGGTTTCGGCTGTTTTGTTATGTTTTGTTTTTTTGTGTGTGCAATGGCCTGAAAGGGAATAGTTCTGATTGCAATTTCCTGCTTCATCCTCTCCATCCTCAAGGTTAGCAAGCTGAGGGTTCTTCATCTTCTGTACTTTGGGGGGAAAACGCCTTAATCTAAAGCAGGGGTTCCCAACCTTAGCTGCATTTTTGAAATCATCTGAGAGCCACAGATATAACTGGTGTCCAGGTCCCGCGTGAAAGAGGCTGATCTAACTGGTCTGGAATTAGGCCTGGGCATCAGCACATTTGAAGTTCCCCTGGCGAACTCATTGTGCATCTAGGGTTGTGAGTCCATAATCTAAATCCTGGCCAACTTCATCTTTGGCATCAGAACAGCTCAGTGCCTGACCACCTGAATTCAGCCCCAAACAAAACGGGAGGGTGGAAATTGACTACATCATGTCCTCATTGTGCCTGGAGCTTGGGATGCTTCAGCTTCACAAAAATCCCAGGAGGCAAGGGTTTTGCTGTCCTCATTCTGTAGATTCCAAAACAGAGCAGAGCCTCGGAGAAGGAGAGAACTCTGCTGTAAACACAGTTTTTTTAAAAAAATATATATATTTTATTGATCTTTTATAGAAAGGAAGGGAGAGAGATAGAGAGCTCGAAACGTCCATGAGAGAGAAACATCAACCAGCTGCCTCTTGCACACCCCCTACCAGGGATGTGCCCACAACCAATGTACATGCCCTTGACTGGAATGGAGCCCGGGACCTTTCAGTCTGCAGACCAAGCTCTACCACTGAGCCAAACCAGTTTCGGCTGTAAACACAGTTTTTTATCACAAAGTTAGGATTCTGCTGACAGCTATCAGCTTCAAAACCACAGGGCCTTCTTATTCTGAAATAAAGTTGAGTAGGCACTGTTTTCAGCCACCTCCAACACGCCTTCTAAGACAGAGAGCAGTTCTTCATAGCGTGTGCTGGGGTCCTATAAACAGCAGTGCGAATATTAATGAACAAGCAGCAGTAGTTTGTTTTCAGTGCACATTGAAACTAAGTATGATAAATAAAGGACATGATAGAGTCGGGGGCACTTAGATTGGAGGTGGGAGTGTTAGCCTCTATGTCTGCAAAAGGTGTTTAGAAATTGGGAAAGAGGCTTTTGAAATGGACTTCTGGAGATGGTGAGAAGAGAAGATGGGTAAGATGATTCCAGAGAAATTGTGGTTTGGGAGAAAGCTTGGAGGTGGATGTGAGGGAAAGAGAAGGGAAATCATAGAAGGTGTTTGAGGTCAAGAGAGAAGGGGGTGTGTTGGGCTGGAGAAGCAGAGGGGCATGATCGCAAGCAGGACTATGAGGTTGAACCAACATGGTGGACCCCCAACCCTGGGCCGGAACACTGTGTCTTGGCTGCTCTTTGTCTAAGTGGTAAAGCCTCTATAAATTGCTTTGCAGAGGAATACTGTCTGTGGGCCCTTGGGAGGCATTCTGATGCCGTGTGAAGTGGAAGGAGTGACCTTGCAAGATGCAACCCAACTGACCTCCTGCTCGGTGCATGGCCTCTGCTGCTGGAGGAAGTCGCAGTGTTCTGAGCGATGGCTGTGAGGAGCCAGGCCTGTTCTCAGAGCTCCATGCTTCCAACCTTCCTCTGTCCTAAAATCTTCAATGGAAACACAACCCCCGAATCAAAGAAAGAGCAAGTGAGATGGATGTGAGGTGAAGAGAAGGGGATCCTCAATATAGCTCACCGACAGTGAGCAACGGTAGGCTTTTCTTTAATTTTCTCCAACATCTTTTTTAGCTCCTGACAATGTGGAAATCTAAGACAGAAGGTTTTACTCTGAGGTTTTAGGGCAAACGTGGCTCTCTCCCTCACAGCTGAAAGTGCTTCGTGTGCTGAGCTTGACTGCTCTTGTACTTGGCTTCTTGTTAAGGTTTCTGAGTCGGATCTGGAGTCACACACTAATCAGTAGAGGGACACGAAAGTTCCTCTTCTGCTGACTTGAAACTGAAGGTTGGTTTCTACTGTGGCCTGGTAAGTTAGTGAATTAGAAAGCTGCATTTGCATTCTTAATCCACTAATAAGGAAACCTTATAGTTGTATGGTAAAGTGTGTTTTATTCATTGTGGAGTATTTCTGGGTACACTATCCCATCTTATTCTTATAAAATCCTTCTATATGGTCAGAATGGGCTTTTATTTTATACCCATTTTACAGGCAGAGAAAGTAATTCAGAGTGGCTGCCTAAATGGGCTTCCGTGAAGGGAGGGAGCCCCAGCATGATGGTCTTTGCTCCATGCATGGTGCTAGTCAAAACCTGTTTCCCTCCACAGCCATGTTTGGTCTCACAGGAACTCTGAGTGAGGTGAAGCAGGTATTTTCGCCACTTCCTGGATGAGGAAGCTGAGACCCTGAGAGGAGGGGTCATCTTCTCAAGTTCCCTGGACTATTAACAGCCAAGGTCACCAAGGCCTTTGCTTTCACATTTGGATCCCTATCATCTGTGATGATTCAGCAATACAAGGGAAAAAATCACTTCTTGAAGGAAAATAAATAAAAACAGAGGAGGAATCAGGGCTCCTGCCACTAGGAACATCTTCCCACTTACTCTTTCCGGATACTAAGAATAGGTAGAATATGTTGATTCCGATTCTCTTAGAATAAAATTCCCACTTCCAATTTTACAGAGGGTTATATTAATTGTGATGAATGTGAACTTAGAATGTGCATTTAACCACAAACTCTGTAATTTTGTTCCAGTGCAGATTTTTCAAGTTCAGTTGTCTTGCTTTTCTTTCTCTAATGATTTATCTTTTCCTTTTCCACTTCACAGAGTTAGATTCCTCCCCTGTACGTTATTCAGAAAATGGTCTTCAAAAAAAAAAGGAGGACAGGGTGATCCTCTGGGAGAGAGGAAACCAAGTATTGTCACTTCTTGTCATTTTTTTTTCACATCAGTTTTTAATTTTAACTTTTATGTATATTTATACTATTACAAATATAGATATAAAACACACATACATATGTATATGTAACATATACTAGTATATGTATATATCACACAAGCACACATAGACATATGGAGGTGTCTGCACAAGCTATTTTAATTGCTAGGAAGTATGTTTATGAAAGTTTGGACACCCCTAGTGTTATGGATTGGATTGTGTACCCCCCAAAACACACACTCACACACACACACACACACACACACACACACACACGTTGAAATCTTAGTCCCTAATACCTCAGAATGTGCTCTTATTTTGGAAATAAGATAATTACAGATGTGATTAGTTAAGATGAGGTCATCCTGGTGTAGGATAGACCTGTAATCTAATCCTTACAAGAAGACAACACGTGAAGGGAAAGAAACAGGAGAAATTCCATGTGAAGACAGAGGCAAGATTGGAGTGATGCGTCTACAAGCCAAGGGACACCAAGGATTGCCAGCCATCACCAGCGGCTGGGAGAGCTGCCTGAACAGATCCTCCCTCCCAGCCCTCAGAGGGAGCCAGCCCTGCCGACACTTTGGCTTCAGACTTCTAGTCTTCAGAAAGGTTAGACAAGAAATTTCCGTTGTTTCAAGCCACCCAGTCTGTAGTACTTTGTTATGTCAGCCCTCGGAAAGTAATTCACTTAGTATATATTGACCAAAAAAAAATCATCTGAAATATTTTAAAACTTGACAAATTTACACCATTTCCAAGTGGTGCAATCTATCAATGTGATCCCTTAGTTAGGAAACCTAAGCAGACAGATTTGAAGTCTGAGGGGGCCCTGGGAGTCAGAGAGAGAAAAATATCCATTGCTTTGGACAATATCTCATTAGCAGGGGGAAATCATGAGTGTCTCCACTGAGATAATGGGTCCAAAACAATGCCTGAGAGACTGGGAAATGCCATGGGGCTTTCAAAACAAAATGTATAGTGGTTGAGGAAAGACATTGGGAGTGTAAGAGAAACCAGAGAGGCCTGGGGCGAATTTTTGCTTATTTATTTTTTCCCCCATTTGTTTATTCACTACCAGTCAGATTTTGGAGCAATTAGCCAAATATCATGCAAATATTCCCAGTGCGACTACACACGGATAACTTTAATTCTGCTGAACATTTGTCTTGTTGCTACAAAATACATCTGCTATTTGCATTAACTTAATCTGTTCAGATATTGTGAACCAAACCACAGACTTCCAGAGACATTTAAGAAGCAACTTCCCATTTTTATTGGACACTTGTGACCAGCAAATTCTGCTTTTGTGATCACATGACACCACCCCAGGAGCCCCTCTCTTCCCAGTGCTGTTGCAGACAATAGAAAAGGAAGCAGGATGGAGCTTTATAGAAGGGTAATTAGAGTTGGAAGCATGCTAACTGGTAACAGAAGCAAGTAGTAGAATAAATAATTAAGGAAATGTTGTAACACATATATGTACATTCTATGCCTTGGAGAGAGGGACAGAAGTGAATTGAACCCTGGACATGTGCAAAGAATATGTACTTCCCACAATTCATCTCATGTAGCGGTCATGGCTACCCTTACAGGGTAAGTTTTCGGGAGTGGAATGATTGGTTCTACATTACACAGAGGAGAAGGAGCAGGACTTGGGGTTTTATTCATTCCACAAATGTGTATTCAGCACCTACTACATGCACCATTCAAGTTACTGGGTATAAAGAGGTAAAGAAGAAAGAAGAAGGCCACTACTCTTAGAGAGTTCAGTTCCAGGTGAAAGACTAAAACACATAAAAACAAACCCACAAACAAAGAAACCACTTTCAGACAGAGATGAACGTTATAAATAAAGACTTTGCAATGCTATGGCAAACATCTGGCAGGTGACTTTATTAGACAAGGTGGTTGCAGAAGGCCTATCCGAAGTGAAACTGAGGCTTGACTGACTGATGAGAAGCCAGTTATGAAAAATACATTCCAGGGAGCAAAAAACCCCCCAACACCCCTGGTCAGAACCAGAGCGACTTGCCACTGGAGGTTGTTAATCAAGCAGTGATGTGACTTTGTACAATTTTCAGAATATTGCATGGGCTGTTATGTCAGAATAAATTCTAATGAGCAAGAAACAGGGTATTTATCTGAAGGTGACTGCTACTGTCCGGATGAGATCTGATGGTGTCTCAGACCAGGGTGGAGGTGAGGAAAATGGAGGCATATATTTGGAGGTAGGACTGCCAGGGTTTGTTGGTATCAAGGATAGCAGAGTAGTGAGATCAAGAAAAGAATAAATTATGACTGCACATGTTTTTGTTTGTGGATTGTAGAGGCATTTACTGAAATGAGGCAGGCTGGGAATGAGTGAGAGAAATTGAGATTTCTCTTTTGGAGATACTATGTTTTAAATGCCTGTGAGGTATTAGGTGGGAGATCCCTAGATATGGAGGGAGGTTGCCTGGGATTGAGTCCTGCCTCTACCATTTATTTACAAGTTGTGTCATCATGGGATAGTCTCTTAAATTATTTGAAAAATATACACTAATAAAAAGAGAAACATGCAAATTAACCATCACTCTACTAGACCCACAAGCCACACCCACCAGCCAATCAGGAGCGTGTATGCAAATTAACCCAACCAACATGGCAGCTAGCCAGGGAACAAGCTCTGGCAGGCCCTGGCCTCCGCTCAAGGCTACAATGTTTCAACTATAGAAGATAAATAAATCCCAACAAAAATGGCTGTGGCCACAGAGCAAGCAGGAGGCTTGGGTTTCCCCTGCAATGAAGGAAGCCAAATTTCCTGGCCTGTCCTGGCCTCCACTCAAGGCTACAAAATAAGTAATAAATTTATAAAGAAGATAAATAAATCCCAGATTCCAGGGCCTCCACTTGGGTCACCCAGGGGGCATGACTTGCCTGCAAACCACCACAGGCCCCTTGCCTAGGCCACTCCATACCCTAAGGGAACCACCACTGTAATCGGGGACACAGGGACACATCTTCAGACCAGCTGGCCCCTACCCATGCACCAGGCCTCTATCCTATCTAATAAAAGTATAACATGCAAATTGACCATCACTCCAACACACAAGATGGCTGCCCCTATGTGTTCAAAGATCCTGCCCCCATGTGGACACAAGATGGCAGCAGGGGAGGACAGTTGGGAGGGACCAGGCCTGCAAGGGAGGGCAGTTGGGGGTGATCAAGCCTACAAGGGAGGGCAGTTAGTGGTTACAAGGCTGGCAGAAGAGGGCAGTTGGAGGTGACCATGCCTGCAGGGAAGGACAGTTGGGGGAGACCCAGGCCTGCAGGGGAGAGCAGTTGGGGGCGGGGGGGAACAAGGCCTGCAGGGGAAAGTAGTTAGGGGTGACCAGGTCTAGAGGAGAGGGCAGTTAAAAGTGATCAGGCCTGCAGGGGAGGGCAGTTAGGGGTAATCAGGCTGGCAGGGGAGCAGTTAGGCATCAATCAGGCTGTCAGATAAGTGATTGGGTGTGATCAGGCTGGCAAGCAGAATGGTTAAGGGCAATCAGGAAGGCAGGCAGGTGAGCAGTTAGGAGCCAGTATTCCTGGATTGTGAGAGGGATGTTCGACTGCCCATTTAGGCCCAATCCCAGTAGGATAAGGCCTGAATGAACAGTCAGACACCCCTTGAGGGGGTCCCATATTGGAGAGCATTCAGGCTGGGCTGAGGGACACACACACATTCCTCCACCATGCACAAATTTCATGTACTGGGCCTCTAGTAAGGATAATAATAGGGTTTCTTTCATAGGCTTTTGCAGGTTAAAATGGTACTGTATGTAACAAGTGAGTGTCTAGTTTGTATTAAGTTATATATTTGTATTAAATATAACATATATATATTACTATTCAAGTGGCTATACCCAGTGTTTAATCCTGCACTCATTATGTATGAGTCTCAAGAAAAGGATAAAGCCAATTGCAGTTTAGTACTAATGACACCTGATCTGGCCCCTATCAGTGACCTCCCTATGGGTTTTCTACCTCCCAATTATTCTGTGGCTAAAGCCTGTGGGGCCTAAACTCACCAGGCCCCAAAGAACGTGTCATTCCCTTGGCCTGAGACCCACATAGACTCCTTGCCAGTAACATCTAAAGTCCAGGTACTTTGGCTTCACACTTAATAAACGTGACCTCCATGATCTGGCACCAGCCTCCATCTTTGGCCTTTTCTTCTCAGGTTTCTTTCCTTTGCCCGCATTGCTTTTCTCATTATAACGTGAATGTGGCATCCACTGCCTGGAGGTTGGTATCCACAAGAAGGTCAGCATGACATGGTGATGAAAGCCAGCCCCACCCTGCCCAAGAAGCTGGCACTGCTGCAGGCCCCCCACCAGGGAGATGGGGCTGTCTCCTCCTCCACGCTCAGCCCTGTGCAGGTGAATCCTCAGGCTGCATGGTGGGGAAGAGAGGGGTACCCTGCTCCCAGCCTTGGATTACACCCGGAACTTCAGTGGGCCTGGCCCCTGAGCAGCTGATCAGCAAATCCACTGGGCTCAAAGGATGGCTGCAAAGGGCTCAGAAATATCAGGAGGACATATTCATCAGTTTCTTGTGCCCATCTCCTCAAGGTCTGGTCTCCACCGGTTTAACTCAGAACAATAAACTTGACTTTGTCATTTAAAAAACGAACAGCCGAAACCGGTTTGGCTCAGTGGATAGAGCATCGGCCTGCAGACTGAAAGGTCCCAGGTTCGATTCCGGTCAAGGGCGTGTACCGTGAGGCAGCTGATCAATGATGCTCTCTCATTGATGTTTCTAACTCTTTAGTCCTCTCTCTTCCTCTCTGTAAAAAATCAATAAAATATATTTAAAACAAACAAACAAACAAATAAATAAATAAATAACAAAAAATAAAATCCTACAAAACTTCTGACATTTTACTCATCATGTATTAATTCTTTTATTTTATGGATGTCTGTTATGTGCTGGTGTGGTGCTAAAAGCTGGGGTAATTAAGTATGATTATTAATCTATCTCTTGGTTCTGCCCTTGCTGAGAGTTCTCCATCTAAAAACAAAGACACCGGTAAGCACACTGTATAACAACATGTTGGAACAGAATTATTTTAGTTGCAAGCTGCGGAGCACCCACAGGGGGAAGTGGCATAGGGACAAAGGCAACAGACTGCCCACTTGCAAGATGAAAGCGGGAGGTGGATGAGGAAGGTGGGGAGGAGGTTCTAGCAGAGGACCAGCCTGCACACTGGTGGGAGACACTGCGGTTACAATAACTTTGGGGCGATTATGGATGAATTTTCCTGCCTTCATTCCCATCTCTTACCTAGTCTTGTGACCTTTTCTTCACATTCCCTGCCACTACCGTCGTCCCACTGCAGCCCACGGTCTCATAGGTTCATGGTGTGATACTGTTATCAAAAGCATGAACTTTGAAGTTGGGTTAAAATATGCTCTGATATTGGCCCCACCAATGAACACCCACTTGAGCTGGGATGGGTGAGTTTTTTACCCTCTCTCAGACCTGATTTCCCCATCTGTAAGATGGGGATGATCTGAGAAGCTACTACGTTGCAGTCGTGTTGGGAGGTGTGAATACGACAGTGCATGTAAGTCACATAGAATGGTGCTTTCTGGGTGTAACTGCTCCTTTACATATTTCTGTTCCCACCCTCCAAGGTCAGCCACACCCTGGTGCAGCATGTGCCTTGGTGTAGTTGATGAAGGCATGAATACACAGGCGTGCCTTTCCATCCTCAATCTATGGTTAAGGTTTTAATTCTACTTGAGTCAACAACAAACTAAGAATATAGTTTCCTGCTTTGTAACCCTTTATAATGCAATTGCTTTGTTAACCTCTACATTCTCATTCCTGGGAAATGCCCACCTTGAAGCTTCTTTCTTTCCCCAGAAGAGAGCAACTTATCAGCTTGTAGGGGAGGATGTTTCAGCAGAGAGCTTGTTCAAGATAATTTTGAGACATAGGTTCCTTTGAGGCTTCTATTCAGGGAAGGCACATTTCAGGCCTTGTTAAGGGGAGTGGTGATACTTATCAGTCTCTTATATCTCAGGTCCATTTTTTCTGCCATCACACTGGGCTCTGTATCACCTTATCAGTGGCATCCCAAAGGAATTTGCTGAGAATTCACAAAACAAAATACATCTGCTCCTGGCCACTGCTTTCCCAATTAATCTCCCAGTTTATCCAGGATCACTGCCCTCCTTTTTTCCAGCTCTGATTTCTCAGTGCAAAGCATGTGGTTGGAATATGAGACCGGTTTCTGCATAACCACCATCTCTGGCAGAGTCTCCTGTGCAGGGCAGCCCCATGGAGGATGGCTCTTCCTGCCTCCCTGACCCTGGGAATGTCTTTCTAGGGTGCCATTCCACGAAAGTATCTTTGGGTTTATTTTATACACTACAAAGTGGGAAATGTGGGCACATTATACCGAGCAGGAGTAGTGGGTTTCCGTCCCAAGCCCACCAAACAAATGAACAGACCTAGAACAGAGGGCTTGTCTGTACCCAGCAGTGGAGACCCAAATTGACATTTGAAAATAATGTCTGACTTCACTGGTTGATTTTTCTGGTTCTGGGAGGTGGGGTGGGGGAGGGAACCTGTAAAATGAATGCATAGCGTGTGGATATCCACGTATGTACACGTGAAATTGGCTCTGTGTGTGCATTTCCTTTGACATGTTTGAACCACATAGGGACATTTTCCCTGAAGTTGTGTGGTTAGTGAGTGCCGAAGAAGACTACTTATTTCTTCAATAAAAGCAATTGTTGTGATGGGGCTTTCTTTATATTTGGAATTTAGACATCTACTGCCTTTTTCTCTTTTCACTCTCCAAACATTTGAAGAACAAAAAAATGGAGGTTTCTCCACTAGACTTGTTTTCTCACAATTGGAGTCACTGCACATTTGCGTAAAATCACTGCTCCCAACTTTTATCTCTGTCCCCTTTAATCTCCCTTTCCAGAAATTCTTGTTTAGGCCCTGTAATGAAGTTGAATAACTAAAGAGAAGACCCAATTCAACCTTTAATTTTTTTTTTTGTTTTGTTAATCCTCTCCCAAAGATATTTTCCCATTGACTTTTTTTGAGAGAGTGGAAGGGATGGGGAGAGATAGAAAGAGAGAAACATCCATTGAGGTGATCCATTGAGGTGAGAGAGACACATTGACTGGTTGCCTTCTGCATGTGCCTGACAGGGATGGGGATTGAGCCTGTACCTGTTAAGTGACCTTGGCCGAAACTCAACCTCAGATTTTCAGTCCCCAGGCTGACACTCTAACCAGTGAGCAAAACTGGCTAGGGCCCAGCCTTTTATTTGAGATCAGAAGGTTGTCTGCTTGGAGCAATCAAATGGCTCCACACATGGTGTTCCGGGAATTGTGCTGCGTCCTTTCAAGAAGACCTGAGGAGACGTGTGTATTTGTGGTGTGTGTGCGTGCGTGTGCGTGTGTGTGTTGTGTTTGTGTGTGTGTGCATGTGCCTAAGTTCTCTGCTTCTTTCTTCTCAGAAAAGGCAAGCAATATCACATCTTTGTTTTCCATTAAGCTGACAAGACTGATATTAATCCGTGACTTTGAACTTTAAAATCAACAAGTCACCCCCTAGAAGAGCTTATAACCGCATGAAGAGACAGGTGCGTGGGATAAGAACATGTTACAAGAACAAACAAGACTCATGGAACGGAATCCTAAAAGCAACTTTATACTTATCCTCTCCTCTCCCTTCAAACCTGCTCAATGAAGAAAGCGATAAAAATGTAGAGTACTGTGGCCTTTCTGCCTACTTTCAGAGGATAAAGGGCCAATGGTCACTTTAAGGACAAAAGACCCCAAACCACACACAGTCTCTAATTAGAAGTTAGGGTGGCCAGTTGGAACCAACTTCTCAATGTTCGTGCCAAGGCAAGTCTTCTTCACCTGCCCTCTCCAGCCCGCCCATCTGCTCACTGGCTCCTTCCTCTTCCTCGAGCCCCTCCCCTGCCTCCTCCTCCAGCTGCCATCTCCGGCCCTCCTGGGATTGTAGAGAGAAGTACTGGACAGGGGGACATTCTTTCATGACTGGTCCTGTGGTAGCTGGCTTTGCTTTCTCTGGGCTGGAAATCCCAGCAGGTAATTAAAGACAACTCTGTCGCCAGTGGGGAAGTTCACCTGCTGGACATGCCACCTGCCCTTCTGTTGACATAAGTGCGGTCATGCCTCGACTTGCCCTCTGGATACCCACCTTTATTTAGCTCCGCCTCCACCTCGGAGCCGCTTACTGCTGGGGTTCTTATGTCATCAAGCCATGCCCTCTCTAGGGCATCTCAGGATGACTCTTTTTGGGGAAAAGTTGAATAGTTGGTCTCCAGAATTTACCACATTTGATCAATCATTAGAGGGGAGTTGAGTCTGCTCACAGGTCATGTAACAAGCTCTCCAGACTGTGCCCTGATGCTCACCCTCCCCATCCCCCTGCCACCACAGGGAGAGGTTTGAGACCATTGAACAGCTGTTACCAAAGTATTCTTCAATAATTGAGCTCTCTTAATTCCTTTACACCCCCCTTGTGGGAGTGAAGTTTGTTGACTTGAGAACTATATTCTTAGTTATTTCTTTTGAAAATTTGTGTCTGGCACTTCCTGCTGGAATGTCATGGATACTGAATATTAGTATATCAATTTTAACCTTTATTTTATCATCCTGTGTTATAGAGATGACTAAGGTCATAAGAATTTAGGTTCTGCTATGTGTATTTTGTACAGTGGTTAGTTGAGAGAAGTGGAGAGTTGGAAGTGTTACTGCATGTGGGTGATGGTCTTATGGGAAGCTTTAGTGTGTGTGTGTGTGTGTGTGTGTGTGTGTGTGTGTGTGTGTGTCAGGGGGAGGGGTGGTAGGCTGTCTCAGGGTAAAGAATAGAGACATTTTGGACTGACATAGAGGACAGAAATGACTTTGCAGTTAAGAAGGTGTATTAGCAAAAGCCAAGGGCTCTGTATGGACATGAGGAGGCAGAATGGCCTACATAGGCAGGATTCCAAGATGATGCTTAGTGACTCACCCCCTGTATAATCCCCTCCACTTGAGTGTGGCTGGGACCTGTGATATGATGAGATGTCACTTCTGTGATTATGTTCTATTATATGCCAAGGTAGAGGGAGTTTTTCAGACATAATTAGGGTCTCTAATCAGCTGAGTAAGAGTTAATCAAGAGAGAGATTGTTCTGGGTGGGCTTGACCTAATTAGGTAAGCCTTTAGAAGAGACTCACTGTCTGCTAGCCTGGAAGAAATTACACAGCCATATTGTGAACTGTCTATGGGGAAGAGTGGCCTCCAGAGCTGAGGACCTCAGTGCCATAGTCACCCCAAACCAGAATCCTGTCAACAACCTGGCTGCGCTGGGAGAAGGAGTTCAATCCTCAGTTAAGACCACAGCCTTGGCCAACACCGGGATTGCAGCTTTTGGAGTCCCCGAGTGAAGGATCCAAATCTGCCATCCTTTGACTTCTAATCTGTGGAAACTGAAACAACACGTGGTGCTGCTTTAAGCTGCTAAATTTGTGGTAATTTGTTTCCCAGCAAGGAAAAACGAATACACTTCCTTTTATCAGACTGTTTCATGTTGGAGCATGTTGAGAGACAAGGATATAACAGCTAGTGAGAGACCTAATTAGGTGGGATTTAGGTTGCTAGCTTTGATGGGAGTGTACTATTCAGTGTTTTTTTGCAGGTTGACTGGGGTGCTTCTCTGCATTATTCCCCCACCTGGGGCCCAGGCTGAGAGCACCTCATCTGCAGGGCTGCCAGTGGCCATGGCAGAAGAGGAATAGGGGTGCCGAAACCGGTGTGGCTCAGTGGATGGAGCGTCGCCCTGCGGACTGAAAGGTCCGGGTTCGATTCCGGTCAAGGGCATGTATCTTGGTTGCAGGCACGTCCTCATTGGGGGGTGTGCAGGAGGCAGCTGACCAATGTTTCTCATCAATGTTTCTAACTATCCCTCTCTCTTCCTCTGTAAAAAGTCAATACAATATATATATATATATATATATTTTTTTTTTTTTTTTTAAAAAGAAGAGGAACAGGGGAACCTGATGCATTGCATGAAGGTGTTTATAGCTCTACCCGGAAGGTGCCACTTTTCACTTTTACTCACATTTGATTGGCCAAAGTAAGTCACGTGGTACGTACACCTTACTTTAAGGGTAGAAGGAACTAAGCAGAAGTAGTTGGCGACTTCTCATTGCTCAGTGGGCAATATTCATTTTAGATTCTGAAACAAGAAGGTGACTTGATGACAATATCCAGAACTGTGACCAACGGTGAGAAACAGGTGTCTCTTCTTACATGAACGCTTCCTGCCCTAGCATTTCTGATGTCAACACAAGGAATTTTGAGCACCTGTTTATATTGGGAATTTCCATTTTCTTGCCTCTTCTCTGCCTTCGTTCACTCCTTTCGTCTCCCGAGACTCAGTTTGCCAGTGAATTCTGGGTCAGGCAAGAAAGACTTACTAAATGTTCAAAGAGAGATGCTGGGGAAAGCTGTGAGATGTATTCTGATCACAACTGTTGTAAGTGGAAGCATGAGAAATATAAAGCTTTTCCCAAATAGAAAGCAGTTGTACTTATGTCAGTTGGTAATAATATAACTACAGCTTTAAAATTCTCATGCCACTGCCATCTCTCTGATGGCTGATATAGGAGAAACAATGTTATTATCCCACTAGTGACAAGTGAGAAATTGAGAGAGAGGATGCCTGACTTGCTTCTAGCCTGACCCTCCTTCTCCCATCAAAATAAATTCTTAGGAAAGAAATTTCCAGTATTACTTCTCCAAGGATTAGCTGCATTGCAAGCCTAAAGTGAAATGGAATCTGTGTTTCATGGGAATATTATTTTGGGCATAAACCAAAATGGGGCAGATCCTGGCATGGGATGGTGCAGTTGCACATGGCAAACGCCATCCTATGATCATTGTGGAAGCCAGGCACGGAGGAGGGATCCGGGAAAGAAGAATGAGAAGGTGAATGAGCAAGTGGAGTGTGACAAGCCCGTGGAGGTGCGGGGAGGTGGGCCAGCAGAGCTGTGCACAAGTAGCCAGAGGAACAGAAGGGCAGCCGAAGAGGAGGCTACGGAACTCAAAGGAGGAGAGAACTTCCAAAGGGAAGCAAGGGTAAAGCACCCAACTCCACAGAGAAGTCAGCTGAGAGGAAGAAGGTGAATATAGTCCTGCGGATGCAGTAAGTCAGGGCTATTCCTGGTCTTGCTAGCAGAAGGGGAATGGGAGCTAGGTGGTTGTGGACAGACAGTTTCCCAAGAATTTATAAAGGAAAGAGATGAGCAGGATGATGGATATAGTAAGAAATACAACCTCAAGGAAGTTTTAAAATTATCAGCATGAGAGAGATGTGTATCACATTTAACTATGTCCTACAGGTAGAGGAGAGAGAGGCTGCAAAGAGAGAAAGGTCCGAGGTACAAGTGAGAGATGGTACATTGCTGGGGCGGTTCCTGCTGAGGCTGATCCAGGTGGAAGCCTTTGTCTCCAACAGGAGGAGGGAAGTCGCCTCTTTAAAGCAGGAGGAAGAGGGAAAGGTGTAGAGTCAGGGAAATGAGGTGGGATGGGACTGTAGGGTGAGGCCAAGGCCTCACTTTGCATTATAATCATGTGGGAAACTCACCTGGGGGGTGGGGGAGGGCAGGGACAATGGGGAAGATCCAGGTCACCTGGAGTTTTAGAAAACAAACAAACAAACACAAAAACAAACATAAAACCCCAAAACCCCAAAACAAAACCCTGCCATTTTTTTCTTTTGGGGATAGTTGTGCAGCATTTGGGGAGAGGTTTACAGACCACTGTCCTGCCTTTGGACAACCCTGGAGGGGAACGGAGTACAGGAAGTTCCTTGGAGCCACCTTCACGTACTGTGCCACTTCCGGGGCCAGACTGGATGTGCCGTGTCCGAGGTAGGGGAGAGGGTATGAGACGTGCATCTTTGATCAGGTACGAATGGAGCACAGCTTAGGACAGGGGACTTTTGTGGGGGTTGCCAGGGCAAGAATATCAAATTTGTGAGTTGCCCTTACTAATCCTGGGACATCTAAATCAAGAGGAAGATGAGGTTGATGTCTCTTTTTCCATTTGCATCTGTGTGAGAGTTATTTGTCAAGCTTGTGAGGGTTTTGTGGTTCAAGCTTAGTGCTTTCTGTTTTGTGAGAAATGCGTTTTATGTTTGGGGGGATTTTTCATTTGAAGAGGGTCTCGTAAAAGACCCTGAGTTTGGGGGTGGCAGCTGTTATCAGTAGAACCGGAGAAGGGGTTTTCATCCGCATGGATTAGGTTGATGCACCAATCTCTTTCTTCTCCAGAGATTTTAAGAAATCTTCCATGATTGGCTGAGCACGAGGAATCTTGCTGTGACAGCTCAATAAAGAAAGAAAGACAATAAAGACAATCTCATAGGCAGGCAGTCCATGAAGCTTCTTACCTGGAATAAATTTGGCACATCTCATAAAGTTTTTATAGATGCTACCTTTCAGATGTTTAGAATAGTATCATTGAGCCCAACATTGTTCTGTTCCTGATTTCTCTATCCTTTCCAGGGAAGAAAGACAGAAAGAAAAAAAAGAAGACACTGGAGGATGTTCTTCTGTGTCTAATTGAAGCCCTTAGCAGAGTTGTTTAAACGACTGATTTTTCTTTTTCCACCGCTCGGTGCTCTTTTCCTACGGGATTTAATTAGAGCCCTCCACACAAGTCTGACAATTAGCGGGCTTTGCAATGAAATTCATGATTTGTATCTTTATTCGACTTCACCATATCCATCTCCACAGACCCTTCGTAAGCATAAGGTTTTGGTTCTTTTGAGCCAACATGGAAGAACAATGAAATTTAGGTAAGAGATAAAATATTGTACCTTTCCAAAATAATAAACAGAAAGTGGTCCCCAACCCAGTCTGCAATAGCTAAAACCAAGGCAGTTAAAAATTCATCTTCTAAGTGAAAACAAAACAAAGTTAAGAGTGGCATTATTAAGAATTCTATATATTCTTTTATGAGGGATTCTTTGCAGGTGGCAGAAGTCTCTTTTCCTGTGGTCTTCAATAAAATTCTCAATCTATCTCTCTCTCTCTCTCTCTCATCTCTATCTCTCTAACTTTCCCTTGCTCTCTCCCTCTCTTGTGTTTTGGGAAGGAGTGAGCCTGAGTCCATAAGGAAGCAAGGGTTCTGAGGCTGCTGCTGAGGAAATATGTATGTGCCAGGTAAGAATGTAATCATATCTTTCCACATGGGTGGTGCTTGATGAGCCTGCTTTAATGTCCCCTGGGTCTGAGGAGTTGTGCGACTCTGCAGTGTATTTTATTATTTAACGGGAGAGGAAGTGTATCATTACACGAGGCACCCAGGACATCCGGAGTCCTGCCTGAGATGCCCTTTATGGGGGTGGTATTTTATTTATTTTCTTAAAAAAGAGAGTGGGAAGATGAAGGGGATAAAAGGGATTTGAATCAAGGGAGAATTGTCACCAGAAATCCTCCTCTTCCCTAAATCTTTGCAAGTTGAATGCTCTGATTTCTGCTAGGGAAGCTCCCCGTTTGCAGCAAGGAAAGAACAGGGAAAATAGGTTTTTCCTTGTTTCTCCCCTACTGGAGAGAAAAGCCTACGGGGCTCATGAAATCATTCCCCTTCTGTGTCTTAGAAATACAACTTCAATACCTCAACAAGGAGAAATAAGGTGTTCTAGGGTTTGAGATTCACTTCTTATAACTTAAAATATGTATATTTCAGAAACACACACACACACACACAAAACAACAAACAAACACACACACACACACACACACACACACACACACAAAAAAAAAAAAAAAAAACAACAAAAAAAGAGGAATACAGATTCTAAACCAATAGCTGTGACCCTGTGCTCCCAAGCTCCTGAGGTGGGAATGCTCACTGTGGAGGAAGGCGGGGCCAACAGCGTGGGGGGAGCTGGCATCCCAGGGCGTGCCTCTGAGATGCCAGGAGCAGCCACAGGCACAGGGCCTGGAGACTAAGCTCAGGTTTCATGGTACTCTCTGGTCTCCAGAAAACACCAGATGCAGCCTTCAGACTTGGTTAGCATTTTATTCTGGGAGGAGAGTGAGGGGAAAAAGATAAAAATAAAGCATTGCTCTGGAAATCAGAAACTACGGGCTTCCCCAAGAGCAATGCTGTTTGCTCACAGCGTGGCCTTCGGCAAGTGAGGCCACTTAATCTGGCTACATCTGCGTTCTTCTGAAGAGCTGGGGACAACCCCTGCCCTGCCTGTCTCAGGAGGGTGACGTGGGTCAGGAAGCGCAGGGAACACGGCTGGGCTTAAGAGTACTTGGTAAACCGAAGAAGCCTGTGCTTAGTGCTTTCTCTGTGCCAGGCCCTGGGCTAGGTTCTTCGGCGTGGGGTGAGGGTGGGAGGTGGGGGTACGTCCTTGGGCTACAGACCAGGCTAAGCAGCTAATTTAAGCAGGAAGAAGCAGAAATGGGCCTCTCAGCAGGGCTGTGCTCGTCAGCAGTGGGCAGATGTGTGATTTAATGTAGCAGTCCCCAAACTTCCGGTTGGGGTGCAGGGACTGAGTGGGCAGCTGCAATGACGGACAGAGAGTTGCCATATTTCATTGTCTCTGACACATCCTCCCACCTTGCCATCTTTCAAACAAGACAGTTAGTGGCTGGTTATAGTTGAAACAGCAGCCCTTTTTGGTTAGCAGTATCCAAAGTAATGGTGCATCTTATCACCAATGAAGTCTTTAGATACTGTATAGAAATTCCCCTGATATTTAATACCACTAAGCCCAGTGAGGAAAAGGAGAATATTTAACAATTGAGTCTGTCAGCATCAAAACAATTCGTCTATCATTGAAATAGTTTTCCAAAACGGAAAAGAGCAGATATTTCAGATGGACGTCTCCGTCCAGAGCATTCGACTTTGATCTTCAGAGCATCCACCTGCTTTATTCTCTTTAGAAACTAGTTGATTCCTATAATTTTTATTTAAATTTTAGAAATAGGGAAACTGAGGAGGAAAACTGAGACAACAGATTCAGTCAGACACTAAAGGAAACCATTGCGTCTGTAACCATGAATTTTTATCCTGAACATCGCTTCTAACTCCAGAATGCTGTTTTCAACTCGAGGCCCACAGTTCTCAGTCAATATTGTGCTGTTTCTGTTCCTTTTTTTACTCACACGCTGCATTTTCTTCTTCATGCCCCATCTGCAATGTTTGAAGAGTCAGTTTGGAGACATCATCTCTTGGGAATCAAACAGAGGCTGGGCAGGCAGTGGAGGGAAATGAGGAAAGAAGGTTGTTCAGATCCTTATACTTTCTTTGAAAAAAATAATTGGGTCTACTTACCATTGAAAGATTTGCTTTTGACTTGGACTATTGCCCAGAGCCCTGATATTTGGTAGCCTCCTCAGAGCACCTCTGTGACTGGTCTGATTCCCATTGATTTCTGCCTTTGGGGGTCCCCCGTCCTTTTGCTAGCTTTTATCCTTTGTGCATTGACCTCTTTAGCTGTGATCATTAACTGATCTGAATGGTCATCTTGACCTCCCCCCTCCTCCTGCTTGTTCCAGCAGGTGAGCCAAGCCCCTCTGTTCTGCCAGCTCCCCAACCCGACCCCTCTTGGCATCTGTCACAATATAATTGATCTCTTCTGTCTCCTGGCAGTTAAACGGCAGATAGGGTCTGGGTTCAACTTTGATGTTTGCTAGTTAACCCCTCTTTTTTTTTTTTAATTGATATTTTACAGAGAGGAAGGGAGAGAGATAGAGAGCTAGAAACGTCGATGAGAGAGAAACATCGACCAGCTGCCTCTTGCACACCCCCTACCGGGGATGTGCCCGCAGCCAAAGTACATGCCCCTGACCGGAATCGAACCTGGGACCTTTCAGTCCGCAGACCGACGCTCTACCACTGAGCCAAACCGGTTTCGGCTAGTTAACCCCTCTTAAACTAGCATTTCCTCAGCTATCTAATGGGGTAATAATAATAATAATAATGCTCACCTGATACTGCTGTTGTGTTGTTCAAATGGGCAGGTGAGTCAGCCCAGAGACTGGCTGGCACATGGACGCTGTTCTCCTTAGCAGCAGTAGCAGTCGTAGCGTAGTTGTTGTTGTTGTAGTGGAAGTCATGCTAGTAATATTTGTGGACACAGAGAACCTTGCAATATTACTCCAATTAGTTTTTAATGACAGTCCCCTGCTCTTTAAAACACCCAGTAGCCCTTCTCCAGGTCTGCCAGAGAATTAAGTCCTAATGCCCTAAGCCTTAGGCATCTATTGTACATAATGAATTAACTTATTTCCTCTGCATCCAGAAGAGTACTACTGGCCAAGTACCTTTCTTGGGAGAATTGAGAAAACAGTCGCTAGAATCATTTTCTGTGGGGCTTGATTCTCCCACAGAACCTCACTTGGGAAAAGCTGATAAAAAGTAGATTTCCATAATTCACAAAGCGGAATTTGTATTTGAAAGCCATTTGATTTAGAAGAATGAGTGTGACCCAAAAGGGAATCATGCTAATACATAAATTCCAAATATAGCATGCTGGTAAGGTATTCTGAAGACTCTTCAGTCCAAGAGGAATTGCTCTGTTGTTTAACGTTATCCTCTGTAGATCTGGTCCTGAAACCTAGTTCCCAACTAATAATTTTCATTTTTACATTATTGAGCCTGAACGCTGAGCATGGACTTTTCTTGCAGGTGGTGCTAAATAAGAATGTTGATGCATTTATTTTTGAAGCTGTTGGGGAATGCCGTTCAGAATTTTAGCTGATCCTCATTTTCACCGCACAATTCTTATTAAAAAAATGAAAATATGCTTTTGGTTGACATTCTAAAGGAAGACAAGGAAAGAGCAGATGTCCGGAATAATACTGCCTCATCAAGTCCTCCCTTTCATTTGCCTCGCCATGAAAAACGAAGTACTGGTTGGAGACATGGGAAAACTTTCCAAATTCATTTGAGTTTTGAAGGCACAAAACCCCAAACGCATCTACATATAGTGAAGGTTGTTCTGAGCTGTGGTGGGGCATTTGGCTCAGAATTACCACCTAGCCAGCTATGGGCAAACTATGGCCTGTGGGCCAGATCTGGCCCATTCGGCTGTTCTATCCAGCCCGCAGAGCCGAAAGAGCAGAGGGTTCTCTTGCTTTTCTCCCCTCCACTCCTTCACCAGCAGCCCAAGATGAGAGTGCCAGCACGGTCAGGTTGTTTTTGTTCCGGCCCTCCGATCCAGTTTAAGAATCCATTGTGGTCCTCGAGTCAAAATGCTTGCCCACCCCTGATAGATTGAAGGGGGAGGGGGCTGGGATGCTTTCTCTTTGACAACATCCAGGTCTATGGAGTAGATAGAAACATGGTAAGGGAATCAGAAGAAAAGGTAGTTGGATTAATTTTCCCCAAAACAAATCATGTGGTTAATGAGGAGAAGAATGTATTAAAAATGTCCTTGGCTAGAATGCATTAGTATCAGAAAATAAAAATGTGTTACCAGCCCGGCCAGCATGGCTCAGTGGTTGAGCATTGATCTATTAACCAGGAGGTTGCGGCTTGATTACGGGTCAGGGAATATGCCGGGGTTGTGGGCTAAATCTCCAGTACAGGGCATGCAGGAAGCATCTGATCAATGATTATCTCTCATCATTGATGTTTCTATCACTCTTTTCTTCTCTGAAATAAATTAAAAACATTTTTTTAAAAAAGAGCCAAATAGTTAAAAATGAAAAGTGTTTCCATTCATCTTTTTGGAAGCTGTGAAGCAACATGGTTTTTAAGGCTTCTTGAAATGGTCTAGGACTGTGTTATCTTAGACTCATTTTGGTCTGGGGCAGTTGTAAGAGTGAACATGAATGGGATCTGCTACTATAAAAGCAGCATTATTATATTCTTTAAAAAAATTCTTTATTGCTTAAAGTATTACATATAGTATTACATATGTCTCCTTTTTCCCTAGTGAACCTCTCCCCTGCTACCTCCACCCCTCAATAGAAGCCTTCACTCCCCTACTGTCTGTGTCCATTGGTTAAGCTCATATGCATGCATACAAGTCCTTTGGTTGATCTCTTACTATCCCCTCTTCCCCTCCATCCCACCTTCCCTCTGAGGTTTGACAGTCTGTTTGATGCTTCTATGATTCTGGTTCTATTTTTGTTCATCAGTTAATGTTGTTCATTATATTCCACAAATGAGTGAGATCATGTGATAATTATCTTTCTCTGTCTGGCTTATTTCGCTTAGCATAATGTTCTCCAGGCCCATCCATGCTGTTGCGAATGGTAAGAGTTCTTTCTTTTTTATAGCAGCGTAGTATTCCATTGTGTAGATGTATCATAGCTTTCTAATCCACTCATCTGCTGATGGGCACTTAGTCTGTTTCCAAATCTTAGCTATTGTAAATTGTGCTGCTACGAACATAGGAGTGCATACATTATGTCCTTTCTGTTTGGTGTTTCTCATTTCCTGGGATATATTATTAGAAGTGGGATTACTGGATCAAATGGAAGCTCCATTTTTAATTATTTGAGGAAACTCGTACTGTTCTCCACAGTGGCTGCACCAGTCTGCATTCCCACCAGCAGTGCCGGAGGGTGAGCATTATTATATCTCAATAAGCCCCCATCGTGAACACATACCGCCAGCTCATTCCACCACAAGGCAGACTAATTCAGCATCACGGCGACTCTGGCATACTGAAACCTTAATTATAGCTAAAACTTGGCACAGTCAGTCTACCTTCTGCAATCTTGCATTTAGTCTCTTTCAGTGGGCATTAATTTCTAAGCTATTTGGCTAAATGGAAATTATTTTTATGGAAAGGTTAAGCTACGTATACAGTTGTATTTAAAGGGATATTTTGCTTTTCCTGTTGAGATTTACCTTCACTTTAAAGATTAAACATGAAATAAGCCATGGAAAGAAAAAAGAAGAAATGGAACGGTAGATCAGAAGAATTCCACTTTCAACATCTTCTAATGAGCCTACAATTAGATGAGGATTGTCAACATAGTATTTGCCAAAGCCCAGACAATTGTTTTGTTTTTTTTTTCCTCTCCAGATTTGGTGTAGGTAGGGATGTTAGGGAAAAAGAAAGTTACCTTAGGAGGGAAATTCTGTGTTGGGAAACCTAGTTCTCTCTGTGTGTTTGTGAAAAAAAATGAAAGCAAATTGATAGTCCTCTGAGCAGGCAGGGAGCCCAGCTGTGGAAAATACCCGCTGTCCTCTAGCAGTGTACTTCAAATAGCTCACCTCCTTGAAACTGGGTGGATGAAGTGATTCTTGCCTAAGTCTTTTCAATTCTTTATTGCCAGGTATCATATACCCAACTGCTTCCCCACCTGCCTCCACCCTCACCTAGAGAGCAGCAACTACATACACTGGGAAAAGCTTTACAATAACTAACCTGCAGGTATTATGGAATGTTCTGTGCTCTGTCAGCTTGAAAAGAGATTCTTGAAGAAACCTTAAAAGGGGGCAACGCAGTGCCTACAATAAATGAAACTGTGCCCATGCTACCTAAGGAGAGAGTTAAGGAGGGAGGGCTGGCATGCCATCACAGGTGACCAAAACTCAGGGAGAGAGGTCATGTTGTTGACTTCAATCAGAACCAGGAGGACTGGCTCTGTGGGTCAGAAATACTTCACCTGGGATTGTTGGTAATGAGAGGCTCTGTGCATCCTGTTCTGAGTCTCTGATTAAAGGGAAGCCCTGATAGGCCAATTAGGTTTAAAAATATCCTAGTAGGGATCTTCCCTCTAGAATCTAGAGAGTCTAGATGGATCTAAACCCTGAATGGGAGAGACCTTCTCCCATCAGCCTCATCCTGAGGGTGTAACTAGAACTCAGCCTCACTGGTCTGTCTCCCTGAAAACTGTGCCGGTGGCATTTTGGGGGTTGCTAATGAGAACCATAAAATAACACTAAAGAAAGATCTGAATGAACACGCCAGATGACTGCATTTGTGCTCCTTGAATTGGGTGTAAGATTTATGAATTGAGTTCGGGGCTGCCTTAGCATCTAGCCTCTCATAAAGTTTGGCTGCAGCCCCTGTTTAAATAAAATGGAAGATAAAAGTGTTCTCAGCAGTGTGATGAAAGGATCGTGCTATTGAAATGCTAATTTAGATGTGGCAACTGCCTCAGAGATGACCCTGCTTGTGAGAGGCAGCCTGTACTTCTGAAACACACTCCCAGTGAGAGCTCCTTCACTCCAATGTTGTGTGGTTGTGTGTGTGTGAGTGTGTGTGTGTGTGTGTATGTGTGTACGTGTACTGGGGGGGGCACATGCACATGTTTTACTGTTCAACAAACCCTTCTATGAGCATCAGTCTTGGTATGTTTCTAACCAAGGGATTTCTCTGTGGCTGCTTTAACACACATTTTTCATTATTGTTGGTTGAACACATGGACTCTCCTTTTCAAATACCACTTCATGCTCTACTCAATTCGGAACCTTCTAGAAAAGGGTCCCCATCCCCTTGGCTCTGTTCTTGGAATAGGTGATTTGCTTGACTGGAGAACTCACCTACAGCAAAAGGGAGAAGATGGACTGCCTCCATGCTCAGTTCAGGGAAGAGGCCATTCCCGTAGGCTGTGGACCGGGAACCCCTCCCGTGAAGTGGCTTCACCCAGTCACCCCAGTGGCCGCAGCAGAATGATAGCTTTTGGAAACTGAGCCATACCCGAGGCCCTGTGGCCACTGCGGATAAGCAAATGCACACCATCTGACCCACACGCTCTCCCTGCGGCAATGCAAATCAAGAAGAATATGCATTGAGAAACAAACTAAGCCATAGGTTTTAAAAACTCAACAGGGTGGTAAAAATGTTCCGCAAATCTGCCATTTCTGTGTGGCATCCGAGGAGAATTCATCGGGGCTTGAGTTTACTTGGGAAGAAGGTAACTGTAGAAAGTGGTCCCTATACCACTGACCTTGGGGAATATTTACTCTCTTCAAGTGCATTCTCCTTGAGCCCAATTGCTAAAACACACTTTTCAGACCCTGGAGTATTTCCATGTTCCTTTCTCACCTTATAAATGAGGAGGCTGCTGAAACATCATACATGGGACGTGAAAAGGGTCCAGAGAGAAATGGGAAAACCTCACGACGGAGATGAAAAATTCCATGTTGGAGCTTACAACCTCTGGCTCAGCCCAGGCATTCAGGTCATTCATCTTGCCTTTGATTTGTCTGCCTTTTCACTTCAAATAGGTTTACAGGTTTTTAGCTGAAACCAATTAAAGAGAGCCAATTGGCAGGGTTAGCACTTGTGGTGTTTATGGTGAGCATTGTATTGATTTATGCTGCCCAGCAGCTACAGTGAAAAGCAAACTCTAGGAAGAGGAAGGGAAGCATCACAAGGGTGGGCATCACGGAGTACAGGATTAATGCGAGGACAGTAATGAACAAGCCATAAAGAAAACCGCTTTGTGAGATGGGGCCACAGGAGTGTGTCTATTTTTTACAAATAATGACATGCAATGGCAACAGTTTAGTGACAGATAATTATGCAAGATGCTTAGTGTTAGTTGGCAATGCAGGGCTCTGTCACTGGGAAGAGAAAAGGTGGCAGGGAAACAAAGCGCATTTGCTGGCTGTTTTGAAGATTAAGATGCAGGACAAAGACCTACGATGGTAGCCCCCAGGGAATGAGTGCCAGGAGAATGGTGTATGGAAGTTCTCTGGTAGTGAGATAAAGATAATTTGGTTTTGTTTGTTTTTTTAAAAAAATATATATTTTATTGATTTTTAACAGAGAGGAAGGGAGAGGGACAGAAAGCCAGAAACATTGATGAGAGAGAAACATCAACCAGCCGCCTCCTGCACACCCCCCAACGGGGATGTACCTGCAACCAAGGCACACACCCCTGACTGGAATCGAACCCGGGACCCCCCAGTCCGCCGACCGACGCTCTACCCATTGAGCCAAACCAGTTTCAGCAAGATAACTTATTTTTTTAAAAAAAATCTTTCAGTCTTTGAAACGACCAGTGGGCTGTTTAGAAGCCTGGCAAGGTCAAAATATTGGATGGGGTATTCTGGAAAAATAAGAAACTTTGGGAGGTATACTCATAGAACAGGGGCGATTGAGAAGCACACTGGATACATTCTGAGGTCTTTTTCTGCCTCTCAGCTGTACAGGGCTTAGAATGCTCTCCGGGACACCTGGTCTTGAAGATTTGTAGGTGGTTTATAACAGTGGTTCCCAGCCTTTTTTTTTTGGCCATGCCCCACCTAAGCATCTCTAAAACCCTGATCCTTCCCCCTTCTAATGACATATAATTCTTATTCTTCAAAAAGTGAACTCCTGCTGAAACCAGTTTGGCTCAGTGGAAAGAGCATCGGCCTGCGGACTGAAAGGTCCCAGGTTCAATTCCAGTCAAGGGCATGTACCTTGGTTGCAGGCACATCCCTAGTAGGTGGTGTGCAGGAGGCAGCTGGTCAATGTCTCTCTCTCATCGATGTTTCTAACTCTCTATCTCTCTCCCTTCTTCTCTGTAAAAAATCAATAAAATATGTTTTTTTTAAGTGAACTCCTGTTCACATGGAGGAAGCCTAAAAGGCCATTAACCTGCTCTAAACAAGCTTCCAAAGAACATGGCATCCATGAAAGAGAAAAATAAAAGAGCGAAAGGACAGTTAAAGTACTGAGGGAGAAATCACTAAGAAATTGTTAATAATAATAATAATAATATGAAGTGATATGAAGAAATAGCAAATAAACTTTCCAAACATATAACAGAGAACTGACATGCATAAATATGTCACAACATATGTTTATATGCTGTGTATGAGGCCCCTAGAACCATAAGAAATTCAAAAAGTTCACTGTTAATAACTCATTCTCGAATTTCACCCCGTAAAAATCAAATTGTGCCCCACACTGGGAACCACTAGTTTATACGCGTAAGCACTCAAAACCTATCCTTATTGGCAGGAAATAGGGGATGAGCAAAATACTGGCATTTGTGAGCATAAGACTAAAGACTCCGGAGGAGAATTGTAGCCTTTTATTTGCAGCAGTATAATGCACAGACTTATGAAATTCAAGAAAGGTAGCCAGAGACTCTTTTGACAAGTCTTACAAACTCTTGGAGACAAAGAGTTTTGATTATTGAAGAAATAAAATTAAAGCAAGTAAATGACCAGTTTGGTTTGGAAAATAACTTGGGCTGGATTGTCATATAAGACTTTTATGATTCAGTATTAAACTTCATAAAAGCAGGTGAGTTAGGCACAGCCTTGAATATTTGTAATAATAATAATTATTATTATGGTGCTAATATTCTTGCCTTGTCTTTGTTTAATAACTTATCCTTCTGTTTTTCTTTTAACATACACACTTTGATTATCAAAACAATCCTGTGAGTTTGTAGGCTTAGGCATCATTATCCTCATCTGAATGACGAAGAAAGACCTTCAGGGAGATTAAGTGATTCATTGTGGCAACTGATAAGAGGAAGAGGAAAGGAACTAACAATTATAAAGAATTATGACTCATCAGATCCCGGATTAGAATGTGTGTGTGTGTGTGTGTGTGTGTGTGTGTGTGTGTGTGTGTGTGTATGTGTGTGTGTATGTGTGTGTGTGTGTGTGAGTATGTGTGTGTAGTATTTGCACAAAAATATATCTCCTCAAAACTAGAAGTGAACATTGGTTTTACAGAGGAGGAAATTGGACTCAACCATGAGGAGTAAATTGCCCAGAGATTACTAATGAGCAAGAGGGGACACTAGGTTTTGAAGCCACATCTCCAGCTAGGGCTACTAATACTTTCTCTTTCAATCTCTCTCTCTCTTCATCTCTCTTCTGATTATGATGGTTTTTTTGTTTAAAAGATAGTTTCTAGGTCTAACATAAGGAGATTAAAAGTTATCACACCATTACAATAACAGGTAAAAAGCTGAACAAAGAATAAACTCAACATCTTTGCTTCCATCACAGAAGTGAGGCCACAGGGTCGACTTCTGTCCCTAATTTTGGAAAGGTGTATATAGAAAATTACAATTTAGAGGAGTAGAAACCAAGGAGTAGAAAGTTTCATGGGAAACAAAAAAGGGGATAAGAAAATCTCAACTGGATTGATAAACTGCTAGAGGGTGAGTATGACAAATCTGAAAGATGAACATCCCAAGTGGACTCAGTCGTAGGTGGCACTCAGACTTTTGTGAGTTTTATCTCCAGGAGCTCAATCTAGTTTTCATAAAGAAGGTCAGGTGAGAGAGTACCTTTTTGATATATGCCAGAGCATTCTGTTCTTCTTAACAACGACTACCCTCAAGAGAAACTGTTTTATAAAGTCTTTGCCTACTGGGGTATCATTAATGCCTAGCTGACTTGGGGGAAGGGAAATAACTCAATTCCAACTAAGTCTAGCATGCTGTACCACTAAGAGGAATAAAAATATATAAAAGAAAAGAAAAGAAAATACTAAGAAAAATTTGTAAAGTTAACAGTACAGGGGCTTAGGCTCACCAAAAACTGAGACCCAATCATAGAACTACTGAATTTCTCCTCTTCCTATAAAAGGCCTATTTATCACAATTCTTTTTACCCATTAATAACATATTACAGGGCATAATAAATGGCAAAAAGCACAGTTTTAAGAGATAGAGCAAGAATCGTAAGTACACCCAAATTTGGTAAGTATATCAGAATGTGTATTGAAAACAGCTATGATTACTATACTAAAGGTTCTTATGGGAAAGGTAAACAATAAACAACAATAGATTGACAATATAAGCAGAGAAATAGACTTTCTAAAAGAACTTTTAAAATGCTATTGATCAATAATACTGTAAACAATGAAAAATGTTTTGATGAGATCACTAATAGAACAGACATGGCTAGGGGGGCAAATATCTGAGCTTGAGGATATGTCATGCAAAAGGAAAAATACTAGGAAAAAAACCTGACCAAAAAACAAAACAAAAAAACAACAAACAAACAAACAAACAAACAAACAAAAACTAACACAGGATGCTCTGATACAAAGCAGGATAAATGCCCCAAAGCTACACCTACACATACCAGATTCAAATCTGAAAATCAAAGATAAAGAAAAAAAAGTATTGATACTATCCAGCGGTTGAAAAAAAGAAAAACAGCTTACCTATATGGGAGCAAACATAATAATTTCATCTAACTTTTCCTCAGAAACCATGCAATCAAGAAGATAGAATGAAATACTTACATTGTTAAAAGAAAAATACCTACCAACTTAGAATCCTGTATCCTGCAAAATTATCTCTCAGAAGTAAAGAAGAAATAAAGACTTTCTCAGAGAAACAGAAAATGACAGGATACATTGCCAGAAGATCTGACTTGCAAGAAATATTATAAGTTCTTCAGAGAGAGAAGAAAAGTGATATAGGTCAGAAACTTAAATCTACATAAAAAGAGAAAAGCATTAGAAGTGGAATAAATGAAGGTAAAGCAAAAATATTTTCTTACTCCTCATTGGTATAAGAGATAACTTAGACAAACTAATAATAATGGCAAAAATGGCTCAGTTATAGTTTATGTATGTGAGAAATGAATGACAACAATGATACTAGGGGCAGAAGGGAAAATATTAATTATATTTTTGTAATATTAATACACACTACTCATGAAGTGTCATAGTGTTATTTGAAGGTAGATTTGGATTAATTACAAATGCATATGCCAAACTCTAAGCAACTACTGAAAAAATTATAACTGATATGCCAAGAAAGAAGAGAATGTGGAATTATATAAAATGCTCAATTAAAAGGCAGAAATAGGGTGGAATACAAAAGTTAGAACAAAGTACAAGAATAATGAATAAAGAACAGCCACAAATATCTTACTTATTTATTTTTAATTTTATTTTGGATGTGTGCCATTTACTTTAGACTAGTTACGGTATGAATTGTACATTTATGCACATACAGTACAAACAGAGTTGTCAAAACAAGACATCCATGTTCTTCTTTGTGGTTGGCATATGGGGACGTTAAGGCACACTCATTATGTGCCTTATATCTCAGAAATAAACCTGGTATGACATGTGATTCCATTTACTATAATATCTATGGATCAGAGGACAGTATTTCAGTTATCAAAAACACACCCTTTTCACCAATCATACTCAATTTGCCTATCCCCACTTCTTGCCTTTAATGCAACTGGAAAGTCCATGATAGGAGAAAAAAAGATTCTTAAGGGAAAAGGTGTGCAGCCACATTTTGGATAAAGGTTCAGTGCTGTCAGTTCCTCCAATGAAGTTCCTCGTCTGCCAGGCCGTTATGGCCAAGAAAATGAATGCTTTAGATGATGCTCTTCTTTATGCTCTTCTGAATCATTGCTGTTGCTCTGTATTCTTTGGAGAGAGGCCACAATCAAGGAGCAGAGTGATGAATATGTTGAGATACTTTCAGAGTTAAGGCCTTCTTTCTTCTCTTGTGTGAACATTGGTTTAAATTCATGTAAAGAACAATCCAGAGAACATAATGTAAATGTTAAGTGCAGAATGATTGTTTTTGGCTGTCCATAATCACACATGTGGTTTCTTTGCCTTTGTATATACTTTTCTTTCTTCTTGGTGTGACTCCTCTGCCTTTTTTATCCAGCTACTCTCATCATCCTTCAAAACTAAGTTTTAGCACTTCTTTCTTCAAGAAGCTTTCTCTAATTGACCTGGTCTGGTTTAGATGTCTCTCTTCCAAGTAGTAAATATTTTAGACATTCACCCAACTATATCAATAATCACTCTAAATGTCATTGTCTAATTATATCAATTAAAAGATGGTGACTATTAGTGGATCAAAAAACAAGACTCAAGTATTTAATCTATCAGAAACACACATTAAATATAACACATATAGATTAAAAGTAAGTGGATGGAGAAAAATTTACTCTGCTAATCTTGATCAAATGAAAAATGAAATAGGTATATTAATTTCAGATGGAGCAGACTTCAGAACAAAAAAAATATCAGAAACATAAAGGGCTATTACATAACAGTAAAGGAGCTAATTTTCAAAGGAGATATAATAATCTTCAATGTGTATAAATCCAAGAACAGAGTGTCAAAATACATGAGGCAAACTAATAGATGTGCAAAGAAAAATAGATGAGCCTACTATTTTAGTTGGAGACTTTAACATCTCTCTATCAGAAATGTCAGATCCAGCAGATAGAAAATCAGTAAGGACATAATTAAATTCAACAGCACCGTCAATCAGTTGTACATAATTGACACATATAGACCACTTCATCTAGCAACAGCAGATAGGCCACATGTGGGGCCATAAACCACACCTTGACAAATTTAAAACAATAGAAACCATACAATGTATGTTCATACCACAATGAAATTAAACTAGAAATCAATAACAAAAAGATAGCTGGAAATTTTTTGACATACTTGGAGTTTAAACTACATACTTCTAAATAACACATGGATCAAAGAAGAAATCTCAAAAAAAATTAAATGAATACTTTTAACTAAATAAAAATGAAAACCCAGCATATCATTTGTGGGATGCAGCAAAAGCAGCACTGAGAGGGAAATGTATTGTAATGAATGGATGTATTAGAAAATAAAATAAAAGATCTAATTCAATGATCTAAGTTTCCACTGTAGGAAGGTATACAAAGAACGGGAAATAAAATCCAGGGTAAGCAGAAGAGAATAAGTAAAAATTAGAGCAGAACTGAGTGAAATTGAAAACAAGAAATAGAGAAAATCAACAGAACAAAAAGCTGGTTCTTTGAAAGATCAATAAAATTGATAAGTATATTTTCTGGCTAACTAAGAAAAAAGAGAAGAAATAAATTACTAATATCATAAGTAGAAGATGAGACATCACCACAGAGACCATGTATAATAAAAAGATAATGAAGATATATTATAAGCAACTTTATGCCCATAAATTTGATCATGTAGATGAGATGGACCTTTTCCTTGAAAGAAATAACTTGCATAAAATGCACACAAGAAGAAGTAGACAATTCAAATAGGCCTAAATCTATTATAGAAATTAAATCAGTACTTAATAACCTTCCAAAGCAGGAAACACCAGGCCTAGATTTGTTCACTGGTGAATTCTACCAAACACTTAAGGAGAAACAACAATAATTCTTTATAATCATTTTCAGAATCAAAGGGAATTCTTTCTAACTCATTTTATGAGGCTAGAAGTACCCTAATACAGAACCAGGCAAAGAAATTACAAGAAGGAACAAAAAGCTATAGGCTAATATCACTCATGAATAGGTAAGCAAATATCCTCAACAAAATATTAGCAAATCCAAGCCAACAATGTATGAAAGGAATTATACATCATAATCAGGTAGGATTTATCCAAGGCTTGTAAGGCTTGTTCAATATTAGAAAACCAGTTAACATAATCCATCAAATCAACAAACTAAAGGACAGATCAAAATGACCAACCATATCAATGGATATAATAAAAGCATTTGACAAAATTTAAACCCATTTATGATAAAAATTCTCAGCAAACTAGGAATGAATGGAAAATTCCTTGATTGGATAGAGGACATCTACATAAAAGCTACAGCTAATATACTTACTGATGAGAAACTAGACCAGCTGTGGGCAAGCTACGGCCCTAGGGCCAGATCCGGCCCGATCAGCTGTTCTATCCGGCCCGAGGAGCAGAAAGAACGTAGGGTTCTCTTGCTCTACCCTCCGCTCCTTCATCAGCAGCCCAAGATGAGAGTGCCAGCATGGTCAGGTTGCTTTTGTTCCAGCCCTCCAGTCCAGTTTAAGAACCCATTGTGGCCCTCGAGTCAAAAAGTTTGCCCACCCCTGAACTAGACGGTTTACTGCTGAGATCAGAAATAAGGCAAGGCTGTTTTCCCTCACCACTCCTTTTCAACATAGTGCTGGAAGTCTTAACTAATGCACTAAGACAAGAAAAGGATATAAAAAACATATAGATTGAGAAGAAATCTGTTCACAAATGACATAATTATCCATGTAGAGTATCTGAAATAACTGACTAAAACATTGTAACTACAGCAAGGTTGCAGGATATAAAGTTAATATACAAAAGTCAATTACTTTTCTGTACATCTGCACTGAACAAATGGAATTTAAAATTTAAAATCCAATGCCATTTACATGAGCACCTGAAAATGAACATTTAGAAAGGAATCTAACAAAATATGAACATGATCTATAGGAGAAGAACTTTGAAACTTTATTAAAACATCAAATAAGAACTACATAAATAGATAGTCCATGATCATGAATAGAAAGACTCAATATTGTCTATAACTTGATCTATTGATTCAATACCATCTCAATCAAAATCCTATTTTGTGGACATTGACAAACTCGTTCTAAAGTTCATATGAGAGGCAAAATATGGAGAATAACCAACTAATAGTGAAAGAAAATAAAAGTCAGAGGGCTGACACTATCTGACTTCAAGATGTATTCTAAAGCTACAGAAGTCAAGGCAGTATGCTATTGGTATAAAACCAGATAAACAGATACATGGAACAGAGTACAGAGCCCAGAAAGAAAGCCACATAAATATAGTCAACTTATCTTTGACAATGGGACAAAGGCAGTGCAATGGAGAAAACAGTCTTTCAACAAATGGTGCTGGAAGAACCATTCACATGCAAAAAAAATTAATAATTTAGACACAGATTTTACTTCACTCACAAAAATGAACTCAAGATGAATAGTAGAACTACATATAAAATGAAAAACTATAAAAATCCTAGAAAATAACAGGAAAAATCTAAGATGACCTTGGGTAACCATTATAGTATCATAAAGAATAGTTACACTGCCCTATTATGTATGATGCTATAATAATGGACACACATCATTATACATTTGTCAAATCTCATAGAATGCACAGCACTAAGAGTGAACCCAAATGTAAACCCTAATATAAAATATCATCCATTATTTTTATTGGTTAAATCTAGCAACCTTACTTGATGTATATTAGCAGAATAAATGTTCTGGACATCTGTTATGTGCCAGGCAAGCCCACATCTTCTCATCCAATTATTTTTGCAATTACTTGTTTTAATGGCTGTCTCCCACACTAGAAGTTAAACTCCTGAGGGCAAGGACTATGCCTGTCCTTGGATGACAATGTGTCCATGTAGGTTCATCATTTTGTAACAAATGTACCACCTGGGTGGGAGATGTCAATAGCGGAAGAGGTTGTTCTTGTTGGGTGCAGGTGTCGGGTATATGGGAACTCTGTTTTTTTTTCCTTTCAATTTTGCTGTGAACCTAAACTTGCTCTAAAAAGTAAAGTCTATTTTTAAAAAAGGAAGTTCTCCATAAGCCTCAGTGTTCACTGAGGTCAAGTTGAAAAAGCACTGTGGTCGGTTTTCACCTAGTTGAGGTGAGCTCCCTTCCAATTCGCGTGGCCCTTCCTTTGAATGATGCTTTCACATCTTCCACACGGCATATAAGTCACAGCTCTTCTTGTCTCCCAAGTCCTATGGCGATTTCCTTTGCCATAGAAAATGGAAGTAAGATGGCCATATAATTTCTTCTCTACATCAGGACAATTTGAAGTGAAAGAAGGTATTATGATTACACCAAGACAAAAGTATACACTTAGATTGTCCAGGGCAAATGGTTTGTTACTCATGGCTCCGTGCTTTGCAAGGAAAGCTGAGACTGTGGGCACGTGTGTGTATGTGTGTACATGGGTAATGGACTAAAGCATGTTAGCAGCAGCTCCGATTACTTTTGCCCCTTAACAGCTCCTCAGAAGTAGGCTGTTTTTTGTTGTTGTTTGTTTTGTTTTGTTTTAAGTAACTGCTTTAATTTTCTGGGCTTGGCATGTCTCTACTACTTAGCAAGTGTTCCTTGAACAAGTTTATGAATAGGCTAAAGCAGTGGTCAGCAAACTCATTAGTTAACAGAGCCAAATATCAACAGTACAACGATTAAAAATTTTTTTGAGAGCCAATTTTTTAAAACTTAAACTTCTTCTAACGCCACTTCTTCAAAATAGACTCGCCCAGGCCATGGTATTTTGTGGAAGAGCCACATTCGAGGGGCCAAAGAGCAGCAATTTGGGGCTAAAGGCTTAGTTACATTTCTTCTTTGTCTCTTCTGTGTCTGCTCCCTCTGTTAGAATTTCTATTTCCATTTATGAGTTAAGTCTTTCCTTCAGCATCCTTCACTCCACCCGAGTGTTATCATTCCATTTAGATGTGGTGCACTCAGTAGCATTTGTCTCTGGTTTTTCATTTATATCTCTTGCTTTGCTACCTAAAGCAACACTAAACCAGTAAATATAGCGAATTTGTATGCCAAGGTTTGAAGGCTAGTGTATTTGGTAGAGGAAAGCTTACATGTGTATTTTTGAGGCAAAAGACCAAAACACCCCTCAAATGGGAAGAAAGGCCAACCAGAGAAGCCTGTCACAAAGATGTTGAGACCACTGTGGTTATTATATTTATACACTCTTAAAAGAGAAAATAACACATGGAGCGATTTATAGCCCTCCTGCACTCACAGTTGAAAGAAGGGGAAGAAAGTTGTGATGAGATCTTAATAACATAAAATATTTTTACTTAACCAACCAAAGCAACAAGATAAAGAAAATAATATTCTCAGTATATTGGTTAGATATATTTAAAACCAGGATAAGATTTAAGCACAGGCAAGACACGCTTTGACTGATAGAGAATTTGGAGAGAGTAGCCTGGGCTGCATGCTGGGAAACCTAACTTCTAGGCTTGACTGAAAGCAGTGGCTGTGTGACTTAACCTCCAGGGGCCTATATTTATTCACCTGTAATGTGAGGAAGTTCAGACCGTAGACTCTTTAGGCTCCCTTCTAGATTTTAACAGTCTCTTTTCCTGATTTTTGGTAGATACTTGGCTGGCACACCACAGAAGCAGAAAAGGCAGCCCATACTGTGGTTTGAATTCTAAGAGACATTGGCTCTCCCAGCCATACACCTGTTTTCATAGTATAGTGACCTTGGACCTTTGGTGTTTTTCTCATTTAGTTACTGGAAAGGCCCAGTGACCCTCAGAATTTCCCAGCTTGAAGAAATTTAATCTAACCCCAGAATTCCACAGGAGAGAAGCTAATGGATGCTTCAGAGATTTAAGAAAAAAACATATCTAAATTCACATAGCCATGTCAAAGCAGAATATTTGGTGAAACTGTGTTTTCTGACAATTGCTCAAGTCTTCTAATGCTGAAATGCCTCACTCACTCATTCCTCTATTTACTCATTCAGTGCTTTCTAGTACCTACTGTCTAGTGAACATCTTTACACCTTTTAGGAGTAAGAAACATAGGAAATGAGATCCCTGGGTAAAAAAAAATGGTCTTTTTAGAAGTATGTGTTAATTAAATTTCATTGTTGGCTTTTTAAATTCGTAGTTGTTTACATTTAACAACTGCCTATCTTAACATTCTCATTGAAGAATACCATACTTTTTTTTTTTTTGACAGTATGGCATGATGGTAGATATTGCTTGTATTAAGATATACTAAGGTCAGAAACACTAGCCACCCTCAACTCCCTATCCCCAACTATAGCGGATTTGGGAACAATAATTTTAATCTTTTTTTATTTCACAGACAAATAGAATCTCTGATCCCTTTGGTTTTTCAGGAACCCAGACTGACTGAGGATAAGCCAGCCTCCATACTTCCTTTCAAGGTTACTCAGTGTTTGGCTAAACAAAGGAAAAAAGCATATGTAATTGAATTTATAAGTTTTTATAGTGCTAGGATACTTTTGCTCACAATTTGTTGGCTATAACTCAGTCACATGACCATATGCAAATAAAAGGAAAGCTGAAAACCATAGTCTAGCTCTGTGCCAAAAAGAACCAAAAACTGCCAGCAGTCTTTGCCACACTGTTCCATACACAGCCATATTGAAATATGTCCCCAAAGCTCGCCTTTTGTTAAGTCATTGATGAATAATTCCTCTTCAGATTTAGTTCAACTTTGTAGAGCACGTTATGCTTTGATCATTAAGTGAACGTAAACCTTGCCCAAAGTCAACTTACTTGCCTTTTCTTATGGTCTGTACCAGATGCTTTTAGAATTCTGCAAATAAACTTAAAGGTTCTATATTGCTGTTTCATAATCATACACAGAAAATGATGAGTTGCAAAGTTTTGCCTTTATGTCTCAGTCAATTTCTTTTTCACCATGGACAGCAAAACATAATTATGCAACATCTCAAACAACTTTTATAATATGTTCTATTGAAATAAATAAACAAAGACAGCAACAACAATCAGAAAAACCCTGCTTTACCTTAGAGATATTTCTTAGGTATTAAAGGAAGAGAGAGTTAGACATATTTGTTAAAAAATTAATGCAAAGTTACTAAAGAAGAAATTCTGTTTCATGAGAGGAATACATTTGTGTAATCATGAAAATATGATTTTGCTTAGCACTTTCAATTTAATGTTAGAAAATTGTTTAACCCACCTGAAATGTTTTTTAGCAACTTATATGACTAAAACATTCGATCTAACATGTGGAAATTTGATAATGACATAGGTATGAGTGTTAGGCAAGATTACCAAATCATTTTAAAGAGACAAAAAGGAATCCTGTACTGAGGCCTTCCTGGAGGTCATTTGAATAGGATTTTAATTTAAATGTCCCATCAGATAATGAGTACTATTTCCCTAGATTTCCATGTGGCTTACTCCTGCACTTTATTTTCAGCTCAAAATTTCCTTTTTAGTGAAACCTTCTCTGAGTATTCTATGAAATACAACCTCCTCCATGTACTTTTTCTCCCCTTTTCTTCACTTTATTTTTATTTTATAGCACTTTTTGCTATTACACATTATATTGCATACTGACTTTTTTATTTGTTACTGTGTCTATGAGTGCCTAGAATGTAAGCTCAATAAGGGCAGGAACTTAGTCTGGCTTATATATTACTAGAGGCTAGCGCATGAAATTCGTACACAGGGTGTGCGTGGGGGAATATCCCTCAGCCCAGCCTGCACCCTCTCCAATTTGGGACCCCTTGAGGGATGTCCGACTGCCCGTTTAGGCCCAATCCCACCAGACATCCCTCTCACAATCCAGGACTTCTGACTCCCAACTGAACACCTGCCTGCCTTCCTGATTGCCCTTAACCACTTCTGCCTGCCAGCCTGATTATCCCCTAACCACTCCCATGCCAGACTGATTGATGTCTAACTGCTTCTCTGCCAACCTGTTTGCCCCAACTTCCCTCCTTTGCCAGTCTGGTCACCCCTAACTGCCCTCCCCTGCAGGATTGATCACCTCCAACTGCCCATTCTTGCAGGCATGGTCCCTCCCAACTGCCCTCACCTGCTGGCCATCTTGTATTCACATGGGGGCAGGATCTTTGACCACATGGGGGAAGCCATCTTGTTGGAGTGATAGTCAATCTGCATATTACTCTTTTATTATTTGAGATAGAGGCCTGGTGCACAGGTGGGGGCAGCTAGTTTGCCCTGAAAGGTATCCTGGATCAGGGTGGGGGTTCCCTTGGGGTGAGGAGTGGCCTGGGCGAGGGACCTGTGGTGGTTTGCACGCCCCTTGATGACCCAAGCAGAGGCCCTGATATCTGGAATTTATTTACTTTCTACAACTGAAACTTTGTAGCCTGGAGTAGAGGCCTAGGCTGGCCAGGGCAGCAGAAGCTTGGCTTCCTCTATTGCTGGGGAAACCCACACCTCTGTCATGTTCTCTGTGCCTAAAGCTATCTTGGTTGGGGTTAATTTGCATACTTGCTCTGATTGGCTGGTGGGCGTGGCTTATGATATAATGGAGTGAGGGTTAATTTGCATATTACTCTCTTATTAGCTAGGATCATACTCACATCACTTTGAACAGACAGTACCTGAATTAGATTAGGTGCTCAATAAGTTAGGCTGAATAAATAACATGCTTATTTCTTATAGAAATAAGGTTATGTTGTGGTCACATGACCAAGACATTGGTCATTTGTTACAATACTCTGTGTTATCATAACTCTGAGTCAGTTAGCTTTTGCTGCTGAAGTAACCACCCCAAACTTAGTGGCCCAAAACAACAATTGCTTATTTGGCTTATAATTTGTGGGTTTGCAATTTGTGTCGGGCTTTCAGCTGGTGGGTTTGCTGGTCTGGGCTGAGCTCACTCATGCATCTGTGGTCAGCTTTGAGTCAGTGATGCGGCTCTGCTTCTGTCACCTGCGGCAATGGGAGTGACTAAGCAGGCACATGTCTCTCATCATCTAGCAGGACAAATGGCTCTTGGCATGGCGGATGCTCATGGTTTCAAGAAAGAGAGCAGAAGGTTGAAAGCCCTTTGAAGTCTATGTTCAAAACCAGGACAGTGAACATCTGTTGCAGTGTATTGGCCAAAACATTTTATCATGGCAGCCCAGGTTCAAGAGATAGAGAAATAAATTCCACCTCTAAAATGATGGCATTGCAAGGCCTGCTTCCGAGAACATGGATCTAGGCCAGGAAAAAGTTTGTAGAAAAAATTTGTGTAATCCATCACCAAGTCTTCACTGTTCTTGGTCTTGAGTACCTCTTCCAGTAAAGCATCACACAGTCGAGGCAGTATAATGTAGGAAGTTCAAATGCATGTCTAAGGGCACCACCTCATCTGCATATTCAAGAAGCCTTCCCCGTGAGGGAGGACTGATTGTCAGCCATCTAACAGCCAGCCCTCCCCTTCCTCCCTCCCCTACAATATTAATTATGTTCCATGCTGCTGAGTCTCTGCTCAGCTCCCTACCTTTCTTCTCAGTAAAAAGAGATGCTGTTTCAAAATAAATAGCCCGACACACTGTAAAGAAGCTGCAGATACTTAGAAACAATATTTTCTAAATATTTATAAGCTATATTTCAAAATCCGTTACATTCAGTGAATTGTGTAAATAAATATCAGACCTGCAAGTCACCATCCCACAGCACCAGTGCAGCAAGTCTAATTACTCATCTGTAAACAGACAAGTCATCCTTTAGACTCTGTCTTCCATGGTACGGCTCTCTCTCTCTCTCTTTCTCTCTCTCTCTCTGGATTCTAGCCAATAAACAAACCCCAAGTGTGAAACTTGTTTTCTTACTAAAAGAAAGAGTAAGAGTGCCTACATTAAGGGGAGGAATGGCAGTGTTGGTGTTACAGTTGTTGTTTTTTAGAATAGTTTATTGATTTTTAGAGAGAGAGGAAGGGAGAGGGTGAGAGAAAGACAGCTATTGATGTGAGAGCACAACATAGAGGTGTTCTGCACTCCCGCACCCGGCGATTACGCCCACCACCCAGGCATGCGCCCTGACCAGGAATCAAACTGGCAACCTTCTGGTGCACTAGACGATGCTCAACCAACCAAGCCACACAGGCTAGGGCTGTTACTTAGTTTTTAATTGCTGTAGGGCATAAGGGAAATTATCTACACTGATTCAAGTCTCAAATAGAACAGGTGACAGGGACATGGAGGAGGGTCCAGGAGGTGGGATGAGGACAGGAGTGTCTTTTTGCAGAAAGCCTGAGCTTAATTGCCCTCCAAAGTTTAGGCTTGCAAGAATTGTAAGTCTGAATGAATAGGACTCAATTCTAGAACAACGTTCCAGTCCTACCTAGTGGCAGGGCCTGAGGATGAGAGGGAAGCAGGAAAACCCACAAGTAATTAATGTGATGTATCTGTGAAGAGCATCCTTACTTTGTGTTCTTCTCTGTTCTTGTGATGTTCACCTTCCAAGCTAATATATGGAGTTATTAAACCCACAGCTCCGCAAAGGTTTTGGGAAGGGGTTATTTAGTGTAGCATGGAATTTGGGGGGGCCTTTAATGTAAGGTGACCAGACGTCTCGCTTTTGGCGGGACAGTCCCGATTTTTAATAATTTGTCCCATGTCCCACGGCGTTTTAAAAAAAGTTCCAAAGATTTAAAAGAACTTTTCCAAAAACCTGGACTTTTTTTTTTAAAAACGCTGCGGGACGCGGGACAAATTGTTAAAAACCAGGACTGTCCCGCTAAAAGTGGGACGTCTGGTCACCTTACTTTAAACTTTGAACTCCATATTGACTCTCTCCTTTCCAACTTTTCAGATGAATCTAGAAAAAGTGTGTTTTGCACGATAGGCAAAATTGAAAGAAAAAAGAAATAAAATAGGTGGTGAGAAGATGGTACTGAATGCAGATCAGGGTGGTCCGAATGTGGAGAGGTTTGTGTTGGAGAGTGATGAGAGCTAGGAAGGTGAGGGGTAAGTAGAAAACCTGGGATTTACGTTAGTGTTAACTGGAAGCTACTGAGTACTTTAAAAACCAATATCTAGCAAATTAAGAATATAATAACCAAGATTCCCATCCCCAGTGATGAGTTTTAACAAAGGTAGATGAAACCAAGCAAGGCCTAGTAATCACCATTAACCCACCAGACTGGGCTGATGTTTCTGTTCTGTGTCACCGGTAAATACTGACAAACAAAGGAAAGAGATTGAGTAAGCTTCTCTCTCAGGCTATAATCCAAAGCATAGTTACATGGACCACATTCTTTAGGAGTAAGGGTTAGTCTTAAAGCTTTTGACCATCATTGCAGAAAATGACCCTTCTTCTAGAAACATAGAAATTTGAATTTGCCTTTCTCTTTTGTCTTTATAATTCCCTCAGTGTTGGTCGCTGGTGTTGTACTTTAATTCTCTATAGCTAGGTTCTTCAGACAAAGAAATAAATGAGCAAACAAGCAAAACTTCTTACTTAATAAAATAGCCTTGCCACCATTCCTCACACTAGCCTCTTTTTTCTCAATATGTTAAGAGTAATCTTTTTCTGGCTATTTTCATTGGCTCTCTCTTTTCCAACTTTTCTAAGTCAAGTAGATTACTGCCTAGTACAGATCCCTGCTCAACTGTTAACCTTATTTTTTTTTACTCTTACTAAATTACCTCATTTGTTCCCTCTGTGGAGATACAACTTCTAAAAGAAAGGTAATATATTCTATTTTTGTGAAGCGATTAAAAAACTCATTTTAAAAACTTTATTTGAAATTTAGAGCCAATACTAAAGAAATAAATTTGCTTGTTGTAAATATTATAATTGTGTATCATATAAAAATTTAATTCACAAGAAAGTATAAACATAATAAAATTATGGAGAATTATAATTTACAGAGACAACTAATTTTAATTTATGGATGTATGGTCTCTGCTCTCTTGATCTAATTGTTCATACACACTGGCATACCCATATGCACAGTTTTTTTTTTTTTATCTAGGACCCAGAAAGAGAGAGAGGAAAAAACACCATGGTTTTATTTCCCTAACTATTCCTTAGGGAAAAAAAATAACCCTGAGTTACAATCATAAATACTCAACATGTGGAAAAAATATATGGAATGAGTACTTTACATAGAGAGTCCATCATGAGCAACTTAAAATATTAGTATTTTTCTAGTTTACTCAAACTTGGCATAACTTGGAACTTCTTTACCAAATTCAATAATCCATTAAAAAAAAATCAAGGTTATAATAAGGCTACTGGGGAGGGAAAAGAAAGCAACAGACAGACTGGTAATTACAGTGGAGCCAGCTACCAGAAAGGGTTAGGGGTCTCTTAATAACCCTGTAGAATTTGCAGCACTGTCTAAACCCCTTCCCAATTTGAAATTGTACAGCCTCCACATAAATATTTTTAAAGACCCAAATTGGTTTTTCAAGGTGTGAATGACATAGCTACTTTCCTTTATTTTTAAAAAAGTATCAACAATAAAATTTTTTGTGGAAAAAATAGTCCCATTATTTAGAAGCCTTTGAATGCTTAGCCTTAAAGACACAGTTTATGAAATGAAGAGGGACTGTAATCAATTTAAATTACAAAGCACCTATTTAGAAAAATAAACTACTTAAAATGCATTAAAGATAGCCTTGTTTATTCTAAGTAGATGATGCCTTTGAACTATAAAGGGAAAACACTTTGGAAATTATTATGAACTAGAAAAAAAAAATCTGGTATCTTTAATTAGCCCATACTCTCAATAAATCTGGAGCAAAATATCAGAGTGGGGTGGGGCATATTTTTGTCTGAATTTAGTTCTGATTCAATAAAAGTTTCTTTTTTTTCATTAAAAAGTCACAATAATGCAACTTACAAAGTTTCTGGGAATATTTATTGTATATAGCCTAGAAGATGAAAAGAGTGTAACTATTATTCTTGGTTTGTTTTGAGGTTATTTACTTAGGGCTAAGCACCTCATTTTTCTTGTATACAAAAAAGTAATTATGCAGCGAAAAGAAATATTGCTCATATACTTCAAAACATATAAAAAATGTAAAACTTTATTACACACATTAATTTCTAACAAAGGACATCTCTAACATCAGTGTAACTGGGACAAGCCAGATAACTGATGTATATATACGGATGTTTCTCCCAAATGGGTTTTATAAAGGCAAACAAACAAATAAACAATTTCTTCTTTTATGTCTGCCTCTCTTTTATAAATTTTCACGTCTTGATATAGGCAATAGTTTTGAGTGTGTGTGTTTGTGTGTGTGTGCCCTAATATATTCTGTTCAAGTTAGTAGCATTCCCCATCCGCCATTACTCATTTTATTGTTTCAAGCTTCTCAGGTTGAATCCATTTCTACATATAACAAAGCAAAGATATGAAAACCTACAAATTATTAACGAAATATGTTCATGGTTTTCCCCACTTGGATCTTGCCCATTCTGACCTTCCAGAAAAGTCGGCATTCTCCCAGGAAGCCACCTTTCGTGGGAGCCAGGCCAGCTCTACTTGCCCCCCTTCTTTCATTCTCTGAGCAGCAGCTCCCTGATAACGAGGTCTGGATCATTGTCCCTTGAAGCAGGAAGACTGGTGGGTTGACATCAATTGTCCTGAGGCTCAAGACAAGTGATGGCTGGTTCATGGGGGGTGGGGGTGGCCTACTGCGCAAGACTGCACGCAGCTAAGGCCAAGGGTGGAGGGTAGGGTAGTGCTTAGCTTGTGTGCACCAATGGATCACTAATACTGGTGAGAGCATTACACCAATGAAAGGAAAATAATTTAACAAAAGCAAAAGAACAATCCTTGTCTCAGATGGGGTAATATAATTTGACATTTTAAATTGTTAAACCAGAAGCTGTCAGTGTAGCTTTCCACTGGTTAAATATGCAAGGATGACTTTGATGTGTGAAGGTTTTTTGTTTTTTTTTTTTAAATAAGTATCAGAGAAATTTGTGAGAGGGAGGCGAGTGTATGTCCGTGTGTTCATGTTGGGGGCTGAGGGAGCACTATGGCACAGAAGGGCCCTCAAGTCCCGGTCACCATGGATGGGATCTGCAGCTCCGATTTCTAATGTCTTAACTTCACTTTGCAGGAAAGAGTTTGTACTTTTCCAAAGCAGTAGAGAGAAAGAGGGCCCTGGTATTTGCAAACTTCCTCTTCTAAAACAAAAAACAAACAAACAAACAAACAAACAAACAAAAAAACAGCCCAGGAATAGTGTTTCAAATCAGAAAAAAATTTAAATTCCTAAAGGCTAAGTTAACTGGTATCAGAGCAAAACTCTGCTTTGCTACGTATCTTCTTTTTAAAAAAATATTTTTATTGATTTCAGAGAGGAAGGGAGAGGGAGAGAGAGATAGAAATAGCAATGATGAGAGAGAATCACTGGGCACATGCTCTGACTGGGAATTGAACCTTGTCAGGCTGCTTCCTGCCTTCTTGATATCCCATGGACAGCACCTCCTCAACGATTACCTTGAGATTGTAAGTACCCCCTTTCATAGGTCCTCCCTATATCTGTTTATCTAGGACACTTTCAATTCCTAAAATCCCAGGCATGCCAGTTCTTTAAAAACACAATTTACTTAGCCCATGAGTCTGGTTTGAGATTAACCAAGGGAGGCAAATTAAAAAAAATATTTTAAATTCACTGTTTATTAAGGATTGAGATCTGATTGAATCCTGGCTTGTATCTACATCTGTATGGTGAGGGGAGCAAAGGTAACATTTTCAGTTGATATTGTCCTAAGAAATAGATGAAAACACACACACACACACACACACACACACACACACATACACACACACACACACACACACACACACACACACACAGAACCATTGGCTGGCAGATAAGAATGGTCTTTTGTAGACATCACACATGATTTCTCATTGATGATTTCTGTTCACTTTGACAGACATTTGCTAAGCATCTTCATGAGTATTACTGGGTTCAATATTGGAGATAATGTGGGGGGAAAAACAGGGATTGTGTGTCTTAAATTGTACCAATTTTAAATATTTCACATTGGTTTTTTTATGGATAAATTCATACAGCAGAAAGGCACCCTTTGTCAGACTGTGGTCTGTTTTTTGATTTTTGTAAGATTGTCATTGTATATGAGAAGCCTGCCTTCGAGGAGCTTATAATCTAGTATTTTCCTTAACTGTTCTCCATGAAGTTTAACAACTCCCTGAATCATTATGTGCAAATAGCTATGGAGATCATGAGCGGCCCAGGGGATGGTGGTGTTGTTGCAAAGAGATAGTGGAAATGATATGCCCAATAAAAAGGATGGCAATACAAGGCATTCCTGGGCACCAGAATAAGTCATTTGTGTTTATAACAGTGAACCCAAATGATTAAAGGAGGCCATGGTTAGCGTGATGAAAGGCAGATGCAAAGAGAAAGGTGAGGTTCACAATCATTTTATTTTTGGAGTTTAGGAGAGCCCTGAGAAGTTCAAGCCCCTCCTGGGACTTCTTACCCAGAAACATTCTTCTTAGCCAAGGGGTGGGGGGGGGGCGAAGGAGGGGGGAAAGGAGATGAATGTTCTGAGTTTCTGGCCATCAGCCTAGAGCTTCATTCCTTGAATTTACACTCCCTCTTCTCCCTTTTGGCTAATCTTCAAACACTACAAAAGAATGGAGGGGTTGAGGTCTTTCTTAAATACCACCTCTCAAAAGTTGATTTTTTTAATATTTGCTTTCCCCCCCTATAAGCCTTTGGGCAATAATGGGATATTCTTAAATGCATTTCCAAATTTCAGACAAGTTGTTCTCTCTGCTGATTCTGATTTAGGACACGTTTCATTTTCTTGAGTCTTCTGTCCATTTGTTTTAAAGAATGAGGGGAGTATCACTTAGTCTTTTGGAGATGGTGAAGAGGAGGTTCCTGTTTTCCTCTGGTTTAAGAAAGTCTTCAGGGTTAAGAAAATGGAGTGCATAAGAAAAAAAAAAGGGGGGGGATTTCAAAACCAGCTCTCAGCTGCATTTAAGAGAGAGAGAGCAAGAAGAGATTGAAAAGTTTTTCTCTTTCTTGATGAACTCCATGATGAGGTCTTTCCTCCAGAAAAGAGGAAATGACCAAAGAAGAAAATATCATCATGAAGGAAGCCTCAACCTTTTTAGTTCCTGATTCTATTTTTTATTGAATTTATTGGGATGACATTAGTTAACAAAAAGTTATATAGGTATCAGTTGTACAACTCCATAATACATCATCTGTATATTGTATTGTGTGTTCACTACCCCAATCAAGTCAGCCTTAACTTTTAATCTCCTGGTTTTTTGTCAATTTATGTCACAACATTAATTTTACTTCCACATACGAGGGAAGGTTGCAGGTAATTAACATTAACTTCCTGTGCTCCTCCCTGAGGAAGAACACTCCGTCATTAACAGCCAGTTGTTAATGCACAAAGCAAAAGAGGAGTGAGTCTGAGATATAGAAAGAACTTTTCTTTTTTTTTCTTCTTTTTTTAATTAAGGTATTATATGTGTACATAGCTTACCATTGCCCCCCCCCCCACCTCCCATTCATGCCCTCCCTCCCCAGAGTTCTGTGTTCGTGGGTTGTACTTATATGCATGCACACCAGTACTTCGGTTGTTCTCTTATCTTCTCCAGGTCTCCTTTCCCTCCCCGCTGTCATTTGACAGTCTGCTTGTTTTATGGTGACTATCTCAGGGCCACATGAATAGTATCCGCTCCTCATTTGGCAGTCTGCTTGTTTTATGGTGACCATCTCAGGACCACAAGAATAGAGTCCGCTCCTCCTCTGGTTCACACCACCCCTCCCCCCAGGTCCCACTGCTTCCCCGGGGTACACTGCTCTCCCGGGGCATATGTCTCCCCCAGGGCACATGTCTCCCCTGGGCACATGTCTCTTCCGGGGCACAGGGCTCTCCAGGGACACACAGCCCCTTGGGACACACGGCTCACCCTGGGCACAAGAAAGAACTTTTCTTATGTGCCACTTTACACGAAGGCCGTGGAGGTTGTTTTTTCATTGGGAGAGAGTTACAGGGTTGCTTCCTCATCAGGCACACCTACTTGCTAATTAGATACCATCCCAGCCAGTGCTGTGAAACTGAGCATGTATGCAGCCCTCTTTGAAGCCCTCTTACAGTTCTAGTGGTACTACCACAAGTGGGAATTTCTTGCTTTCTATTCCTCCCTTGCCCATCCTTTATGACCAAATGTTATACACCTAGGAATTAAATTTGATGGCACTTTGCCAAGCTCTTAGAAACATTTTCCTTCTCCCCTCTCTGAATTCAGAGAGGCTGAGCAAAGCCACGTGCTGATCCTGCCCAAGGTCCTCAGACATTTGTAACATGCCTTTAAATGAAAGAGGGGTGTCTCAGTCTCCTGCTAAACCCCGCCTGTAATCCGCAGCCTTACAAGGAGACAAAGAAGCTCTGTGGTCCCCTAATACAGTTGCAATAAAGATAAGATGAGGGCCTTCAAAGTAAACATAAAATAATTGTGCATAGGGCTTATGCAAAAAAAGCTTTGTTCTTAAATACTGGAAAGGCAGTCACCCTGAAACAATGGGCCAAATTAGCATGCAGCCAGCCCAAGGCTTGTGCATGCATGCATGCTTGCACACACACACACACACACACACACACACACACACACACACAAGTGCCCAGTGACAAATGCTTGGTGCTTGCCAGGAGGTCAACACTAGGAGTCTTTGGTGAGAAGACAGCATGTTGGATTTCAGAAACTTTCCCTACAAATGGGCTTTCGCTGCTCAAAGGGGGTGCTTTTTGATTCAGATAATAAAGTCCATTTACATGAAACGATGCCGCTTTCAAAGATATCATTAATTTCAGAAATACCTGGCATCTGAATGAAGCCCAGACTTCAAGAAATGACTGATAATGAGGAAAGATAATTAGGCAAATGTGGAGAGTTTTGCGTGGTGACTGAGGGGCTGGCCTGGCGAGGCTGTCCTATACTCATTCCAAATGGAAATGAAAGGGCTTTGTGGGAAGCTGGGGATGATCAACCGATGGTTACATATAAACTCACGTTAGCTCAAGTTTCTCGGGGTTTTACTCCATCATGACCAGTGGGCAGCTGATGCTTACCTTCAATGACTTCTCAGTGCATCCCAGACAAAGCTGGCCTTGTTTTTCCTGAGGCCTGAAAAATGTAAATTTATCTTGCCTTACATGTCATTTGTTCTAAAGTGACCTCTCTGTTCTGAGCCTTTTCAAAAGTCTCACTGACTTTCCCTCCCTTCCAAAAGGAGAAAAACAAAAAAAAGGGAAAAAGCCAAACACCTTTAGACAAAGGCTAACGTGTGTGTGTGTGTGTGTGTGTGTGTATGTGTGTGTGTGTGTTGTGGGGGGAGGGGGGAGGGGTAATGCAAAATACCTCCCACATTGATTTTGAACACGTTCTTCACTGTTTACTGTTTTATTTTATTATTATTATTTTCGACAGCAGTTTTCTATTGGTGAATTGGAGGATATCAATGATTGGAGATTAGTGACTCCACCAGTTAGGATTGATGGAAAGCAGGGCACCCCTAGTGGACTGACAGAGTATTCTCCATAGAACCTTTTTAGAATAAGTCTGAACAGTGGCAAGAGAGAAGGAAGTCCTTTCCTTATTTGTTCTCTCTGACAGGACATCTGAATGCCTCCAAAAATGTATTTATTATAGACTACACATTTGTAGGTCTGTCATGGTCCATGAGTAATTCTTAGCCACCCTAACCTCTTCACTTTACTCCTTCTTCATTCACATGACTGATATCTAAAGGAGAATTCTATGTCACATTATGACACGATCTCCAGTCAATGAAACTTCTTCAAGAAGAGAGGTGATTCTCTGGTTGTGTGACTCAGTTGGTTGGAGTGTAGTCCCATGCACCAAAAGGTTGCAGTTTTTATTCCTGGTCAGGGCACATACCTAGGTTGTAGGTTCAATCAGGTCTGGGTGGGTATGGGAGGCAACCGATTGATGTTCCTCTCTCTCTTTCTTCTTCTTCTCTCTAAAAATCAATAAAAAGCATATTCTCTGATATTATGAAAGAAGAAGAAGAAGAAGAAGAAGAAGAAGAAGAAGAAGAAGCAGAAGAAAAGAGATGATCTAGAAAAAGGTTCTGGCTAGCCATTTAGGCTTGGGCATACCAATTTAGGTTTTCATCTGATATTGATTAACGGTTGCTATAGATTGAATTGTATCCATATAAAAGATATGCTATTATACATGCAATGACTCTATAAAGTCATTTATAGAGTCCATATCCGAATAAAGTTGGATTCTGAGATCCTAACACCTAGTACCTCAGAATCCAACTTTATTTGGAAATAGAGTCATTGCATGTATAATTAATGAATATAAGGTTATCCTGGAGTAGAGTGGGCTCTTACTTCAATAGGTCCAGTGTTCTTTCTTAAAAAATATATTTTATTGATTTTTTACAGAGAGGAAGAGAGAGAGATAGAGAGTTAGAAACATCGAGGAGAGAGAATCATCGACCAGTTGCCTCTTGCACACCCCTACTGGGGATGTGCCCGCAACCAAGGTACATGCCCTTGACTGGAATGGAACCCGGGACCCTTCAGTCCGCAGTCTGATGCTCTCTCCACTAAGCCAAACCGGTTCTGGCGGTCCAGTGTTCTTTTAAGAAGATAATGTGGGCAACTTTTTTTTGGTTGTCCTGAATCCAGGTTCATCCAACAAAAGCTGCCTCCACCATGTCGCCGAAGTTTGACCCCAATGAAATCAAAGTCATATACTTGAGATGCACTGGTGGGGAAGTGGGTGCCATAAGAGCCCTGGTCCCCAACATTGGCCCATTGGACCTATCTCCAAAAAAGGCTGGTGATGACATCTGGTGATTGGAAGGGTCTGAGGGTTGCAGTGAAACTGACCATTTAGAACAGACAGTCTCATATTGAAGTAGTGCCTTCTGCCTCTGCCCTGATCATCAAAGCCCTTAAAGAACTGCCAAGAGACAGAAAGAAGCCACACACACAAAAAAAAACCCCATTAAGTACAGTGGAAATATCACCTTTGATGAGATTGTCAGCATTGCCCAACAGATGCAGCACTGATCTTTTGCTAGAGAACTCTCTGGAGATGGCCCAGTCATTGGGGTGCAATGTTGATGGCCACAGCCCTCATGATATCATAGATGATATCAACGGTGGTGAAGGGGAATGTCCGACTAGTTGAGAACTACAAAGGAAAGTGTTTCAATTAAAGATTATTTGATAACAACAACAAAAAAGAAGATAACGTGAAGACACACAAGATAAACCACCATAGGACTTCAGAGGGAGAGATTGGAGTCATAAAATTGAAAGCCAAGGGATGCCAAGGATTGCTGCTTTACAGCCAAAGCTGGGAAGAGACAAGGCAGGATTCTCCCCTACAGATTGCAGAGGGGGCAGGCCCTACTACCACTTTAATTTTAGACTTCTGGCCTCCAGAGCTGTGAGACAATAGAGTTCTGTTTTAAGCCACTCATTCTATGGTACTTTACTTATCAGTTCTAGGAAACTAAAACAATGGTCATGTAATCCTATATAATAAAAGCCTAATATGCTAAGTGTCCGGTCATCTAGTTGGCCATTCAACCAATTAAAGAGTAATATGCTAATGATATGCTAACGCTGCTCAACTGCTCGCTATGTTGTGCACTGACCATCAGGGGGCAGATGCTCCAACTAATAGGTTAGCCTGCTGCTGGGGTCCAGCCAATTGGGACTGAGCTACACAGGCCGGACATGCCCTGGAGTCCTCCTGTGTCTTTTCCCTGGCCTCGATCATGCAACGGGGGGGGGGGGGGTCCCTTGGCCTGGCTGGTGCCCTCTCGCAATCAGGGCCAAGGGACCCCCTCCCATGAGTGTACAAATTTCATGCACCGGTCCTCTAGTTTAATATAACAGGCCTATAAAGAACTATAAATATTTCCCTTTTCCTGGATCTAAACATTTACAGTCCTGCTTCAGTTCCATCATTGTGGGCAGATATGGGTTTACTAAGAGACAGTGTCATCTGTCACAAATGGGGAAGGGTGTAGGTTTCCCTATTTTCCAGAAACAGAGAATCTGTCTCTAAAAGGCTTGACTAAATATACTCCAAGACTATGTAAAACTGTTCATCAAGTGTCATGGCAGTCACACAAAATGAAATGCTCTGAGTGTTTAGTGAAGTACTATGTACTAAATACCTTAAGTATACTGTAACATACTCATTAGCCTATAACACAAAACACCATTTAAACCAAGGCATGAAGGGAGAAACAAAATTAAGTGTCAGCCTAGCTGTATACCTTTGGAGAAAATACATTAAAATATATCCATAGCAAATATGTGAGGTCTTTGATGAAATCTGTTTCTAATATGGGAATAAAGCTGGAAAGGATTGAAATTAACCCATGGTGTGGAAATTTCTACTTAAAATAAAGCAATTTCATCATTTCACTATAATTTTAAAAGGCTATTCAGCCAAAATAGTATAGTATGTTTAGTACTATATTAGTAAATAATACATATAATTTGGTATGAATTAATTCCCTTCAAGTTTTAAAAAACCTGCTTTAGAAATTACATTGCTTAGCAGCAGTTTGCACAAATGACAAAGTATTAACAATAAAAAACAAAAAGGTTACTACTCTACTGTATATAATTTATTTATATGACATAGCATAAACATATTTACCAACGTATGCAATTTCTTTGGTTTTGAGTGTTTGTTACTGTTCAAATCATCTATTCTGACAGCTAAACAATTTTAATATATAAAGATGCTTTTTGCTTTGGGGAGTAGAAAAATGCACAATTGGGGGAGAGTCCCTCAATCCAAATACGACATGGTTTTGTTGTCCTATTTGCTTTTAATCATTCCTAATTCCTGGGATGCTTAACATTTTATGTTTAAATATTATCTTGGTACAAAGCATTTCCCCTGCTTATGCATAATTTCATCTAGAAATTAGTATCTCCCACTTATAATGCATCAAAAGCTAGAAACATTTTCTTTTCTTAATGGTGTAGGAATTAGTATAATTTTAGAGCACTCAAGGATATAATTATTTACATGTACTAGAAATATTAATTAGAGCTATCTGATCAAGGTATGGGGAAAGTTGAAGAAAAAGAAAAGATTCCTTGGAGTTATAAATAGTTAGCTAGCTATGTTAAATGTTCCTTCAAAAGAAATGATTAGCCTATGTGGACATTCCACATTCTAGAGAAATGTATTCCCGAAATCCTTTGAAAATTACACAGGTTTCTGTATTTTCAAAATAGTGCAAAATACTTAAAGACTGTTTATTTTATGCTAAAGTTAATATGTATGTATGTGTCTTTGGTATTGTGGAAGTGATAGGAAGAAATATATGAAGTTTATTTTCTGCTAAAGTTAATATGTGTATGTATGGCTTTGGTATTGTTGGCAGTGATAGGAAGAAATAAATGAGGTGTTAATCTAATAAATGTGTTGCCAGTTGTGCTAAAATGGAATGCAATGCATATATGTCAATTGCATGTATATACAATTGTAATATTTTTATCGTTATTATGAAATGTTCTTCGTTTTATACATGCATCTGCTCCTTGTGCCGATTCCTGCGCTCGGCTCAATTTCAAGTTATCATTTTTCTTCTTTTGTTTATAAAGGTACAGTTTATATTTCTTCTGTGATTGTTTAAATTCCTAGAAAGTCAATGGGATTAACAATATAGTATATTTTTTCTTGAATTATTCACACACAAGTGGCAGGGCCCACAGGGGATTCAGGTTTACAGGATTTTTCTAATAAATGTGTTCCCCTTTGTATGAAAGCTGCTAATTAGTGCATTCAAACAGCTCAACAGCGAATTGTTGGAAGGCATCATATTAAGGGCTAATATAAAACTGTTTATGTGGAAGGATATATAAAAAAGAAGGTGTTAAACCCAACACAAACTGAGTGGCAGGGGGTACCCAGCAGTGCTAATTTTATGTTTGTTTGGCCTCATTTAAAGTTAAGATGTCTGTGTTATGATCATGATGTGGAACATGCAGTACATACAGATGGATGGAAATGTGTCAATTTAGGAGCTGCAATTGTCTGGCAAAGAAGTCAATGGGTAATTTTTTCAGGAAATAGCTATTCCTAAACACTAGTTTTTATTTTTAACAGAAGCCCAGATGGGGGCTTAAAATATATATATGCTTTTAAATATGATGGTTATAGCAGACATGCTAAACGTTCCAATTCCTGCTAAGCATGTTCACTAAGCCTTTTATAGTATTTTATTATGCTTGTATAAAAGGGCAATAATCCATTAATAGAATTTTGCATTTCTCAAGAGGGTTTCACTGCTGAAATTCAACATGTGTTTAAATTAATCCAAGAGTTTTGGTATCAGATTTTATTCTCAGTATTATGAATGAATCACAATGGAGGAAACCTGAAGAGGTTCCATCCATTCCTCCCAACTTCTACACAGATCAGCTAAAAATAAAAACTTCCTATTCTCAATTCCTTCCAAGGAAATTTACCATTTTCCCAATCATTCCCACCAAAGTTTAGTGATTGTTTTCAGGGGTGACTATTTTATCATTATTGTACAGATGGTCCCTCCACTTACAATAGTTCTATTTATGATTTTTCAGCTTTGAGGACATGTGAAAGTCACATGCGTTTAGTAGAAACCATACTTCAGATTTTGAATTCTGGTCTTTTCCTGGCTGGCCATATACACTCAGACACTCTTTTGTGATTCTGGGCAGTGAGCCTCAGCTCCCAGTCAACCACCCAATCACTAGGGTAAACTTCCATACTCTACTGTGTAGTGTGAAATTTATTTCAATTCACATTTTCAATTCGTGATGGGTTTGTTGGATAGTAACTCCATCACAAGTTGAGGAGTATCTGTACTTCCTTGGCCTGACCATATCACATCAAGTGAAGCACAGACAGACCAATAGATAATATGCAGGAAAACATTTTTACTAAGTATCATCCTTTATTGCACCAAAGCATACGAATTTCAAATGTATTTTCATACTAGCTTTAGCTCTTATCATAATGGCTTCTACTACTCTATATAAGTGCTCAGTGTTAGAAAGGTTTTTGTTAATTTGATTTTGTTTAAATTTTAGTTTCTTTTTTTTTTTTTAAAAAAAAACACACTCTTCTATGCCTTAGAACATGAACACTTGGGAATTCTATGAGATTGGACATGTAAATGATATATCCGTCATAGACATTGAACTAGAATTTGGAATGTCATATGGCAACCACAAGCCAAATATTAAAAAAAAAAAAACCCACACACACAAAACAAATTAATTAATAAATGTGAAGCAAATTTGATTAAGAAAAGAAGTATAATTATAAATTACCAATATCAGGAATTAAAAAAAGAGACATTTTTATAAGTTCTTCACATATCCAAAGCAGTATAGAAGACATAGAACTATTTTGTAATAAGAATAAAGAATTAGATTAAATTAATTACTAAAATGTACATCATACCCAACCTGACACAACATAAAACAGAAAATATGAATAGTCCTAGGATCCCATCCAAAACAAGCATGTTACATTTATTTATCATGTCTCTTTGAGGATTTTCTTGACTATGGCAATTTCTCAGACATTCCTAGTTTTTCATGACCTTGAACATTTGAGGAGTGTTGGTTAGGTATTTTGTAGAATACTTCCGTACTGGACTTTGGTTGATGTTTTCCTTGTGATTACACTGGTATTATGACTTTGGGGAAGAAAGACCACAGAGGTAAAGTGCCATTTTAATCGAATATCAAGGGCACGTATCATCAACTCAATTTAACAATGTTGATTTGACCTTGATCACTGTCTGAGGCCAGATCCGTGTTGTACTCCTTGGATGAAAGTAACCATGGGTAGGTAGCCCACACATAGAGAGTGGGGATTTATGATGCCTTTATTGAGACTAGGTACCTACATAAATTATTTTTAACTCTTCTGCAGGAGACATTTGTCTTTTCCCCTCATTTATTTCTCCAATAATTTATTGACATCAGTATGGACTCCTAGGTATTTATTTTATACTTTAGGTATTAATCCAATACCGCATTATTTTATTTTATTGCCCATTTGTTCCAGCTTTGGCTGTTGGGAACTCCTTCAGTTGGATCCTGTGTCTCTTTGACAAACTCTCATAAATGTATATACTTCTTTACTATCTGGCACTCTAAGTACTTCCACATTTATTGTGTCTATTTCTCATCCCATTCCTAGAATTGGTCATTTCTCCTGGTTCCTTTCATTTTATTTGCATGTGCTAAAAATTAAAAATCAAATAAAATTTCAACAGAATAAATTTTCCAGTACCCAGGAGGAAATGTACTGAAAAGAGGATCAATATTTCTATACAAAAAACTTCAGAACATTATTGAGATATATTAAAGGGATAAATAAGTAAAGGAATAGAGTATATTCACACTTTAAAGATCCAATATTATAAATACGTTAACTTCCCCCAAAATGATGTATAGATTCAGTTCAATGTCAATCAAAATCTCAGGAGAACTGTTGTAGAAATTGACAAGATGATTCTAAAATTTATAGTGAAAACAGAGGGCCAAAAATAATCAAGATAACCTTAAAATAGAAATGAATATAAAGCTAGAATAAGTAAGATAATGTGGTATTAGCTAAGGGATAAACAAATAATAAGCAGCCCCAGAATAGAACCACAAGTACACAAACACAAGTAAACTTGACATATGGTCAAGTCCTCTCCCAGCGTTTTAATATGAAAAATTTAAAAAGTAAAACAGAATTGAAAGAAGTTTACAGTGAATACGTACACCACTGATTCTACCATTATCATTTAACAATGCTTCCTTATGATATGTTTATTCATCCATTTAGTTCTTTACTTCTGACATAAAGTTTATATACAATGAAATGAAGAATTAAGTCTACAGTTGCTGAATCTGTCTAATACTTAAACCTATGTAATTCCTTCCTCTTTCCAGTTATAGAACAGTTCCATTATACCAGAAAGTTTCATCATGCCCACTCCTAGCCAATACTTTTCCCATTCCTCAGAGACAACAATACAGATTTTTTTCCATATAATTAGAATCATACACTATGTTCTACTCGTGTGTCTAGCTTCTTTGACTCAGCATGACATGTTTAAGATTTATTTGTTTTGTTGCAAGTATTGAAAGTTTATGCATTGTTATTGATGAGTAGCATTCCCTTGTATGAGTAAATCACCATTTGTTTATTCATTCTTCTATTAATGAGCACTTGGGCAGTTTCAAGTTTTGGGCTGTTATGAATCAAACTGCCGTGAACATTATTTTATAAGTCCTTTGTGACAATATGATTTAATTTCTCCTTCATAAATATCTAGGATTGGAATTGAAGTGTCACAGAGTAGGCATACATGCATAGTTTTATAAGCAACTGCCAGAACTTTCCCCGAAGTAGCTGTACCATGCTACAGGCTTCTCAAGTATCCAATCCAGGGTATAGAGGAGGCAAAAAGAAATACAGGGAACACACTACCATGTCTGACCTTGAGTCCCAAGTCTCCTAGCCAGTTTGCCTTCTTTGCTCCACCTTTCAGAGAATTTTTATGCTTGTTTTATGTGTAACATAAAAGTCAAGAAATTTAGCTATACTTAGTGGGAGGAATAGGGGAAAATGTGTTCACTCATTTCCTTTGTAATCAGAAATATATTGCTATTCTCTCTCTCTCTCTCTCTCTCTCTCTCTCTCTCTCTCTCTCTCTCTCTCTCTTTTTACCTTGAACATGCTGATACATGACTAGATGCAGGGTGGCCAGGTGAATCTGTGGTGCTCTTGATTTATTGCAGGTGGAGGTATGATAGAGTTTGCCATGGGCTTGAAGACAGAAGACATAGCAGTCAGAGTTTGTGACTAAAAGGAATTGTCTGATCTCTGCCTCCTGGGAAGGTGCTTTGGGAGAACAGGGCTCAGAGCACTACTGAGGAATGCCAGGTGAAAGGAAGGGGCCCATTTGTAGGTTGTAGCATGGGTAGCTTAGAACGATGATAGAGGAAAATTGGATGGACATCTGTAAGTAGTTCCTGAGGCATTCATGGCATAGCTTTCATGTTTTCTGAAATCAGGAGAAGGACGGAAGCAAGAAGACTGGGCAGCTACAAAGTAATTGCCCTTAGATATGATGTAGGGAAGCCAACTTAGAACTCCCTATGTCCCCATCTCCTCTGGTATGCCATTGTCTTCAGTAGTCAGTCACGTCTCCAGCTTGAGAGGGATCCACAGGGAAAGCACTGTGGATAGGAACCTGTGAGGTATAATCGGGCAGGCGCAGTGCCTAGGGAGAAATCTGACATTGATCTTTGGTCAGCCTTGAGCAAAGCAGTGGAAAGTTAGGAGAAAACATGTAAGGCCTGGGAACAAAAGGAACCATATTTCAGTAATTAATAATGAGGGCGCTTTTACAATGGGATGGCAAAAGGGGTGGTAATATTTTCAAAGTTTGCAAGGTGACTAGAAAGAAGAAAACTAAAAGGATATAAGACAAATAGCAGAATTAAAGCTTTTAGTAACCACAGTGCAGAAGAACATTAAGATTAGCATAGAAAAACAGCTTAAAAATTATTTTAAACTACTTCCCATCTACCTACTCACAGATTGTCATTTTACCTCTAATGTAGCACCTTACTGGTGTTCCTATTTTGATTTTTTATAGTATTGTGTGCTGGTTTTAGGGCAATACATGTTCAATATGAAGTCATTTGTCAATAAACTACACACATACATACATACATACATACATATAAAAATACAGATACATTGATATGAAAATCTTTTCATATATCTTATTTTACATACATGTCAAAAATTTCTTCTCTATAGATTTCATTAAAAATGTATTAAAGAGTTTTGTTTGTCTTGACCAGTGTGTAAGTCTTTTACGGGTTACTTTTATACCTATATCAAATTTGAAAACAAAATACCTTTATTAGTATATCATACTGTATAGAAATTTATTGAGCTGAAACCGGTTTGGCTCAGTGGATAGAGCTTTGGTCTGTGGACCGAAAGGTCCCAGGTTCGATTCGGGTCAAGAGCATGTACCTTGGTTGCGGGCACATCCCCAGTTGGGGGTGTGCAAGAGGCAGCTGATCAATGATTCTCTCTCATTGATGTTTCTAACTCTCTATCCCTCTCTCTTCCTCTCTGTAAAAAAAAAATCAATAAAATATATTTAAAAAAAGAAATTTATTTATTTGCTATTTAAGATATTTAATCATGACTCACTAGGGCATCTTAACAACGATGTTGAACATGATACCAGGCAGCTGTCACTTAAGTGTGGTGTGTTGCTTTGCTTCTCACATGGACCCAAGAGCCCCTGGAGATTAGGTGGTATGCTGAGCAGGGAGGGCTGGGTGTCATGTAATGATGCAGGATAAACATGGCCATGTGCCCAGGAGAATCAATCTTATGTGAGCATCTGAGAGAAAAATTTGGGGGAGTAAAAGTGGTTTTGTATATACAGAAAAATTAGCAGAATTCCACTTTCTATGTCAGACAGTTGGAATTCTTCACAAAAGCACAGAAAATAGCTGCAAAATTAGTATGTTGGCATTATCCACTCATTACTATTAGCACAACAGACCCATCAAAGAGAACTAAGGGTGACTTTGGGGAAGGAATTAGAACTAATGACGTAGGTCCAGTGGGTGAGTGCTCTTTCTCCTGATACAACCAGTTACAAGGGTGATTTCTTGGTGGGTCCCAGGAGGTTTGCATGGCTAGAATTTTGGAACATATACATTTGTCCTCTGAGATTTAGTGTATTTTTTAAAATATATTTGTATTGATTTCAGACAGGAAGGGAGAGGGAGAGAGAAAAAATATCAATGATGAGAGAATCATTGATTGGCTGCCTCTTGCACACCTCTCCTGGGGATAGAGCCCACAACCCAGGCATGTGCCCTTGACCAGAATTGAACTTGGAACCCCTCTGTCCACATAACAGAGAGATGATAGACAGGTATAAAGTTTCTGATCAGACAGCATGAAAGAGCCTCCCAGGTTCTCATACATTCAGTGTCATGCAAGAAACAGCTGAAAGAAACAGCCAGATGTGACTCATGTTCCCAGGAGGAGTGCAGAAGTATCTGAAACAAGAAACAACAACTAATAACTGATTTTCCCAAACCACATAGGACATTATTATTATTTTTTTTAATCAAAAACAAATATAGAGACCAGAGAGGTTGCTATTTTGGCAAAAGCAATTTCATTGATGTCAGATCTAAGAATAGAACTTGGCTCTCTCGATTCTTGCATAAATTTTACTTCTACATTAATATCACATTTACTTCTAATGGCAGAGCAGAATCTATGACTATCCTAAAGAGTAAAATATTGTAGAAGTCAGTTTATCTTAAACATTTGCATGGGATTTTAATCATATATCACATATGATTTACCGTATTTGCCGGAGTATAAGACGACTTTTTGGCCCTGAAAAATATGCCTCCAAGTGGGGGGTAGTCTTATACGGCGAGTATATAACAAACTCTGTATTATTTAATGGAAATGTTAGGGGGTCGTCTTATACGCCCAGTCTCTTATACGCCGGCAAATACGTATTTTTCAGGGCCAAAAAATCGTGTTATACGCCGGCAAATATGGTATGTGTGTTTTAAAACTATATTTGATTCAAATAAGTCATAGTTCTAATAATTTAAACTATATTTCTAACATTTAAAACAATTTCAGTTTGAGTTGCATGACACTAAAATTAATCTTCCTCTTCATATTTAGTATTTATGATTTTTCTTCTATATATTTGCTTGTTCATATTATTTGATTACATTTTCATATGCATATTTCATTTTCATTTAGGAGTCCTTGGATTTGTATTGAGGACAAATATCATTCACAAACATAATTTCTCAAGAAACATAACTATTTCTTTAAAAATACTTTATTGAGGTATGATTGACATGTAAAAGACTGTGTACATGGCTAATGTATACAAATTTGAGGTTGGGGGATAAGTATACATTGTGAAACTAACACCACCATCAAGATCATAACTATATGGGCCACCTCCCAAAGATTCATCCTGCTACCTTTATTATCAATGTCATCACCATCATTGCAATCCTCATTGTCATCATCATCATCACCATCATCATTATCTTTGTGATAAGAGCACTTAACAGAGATTTACCCTCTTGAAAATTATAGGTATACAATAGAGTAGTGCTAGCTTTAGGCACTATGGTTTGTAATAGGTCTCCAGAACTTGCCTTGCCTAACTGGAACTTTGTACCCTTTAACCATAACTTATCTTTTACCTCCTCCCTCTAGTCCAGCCATGGGCAAACTACGGCCCACTGACTGGATCTGGCCCATTCGGCTGTTCTATCCGGCCTGCGGAGCCGAAAGAGCAGAGGGTTCTCTTGCTCTCCCCTCCGCTCCTTCACCAGCAGCCCAAGATGAGAGTGCCAGCATGGTCAGGTTGCTTTTGTTCCGGCCCTCCGGTCCAGTTTAAGAACCCATTGTGGCCCTCGAGTCAAAAAGTTTGCCCACCCCTGCAGTCCCCGGCAACCACCTTTCTACGCATTGACTCTTGAGTTTGACTAATTTAGATTCCACATAGATGTGAAACCATACAGTATTTAAGTTTCTGTGTCTGGCATATTTCACTTAGCGTAATGTACTCCAGGTCCATCCAGGTTGCTTCAAATGACAGGATTTCCTCATTTTTTTTAAAAAGGCTGAATAAAAATAAAATTTCACAATATGTACATATCACATTTTCTTTCTATATTCATTCATCTATGGAAATTTAGTCCCCCCTCCCCCATATTTTGGCTATTGTGCCTAATGCTTCTGTGAAATCTATATCAAGGAGTTGTTTGATAAATAAACAGTCTGGAGCGCAGGTATTTTTTTTCCCCATTCGCTATGTAATATTTCTTCCCTAAAAACCTTTTGTGCTACACAAGTAAGGAAGTCACAGAGTAAAGGTGGCAACTAGAAGGAAGGTAGATACTGTATGAAGAGAGATGCTGAGGTTAGAGAGGAAAATATATACAAATAAATTATGTACATACATAAAGCTGTGAGGAATGTTATTGGTTTGGAGGTCACAATGAACATCCCTCTCTACACCTCTGAGTTATGATCTATTGAGAAGAAAGACCTAAAGAGCTGGGTATGCAAATGGGATGGCAATTATGAAAAACCTAATTGAAATTGCATAGGAATCCTATAAATTATTATTGTCAGAACACTGGATTACTTAAGTGGAAATGGTATGAGGTTCCAGTCAATTTGATTCAGTTAATTTAAACAACAGTACTCATAATTCTTATGAAAATTCTGTGTGTGGTTTGTTTGCATCCAAGGTTAGATAAGAGAAAACAAACACTTTCCATACATCCCCAAAGAAGACACATTGTGGTTAGTGCTTGCAATAATACATATTTAACGTCCTTGGACTGCTTTGTTTTTCTGTTTGGTTTTTGTTTCTGTTTTATTTTGCACCATCTCTTTTTGGTGTGGACTTATTGTATAGCATGTCGGAGCTGTTTCTGCAGAGCGGAAAGCTAATAAAACTCTGGTTTATAAGGAGTTTGTAACAAAATGTGTTTACAAATTGCTTACTTTGAGATGGACAGGTGAAAGACACTATATAAGTGTCAAGCATTATTATCTGTCTAAATCTAGCTGAGCGAACAAATCTTTTTAATGCCCATTTTAATGACTCAGTTGTTCCATATGGTGAACTTCAAATGCATAAAACAATCCAGAGTTAGTGCATTCCCTGGAGAGAACCAGATTGTCCAGGTGTGCCATATTTTAAAGTCAGGGTAGAATGAAGAGGCAGAGCTTTGCAAAATTCAGGCTCAAACAGCAAGCCAGACCAAATAATTTCTCTCTTTATTGTTTCAGACAACAGAGGGTCCTTTCATTAATGAAACAAAACCATGTATTATCTACTAGAAAGCAGGTACTAATTATGTGACGGTATTTGGGCCTCTATGGGTTTTGGTAAGAGGAAGTCTCCTGGAGCTAAGCTACTGAGATTGAGTTATTTGTGTAAATTTGAATAAGTTTAGTGAAGACTTAGTTTAGGCTTGTTTCTGGGCAGAGCTGATTCCATGTAGATGGTGGTCCTCAGAGAGGTATTTGGCTGTATTTTTTAGATCTTGATGTATTTTTTTCCCATAAAGATTCAAAGGTCTTCATGGCCTTTAGCTTGACAGAGAGAATAACTAGACAGAAGCAACAAGGTCTGTCCACCTTAGAAAATAATGATGCATTCATAAAATATATTTGAGAATAAAAGTGATTTCAAGTGAGTCAGGTTCTTTTTCTTCTTTTGCGTTGTATTGATTGTTGAAGTGGGTCCCTTTCCCTTTTTTGATCGATACAACACCACCCTTGCGAAGTAACATAGGTGCTGTGTATAGCAGGATGGAGAAGCTGGTTAGTCCCGTGACAATGAGCCTGAGTGAGAGAGTTAACCAAGAAGCTTGCTTCCAATGTGGCGGGGGGAGGGTCTGGTAAGATTGGGGATTTTCTATGTCTTGACCGCTTCAATGGTTAAAGCATGGTCATAATGAGATCGGAGTGGACCACACTGACTCCAGATCATGTACACAGACCATATTCTCTACCCCCAGTCAGCAAATGAGTGGTTTAAGTAGAGAGAAGACGAAGGAAGAGAGCCCAGGTCTTGAAATATAATTCAATAGCTCTAATTCCTTGTCTTTATTCTGCAGCAGAAAAAAACCAATAACTACTATTTATAAAAGTTAAGGTATCTTAAAACAAATCTAATGCTTTAGCAACCATCCTAAGTTGTAAATATTCCTGAGAATATCTTAAATGATACCTGATCCCACATTCAGAAAATTATTGGTGTTAATCAAAGGATAACTCCCAGAATAATTATAATTATGATCGTGGTGATGACGATGACAATGATTGCTAAAATTTATTGAGCACTTGGGATGGGAAAGGCATTAGCTTATTTAATTTGCCCTTAATTTGATGTGTACAGCATGCCAATGAAGCTCTTACTACATTATCCCCATTTCATAGGTGGGTACCCCGAGCCCAGAACATTTAAATCCATTCATGTGTTGGGTTCAGAATTCAAATCAGGGAGAATGACTCCAGAATCCATTCTATGGGCCCCTAAACAAGTCCTTATAATTGAGTTTCCAAAGAGAGATAGATTCTTAGAATCTATGGGCTTACTGACAGAGGTTTTTTCTAACAAAACTTCTACATAAAGTAAGGGTCATGGGACAGGGGAAATTGATAAAGGTGATGACACAAGTCCTATTAACTTATTTGTTCCAGAAGGGGCGGGAGAACTCCTTAGTCCTCAGAACTCCACCTGAACAATGCGGCTTTCTGTCCAAATTATTGCTGAATGAAGGGGAGGGACAGAATGGCGAGGTGATCAAAGGCCTTACAGAGAAGGAGGTGAAATGGCAGCCACAGGCTCTTCCCTGTCCCCAGAAGTTCACTGCACTGCACTTAATAATTGCTCCCCATTATTGCCCGACTGTCCTTTTCCAAAGAAATCCACCTGATTGGGATGGATTTGGCGTGGGAAAATCTGTTCCAGCCTATTAGGTAGCACCTTTCTTGAGATTTCCCTGTCCACATGTATCAAGGAGATAGGGTGATAATTCAGGCTGGGATCTGGTTCTCCTCCTGGTTTCAGAATTATGATAATGAGTGCTGATCTTGGGTCTAAGCCTTTTGTTTTGTATCCCCTTTGTCCCTGTTTAGCTGCAGAGGCTGGAGCACCTTTCTTCAGGGGGTAAAACCAGATGATCAGGCACTTGGTGTATTTCCTAGGGTGAAGGTTTTAGGTGCAGGTCTTCTTCTTTCTCCTCGTCCTCCTCGTCCTCCTCATCCTCGTCCTCCTCCTCCTCCTCCTCCTCCTCCTCCTCCTCCTCCTTCTCCTCCTTCTTCTTCTTCTTCTTCTTCTTCTTCTTCTTCTTCTTCTTCTTCTTCTTCTTCTTCCTTCTTCCTTCTTCTTCTTCTTCTTCTTCTTCTTCTTCTTCTTCTTCTTCTTCTTCTTCTTCTTCTTCTTCTATGTTGCTCTCTAAAAGTGACAGTATTTCTAGTAACATTGGCAGTTTCTGTCATTCTCAAGCAGATCTTTTAAAAATAAACCACAGAGCCTAAGGAGGGGGGATCTGTGACATTCCTTGGGATACTCTAGAATAGCAGTGCTCTCCTCCTTCTGGGGAATTGAATATTCACAGTGCTTGAGAGTCTGCTGGTTGCAGAGAGATTTGTGGGTCTCCTCAATTTAAAAAAAAATACATTTTATTGATTTTCCACAGAGAGGAAGGGAGAGGGATAGAGAGCTAGAAACGTTGATGAGAGAGAAACATCGACCAGCTGCCTCCCGCACACGCCCCACTGGGGATGTGCCCACAACCAATGTACATGCCCTTGACCAGAATCGAACTTGGGACCCTGCAGTCCGCAGACCGACGCTCTATCCACTGAGCCAAACCGGTTTTGGCTTTCTCCTCAAATTTTTAACTCTCCACCAATGCATGACCCAGCCTCTAGAAGAGCAGTGATTTTGCTCTAGGAATCACTACCCGTATTATTATTGATAGCATTAGTATTACTATCTTAATATGGGCACTATTTGAGGCGCTTCATCTGCATTCATTGGTTAATATTCACAACAACCCTATAAGTAGGTATCTTTATTGACTCTCCCACTCCTATTGGGAAGGCATGGAAGCCAAGAAGTTAAGAGACTAGGTACTTACCCAAGGCTATGTAGCAAGTGAGCTGGACTTCACCACAGACCCATGGGACTCGGCGTTAGTGTTTGTGCTCTACTCCAGCTTTTAGTTCTGAATGATCACAGGACCTCTTAGTTGTCAGTAGAATGCCACCAGCACAGAAGACCAGATAAAACAAGAAAAGATGGAGATAGAGCAGAAAAGAACAATGAGGTGGGTTGATGGCCAGGGCAATGTGGGAAAGACTTCTGGCCTACACAGGATAATTCAGCTACACTGGTCATGTGGTTACGCTTGAAGATGAGAAATAATAAAACAATATTTTCTGAGACTGCAGCATGGGCACCCAGCTCTGAGGGGCAGTAATCAAAGGCTAGGATTTTTTCTATCCATCTCCATCTCACGACCTCTCAGTCCAATTTTATTGATGGACAAACTGGGCTGAAGTCATTATTTACCAAAGGTTGCAAAGTGGGGACGTGTCAGGGCAATCAGCCCAGGTCAGGGTAGTTCCACATGAAGGAAGAGACTATTATTATCAATAATAATAGGGGTAGTGATTCCTAGAGCAAAATAACTCTCTTCTAGAGGCTGGGTCATGCATTGGTGGAGAGTTCAAAATTTGAGGAGACCCACAAATCTCCCTGCAACCAGCAGACTCTCAGGCACTGTGAATATTCAATTCCTCAGAAGGAAGAGAGCTCTGCTATTCTAGAATATTCCACATTCCACATGAAGGAAGTCTGACCAGCACATGCTTCCATAAATCATTTTGGGAAATGTTTCTGTGTACATGGAGAAAACTCTATGTTTTTGTGTTTCTTTCTCTTGTGTTTTTTGTCCCCATCTCTCTTACACACACACACACACACACACACACACACACACACACAGCCTTAGTGCAGTTCAAAAGGAAAAACCTAAACAAATGAGACTTTTTAAGGAGAAAAACAGTGCATTATTGTGGCATTACTTTTGAGCTTTTGCAATTCATATCTAGAAAAGTGAAAGGCTTCAGTGAATAAAGCTAGGATATTTTATCTAAAAGGACTTTGGCGATTTGCCTGTAACTTTAACAGTGGAATTCTACTTTTTTGATTCCTTAAATATGTTAGAGTTATCAGTGGTAGGTACCTAATCCTACATAATGTTAGAAGTCATATTTAATTAAATTAATGTAACTGAAATAATTCAGTTGGCTTAACTTGTTCATTTTCTCTAACTAAATATCAGCTTACAGTAAAAATTTTATTAATCACAGTAATGAGAATTTTTATATTAAATATATATATTACATTTAGTTTAAACGTTAATAGTCTACATTATTTTAATAAATTGCACTCGGGGAGTATATATGGAATAAGTCTCTCATGCAGATTTTATTGGTTGCTGCATAGTTAATAGACACTAATGTGATCAGAGCCGGGATGTGATCATAAGATCAGTAGTTAAAATGATTGAAATATAAATTAGGAGCTGGAATAATTGTTTGTTAGAAGCTCAGATAATAACTGTTTGGTAATACTCGGAGGGTCGAAGAAATAAAACATTCAAATGTGCAGCGGTAGCAGAAGAGGGAAACACTTTAAGGCAGACAAAGGCTTTTCTACTAATTGCGCCTCTCTCTGCCCCACCCCCGCTCCATGGAGGCCTCCCCACTCTGTATCTCTTCCCCTCTTGGTTCCTCAGCAAGCCTTCTGCTCAGCAACCAGAACTGCTGCTTTCTTTCTCTGTCCTCCGCTTCTCTACTCACAGGCCATTGTCATTACTGATGATGACAAACCTTCTTGCCACCATCCTGCCCTTAGCACACTCGATTCTTTGAGACCTGGCAGAAAACCCAGCATCTTCTGTGGCCTGCATACTCTTTCTGTAAAGGGCTAGGGAGATGGTAAGTATTTTAAGTTTTTCGGACCCTACGATGCTTGCTGCAATGACTCAACTCTGCCCTTTCTAGGCAAGATGAGCAAATAGGCATCAAACTTTATAAAAACATACATGGAGCGGAATCTGGCCTCCTGGCCACCATTTGCCACCTCTGTTTCTTTGTTGTCAAATGTGTTCCTGACCCAAAGATACATTGAGTTTCTTCTCTCAAAAAAAAAAAAAAAAAAAAAAAGCGTCTGGGTTGAACTATCTTTCTCCACAATGGGGCTGGAACAGATTTCTTCTATCTGTTTGCGTGCTATGCAAGTCCTGGCAAGGTAAAATCGGAGACTGCTAATGGGTCTACTTGCCATGACCCAGTTGGCCCGGAGGTTAATTAAATAAGAGTGTGATCGCATGTAAGAGACTTAATCAACGTTTCTGTCTCATGTAGCTATGAGGACTTCCTCCAGATGGGAGCTGATAGTGACCAGATCTAATCCTGCAAAGAGACTTTTTGGGTAATTTGATAGTGAATTCCCCTTTCTTATCTGAACCTTTTTCCTCCAAAATTCTTGGACGTGTTGTTGGAAAACTCTATGTGTTTGTTTTAGAGGCCTTGCCTTCTCGCTGTCCCCCTCACTCCAATTAATTCACCTGTCTCCTCTACCTTTTGGGATATTTTTCTTCAGCTATTCATCTTGATGGTTTGACTTGGAAAGTTCAAGCTTTTCCATGAGGGTTTTTGGTATGTTTGAGCAATGTGCCCTCTCAGTCTCTCTAATAAATTCCTTAAGGAAGTGGGAGATTTCTGACAACAATTTTTAAATAAAGGGCCCCTGACTTCCCTTTCTCCCACTCCTTCAGAAACGGTATAATTCTCACATTGTTTCCTCTTAATCTCTTCCACAGGTCAACTATTTCAACTTTTGACTTCAATTTTTCATTTTCAAAGCTGTGTGTTAAATTCATTAATTTTTATTAAATTCCCTTAATTTACTCACTAGGGGTAAAGCACTGTGAAAGACAACGCTGATGGAGACAAAGACGTTTAAAATAGCCTCTGCCCTTGAGGTGCTAATCATTAACCTAAAATATAAGGTTGCACGTGACAAGCACGATGTAAGTGTCACAAAGGAAAGCCAGTAAATGTGTAAAGGACATAACGGCCATTGTTCTCTGGGGCTAGAGGGTAAGAGTGGACATTGGTTGATTTTACTGGGCAATGTCCACAACTAGCTTTTGGCTTACTATGCCTTTTCCCTCTCAGTCTATGTGCCAGCTATGGTACTGATTTTATTCCCAGTGGGATCTCATGCCCCAAGCCAGGCTAATGAGTAGACTCACTCATCCGGCTGCAGTTGGGTATCCAGTAGACATAAGAACTCCAATCTGAATCCCAGATGTTCTTTTTGTTCCAACCCAGAAGCAGATTCTCCCTTCTGCTGGACTGGATTTTTAAATATTTATTTATTTTTTAAATCAAGTGAGCCTGAAGGTGCTGTGGGCCACCATGCATACTTTTAAATGTAGCTAACAGCCCAGCTGGCGTGGCTCAGTGGTTGAGTGTCGACATATGAACCAGGAGGTCACGATTCGATTCTGGTCAAGTCATATACTGGGTTGTGGGCTTGATCCCCACTGAGGACATGCAGGAGGCAGCCAATCAATGATTGTCTCTCATCATTGATATTTCTATTTCTCTCTCCCTCTCCTTTCCTCTCTGAAATCAATGAATCAATATAAATATTTTAAAAATGTAGCTAACAAAGAGAAGCCCAACGCAAAGCAGGGTCCTGCTGCCGTCATTTGAAGTTTATATCAGTCTGGAACCTAAGCTCCCTGAGCCACGTCATTTTAAGCGTGAGCCAGTTTAAATTTTCTGCCTCTTGGAACAGAGAGAGCGCTGGAGCTTGGATTTGAACTTGGTAGAATCTTCGTAGGTAAAGATGAGGTCACAGTTGCTGAACATTTTTATTTAATACACAAAAGCTTCTACATTTGACTATGTTGGATACAGTTTTCCATTGAGGGCAACAAGCATACCCATTCAAAGGTGCCGCTGTTGAAAGTACTCACTGTGTTCTTTACATGGCCTACATGTGCTTAATCCATTCTAGGAATTTAAAATAATCAAGATTGAAAGGGCGTTTCTGAGCACTTTAACACATTTTCTAATGTGACCCACTCGCTTTCCCTGGTGACATCTTCGCTGGCCATCTGTGTTATACTTCAAGGTCACTACGGATGGCTTACTTTTTCACCTTGCATTGCTGGGCTTCCCATCCCATGAGATTTCATAGCAGAAAAACACTATTCTAACCCCTCTGTGAATATACAGGAGGAGGAAAAGGAGGGATTGGAAATCTACCAGGTATTATGATTTATATTTTATTTTAAATCATTTTGTCATGACTCTAAAAGGAAATTGCTATTACTCTCTTTAGAGGTGAGGAAAAGGAGGTTTGAAAGGTTTATTTCACTCATCAAAGTTGTATACTTAGTACATGGAAGCATCAGGGTTTGAACCCAGGTTCCTCTGACTCCAAAGCCCGGGCTGATTCCTCTATATCATGCTGATTTACATCATATTCCTCATTATCCCTGGATGACAAACCAACCATACCCCCCGCCTTGTGCCTACTGACCAAAGGAGAGGAGCTGGTGAGAACAAGGAAGAGTTTCTCCGATTGGGTCTCTGCTGCTCCTCATGGGGTTAGAATATTATGAGTGGTCCAGTGTCCAGACTAGATGTGGCTCTCAGGGCCATCACTCTACCTTGAGTAGTTGGTCTTGTGTCCAACGTGATTGGTCGGGATGGCTTAAAGCTCCGGCAGGGCTTTATGCTGGGGATGCAGTGGCTGTGTTTTTTTGAGTTTAGCAAACCTTCCTAGCTTCTGTTGTTAGTGGCTGCAGCTATTTGGGGAGGGCTTGGGGAGGACTCTGGCGCTTGCCACCTCTTCAAGCACTTCCGGGCTCCTCACAGCTGGACAGCCCAGATTCTTTCAACACTCTTTAGAGTCCTGTTCACAGCTGGAACCCTGCTCAGCTCTGACACTGTACAGCTTTTTCAAATAACAGCACTTTCAAAGAACATGTTCAAAGTCAGCACTTCTACCTTCCCTTGGACTCTAGCTTTCTACTGAGGTACTGTCCCTTACCTAGCAAACCGGGAGGGACCCGGTACACCTGCTTAGCAGGACCAAATGGAGACATTTAGGGAAGCTGGTAATTTTCCATTACCTTTCCAGATTCATTGGTGATACAAAACAAACTCCAAGATCAGCTCTGAATACCTGGCCATCTGAGAAGATAAACACATAGACTAAATTTTAGTGGTTAACAGAATAGACTTGGAGGTGGAAGCATCTTGATAGGAATGCAGGTTGTAGCACTCGATAATGATGTTATTACCAGAGGTGTCTGAAGCTTAATAGTCTTATGGTCAGAAGGGGGATAGATCCTTCATAGAATATTTGTTAAAATTAAATGAAAAAAAAACACAACAAATGAGCATGGCACATACACTGAGTGGCCAGATTATTATGATTTCTGAATGCATAATAATCTGGCCACTCAGTATATATATTAGAGGCCCGGTGCATGAATTCATGCATCTGTGGGGTCTGGCCAGCCTGGACAGGGGCAGGGGACATGGGCGGTCGGCTGACCTGCCTGCCTGTTGGTCAAACTGGTAGAGGAGACCATTTGCATATTAGTCTTTTATTATATAGGACATACACTGAGTGGCCAGATTACAAAAATGGGTGTCTCATCACCAATAATTGAACCTTTCCTCTCTTGATTTGCAAAGGCAATGGACTCTCAAAGGGATATCAAGACTTTTAATCCAGGCCCTGTTTTCTCTACAGGCAGAGAGATGCTTTTAGGATTATATATTTTAACAACGTTGGGTCTTGCAATCTTGAGTTTTCTGAAGGATTTTCTGCTGTGTAGTATTTGTTAAATAAGAAGGCATGTGGGCAAGTAATCTATATTGCTAAGTAGAAGGAATCTTAAGGCAGTGCTCTCAGCTTTGATAGGGGTGGCACAGGCGTGGCATAACTGGAAGGGATTTCCTGGGGTCTTGGAGATTCTACCATTCTCCCGCCTCTCTTGGATCTTGATTTTAAACTTACCTTGGATTGATAGGGGACTATGACTTGAAGAGATCTTTTAGAATCAAATTCCTCCATGGAAGGCTGGAGGTATCTCAGTCATATTCTCCATCTCAGCATCGTGTTATTCTTGGCAGTTAAATGCCAGGCTCAGCATCATGGTATGGTACTGAGATCCTTCAGGGTGGTTTCCCGTTGAACTGTAGCAGTTGAACTGTGCTCGTACTTTTAGGGCAGCAGATTCAGGGCAGAGAAGGAGCGCATTGATTGATCTTCTGCTGAAAATGTGATGAATAGATTGCATGAAAGAGAGGATCACTTAATGGGTTCAACTCTGTTGTAGATACTGTAAGGCTGGAAAGAACTATAAAGCTCAATTTCTGTCCTTAAGTAACTCGTATTTGTGTTGGCAAGGCAAGAATAAGGCACATGAAGCAACAGGCTGGATGAGGGAGTGTGTGATTAAGTGACAACTGAATAGTACAGACAGAAAGTGCTCTGGGGGCCCAGCCTGGGGAGGAACGGTGGAGACGGCTAAGTGATGACAGGTTTTGCAGTGATCTGATGTTTTTGTGAGAGATGCTTGCCCAGGGTTAGAGACGCGGTGGTGACTGTGAACACGGCAATTCCAAAAATCACATCTCAATGATGGTTTCATTTTCTCAAGTCCCAGATCCCCGTTGATTGAGGGAATCACACTGGGAACTTTTCAGGGTCACAGGATGGTATTTTGTGCTTTCTAAGGAGCCATTCAGCTAGGAGTTTCAACTGTTCTCAAGTTCTGGTAAGACTTGTAAATCTATAAATGCGTGAGATCAGGCTTGCCTTACTGCCGCTCACGGACCGCATGACCTTGAGCTTGTCAATTGGCCAAGCTTCACTTTCTCTGCTGAATGACAATGATAATACTGTCCTTACAGAGTTGCTGTGAGGATCACAAGATGATAACGTATACAGAGTTCTTGGTACATGGAAGGGGTTTTAGTGCGTGACAGGTTTATCACGGTCCCTGGTGGGGCTAGGAAGAAGCACGTTTGAAATGAATAAAATCAGAGAATGTGGGAGCTGCAAGAGATTAGGGTGATCACTTAGGCCAACTCCTCATTCTACAGAGGAGGAGGAATGGGGGCTGAGATAAACTAAATTATTTGCTCAACAACAACCCTCCCCCAGCAGTAAAGCTGGGCCAGCTGCTAACTAGCATGTTATTATATTTCTCTACCGTAGTACAAGTCACTGAGCTCAGCATTCCCTCTTCCTATCCGCCCCTTTCACTCTTTTCCTCAATATTACCCATAACTTCCTGTGTGGGGCACTGTGGGAGATTTAAAAGTAAACAAGATGCAATATTTGCTGTCAAGGAATTGGCACCATAGATGACAGAGCCACCAGGAATAAATGGGAAATGGACTGACATGGGAATGGAGGGTAGACTGGCGCAGAGCGGGAGACAAGCCAGCATAATGGTTCAAGTTGTAGTGGCAGGAAGATTAGGTTCACATCCTTTCCTTAACCTTGAACAAGTTATGAAATGCCCTATCTGCGTATAAAATGGGGAGGATGAGAATATCTACCTTCTAGGGTTGTTATGCGGATCAATGAGAATGTAGTAGGGTGCTTGGCGTGTAACAAGCATCCAGTCAATGATAGCTTAATCTACACCAGAAAGGCCCTGGTGCCATTTTGTATAAGAGAGAACAGTATAATCAGAATATAATCACAGAATCATAATAAAGGATTTCTAAGGCTATGTAGGGACCCATTGCAAAGCTGGGATTAAAGTCTTTGTACACGGTGACTTCTTCGCTTTTGAGGAGTGGGTCCTAAGATAATTCACCTTTTAGAAGACTCAAAGTTATTAAAGTTCCCCCCCCCCCCAGGAAATGAACTTGACTTCCTTTTATTACACTTAATGCATGTGAGATCACTTGAATTTTCTTGGGAAGAAAAAAAGTGGTGAATCTGAAATCTTATCTTTTCTAATGTTTATTTTATTTTATTTTGCCAAACTGTTATTTCTCAACCCAGTTTTGATTTAGCAGCTTCATCTGGGCAGATCAGCTTTCTTTGTTCCTTGAAAGTTCTATTGTAGGTTCGTTTTTCACCAGCTCTATTATTACACATTCTTTTCAGACTCGCTCTCAATTTAATAATAATACCTACCATTTCCTTTACAGTGATTTATGACTTTATTAAAGCTCTTAGATTTGTGGTCAGATTTCTGATCTGTTGGCTTGGGTCACTTTGTATAATTTAATTATTGTCCGAGGTTTTGCTAAAGGTAGGCACACCTGAATTTAATTAATACACTGTTTACATATTTCACATCATAAATAATGATGCCCAATAAATTATATCTCAATACCAATACCATAGTAGCCCTCATAACAACTCCCTGCATTTAGATTCTTGCCATGAATCAAATCCTTGTTGATGGCATGTGACATCTAAATTTCCCCACGGGATCTTTCTGATTGCTATGATGCTTCTTTTCTTTTACCCACGTATATAATCGTAATACCCAGAGCTTTTCGAACTTGACCAGTAGAGACGAAGAACAATTTTCTTCTGTGTGATTTCCTTTTCTGGACATGTAAACATAAAGAATCCACGGGGATTAGAAGCCAGTTAATTTTTTTTCTAGTTTCTAAATTACAAACCTATACCAAGATTGCTGTGGGTTACGGGGGGAGCTGATTGGCTGCTGTCCAGGATAGAGTTCCTTCAGACTGTACAAACCAAAGCCACCACTTTAAGAAAGTATTTCCATTTTACTTTTATCAAAGAGTTAAAAAGCCGAAGCCTTTTAGCGTCTCGTTTCACTTACACACATAGCCCATTATAACCTGCATAAACAAGGATGACAAGTTGAGATTAATGAGAGTCCCGAAGTGACAGAACAATTTAATTGTCAGAAATCATAGGAGCTTTACCAGTGTATTTATATAAGACAGCCATAGTCTAAAAACTTCCCTAATTGATTATGACCAATAAGTAATAACTTGGAAAGAAAGCAGTTTTCAGGTATACAAATAACAAATGACTCATAGAGTTAATTGAGGTATTAAGATGCATAAGGGAAGAATATTAGATTGACTAGATAAATGGTTCATAATGTAAGGCTAATAATTGGAGAGTTTGTGCTTCTAAGTAGGATATAGCTCATAAGCAATGCTGGAAGCACATCAAATAAAGGGGATTGTGTTTGTTAAATGAACTCTCAGCTAATTGGGTATCATAGCTATGTTGCCCCCAAGCTCCATTGGATCCTCGCTTTTGGGCAGAGCAGACTTCTTAGATTCCTTAGAAGCCACAATTCTTATCTTGGATCCTGCAGCCCTTGCAACATAAAGGTATGAGGTCGGAGGGTGGGGATGGTGAGGGGAGCAGCCAGATACATGCAGATGTAGACAGTGTTATGGCTGAGCCCATACTATGGCGCTGGATCTTTCCTTTCAACCCAAGGTTCAGCCATGGGCCCTGCTTTATATCCAGAGCATCTGGAGCAGTGTCTTTCTCTTACTAGTAGATGGTGCAGCTACTTCTATGATGCTACTTTGGGGATCCTCGGCACCCAATATCTCTGTGCTTCAATCTGTGCTAGACTGTTCTCCATCGCAAATCCCAGCAGGTTAAGTAATTTAATAAAAGTTACAGCAAAAGTAGGTGGCTAACCCTAGGCTTCCCAACACCAGGTTATATTGTCTGTAGTCTTTGTCTAATTCAGAATAGTATCCTGAAGATGTAATTTAAGAGCAGTGATCTTTAGCCATGGTCTCTTTTGTCTTTATTTGCCATGTGTAGTTCTCAGTGAGTGATGTACAATACTTATACATCAGAGACGTACTAGACTTTCTTATTGGTGATCTCCTCTGAAATCTTGCACTTGATTGACTTTAAGTTCATGAATCTTCTCTGGGCAAATTCTTGCAATAGCTTTTCCTGCTTTCCAGGCAATGAGTCATAGTCTTTAGTATTTATTACCTTCTATTCCTTGAGCCCTAGGCCTGCTCTTCCTCACCTACCTGCTCAGCTCACTCTCTTACCTTCTAGAAATTGCTGGAAGCTATCCATTGTCTACACTATCATGAAAGCACAAACAGGGAACCCAGAGGGCTGATGGACCTTGAGCTTTGGCAAGGGCTAAAGCTAGGCACCAATTGTTCTGACAAGACAATGGTGGCTCAAGCAATTTTCTGACCTAATAGTCTCAAAGTAAATTTTTACTAATATTTACTGATAGTCTGTTAAGATAGTCTGTTAAGATAGTCTGTTTGCTACCAGAGTGCCTGCCTGCCTAAGGGCAAGATGTATATCTAAAACTGAATAAAAAGCTAAGAGGGCCTGGGCACCAGTGAGACCCTTCCACTAGAGAGGGGTTCTTTGCCTGCCCTCCCGATGATTTCTAAATTCTTATTTCTTATCTAGTCTCTTTATTTGTGCAAGGCTCTTCTCCAGGTCCTGAACCCTAGCCGTGCAGGTTGTGGCTTTCATAGAAATCTTTGCTCAATTTCAGTCACCTTTTAATGAGGCCTATGTAGATCACTTTATTTAAGAGAGAAACCTACACCAACCCCCAACCCCAACTCCCAAACTCCTGATCCCTTAAGCTATTCAACTTTCTCTTTTTTATCTATCACTTAATATGTTTTAACTTAAAGGAGAATTTTCTAATTTATTATATTTATTATTTATTAAATGTCTCCTCCCATGAAAACTCAAGCTCTAGGAGGGGATGGATCTCCCCCTCTTCTTCACTGAAATAGTCCTAGTGCCTTAGAGGAAAGTCTGTTTGATAAGGACACAGTGAGTGAGTAGATAATAAACATTTGTTGAATGATTAGAGAGTAATCCTAGGTAATTCAGTATTTTCAATGAAATTTAAAATATACCTTTGACCAAACTATTCTCATTATCTTGGAGTTAGTAATGATGAGCCCTGGATATGTGTCAATATTCAAACCTTCTTCATTTATTAGGTCTCCTGGTATTCAAAATGTCCCTAAAGATATAAAACTATATATACCATTTGATTATATTTTGAGTATAGTAAAACAGATAGTAAAAACTTTAAATAATTTTAGTAGCTTTCAGATCCAAAAAGAATGTGCTGCCATATTGGGATGTATACCCTCCTTCGCAGATGAGACAATCAAAGCACTAAAGCAGTAAGGGTGCACTCAAGGTTGCTGAGATTTGGAGGAGATGCTTAAATGCTGACAGTGAGCCTTCTGGCATATTCTTGTTGGACTCTTTTATCTTGGCCTACCAAGTTGACTTGTGTATGATAATGCCATTCTTCTAGTGACCATAGGGAAGTGTAGTCTTCAAAGCTCATCAACTCCAAGACAAATGCTATAGTTTAAGTGAACCACACAGTGGCAAAAGCTCTCGCTGTGATAGTCCAGCTCAAGATTGTCCCTTTTGCTTGAGAAGCCCAGAGCAGTTCTTTTTGCCTGCTTCTTCTAGGCACGCTTGAAAAATAACCCAGCCAGCATTCCCCTAGCCTCCTTCTATGATTTCATTGGGAAACTATGCATAAGACACTTTGGAAATAAATATACACAAGAAATTACAACTCTGTTTGAATGACCCTCTACCTTGGAATGTCTAGAACTGTGAGAATTATAAGGCCAAGAAATATGTCCAGGCCTGTTGACTTGAAAAGTTACTATTCCTTATATGGAATCTGTATAGACAGGGAAGCTGAACTTGTATATACTAAATGGAGATTTTTTTTTTCCCTTCCAGCCGCTTATGTGCCTCATCCTTGACCTATTTCATTTATACTTTTCTTTAAGATAGTATGCCTTGAAAGTTCTGCATGGTCTTCCAAAAGCGATTTTCAGACCAAGTGCTTGGACGAACTTTGATTGCATCAGAGATACCCAAAGATGGATGAATCCAGAAAGGTCAGGCCAAGAGTGCAGTTGTGAAATTTTATCAGTAGAATGTGAGGCCTGCTAACAATATGGGGGTCTGGTTTGAGTACCCCAGGTAGAGTTTATTCATTACTGTTGAAAAATTAAAAATGTAGACATTCACGAATGTTTAGTCTGGTTCTCAGTTAGAAAGAAGGGCAAGTGGACTCAGACAAGGATCCACAGCACAATAAATATTTCTTTTACCCTATTTCCTTGATATCGGAGAAAATGGAGCAACAAGCTATAAAGCTAAAGCTAAAAATAGAAACTCTATTTTTAAAAGGTGTAATTATTTTCGCTTGCACTATGTAGAATGGGGACACTTCGCAATTTTGGTTTGCATAAGAATATTTTAATATAAGCAATTCAGAACACTGACAGCATATGTTTGAAAGGGTTATCCTTTCACTGATCCTCGCCAGCAGTTCTGAAGTCTGCCTGGGTTCAAATCCCAACTATACCATGAACTGGGATACGTTTCTTAACCTCTCTGAGCTTTAGCTTTCTCATCTGACAAATGAGAAACCTTATAGGATCATTGTAAGAGTGTAATAAGTTAAAGCAACATCAATATGAGGCCTAGTAGCTATATAGTGTTTGGAAAATAGATGCAATTATTACTCTTACTAGCCACATGTATTGATTGCCATCCTTGTTAATAGTAGAGTTTTTCAAAAGCAGGAAGTAGATTGTATAAAAGTTCTATGTGAACTCACTGCCTTCTCACTCAAGGTTTCTTCTCCTTTTCCAGACTTGGGTTTAGATTTTTCAGAACAAGTTAAAAAGAGTGACAAGTTACCTAAATAATCCAAAGGGAGGGATGATTTTCACCTTTGCTATTGCAATTTTTAAAGTAAAAATTGCATTTTTTGGATGCATGGAATATGATCTTACATGTGTACTTCACTTAATTGCATGGCTATATAGAGGTTGATCTGCAGATTGATCAAGAGATTAAAAAAGCACATTTATTTCACCATAATGGGTGAAATAAATTTTATTTCCCCTAAAGCCTAGATGTCAGTATTCCTTCAGACTGCTCTTACTTCAAGATGATTTCTTTCAGAGTGTTGGATGACCCAAGAGCAGACTTTGCTGAGAGCAGGTGGTGGTGGTGGTGGTGGTGGGGGTTTCCTCACTCCTGTGAATGAGAAAAGCTCAGCTTTGAGGAATATGGACTTTTGAAATGAGCAAATCTACAAAGAGGGTATTTTATTCTAGCATCCATGTCTAGTCTGTGCTTTAAGCTTAGTGTTTTTATTCTAAGTCATGGCAGGAGGTAGAAATGGGCCATCAGTTTTTCCTTGATTAGTGCCTCTGCAGGTCTGCATCTAGCCCTGGACTTATAGATTATTTGAATCCTTTTATAGTTGTTTAAGTATTTTGTCACCAAAATAAATACATACTTTACATTTAGGGAAGGGTAAAGGAAGGAATCTCAAATTGGTTTATAAGCTCAGTGATGGAAATAGAATGAGTACGGAATATTTCTATTTCATTTAAGAACACCATTTGTTATTTGAAGCTTTGATATAATTCAAGCCCTGGGTAACTTTGATTTTTGTAAACCTGATTTTCTAGTTTTTAAATCTCCAGTCACTAAGCATCTGGTGTTTTGCTCTGTAAAGAAGCTAATACGCTGATAATGCTTAATATTTTCCATTTTCAGCAAAGCCAGCTTTAAATATTTCCTAGTGCTAATGCATGATTTGTCTAAGCATTTTAGCTAAATTTAATCTTTCATTAATGTTGATGCGCATCTCTATTTTCAGATGGTTAATTTGGTGACTTTCTGCAGAGTTCAGTTTTTGTTACATGTCTGATCAAGCTTAACAATAATTTTCTATATTATATTAGCCAAAGTAATGTTTGTTTATGAGCTTAGAGTCATATTTATTAACATTCATGATTAACTGAAAATTGCCTCATGTGGTATTTCAATCCACAAATGTGTTTTGATTAGAGATGGGACAATTATTCCATTTGCATTTGGTAATAATCTAACACAAATGGTATAATTTTCAGCTCTCTTTGTCAGAGAGTAGTGGAGAAAAGAAAAGTGAGGTCTTAGCAAGACTGTCCAACTGGCTGCCGCTTTCTGATCACTTAGACTCAAATGTAATTTTTTTTCTTTGTAGCCCATTTCTATAAAATAGTTTTTGGTATGGATAATTACCTTAATTGTTCATATACTCTCTAAAGTATCACTGGGGCATTATCCATTACGCTGCTTCAAATTGATCATTGTGTACTTTTGAACATATTTCATCCTCTTTAGGATTGGATGTCTGACTATTTAGATTTAATACTTGACGCCTATTATGTGTGTAGAAATCTGGTAAGTAAGGAAAAATATATTTTTGAAAAGATGATTTATGCTCCCTTTAATTCTGACTGGTTTTTCTGAAGCTTTGGTGATCTGATATAGATCTCCAAGTCTGCTTTTTTAATCCCGTAAGAAGAGAATTTAGCTTCTCACAGATTCCTCGGCGCACGGCGAGAGGGAGTCAGTTTAAGCGTCTGATGCCACTGAAGTCTGGACCCTGCTTTTCGGAATGACCAGGGCTCAGCGTGGTCTTCGCGAGAACCGCAGTCCAGCAGAGGGTCTCACGGGGATCATTAGACATGACTGTGGGGGTCGGCCTTCCCAGATCTTCGGACTGGAGAGTCACCTTGTAGGAACTCCTGTAGACTCAGCCACTTTCACTGCAGTTCAGGACAATCCTTCAGGGACAAAAATCTAGCTCTTTCCTGTCAGGCAGGGGAGGGGGGGGGGCTACTCTTTGTAATTCAGAATAACTTCCATAAGATGACCTGATTTTTGTTGCTGTCTTCCTTGGGTGGAGAGCTTAATAGATACATTTTGGCCTTATAATCGTTTAAAGCTGGACTGAACAGAATGACAGGAAGGCACCAGATCCTAGCTAGCACAGTCACTAATACTCTCCATAATGTTGTCTGAACTAGTGAATGAATAAATGAATAGACCATTCAGAACATTTCATGTGACCGTGGGCCGAGGCTCCCATTTCAAAGGTCTATGCTTCAGATGGTTTCTTTACCCTGTTTGCTTAATTGGCTGTGTCCAGAAGTTTTGCTCTAATTCCAAAAAAAAAAAAAAAAAAAAAAAACCAAAAAAACTTCATATGAACTCGGAACACCTCTTAAATTTTTTTTTGATTAGCTTTAATCTGCATAGAGCCCCCTTTTCATGCCAGAATGCCAGCTTTAATAAATCAGCCAGCTCAAATTGAATAAATCTATTTAAATACTTATAAAATATTAAGGATGCATTTGGGAAAAGCCTCTAAGGTTATTGTGGCACCCATGTACCTCACAGTAACTAATTTATTAAGCAGTTTGCAAACCTGGGAAGAAAGGAAAAAGAAAAATGGTTTCATAAACCAAGAGCAGAAGCCAATTTTTCAGCTCAGATGATGAAAGGAAGCATGCATTTCTAATCAAAAAGACAGATAAGCCTTCTCTCTCCCACCATTCCCTCACCGGCAAAGTGCCTTTTCATCATCAACAACACTCCATTCCTAATGGCTGCCCGGGCCTTTCTGCACCTTCTCCGTGCGCTGGTAATGTACACACAGCATCCCTTTGAAACAAGAGCCCATTAGCTGTGGCAGACTACCTTTTCACATGACGTTCTTCTGTTGCAAGTCATCAGCGTGGTGTTAAATCATTTCTACTGGGCATGCTCAGAACCCTGTCAGAGGGATAAACTGATATTTAGAGCCATCGCATGAAAATTGCTTTCCAGCCCCCTTGAAGGACAGTTAAAAAAAAAAAAGAAGAAGAAGAAGAAGAAAGAAAGAAAGAAAGACAAGGGAAAAGGTCATAAACTAGGCAGGTAACACCAAGCTCATCTTTTTACCCTGGAGCTTTGCTTCTATGGATTTCTGGAGGTGATCGTTCCTGACCCTCTGTCCGATGCATGTCAGGGCTGTCTGTCCTTTTGTGCAAAGGGTAGGGTCAGGGCCCACGTATGGCCATTGCTCAGTATTCCAGGTCTTCCTCCAACACTTAATAGTACATACACCCCCTGCCCCCCACGCCCGAAACAATGCAATAAACGTTTGTATTAATGACAGCTGTCATTGCAAACGAGTTCGGCCTGCCTTGTAAGGTTCAGAAATATCATCTTCCCATAATTCTCTCTGCTACCTTGCACAGGTGTTGCCGATTGCAGCAGCCGTGGGTCCCACGGAGAATCCCCCACACACGTCCCTAGTCTTAATGCCCTACTTGTCCTATCTTTTCCCACAGGCCGCCAATTTTTCAGCTCAGATGAAGAGGGCTCCCTTGTTCCTTCTCCACGTCGAGTAGTGTTTATTGGACATGCATTGATACTTAATAATAACGGGTTTTATTATGTGTAATGAAGACCGTGGAAATAGCTGGAGACTGGGAAGAGAGAGTTTGCAGGGAGTCACTTCGTTGTTTATTTTGAAAGGTCAGTATGAGGTACATGATATGCTAAATCTAGCGATGGCTAATCTTAGCAGCATTGGACAATGTTGTGCAGAAAATAATAAACAATGCGCCCCTCGAGGCCTCCAAGTCCAGTGATGGTTTTTTACAGGCGCCCTGGCCGGACAAAGAAAAGGTTTCTTAAAGGTGGCCTATATCTCCTTTTACCCAGGTTGAAGGGAGAGGGAGGACTTGATTTCTGACAAGCCACACATGTATTTGGAGTCAAATGATTTGGTACTTTAGGCCTGGATTCCTAACCCATCTTCTCAAGGTGCTTACCGTATTTGCCGGCGTATAAGACGATTTTTGGCCCTGAAAATATCGTGTTTGCCGGCGTATAAGACGACCCCCTAACATTTCCACTCAAAATACAGAGTTCGTTATATACTCGCCGTATAAGACTACCCCCCACTTGGAGGCATATTTTTCAGGGCCAAAAAATCGTCTTATACACCGGCAAATACGGTATCTACAGCATGTTTCCGTGTTGTTGTTGTGTGGTTTGTTTGTTTGTTTGTTTGCCCCAGGAAGCTGGTTGGGACAAACTCAAAAACAGGGCTTTAGTGAAAGATTCTCCTGCCAGTGAAGGTGGAGGAGGGGGAGAGAGCCTCATCTTTCTAGCAGCAGGTAGGGTGACAATTCCCCACGGCTCCGAGCAATGCAGGGGGACTGAGACCAGGTCGAGGACATCCACATCTGAGCATAATCCATTTCCTTGCCATCATCTATCTTGACATTTCTCCCCACTTCCTGGCCTCCTTGGGGACACAGCTCTTGTGGCTGCCATTGCTCTGATCTGGTCCGGTTCAGTTGCCATGAGACATCAGCATGTCTGAGGGTCCGGGGCCCTGGGATTTTACCCTGGGTGGGTTTTATCTAGTTAATGGGTCACCACCTGAATCACAGTTTGGTGGAAGCAGTCAGCCAACGAGGGGAGGTTCAGAGGACGAGAGCCGACTTTCTCCACCCCAGGCGGCACCTCCCTGCAAGGGAAGTGGCATGAGAAAGCTCAGCAGTTTTTCTGGGCTCCCCGATCCTGAGTTTCCCTTCCTCCCCCTTACCTTTTCCCTGGGAAATTCTGATCCAGTTCACCTCCTTTGAGGCCTGAGGTTCTGCTTTTAATAACAGGCCCAAGTGATTTTCCTCAACAGAAAAGGTTCTTTTGAAGGAAGGGGGGATACGTTCTTGCTACTATATACCTGCCAGCAATTCCTGCCTGGCCCACAAGGCGATGGGCATTTTGGTACATTGAATGAATAAGTGTTTTTATTCCAGTGACACAACCTCCTGAATACGGTGACGCGCAAGGACAAGTTTGAGTTTGAGGAACAGTAGAGGGTGCGAAGAAAGAGCTAACTAATTTTTTTTAAGGCTCTAGAAAACTCCAGGCAGTTGGGTGGGGGCAGCGGGGGGGCGGCCACAAAGAGAGTCAGGCCCCAGGACAGTTCACTCTGCCTTCTCCAGGGCTGGTTTTAATCACTCTCTTGTACCTTTCTCTGGTGTCATTTGTCAAACCTTCGCATAAAAGTTGCGAAGTGAGGTTATCCAGCGGGTACCATCATCCATCTCGGCTTACTGACCCGAGTGGGCGGCGGTGTGCCATTCCCACGTCTGCAGCCGGAAGCCTGTTTTTGTTCCACCCCGAGAGCCGAGCCGCCCAGCCCCGCGCTGGAGCAGGCAGGGACCCCAGGCCTTTCTCCCAAAGCCCCGTGCAGCCTGGTGCGTGTGCCTCCTCGGTGTGCTCTCCTGGCGTCTGCTTTGGAGACTTCCTCTTGGGGGGTGGGGGGATTTACCGATTTCAAACAAATCCCTCGGCTTTGGCCCTGAATCCCATAATTTTCAGCTGTGCGGTGATCAGAGTTGTTCATCGAGCTCTAATAACAATGCAATGGGCGCAGCTTTCCCCTGCTGCTGTTCGCCCCGTGCCTGGGCGCTGCCGGCTCTGCTCCTGCCAGCGCCGCTGGCCCTCTGGCTTCCAGCTGCGGGGTCACAGCTGGGCGCCCCGGTGCTGATGGGGCAGGGCACGTACCTGGGCAGGTGGGAGCGGGGACGCCTTCAGGTACAGGACTTGGCCTCCCTTCTAATCCAAAGACAACGGCAAAAGACAGGGACTGAAGCTGATGAAGCACTTAGCTTGTCCAGGCAGTGTTCAGGGGGGTTGGGTGGATTAATGGATTAATCCTCACAGCAACTCCACCAGGGTGGTACTTCTATCAAGCCCACTCTGCAGATCCAGTTCATGATCACAGGGAGACAAATTCAGGCTCCCCAGTCTACCAGCTTCAAGGCCGGGCCTTGGAGAAGAGGGTGGGCTTTTGTTAGAGGAAGTTATCTATGGGGTGGGGGTGGGGAGGGTGAGAAGCACAAGGGACCCTATGGATTGAACAGGTAATAGGAAAGCATCATGGATGATAAGCCCATGTAAGATTAAAAAACAATCTGCCGTGGTTGGGTGGTTCAGTTGGTAGGAGTGTCCTCCTGTACGCCAGAGAGGTTTTGAGTTCAATTCCCAGTCAGGGCACATTTAGGAGGCAACCAACTAATGTCCCTCTGACATCAATGTCTCTTTCTCTCTCTCAAAATAAAGACATATCTTCTGGTGAGGATTTAGGAAAGGCCAGTGACTGGAACTCTAAGATGACTGAAAATGATCCTTTGTCTTGGGCCAGCTGAAATGCAGTGATAAAGCATGAAGCTTAGTGAGGCGGTAGAATGATTAGGAGGGAGAAAACGAGGGTGTGTGTAAACTGACCTAGCAGCTGACCTGGGACTGAGTGTGGGACCAAGTAACTCAGCATTTGATATCAATAAAGAGAATAACTGTGCTGTCATAGGAATCCTATCTAATAAAGAGGGAACATGCTAATTGACCCTCACACTGTCACAAAGATGGCAGAGCCCACAGCCAATAAGGAGGGAATATGCTATTTGACTTCCCTGCCCTCAAATATGGCTGCCCCACAGCCACAAGATGGTTGTTCCCAGTCCTCTCAGCCCCCCTGCCGCCAAGGGCCAGCTCAAGGTGCAAGTAAGCCTCAGATGGCAGCTGCCCAGACACCCAGGGCCACCCGAGGCTCAGGTAACCAGAGTCGGCCAAGGCTTGCACTGCCGGCAGTTGCAGCAGCAGTGATGGGCTTTGCATTCCCCTGATGGCTGGGTTTCCTCCCACCCTCGAGGGCTCCCAGACTGTGAGAGGGAGAGGCCGGGCTGAGGGAATACCGCCCCCCTCCAGTGCATGAATTTTCGTATGAATATAAATATTCCTAGTATGAATATAAATACTTTGAAACTTTTTTTTTTTTTTGCATTTGGCCCTTTGCAGATAACTTATTTCTGAAAAGATGTCTGTGATTTTCCTTAATTTTTGGTTTGCTAACAGAAGGTGATAATACTGGTTCCCTTGCTCCTTGTTTTCTTTCTCCTGTTCCACAACGCGTTATTTTTCCTTTCAGCCTTCCTTAAAACAGAGACAAGGGGAGATAGTATTGTCTAGTACAACAGTGCCCAGAAGAAATTTAATGCCAGCTACATACACATATTAACATTTTCTAGTAGCCACATTATCAAAAATGAGCAAACAACAGATAACATTAATTTGAATAATGTATTTTATTTAATTCATCATATCCAAAATACCATTTTAATGTATCTCCAAAATCTGGGGTAAATTTTATATGTAAAGTTTGGACCAGTCATGCTCCGTGGCCATGGATAACTCCTGCTATCTTCTGGGAGTCTTCTGTTCTAGCAGTAGTTAAGAGTCAGCCAAAACGGGTCACAGTCTGGGTGTCTTGCTTTTCGGCTGGTCATCTTTAGAGAAGTTGATGTGTTTAAGGCCATTTTTCTCATGGGTAAAAGGGGGATAATAATAAGGACCAAATGAAATGATACATGAAACTAGGCTGCACCCGGGCCTGTGCTGGGCTCCCAGAAGCACGGTAAACGTGACCAGTAACAACACCAGAGCCATTGTAGTCCGGATCCAACCCGGTTTCCTTCCTTTGGAATATGCGCAGACTAACTATTATTCAGTTCTTAAGAACAGAAGACTCCTTATTTTTCTCTGTAACTTTTGGTTATCTATCTTTCTATCTAGATATCTTTATTTTAATGCAGTAATTCTCATCAGGGGCCTCTAGTCAGTGGGTAGAGCCCAGAGAGGGTGCTAAACATCTTACAGTGCGCAGGAAAGACCCCTCCACCCATCATAACAAAGAGTTACTTGGCCCCCAATTTAAAAAAATATATATTTTTATTGATTTTTTTTTTTTTTTTTTTTTTTTTTTACAGAGAGGAAGGAAGAGAGATAGAGAGAAACATCAATGAGAGAGAAACATCAATCAGCTGCCTCCTGCACACCCTCCCACTGGGGATGTGCCTGCAACCAAGGTACATGCCCTTGACTGGAATCGAACGTGGGACCCTACAGTCCACAGGCTGATGCCAAACCACTTTCAGCCAGCCCCCAAATTTAATAGTGTCACGACTGAGAAATGCTGTTTTAACCAGGTTCACCTGCATATATGTGCATATAGGATTTTATTATTCTTTGATCCCCTTTGAAACAATTTAGACTATGAATTAAAATATTAATAGAAGTCACCATCCTTGATCCTTGGGATAAAGCTCACTTATTTCTACAGAGGGACTCTGAACAAGGAATTCCATGAGCGGGCTTTCCCAGGCTTTCAGGAGGGCAGCGGTATGATCTGTATGATTTGTGCAGTCAGCTGTGGGAGGCAGATGGGCTCCCACACTCCTGTGACCCCCGGCCAGTCAGCAGAGGCCCCGCCATTGTGGGGCTGACGGGATCCTGACAAGGGTTTGGCTTCCACTGGACTTGCTCCCTTGCCAGAGTCGAGTGCCATGTGAAAACTGACAGCTGCCTTCCTGCCCCCTGGGTCCACCGGGTCGCAGGGCCCCCGGAAAGGAGCAGGATCCCCCCCAGTGTCAGTTCTGGGGCAGGTGGGCCCATGATAAAACCCCTTCCCACTCCCCTCCCAACCCCTTTCCCCCGTTTGTGTTATGACAAATGTACTCAGTTTTCTCTGAGGTCTTGGAGAGGATTTGAAAGAGATGGTTCCGCCTAGGAGAGGGTGACAAGTTTATTCTTGGGGTTCCCCATGGATTTGCAGGCTGTAGGCAACAGGAGAACTGGCCTGCCTTGCTTTTGCTCCTTAGTGTTCTCTCCATAAGTCCTTGTGTGGGATGCTTCAGGGCTCAGTTCGGACACGTGGGCTGTCCCTCTTATCACTGGGCTATTTTCCCTTAAGGTTGAAGTCTATGAGTTGCTCAGGTTTTCCTTGGAAATAGCACTGTACCCAGCACAGGCATGAAAGCTGCATGGAACCCTCTGGTAGACAGGGCTTTCGGTCTCCTTTGACCCTAATGGTATGGAAACCTCATGTGTGAGTCTTCTAGTGGGAGACACAAAACACCTATTGGATGCTTTCCTGATTTCTGCCTCCCAAGAAGCAGCTGCTGTGTTGTTTGCCTGTTGGTGACTTCCTGGCTAGCTGTGGATGGTGTGGATCCACCAGGTGACCAGAGAGCATCCAGCGCCCTGTCCTCTGCTCATGAAGGCGAACAGCACTGCTTTTGGGCTTCTCCCACACACCTGGCAGCCCGGGCTGAGGGAGAGAGATGCCTTGATTGCAGACCCCCTGCTGCCACTAGTACGGTGGCCTCATGGCCTTGTTAACTCCCTAGACCAAAAGACCACTCTCAACAGAAGAGCAAAAACTCTCCATTGAAATTCGAAGTAGGTAGGAACTCCAAGAGAAAATGTTCTGGCTTTAAGACCATGTCCGGTGAAGAGACGGATGCAAGCCAAGGGACTGGCTACATGCCCTTGCCAACTATGGGGAGCCATTCCTCTCCGGCATGGCGTCTTCTTCCACCACATGATCAGTCACCTGGGAAGTGCGGAGTCAAACACCTGCTTGAGTAGGAATGCTGAGCTTTTGGCCTGCCTCCCCTGATGCATCTGTAGTGCGTGACACAGCATTCACCAGCTGCTGTACCTAGCACCAGGCCTTGGGGAAAGCATTGATAACACACCACAGAGTGTAAACCACCACAGAGTCCATGCTACCCATGTAGGCGGGGAGGTGCAGGCTTGCACACTGGCCTCCCTCTGCCAGGCCCAGGCTGAGGGGAGGAGGGAGGCGGAAGAGCATAGTGTGAGCCTGATCACCGGGGCCGAAGCAATGCTTCGCCAGGAGAACTCGGTGGCTTGCCTGAGCCGGCATTCTGGTTCTAGAAAATGAGAACATCCTTTGGGAAGCAGCTGTAGAGACCGTTATTTTACACAGAGCAGATCTCTCCTTTGGGTAGGGCTCAGCACGCAGAGAAAGCCCAAGGAAAGGAGGAAGAGAAGAGATGTTTTTGCCTCTGCGTGTGTGTGTGTGTGTGGGGGGGGGGTGGCCTTTGCATTTTCCTTTGTGGGCTAGGTAATATCTAGTGCGTGTTCCTTTAATTTTATTGTCGCCATTCTCATTCTAATAAAAATTGGCATTGAATGCAATTAATTGTGTGGTGCAAAGCAAGCACCGTGCTCTGTCCCAATACACAAGTGCCCTATATTCTCTGAGGCAGGAAGCAGTTTGAGTCTCAGGTTATTTTGAAGGGCGGTACCAGGAGAAATACCAGATGGACCCAAATATTTTATTGAGAGCTCAACATGGGCCAGGCACTGTTTTAAGTACTTTATTCTAATGGACTAATTTATTTATTTTTATTTTTAAGATATATTTTTATTGATTTCAGAGGGGAAGAGGGAGAGAGATAGAAACATCAATGATGAGAGAGAATCATTGATTGGCTGCCTCTTGCACACCCTTTACTGGGGAATGAGCCTGCAACACCAGCATGTGCCCTTGACTGGAGTCCAACCCTGGACCCTTTAGTCCACAGGCCGGTGCTCTATCCACTGAGCCAAACCGGCTGAGGCCTAATGAGCTAATTTAAGTCCTCAGAACCCTGTCATGGAGATGTGACAGATGAATAGATGAAGAGTATGATTCACTTCCCAAAGACCGCGTTGTTAGCGAGTGCTGGAGTTAGGACAAGCCAGGCGGCATCCCAGATGGCTGGACCCCCACGATTGCAGGTTTGACAACAATTATGAATTGCATTCATTTACCTCCTACACTGTTTAGAAGCTAATTCATTTTTTAAAACATTGTATGTCAAAGCAACTCTACAATGCCTTTTTCCAACATTAAAAAAACTCTTATTTGGGCAACGCTTTCTCACATAGCCTAAGTGCTTTTCCCCGTAGGTCTTACTCAGGTCCGTGGAGGTGGAGGCTTTGGTCACTATCACTGGTTAACTGAGCCCCTGCAAACTTCAATGTCTGTTTCCAAAAAACTCTTGGGCAATTTCCAGTCCTCTCTACTTCTAACTGCTCAGGACGCTGTGATTTGCGATGTGAAGAGAATGTGCGCATGGCTGCGGGGACAAACAAGGGAATATTTACAGCTCCCGGATGGGTTGTGCAGGGAGAGGTGAGGTGCCTCCCCTGTCTGTCCACCTGTCTGTCCACTTGTCTTCTCCCTTCCTCCAGCGGTCCTCGTCCTCCCGAAGACCTGTGCTCTCCGGATGTGTCCCGGTTACCCGTTTGCTCCATCAGCATCGGGGAGCAATCGTCTTCAGCATGGGAAGTGTGAATGTTGGACCCAGGACCCAAATCAAAGTCTTTAGGCAGGTGACGATGAGATTTATCACCAATGAAAAGACAAGTCAATCTATTGAACCTTCGATTTGTATTTCTCTGGGGGCTGTACCAAGTCTTAGAAGGTCACCTGTAGCATTAAATGACTAAGGTCTGCCAAGACCGATGCTATCCATTATGACTTCCCCATTGTCAAGAAATATCTCCTATTGACTGATATCATAGGTGGTAGAAGACTGAGGGCAACAGGGAAGCGATCTTGGCAGTGAGTTAATCTTTCACACGTGCAGGCTGACTCGTAGAGCTGTGGACTGGAGGCCAGGGTGGGGACAGCCTAGGTATGCATGCCCGAAGGCTTAAGGTGTGCTAGTGCCGGTAACACCTCTGATTTTAACTATATGATAAGGGCAGACAATCCCCCCACATTTTATGTAATTCAATTCCAGTGGCGGGAAGGCGGGGGGGAAAAAAAAAACAAATTCTGAAGACAGGGAATATAACCTCAACTCTTATTAATGGTGTGACCTTGAAAAAGTCAGTTTCCTCGCTGGCCGCATACAGGGGTAGGGGTAGACAATCTGTCATCTTCTTAGTTATAACAGTGATAGTTACAATTTCAAAGTGTGTGGTAAACTGCATTTCTATTTTACTTTGGGGTTCTAAAGAAAGTTAAAGACTCTTCAAGCCATAAAAAAAACTTAACAAAGCAAGCGAGTTTATCATTTTCATTGCATGCTGGATGTCTCTAGATATACAAATATGTAGTCAGCAGCTGGAACATACTGTAAAAAAAAAAGTTTTCTTTTTTTGAGTCATTTCAAAGCATATGCCACGCGCCGGATGGAGATTTCTAGTACTTGTACAATCGCTAACTTCAACACTAACCTCTAATATATTCCGACTTAAAGTGTGCAACTTTGTTTAAAATGCACCACTAAAGCATATATTTTCGTGTATTGCCGTGTCTGAATGCATGATAACCGGGTTGAAAAATCAAATTATCTGCGTTAGGGCGAATATTACAGTGTGAGTACTGCCTGCTGTGCTGTGAATGAATCTTGTAAACACAATCGAATGCATCTTTCCCTTTCTCACGGGCTCAGCAACTCCCCACCCCCCCAACCCGCCCCTGCTCAGAGGGGCAATTCTTCACCTTCCCCTTCCCATTGTCACAACGGCCCACGTTTACGGTGGTGACATCTTCGGCTGCGGCACAGCGTGAGCTCTGCCTGCCCTGGTGGAACTGATCATTGCCCCCGCTGGCTCCCTCCCAACCCCAGCCTTTAGATGGAAAAGCCGCTTCGTGAATAAGGAGCTATAAATAAATAGATATCGCCCTTCTTCCAGGGGTATGTGGGACAACCGCTTTGTTTCACTCCAAGCGTCTGCTGAGCAATTTCAGGTCTCACAAACTGTTTTTACGGAGGGCAAAGTGCAGACGTGGAAAGGGAGCAGTCTTGACTCCACCGCTAATTTACTGAATTATCCCAACGAACGGGAGAGGAGGGAGGGGTGTGCTGGGGGGACCCGGGGCTCCAGAAAGTGTGCAGGTGGCAGAGAGCCCCGAGCTTCTGGGGGAGGAAGGGAGTGGGCCCTGAGCTCTCGCAGGCTCTGGGCCCCTTCCCCAGGCCTCTCCGGGTACTGGGTGGAGAAGCCATGCTTGACATTGACGGAGGGCAGGGCTTGGGATACTGGCCGGGGCTGAAGGGAGGACCGCATCCCCGGAAAGGTGCTCCCTTGTTGCAGCGCCATACAAGGCCAGGCTGCTGCTGCTGCAAGGTCCGAGCCCTTGAGGCCCGCGCAGAGTGGTCCAAGGCCTTGCCTCCTTCTGGCAGCATCCTTGCCTTAAGGTTGCCAAATCTCCGAAGATCACAACTGCGACTTTCAGAGAGGGGAAATAAACCCCGTGAATTATGGGGTTACCCTGACCAGTTCTCTACGTAACAAGCCAGTAAGAGATGCTCCCTTGGCAAAAGAAGGAAGGGATTTAGGTATAAATTCCTCTCTCCGTCGTGGACCCTTCCGTTCCTCTCTTCCCGTCTAACCTTACCTGACCCCCAGCACTGGCGGCCATGCCTCCAAGGAAAAAAACAATAGCGACTTTTCAGACACTGGGCAGGCCAGTGACTTGAGCCACCCAGGGCCCTATAGTTCTGGAAAGGGTACTTGCCGAGTCAGCCTGGTTGTTCCCAGAAAACAACTTTGTTGATTTGTTGTGGATTTTGAGGGTTGGATGCTTACAAACCCTCTAGACTAGAGAGTACTAGGGGTCCAGAGTCATCTTCAGAGATGATCTCATACCCTCATGGACCCCACTCCTGCCCCCCCTTGCCTCCTGACCTCCAGGCTTCAAGTGTGCAAGCTGTTCCCATGCCTTGTCAGTTAGTGTCTCCACGCTCCCCTGAAGTAGGCCGGTTTTCTGAGGCAGAATAAGTGAGGACTCCTCTTCTCTGAAATGATTTTAAAAACTCAAGCCTGGATACTTCTGAGTATTCCATCGGAAGGATTTGAAGCTGGCCAGGAGTTCAGAAATCCTAGAGGAACCTGAGAGACAGGAAATGGGATCCCCTGTTGCCTCTCAGCTATTGCTTCACACACGCTACCCAGAACTCAACGGAGAATTGTGCCTTGGGAGGGTAGCAGGTTTTCTTTGCTCTAATATAAAAAACAATTGCTATTGTTTATTTACTATTTATTGAGTGCCAGAAACTGTGTGTACTGGTAAGCACCTTACCCACATCATTTCACATAATCCCTAAACACTTCATTATCTCCTTTATATAGAAAGGCTAAAAGAGGTTTAAAGAAGTAACTTGCTTAACATTATACAATTTGTTAAGTTGCAGAGCTGGGAGTCAAACTGAGGCTGACTGACTCTAAAGACTACAGTGTGTGTATAAAATCAAAAGTAAATTCCAAAAAAGTAAATTGTTTGTTCCCTTCTATAAGCCACAATCTGAAGAAGAGTCCTTGACACCTAGTAGTCACTCTGCAAATATTGGTTGAATGCCTGATGAGAAACTGGATTTAATCTAAAGCTTAAACTAACTTAATGATTAAAATAATATAAAAACAAATATTTGTCCATTTGTTAGCCTTTCATAGAGTTTGTGAGTCATGTCATTTTATTTTCATGAAATTCTTTGTAGTTGAGATGGCACATACCTAATAAAGCAATTGGTGCTCAGATAGTTAAAGAGACCTAGACATTCCTCACAGCTAGTCATTGATGGTCATAAAAATAACTAACACTTCATTATTGCTGTGTATCAGGAAACATGCTAATACTTTATAGTTAGTAAATTATTTAATCCTGATAATGTCATGATGTAGTTTCTTTATTATCTCATTTTTTAAAAATATATTTTATTGGTATTTTACAGAGAGGAAGGGAGAGGGATAGAGAGCTAGAAACATTGATGAGAGAGAAACATCGACCAGCCGCCTCCTGCACAACCCCTACTGGGGATGTGCCTGCAACCAATGCACATGCCCTTGACCAGAATCGAACCCAGGGCCCCTCAGTCCACAGACCGACGCTCCACCACTGAGCCAACCCAGTTTCAGCCTATTATCTCCTTTTTATAGAAGAGGAAACAGAGGCACAGATAAGCTACAGGCTAAGAGCTAAAAACTAGCATTTGCATATTTAGCTATGGTACATGTGAGTATTCAATCTGTATGGAATTAGGACTAGCTCCTGTGTTTTAGCTGTTATTCTTGTATTTTGATTCACGCAACATTTTATCTGAAAGAGGCACCCAGGATAATATTTAATCCAGTTTTCTTTAATAGAATTTGAGGTCCAGATAAGGTAATACATTTTTAGTGGAGTCACACACCTAACTAATAATGTGTAACGATTTAAACTTAAATTAATTGAAAATACATAAAATTAAAAATTCAGTTCCTCAGTCTTAGCCATATTCCATGTGTTCAATTGTCACATGTATTGAATGGCAATCATATCAGACAACCAAGGTTACATATACTGATTCTTGTTGGTAGCGCTATATTCAGTTATTTCTCCACTAAATATGACCATGTGCTGTGGACCCAAAGCTCTGCATTTCTCCACTCGTCCTTGTCTTCCTTGTGTCATAGGCTCACCGTTACCCTAGGGCCTAGGCAATATGGAACCCTATCTTTGAGGAGCTTTGTATATTAACATTTATGTTGTTAAGACAAGTTCACAAGGGGCTTTCCTATGCCATTCTCTCATTTAAGCTTCAACATAGCTACAACCACTAAATATGAGGAACAGATATATTTATTCCCATGTTATGATGAGAAAGCTGAGAGTCTGAATGTCTACATAAACAACTTGAATTGAATGACACGTCAGAGCCCAGATTAGACTGCTCACATATGTACGGACATATTGGAGGAAATCAGAGGAAGGAATACTATTTTCTGATTTTCATTCTCTATTTCTAGTCTATGCCTGGTCTTGGAAAAGCAGAAATGAATGAAGAAAAAGAAATAAAACATGGTCTCTGTCCTCTCAGAGTTTACTATCGAGTTAAGTTTCCTATTACCAATGGATAAAGTATTAGTTAGCAAATAGTAAATGTCATGTTTGCTCCTTAGGGTAGCATCATTGCCTAGAACAGGGCCCGCCCCAGAGTAGGCATTCAGTAAACATCTGTTGGATAAAAGTGTGTGTGTGTGTGTGTGTGTGTGTGTGTGTGTGTGTGATCAGTGCTTACATCCAGTCCAGAAAATGAGGGCACATGTAAAAGAGTTTGAGACTTTGACATGTGACTCCATCTCCATCTATTTATGTAGTTGTCAGTTAAGATGTACACTGACCTCTCTCATTGCTTAAACTGTTTCTCTGACAGCAATTTTTATATAAACACATCTTTACCTCAGGAAATTGGCTAGGGCACTAGATAACCATGGAAGGCCAAAACTATTGTGGGAAACAGCAAAAACAGTTTGCATTTTAAGTAAAAATAGGAATGGAGTAATGATAATAGGACTAGTCACAGACAGTTAGCTATTGACTGTCCATAATGGGAGAGCCTTTTGGAAAATGTTTGGGAAGATAAGGCTGTCATTTGACTTGGAGTATTTCTGTTACTTGACCCAATTGCTAGTAGAAGAAAAAATAGGATTCTCTTAAAACATTGTGAAAAGCTTCTTGAATGAGTCCTAATACCCCAGAAAAGTTTTGAATTGGGTGCAAACAAACTTTGTCTGATACAAACTCTGTAAAGACACAACATATAATGTTAGAATTTCTTTCGGAGGATCAAGTCTGTTTTTGAAATTTCAAGGCAAACTGAGGAATTTAGTAGGTCTATGCTTTATTCATCACCATTCCAGTAGAGAATAAATGAACAAGCAAATATTTGGATTATAGATGGGAATATTTCTTTAAAAAATATATTTTATTGATTGTTTTACAGAGAGGAAGGAAGAGGGATGTGCCTCCTGCACACCTCCTAGTGGGGATGTGCCCGCAACCAAGGTACATGCCCTTGACTGGAATTAAACCTTGTGACCCTTCAGTTCCTAGGTGATGCTCTATCTACTGAGCCAAACCGGTTAGGGATATAGTTGGAAATATTTCTCATCTAGTTCCAATCAGAAATAAAGAGGTAATTGTAAATGGTTCGACACAGTCATTTCTAACATAAGTCTTTTCAAACAAGATGTTCATAGTTAGCATAGAGGGAAGCCTAGAAAAGGAGACTGCCCACATCTCTCCCAAGAATTACCAATTTCCTTAAGCATTTGAGTGATGCCACCCCTAAGAAGAACTAGTGTAAAACCTTGAACTAAATGCTGCTTTACTCTAATACCCATGGGTTTCTCTTTCACTCGCCCAGGTCCTGTCTTAGAAAGCAACATAGGTCTAATATCGTCACAGGAGCATATACAACTTAAATTAGGACAGGATGAGAGACCCCAGAGGATAATTCTCTAGAAGCCAAATGTGGATACTGTCAACCCCTTAAATGTGCGTTTCTATAACAGCCTCCTCACAGGTCTCCCTGCCTCTAGCTCTTGCACTCTGCAACCCATTTATCTTGTCTCCCTACAGACTGGCTCCTCATTGCTTCAAGGATAAAGTACCAACTCTCTAGCCAAGCATTCAAGGTCCATTTAAAACCTATTTTCTCACTTCTCCATTTAAGACAAATGTCTTTTATCTTTATTTAAAAATTATACTAGAGGCCCAGTACAAGAAATTTGTGCATGGGGTGGGGGTATACCTCTCCAATCTGGGACCCCTACTGGGATCGGGACTAAATGGGCAGTCAGACATCCCTTTCACAATCCAGGACTGCTGGCTCCTAACTGCTTGCCTGCCTGCCTGCTTGCTCTGTGAGGTAGCCATTTCTGATGGGATTTATTTATCTTTTATAATTGAAACTTTGTAGCCTGGAATGGAGGCCTCAGCTGGTCAGGGTGTGTGGAAAGCTTGGCTTCCTCCATTGCCAGGAAAACCCAAGCCTCCCTCCTGCTTGCTCAGTGGCCATAGACATCTTGGTTGGAGTTAATTTGTATACTTGCTCCTGATTGGTTGGCAGGTGTGGATGGTGGGTGTAGCAGAGTGGTGGTTAATTTGAATATTACTCTTTTATTAGATAGGATTTATATTTATAACTCTCTAAGGTTTGCACATTCCATCTTCCCTCCTGGAAATGGCATCCTCAGATCTATGTAGTTCCTCAGGCTATGGAAGATGCAATACTTATAGAATGAATAAATGGATGGGTGGGTTTCATCCCTGTGTTTCTTCTAGTCCCAACTCTTCTATAAGACTTTTACTTCACTAACACATTTTGCATTTATCTAGCCCTGCTTTGAATCCTAGACCACTTGTCTTTAGCTACCATTTAGCATTCAACATATGCTGTGTTTGTTGTTAATTATTAATTAGCTACCTAAATTACTAACTAAATCAATTCAATGGACATTTATTGAGTGTCTTTAATGTAGCAGGCACTGCACTGGGCACTAGGCACTAGGGATGGAGAAAAATGAACTTCCTGACTACTGCAAGGAGCTTTCAGTCTAGAAAAGAAACAGATGGGAAAATCACCAGTCACTGCCATAAAGGATACAGACAGGGAATGTTGTGCAAGCTCATCAGAAAAATCCAGATCAGGGGGATTCAATAAAGTTTGATGGATTTAGGAAATGCTCCCAAAATGTATGATCTGAGGAATGTTTTATTTGTGTATATCTTTTCAAGTTTACTTGGATAGGGATTTTGTTTTGTCCAGGACCGAGCAATAGTATTCATCTTTTGAATTTTGAGCTGCCTTGCTGGGGTTAAAGATATTTCATACCCTTACCAATCATTTCTCATGAAACGTATCTGACACAGCAGGGGATACCACAAGAATCAAGAACAATGTCCATTAACTCTCAAGGACAAAATGCACTTACAAGGAAGGTTTTCTGATCCCTGCTAGGGACCTTTCAATCCTACTGGGAAATTTGAAGGGATGGGATTACTTAAAACAGAAGGGTGGGTTTCTGGTCTGTCTTTAATGGTTCTGGCTGATCCAGGTCTTGGTTTTATTTTTATTTTTATTTTTTAAAGACTCAAGTCAAACTTAACCATATAGTTGCTCCATCCATTTTTATTATTTTTAAATTGTTTTTTGTTAATCCTCACCTGAGGATATTTTTCCATTGATTTTTTTTTTTGAGAGAGAGTGGGAGGGAGAGAGAGAAACATTGATTGGTTGCCTCACACATGGGCCCAACCACTACCAGAGATCAAGCCTGTAATCAAGGTACATGCCCTTGATCAGAATTAAACCCTGGGCCCTTTAGTCTGTGGTCCAATGCTCTATCCACTGAGCCAAACCTGCTTGGACATTCCATCCATTTTATAAGTATACTGCTACAGTCACCAAGCCAAGCATGGCAACTTATCAAGGTTAAAGAACTCACTAAAGTCAAATTCTCCTGGGGACTGCTGAGGCAAGACAGCATCCCTTGGTACTTCCTGATCTGCAGCAGGCTCCTATCCAAGGATGACCTCCATCCATGCTTTTTATTTATTATTTATTTATTTATTTATTTTAAAATATATTTTATTGATTTTTTACAGAGAGGAAGAGGAGAGGAAGAGAGAGGGATAGAGAGTTAGAAACATCGATGAGAGAGAATCATCGATTAGCTGCCTCTTGCACACCCCTTACTGGGGATGTGCCCGCAACCAAGGTACATGCCCTTGACCGGAATTGAACCGGGGACCTTTCAGTCCGTAGGCCGAAGCTCTATCCACTGAGCCAAACCGGTTTTGGCCATCCATGTTTTTTAGCCACTCGTCCATTGCATATTCCACAATGCCTTCATTTGCAGAGACTGTCCGTGGCTTCATTCTTTTTCTACCCCTGTGATCTTCCATCATCTTCATCAAAGCCAGTCAGCTCCATGGTTTCAGACTGACTTGTGGGTCCAGCTGAGAGCCATTCTGGTTCTTCTTCTGTGTAGGAGTCGTTTCTCCTCCACTCACCAAAGACATACTCATTATCCCTAAACTTCCTCCTGAAATGCTGATTTTTGTAGTTCCTCTCCCTGTCTCTGTCTCTCCAGTCCCTCAAGGCCTTATTGCTAAGAAAGTGATCCTTCTCAAAGTTCCTAGCAGAGATCCTCCCACTGCCAATTCTTCATCCTCCAATCAGGCAAAACCCATCATGGCTTTTCTCCACCGGGAGCTGACAGGTGCTATGATGTGGCAACCCCCTTCAAAGCTTTGTCTCTGTGAGTGAGAACAACATCTAAGTCATCTTCTTTTGGGAGCTTTGGTGGACATACTACCCTCCACACCAGGGAAGGCCAATCTGTGTCCAGCTCTTCCCCGCCCCCCCACACACACTTTCCACTGGTGAGCACCTCTCCAAAGCTGGATAAAGAGAGACATGCCACCCCTCAGCCTTCCAGACCTTTATTTGGAATGAAGGGATTCTTTTATATCCAAGAGCTTTTATTGCATAGCAATGCAAAGGCCATAGAAATGCAAAAGGCCAGTTGCTCCTTCAAGTCAAGAAACACATCTCCATTTGTTATTTCACCCACACTTCTATTCATGGCTCCTTGGGTCTACAATTTCCTTGCACCCAAGTCCCAGCACCGCCTTCGCCGATGCGCAGTGTCTGCAGGAGAGAAAAACTTGAAGGAGTGCTTCCCAGGCACCAGCTCCTGCTAGTGCGGGGAGGCCAGGAGATGAAGACAGAGGGTGGAGGTAGTGACCCAGAGGAGAAGGTCTGGCCAGAGGTGACATAAACCCTCCCAGGTGCCTGCATGTGGTCTGACCTGGGCAAAAGTCTTGGTTTTAGAGGGGTGAGAACAAGTCACTCAAAGTATGCGGAAAGTCACTTAGAAAATTCAATTTCAAGGGACAACTGGGGGTATGTGCATGGGTCAATGATAAGAGCAGTAGGCATTCTGTTTCCAAAAGCAATTCAATGCAGTTATATGGCAGGGTTACTCTCAGCTACAGAGGAGACATGAGTTCATTCCAGGAATAAGGAAAGAGTAGACATTTATGATGACAAAATAAGGCCAATATCAAAGTCTCTTTAAGTTTGGAAATGAAAGTTAATTGTGATGAGTTTTGGTGCCAGCTCTCCTGCCAAAAGAGCTTTGCCTTCTAAATGCCAGGTGACTCCTCCCTCACTTCTGCTAACAGGGTTTTCCTTGTCTTCAGGAAAATGCTATACAAATATGGCAGAAATGTGTTCCTGGATTGTAACAGAAAGAAAAGGCCATCTTTCAGCTGCAGCATAGTGAAAGTTTATAATCCCAGCACTTTTCCTCAGATCACAGTTTCTAATCCTTGAAGCCACTTGGTGAAACCCAAAAATTACATGGCAACTTGACTAATAATTTAAAAGCTGCCAAAAGAAAAATATAGTCCACCCTCTTCAGAAGGAAAGATCCATGAGTCATAGTCCTAAAAGCTCCAGCATTACTGCAACTGTAGAAGCACTGGGAAGAAAACACCCAAACTCCTTTGAAATGAAAATAAACCTGATATGTCAAAAGCACACAGATCTGTAGCCATCACTCACTCAAAGAATGTCCCAGGACACTCATGAATCTGGGATGGTCCAGATGAGGGTTCTCAATGTTAAATGAGACAACTTTATTGAACAGAGGATCATGAAAATGTTGGTAACATTTCCTTTCTTTATGTTGCTGTTGATTTGTTTTTACCCTAGAGGCTATTAAAAACACAAAAAGCTTTTGACTCTTAAAATATGAGACATAATTGCCCTAGTAGCTTTGGTTTTCTTTTGCAAATGGAACATGGTCTTAGGTTGCAAAGGAGTGAGACTTCCTGCCAAGATATGCACATGCGTGTTGAGATGGATTCATTAACTACTCCTCTGTAGCTTGTTACTCTTTGGGAAAATGTGCCATCTTATCCATGTTTTGAGGAGCACGTTGTGGTGATTGAGAACCTGGGTTTTGAGGTTGGGCAGATTTGGGTTTGAGTCCTGGCCAATCAGACTGCCTTAAGCAAATGACCTTACGGAAATTTTTTCATCGAAGGATTGGTTTCTTCATGTGTAAAGTGATAACTCAACCTACCACATGGGATTGCTAGGAGGATTAAATGAGATAATGCACATGAAGCCCTTAGCAGAATGTTTGGCATATTATCAGCACTCAATAAATAGTGTTCCCTTGCTCCTACTGCTATTTCTATCATCTAAATACCATGGAATTTTGCTGATCCACATTCTGATCTAAGACACCAGACTCTGTTCATGCTTCTTGTGATGGTTTATTAGTGCTTGCCAGTGCATTGAATACATGTGGGGGGGTAAGAATCTTCTGGATTTCTGTATGATGTAAAGGATAGTATGCTCTTCTGCTCCAGGCAATTAATGAGAGACAAGAACACATTGAAGCATAGTCACTATAGACTGCTACATCTTTCATATGCACAATAATGAGAAACCTGAAGGTATTTAGCAGAAAGAAGACTTGGAAGGGATCACAGAGATCCTCTCAAATATGTGAAGGGCTATAGTTTCTAGTAAGGATTGGACTAAATCCATTTTCTACCTCAGCACTGCTGACATTTGAGCGAGGTAATTATTTGCTGTGGGCTTGTCTGGTACATTATATAATGCTTAACAGTACTCCTGGCCTCTATGCACTAGATGTCAATAGCATTTTTGGTAGTTGTGACAACCAGAAATGTCTCTAAACTTTGCCAAATTTCTTCGGAGAGACAAAATCACTTTTCTGTGCTTGAAGACCACTGAACTAGATTAATCTTACAGAAGAGAGTAGAATATAAATAGCTTTAAGAAATTTCCATGAGGACGGTATTTGTTCATCCCAAGAGAGGCCTTATTAGTAACCAGCAAGATCCCACAACAGAACAGACACCTCAGAGAGCAATGAACTCCTGGTCACTGGAGGCATCCAAACAAAAGCTGAGAGACTGTTGGGCTTTTCTAAATAAAGCTTCTATTTTTGAATAGATTGTTGTTATCCATAATGTTCATATTCTTAATTCTCCCATACTCTATGTTCTTGTATCATCTCAAATGGGATCCCGTAGCCTAACCCATCCTCGGCGCACAATTGTAAGGAGAGGACCAACATGGCAGGGAGGATTGCCAATGCTCTGGACTGTGACCTACTACAATTTGGGAGTCCTTAATCCTTTCTGGGCCTCAGGATCCCAGATGCTTCTTCTTATTCAAATCCAACATTCTATGGTTTTGCAATGCTGTTTCCTAATTATGATGTCAAACTGTTGCCGAAGGATTGGGAGGGTGGCATTCCTCTATCAGTAGTAGGAGCGAGATTCTTTCGATATCTTCAGAGAAAGGAATTTTCTAAGTCTAGTATGGGAGGACAAATGGTTTTTATTCCTGTGAAATTATATCCCTTAGTTTGTAAAGTCCCATGTTCCTTTAACTAGTCCTGAAAATATTCAGTTGGGGGTTCACTAGAGTTAAAAGTAGGACCAGTATCCAGAGTTTCCTTTCCATGGTGGAGCTGGGCCCAATGTAGCATCAGGCCAGTTAAAGTCCATTAGTGATTGTGTGGGTCCCACATGGCTCTGACCCATGTGAGCAAATACAGAGGAGTGCACCGCACACCCTGCAACAGAAGTCTCAAGAGAGCAAGAGGGTCACCCTACCTGGTTTGGCTCAGTGGATAGAGCATCAGCCTGCAGACTGAAGGAGCCCAGGTTCAATTCCAGTCAAGGGCACATGCCCAGGTTGCAGGCTCAATCCCCAGTAGGGGGCATGCAAGAGGCAGCTGGTCAGTGATTCTCTTTCTATCTCTCCTCCCTTCCTCTCTGAAATCAAAAAGAGAGAGCTAGAGAGAGAGCAAGAGGGTTGAGAGCACAAGAGCTAAAAGAGAGAACTTTCTTTGTTCAGGAGTTAAATATGTCAGATTTCATGCTCTTGCAGTGGCCATACCTATTCTGGCCATTGACTCCCTCCCAGATAAACTAACAGGTCAGCATCTTCCCACATAACCCAGACCTCACTGACCATGCGTCTCTTGTCCAGTCTCTTTCCCCAGCAATCTGTGGTGAACAGACTTGGAGAATATTAACTGCAGTTTATTGTCAAAGCTGTGTAAGTGGATGCCTACTAGTATATTACCTAGTCTCCCCTTTGCTCCTTTCCTGTTACTAGTAAATAATTACCAGGTCATTACAAAGGTATCAAAACCATAAACTTCCTCAGTCACTGCTTCTCTTTTCTAATTAATGATGTAACTGATAATCCCGAGAAACACACAAGCACTCAGCTCTAGATATTGTGCTTGCTAAGGTGATTAGCTCTTAAAATCTGAAGGAGTAAGATAAATAAAAACTTATGTGTTTTTGATGAGATATTGGTGAATATTATCTTTCACAAACAAACAAGGAACATAGGCGAGCCTCAGAACTGTTTCCTGCAAATAACATAATCCTGTGCTCGTAGAATTTAGCGGATGTGTAATGATTGGATTAAGTGAGATAAAGTGCCCTGCTCTGCAGTAGATTTTATGCCTGGAAACTCAGCATTTACTCTGATTCCTGGAACGTTATCATGACTGACAACTATTTTGAGTTTGGGATACTTTTTTAAAAAAATATATAGTCTTAATAAAGTTATATTATTCTATCACGGGTCCTTCTTGCCATATGGCTCCCTGACCACATCTTTCTAATATTGAGATAGTATCTATGCACTTATAAAACTAAATGTCTCCATTGCAAAGATAAACAGATTTTCAAAGAGGATAACATGTTCTATAATGATCAAATCCATGTTTACTTCTTCCATTGAATTAATCATACCATCATCTGCCTGATATGTATTTACTTCTGAGGTTCAAAGATCTGCCCTGCCTGATATCCCATTTGAGGGAAATCAGACTAACAAACCAAGGACAGAACAGCTAATCCAAACACACATGGGCTAGAATGTAAGATAGAGATCATAACGGGAGGGAAAAAAAATGCTTGAACTTCTCAAGCAAGGCTGCCACCCACTTTTAGATTTATAGCAGGTCCGTGAATGACATCATTTAGTTTAGCATTGTTTCATTATGACATTAATGAGATGGGTAGGAACTTAACTCTTGTTTATATCAATTAACTCATAGTAAAATAGTTATACGTCACGTCACTGCAGTGCCAGGAACCTACCATTGACATTAGGTGAGGACTTACTGTCATATAGATGGTCTATTAGCTTTCTTAAAGTGACTGGATCAGTCAGAATAGGTTAGATTCTTATACAGTAAGAAAAGATCTGCAAATTTCAGTGGTTTTCAACAATGAAGGTAATTTCTTGCTCATATTCATTTTTGGGTCTACCTCAATACTCTTTCCTGTTGTTTTCACTGCAGAACCCAGACTGACAAAGAAATTTCTTTGGGGACATGGCTTGTCACAGGCCGGAGACAAAAGAAGCTCTGAAGAGCACAAAGTGGCTCTTAAAGCTTCTGAATGTCACTTTCCACACTGTTCACATGCTGTAGCATGTCACCCAGCTAAGCCCCATCAGTAGGGGAGTGAGATATAATTGTCCTCCAGGGAGGGGTCCATGCATATCTGTAAACAAGAATACAAGCTGCCATAGTTCCATTCCTGCAGAATTAATCACTCCTCTGAAACAAGCTGAGTGATGTAAGTCTGAAAGCTGGAAGCACACCTGCATGGGTCCATTTATGGATGGGGTTTGGAAGGGCATTTCTTAGACTGACAACTCCCCCTTTCCTCCTGCTGAGTTGGGTGGGGAATCTGAAATTCTGACGTCTTTCCCACCGTCCCTGTTAACTTCGGGAGAGAAGGCACTAACTGTGTTCTTCCCTGATGGAGTGGGGATGGCATTTGCAAACAGAAACACCGTGTTTTCTCATGTAGTTTCCCTGTCAGTGCGTCTATAGGTGTGTGGCTACCTGGCTAACTAACCACTCGTAGAGACATTTAGAAATCCATATGTCTGGCCTTATTATGGCAACGCCATTCCACTGGAGCTGAGCAAAAGCATGTGGCACGGAGGAGCTGCTGTCTGTCTAGTTAGTTTGCCTTTGTGCATTTCTCTTTCTTCCCAGTCCCCATTGCTTATGACATATGTGTTGTCGACATTGTGTCAGAGTGAAAATCACTCATTGACTGTAAAAGGAGGAAAAACAGACAACTGTGGCATGGACCTTGGCTGCATAAATTTCCCATGTTGCCTTAACCCTTTGTGCTGCAGAAAAACACCTCTTATAGGCATTCTCTTCATTACACATCAGAACACAAGTTCACCATTTCCCCTTCTCTCTGCCTCTTATTTGGTAAGCTTTGTCTCGGCAAAAGCTCCTGAGTATCCCCAAAGAACAAACTTGTAGCTCTAAGACTAGAGAATGTCAAATGCTAAATGGCCCCTTGTTTGGGCAGCCAGAGAACATATTTATATTTGAAGTTATCCTCTATAATCTACTAAATTTGTGATTTTATGATATGCTTAGGCAGGCTCTTCTCTGCAATGGCCTAAAAGAGATAATGCAATGGAAACGGAATTCATTGGATATATAAACAGCCCTTGCTCTGAGACAGTGCTTTCTCTAGGTCAGATTTCTTGTGATTGGCAGGGAGCTGTGACAGCTCGCATTGTATGTTCCTAAGAGGAACATGGGTAGAAATGGTCAATTAGAACTGCCACTCAGCCTCTACTCACATCAGCTGCTGGTGGACTGCCACTTGGGCTCTGAACTAGCTGTTAAGCTGGTGAAATCCTGCTCCCCCTTGTCATTGGGTTAAGTGGGGTGATTCCAGGAAAATTTTAATTGCATGCCACATACATACCTGAAGTTAAAACCCAGCAAAAATGAGATAACTCCTACTGTGGGACAATTCTATGGCCTAGAATTAGCTATCCTCCAGTGTAGGTACAGGGTAATTCTTTTGACTGGAATATTTCCTCCTGATTTTCATCATGAGGCTTGAGATTGGTCTGGCCTCTTGTTCCACTACATAGCTTCCTCTTCTGTGCACAAATAGCTTCTCACCCCAACTACACACAGATACATTCCCTCCCAGAAGTATATAGGAGTGGTCATGCACATGTTTTCTTCCTCTTTCTTCTTCCAGTGCCCTGATTTCAAGGTGATTGGGGTCAGTCCAGAGAATAAGTTGCTGGAGCTGGTCCTTAGCTAATTTCCTCCTTAAGCTGTGAGGGATATGGCCAACTCATTCATCTCACCTTGAGTGTCTTCTGTAATCTTGCAAAAGAAAACAGGAGGTGAGTCCAGTTCAATGTGGAAACCCAACAAAGAGGTAGGGAAGACATAGAATAGTTTCATCAATGACATCATGAAGAAAGTGTTGTACTGCCGAAACTGGTTTGGCTCAGTGGATAGAGCGTCAGCCTGCGGACTGAAGGGTTCCAGGTTCGATTCCGGTCAAGGGCATGTACCTCGGTTGCCGTCACATCCCCAGTGCAGGGTGTGCAGGAGGCAGCTGATCCATGATTCTCTCTCATTGATGTTTCTACTCTCTATCCCTCTCCCTTGTTTCTTTCTGAAAAAAAATCAATAAAATATATTTTAAAAAAAAGAAAGTGTACTGATGGTGAGCTAGAGAAATGTTGGATTTGGATACAGAAAGTAAGATTTCCTTGAAGTGGTCTTTGGGATTAAGCATATGGAGAAGATAGTGAAGAGAGGAGAGGAGAAGAGAAATAAAAGGGGGAAGGGAAAAGAGGAAAGGGAATGGGAGGAGAGGAGAGAAAAAGCATTCTGATGAGGATAGGCTGGTATTAATGAAGGAGAGACTCTCTCAGGTATCACAATAATTTGGAGCCTGTCCTACTGAATTGAGCTGAGAGGAATAAGGAAGCATGTAGGTTGGGCATGGGGTGAGCTTAGGTAGGAAAATGGTCAAGCAGTAGACCATGAATATGAGTTCAAATCCATCTTGAACTCAAAATGTTCAAAACAAATTAATCTCCTTCCTCTCAAAACTTAATTTTCCTTTCAATCTTTTTAGACTTTCTAATGTAATGGTGACTCCAACACTGAGCTGCAATCATAGTCATGGGGGCACATGGACAGACTTAAGAAACTGAAATATAAAGAGTAATTGCCTATATATAAAACAGAAATATTGAATAAGTAGCATTGTTGCTAAAAAGGAAACTGGAGTCATTTAAAACGAAGGATTAATATTTTATACTAAACATACATGGAGATATTTAGAAAGAAGGAGAGACTATTGGGAAGAGATCTTAGGTTCTTTTAGTATTCATGAAAATCATGGCAGGCAGTAAAAAAGGTATTTTTCCCTTTACACCTGGCTTCCTAAAGGTCAAGAAGAATTAATGATGGCTCAAAGGTTATGCTGTAATTGACTTCAATAGATTTCTGAGACATTGTCCCAGATGAGAATTCTTGATTTGCTTCATTTAGAGAAGAAATGATTAGGGATCCCTGATTTAGATCATTCCTGTTTATGAAAGGGTTCAAGCAATCACAAAGCTCATTTCTATCTGGAGATGACCTCAGGAAGGACTGAGATATGAAGAAGACATTTGTGATAGGGTGGGTCACAAGATGCTGAAGTGCAACATCGCTAAAAAATTTTATGAGTTGTATTTTGGCTTTCTTTTTTTTCTTTTCAGCTTCACTGTCTATCAAATCACTGTCCTCTTATCATTTAATTAATTTTTGAAATGTTCCTTTGGGTGTAGGAAACTTCTCTGATCTGTCAGGTCTGTAAGTAGAAATTCTTTATAATTTGCACCATAATTTACTCCTTATGTACCAGTATGTTTTGAGCCCTTGAAGTGTTACTGTCAATGTTGTAAACCCTGGAACTTGAGGGAGAAGGTTCACTTTTTGACTTGCTGCTTGGAAAGCTTTGGAGTATAGCACTGAGGAAATCATAAATAGGCATGCCATCGTGGAGCTTACATTTCAGTGGGCAAGGGACGCATAGATAAATACACATCCCAGTGTGTCATATAATGATAGATAATGGTCAGTGCTAAAGATGGAAAGATGGGTATAGGGTGTGATGGTGACTGAGATCTTATGTTTATATTTATGCGGGTGGTCAGGAAAGGTTTCTCTGAGGAGCTGATGTTTGGTAGAGATCTGAATGCAACAAGGGGAACATCCAAGTAGACAGCAGGGCAAAGAGTTTTCCAGGTAGTAGAAATGGTCAGCGTGCAGTTTCTGAGTAGGCATCTCCTTTGTCTATGCAGAATATAGCTGGGAAGCCATGAAGCTAAAAATGGAGAAGGGAGGGTAGAAAAGGTGGAGGGGAGCCAGAGAGTCAGCAGATAGCAAGAGCACATAAAACCTTAGCATGTTAAGGGTTTCTGATTTTATTCTAACTATGATGGGAAATTATTGAAGGGTTTGGGGTAAAGAATGATCTATCACAACTTCTTATTCTCTGGAGAATAAGATGGGGCAGAGAGGAAGCAGGGGGGATAGAAAACAAAACAACAAAAAAACCCTCAGAGACTTCTAAAGAAGCCACAGTCTAATGAGGAAAGAGACATGCCAATGAGTGCTTAGATTGAAATAGAGAAATGTCAGAGTGCAATGGAGTAAAGTGCAAAGTGCAAAGAACAGTGAAAGTGAACTTGTTCGTGGGATCCAAGATGGTCTCAGGTGGAAATCACATCTCAGATGCATCTTGAAGACTGAGCAGGGATTTTCCAAATAGTACAAGCCCTCCTGTCTGAGTGAATGCAAAGGAACGGAGAAGCACAAGAGAAAGAAACTTGTTTGAAGGCCACCAAGGAGTTAGGGATGGCTGGATGGCTGGATCTCAGGTGAGCATGGTGATTAGCAAGAAAGATGGTTGGGGAAGCTAAGCTATGACAGACTCTGGAAAGCCTTGCTTGTTTGTGACTTGATTGTACAGACAATGGGTGACAACCCATCAGAGTTGGGGGCAGCAAAATAAATAATGACACCTGTGTTTTGGAAAGATTACTCTGCCATTGGTGTGAAGGGAGATAAACTATTTATACTCCCTTTAGAGTATGGAATTTGGAGTCATACAAAACTGAATTTAAATCTTGGCTGGGATAGGTATTAGCTGGATGGCCATAGGTACATTTCTTACTATCTCTTAGCCTCTGTTTCTTTGCCTATTAAATGAGAAAAATAATGTCTACTTCAGGAGGCTTGTGAAGACTGGATTTTATAAAGTGCATAGCATAAAGCCTGGCCTATCCTAAGGGATCAATTATACTTAGAGTTACTTGTTTATTGCAAAGAGTAGGGGTGGGAAGAGATGGAAGGCAGGCATAGTAGTGAAGAAATCATTGTGTCAATTTAGGGGACACATGCCAGGGCCCTAATATGATAGTAGGGAGGGGAGGGGATAAAAAGGAGATTCAAGAAAAATTTATTGACTGCAATTGACAGAAACTGATAACTGTTTGGCTATGAGCGTTGAGATGTTGGGAAATGAAAATGGCTCCAAAACTTTTAGCTAATACTCAAGGAGATTGCTATGTGATGTGCTCATTATCAAAATCTGGGAGAATGGAGGACATAATATCCAAGGACTCCTTCAGCTCTCTAGTGGAATGTTGCTTCACCAACTCAGTAAAACTATGCTTTAGCATACTGACACTATACAATAGAAACCCCCAAAGAACACTCAAGAACTAGCAAGAAGAGGAAATGGACGGGAGTTTAGTACAAATAGCCACTTACAGTATCTTAGGCTATGCTCTTCTAGTGGGCAAAGGCAAAGTTTCATACGTTTTATCTATTTATATTTTAAATAAGAAAGCTATCCAGGTACTATTGGTAAATAGGTACTGTGTGGTCTTAGACGACAGGGCTAACAGTGGAGAGGGTGTTGCTAATGTTAATGATGATGATTTTTGGATTGTAGTCAAATGACTGCACATAGGGACTGTCTCCCGGGTGGCACCAATGGACTTAGATAAACTTCTGTCAGCCTCCTCACTCCTGTGATTCTATGGTACAGCTCTGAGGGCTGATATTATAGTGTTACGGAATGGATCCTCATGGACAGTGCCTACCTCAATGGGGTCACCTCCAACTATGATTCTTAACTCAGTCCCAGAGCTGACAGAAATTGCCCCATAAAAACAACATGTGCTTTGCTCTGGGACTAACATGTGAATAGTCATATTGCAAATAATCTTCTAGGGTTCTCTGAATGGGCTTCACAGGAGGTTCTTGGAGAAGGGAGACAGGGGAGTTACGGACAGCCAGCCAGAGAAAGGTCTCCCTTCTGCCCATTTCCTGGGCCAGCCCAAGCGGAGAGCATGCCCTGCTGAGTTGCACTGAACATGCAATTTTGCCCTAGATAATTTATTTGATACCACAGAATCAAGTTTGTGCAAGCCTAAGCCACATGGCAAAGCAACAGCACTTTCTGGACTAAGCATGAGTAATTAGCTGTGAGAGTGATAACCGTCTGGCCCTCAACTCATGTTTCAAGATGCTGTGTAGGAAGCCACATGGTTTTCATGACATGCAGGACCAGCGCCTTAATGAACATCTTACCTGGGAAGCCCAGCTATGGTATATTTCTACAACTTCATAATGATCACATTTACTTTACGTTTTGGTGCCCTTCAGCCAAAAAAGGGGCGAGGGGACAGCGGAAGAAAAATGTTAAGTTAAAGTTTTGTGGTGAGATCAACACAAACATGACTGTGGTGCTGCCACATGTGAGCGGACTGCAACGCAAATGCATGCAATTGTTTCTCATACGTATTCGGCAAATCCTGGAACGAGAGGGCTCGTGTTGCACATTGCCTGTGAGCTTTGTGATGGCCGGGCATACATTGCAGGAGCCAGCATTTCAACCATGGTAGAAAAGACTATAAAGGTTCTGCCCTTTATTAACTACTGTGCAATCAATAGATTTATGAATGGGGTTGAACGTTCTGAATAGAAACAAAAATGTGATAAATGCTCTCAAAAGTACTACGAGAAAAAAATTTTTTTTCCACAGCAGAGGTGGCTAGGCAGAGAGAAGAAAGAGAAAGAAAAGGAATAAAAACTTTGCCAGCCTCCTGGGGCTGTCAGTGGCCACCAGCCTAGCCATGGCAAACAGGGGTGCACTTTCTGCGCTAAGTAAATAAACGTAATTGTACATTTTTTTAAGGCCACAGAAAACATAAGCCAAGAGTTTTGGTCCAAGGTCTGTAATGTCTCCATTGAAAGTTGATGGAAATGAGTGCTGTCTCTTTAAAAGTCAGAATGGAACAGGCTGGAGGTTGTAACTGCCCAGAACAGAGCCCCAGGGGCCAGCGGTTAAAAATATGATTTTTATAAACAAACCTGACATTGCAAACTTAATGCAAAACCCTATGCATATATAGTATCACTTACGTGTGCAACTTGTTTAAATTAGAGCCGCAGGAAGAAGGAAGTGACATTGGCACATTTACTTTTTGTTTAATGAAGTTTTTATACACTGTATTTTTAAGGAGATGGCGTCCCCAAAGCCCTTCAAGAGTTAAGATTCTAGGGGCATTTTCTTCTGAAATTTTCTATGCATACTCTGAGAAAATTCAGCTCTAAATACACGCTCTGCACATAAACTATTCTGGGTGCAAAATTTTACCTTGCTGCAGAATCCCCAGGGGTGCCACCAAATTCATTACACCGAAATGAACTTAGAGGAACATTATAAACAATACTTAACTAAGGTCCTTCCCTCCCCTCGGACTTGAAGATTGAAAATAGAGGTGGTTTCTTTTTCCTCTGCAAATTTATTAGCCAATATTCCCTCACTCCAATTCAATCTCCTTTGGTATTTGAAGAGAAACCACAAAACACTAGTTGTTAATATTGTTGTAAGCCTCACCCACTTGCTTTATTATATCTTAGGTTAGATCTGCCTTTAATATGCCACTTTGCAAGTTTAATTAAATTCATAACGGCTCAATCCTGTGAGTGTGAATTACCCTGGATATCAACGCAGATTTTGGGAATTACAAAAGAGAGACGTAAAATCTCGCTTAGACTTGAATGGCTGGTTTACAGATCATTTAGATGGAAAAGTCTGATTTCTTAAACACACAAATACTTAACAGGATTAAAATGTATTTGTGTCAGTACAGCTATTCCAAAAGATCACGCGTTGCTTCGGAGAGTGTTGTTCTGAATGACATGGTTCTTGTTTGTGTTTGGATCATCTTCCTTGTGCATGAGATCAATTGTGTGTATTCTTACCGTTGCCTCACTCCATCTCTCTGGATCATCCAAGTTTTCCACCCTTTCCTCTTTCTGTTCTTATGTTTACACACATTTCTTTTTTATCCTTGAGATAAGCAAGAAGATTTTGATGCTGTCATTTATTTGCCTGCAGTTCTCAATGCTGAGGCCATTAGATTAAAATTAGCTTCATGTCCCTGAAGTTTGTAGAATAGCTAGTGGCCTGGGACAGTGAGCTTTGGAAACGATTTATCAGAATAGGATGATTTTGAAGAGGCTTGGGCCTCATCTTGAATGTGGTACATGCAGTACGTTCTGCATGATTTCTCCAACGTGAGTCACCATTGTCTTGCTTATTTCCACAGTGCATTCTGGGATTTGCGCATGTGTACTATACTTAATTCTACTCTATTGATTATACAGGATCTCATCAAATCTTTCCTCTATTGTTTCACTATTAAGGATTAGCACAACATTTTATCTGGCCTCCTACTCATTGGTAAGGCTGTATTCTTCCTCCCCTCAGAGTTTCTTCCCCACAGCCAAGATATTTTTGGAATGTATAAATTTGCATCTTTAAAATATTAAGAGGGAAATCTTTAATTAAAAACACGACGTGATTTCAGCCACAGAGAAGATGCTAAATTATAGTTTGACATCCACTGGAATGGAATTGATGTCAACATGAAATTGAACAACATGCGATTTATTTATACCCGCAGAAGTCTGATATTGGGAGGTGAAGTGAGGACAGGGCATCCGTTTGGGTCTAAATATTGCTGAGTTTTGTGGGATGGAACCAAACCCTCAATGCTGGAAGAAATCTTTTCAGATTATTGCAGTGGATAAATATTCAGCTCTGGTTTGGTTTACACTCTGATATTTTGTTTGTATTCTCCTAAGTTCCTAGTAGTTATAGAGATGTTGGCAAAGGGGGGAAAAAGGCCTCCTATGAATGTATGCTATTCAGAAATACCCCTGAGTGATCACTGCCAACATTTTAAAATGTGCTGTCCTTAAAAATTCAGGCTCACCTTTTGGTCAAGGTTGGGACAAAAATTACTGACTTCTCTCCTCCACACCACGTGAAACCAAGCCTGGCTAGTAATTTACTTGCTTTAGGAAACCCAGTAGGCATCTTGCCCTACTCACAGCCAATCTTCTTATTGGAGAGTTTAGCACACCTATAAATTCACTCTGATGAGTTCAAGCAGAATTTCATATGTGCGGGAGAATAAAATATCATCGCCTGATTGTCGCCTATCTGACCTTGAATGTAAAATGGGGGTTGAGCCATAATTTTTGGGCCTCTCATTTGTGCAACATAATGAAGAGTCAGAAAGGATTTATTTGTGAAGACATTTCACAAGCACCATTTAGAACCACATTAAATTATTTCCTATTTTCTGTGCTTACTACATGCTGATACTTCAGAGGATATTTTTCTACCTCCCCGTGCCAACAGAAAATTGAATCTAGCACAGGTATCTGTGCTGATAGCTTATGTTGGATGCAGAGTTGGATGTTTTTCAAAATATTAGTGGCCATGTTACATTGCTGTGCTTCATGCTAACACTCACTGACTCACACCAGCTGATCACTCTCTGCTTAATAAAATATAACCTGCCTTATATGGCTACAGCCACATATATTCCAAGGAAATACTTACTTTAACAGGACCTCTCTCTGGGTATCTTTCTTCCTATTTTCTCATTCTGTCTTAGAGTGGCAATAACAGTAATTAAGTTTAGACAATTATTCTGATATTTGGTAGGAAGAACCTATCAAATTCTAAAATAAAAAATATTAATCTATGTTATTGTCAGAGCTTAGACTGGTATTTCTTTTTTTACTTTTTCATTCTTTTTTTTAAATTTTTCTTAAACAGTATATTAGGATTAGTAAAAGCATTGATTTTTTTATTCCCCCTGACCAATAACAAAATTTGCTTCTATTAATCAGGGCTGTGGTTAGCTTTAAAAATATATGGGACATATTTATGGTTTGTTTATACTTTCTCTGATTACTTTTTTTTTTTTTTTACTTTTTGGTTTAGAAAACATTGAACAGTATTGTGAAATACAAAGAAAAATATATTATTTCTTCCTATTTCTATTACTCAGAGAATACAATGTTTGTAACATTTTGGTGTATTTAGTCTTTTAAAAAAATATTTTTCCAAGAATGATGTTAAATTACAAAGGTATTAGGCAATCTATTTTATTCACTAAACCACGATTGTCTACATTTTTTGCATGATGTTTTCTTCTACAACACAGAATTGTAATCTGAGCATAGTAATTCATGATACAATAACTTTTGTTTAGCCAATTACCTATTTTTATTCATGTAGGCCATTTTCAATGTCTTGCTGGTTATAGATATTGTCATTTTTATTTTATATGTTATCAATTTGATGTGTATTATAAAAACAGTAACTTGTTCATTAAATTTTGCAGCAAAAATCTTACCTACTTTTATTTTTTATTTTATAACTTTCTGACTGATGCCATTTGCTTATTTTTCATGTTGGTTATTTTGTTTTTTGTTTGTAATTTGCATTAATTGTGAACAAATGCTCTCTATTGACTAAGGATATGCAATTTTAATAAATTTTGATTTAAAAAAGATTTTTTCTTTTCTTTTTAAGGTTTTGTCATAAGTTTAAGTTTACAATGTTTTCCACCACTAGAAATCTATGTATATTTTAACCTACAATTATTTTAGTGGTTTGTGGTTGTCTGCTTTTAATTTAAAATATAATTTATTTGAAGTATGGGCTGAAATTTATCTTTCCTAAATATTAGGAAGTATACCAATATACTTATTAAGTAATCCATCCTTTTTTCACTATGAGGAAGTTATTAGTTGGTCTATATTTTCACATTTTTTAATGTTTATATTCCTTTTTCTTTCTTGTGTTATTGCATCAGAACCTCCAGAATAAAAATAATTAATGAATAATAGGTTGTATTATCTTGTATCTGAATTTAATGGAAATTATTTCACCATTTTACGTTAATTATGATTTTAAGAATGTGATGCTGTGATAGACATTTTAACATTTATGAAATCACCTTACCATTCCTATCTAGTTATTTTGAAAAAATAAGGAACCAGTATTGAATATGATCAAATTCTTCTACAATGCATATGAAATAATAGTGCTTTTTAATACTTTAATTTTGCTGTGATACATTTTGCTCATTTTCAGAAATAAAGGTAATTTGCTCATCATTTATTATTCTTTCAGCATAAGTAGGGTTCAATTTGGTAGAGCATGCATGTGAGTGTTTCATCCATGATATCTGTATTCTATTTATTTCTTATGTCTTATCAATACTAGGTTTTAGCATTGGGTATATGGGAACTTTGGGAAATTAATTAGAGAGATTTCCACATTTTTTACTTTCTAAAATTACTTCAGTCACATAGGCGTACAATTATTGAAGTTTGGAAACACTTCTCTGTTGTTCTTTCTCTTGAGGTGTTTTCTGCAGAGGGGAATGCACCGATCCTTTGATCTCTCTTGGACAGTTCAATTAGTTTTGTCAAATGCATGCCCTCATGTAACTAACTCACAGCCAAATGCAGATACAGAACCTTCCCACCGTCCCAGGAGGTTTCATCATGCTGTTTCCCAGACCGCTCCGCCTCGCATTCCAGAGGTGTGTGCTTTGATTTCCATCGCCTGCCTGTTCTTGTACTTCATATAAATTAAGTCATACATTCAAGATTCGTGTTGCTGCATATACCATGCTCACTTCTTTGTATTGCCAAGTCATAGTGCATTGTATGAATATACCCCGATCTGTGTATATATTTTCCTGTTGATGAACGTTAGTTCTTTTTACTTCCAGCCTCTTATAATTAAAGTTGCTTTACACATTCTTAAACAAGCTTTCCCATGACTATCTCTTTTTATTGCTCTTGGGTAAATACTTAGTAGTAGAATTTTGAAGACATAAGATATGTAGGTAATCAGGTGAACTTTAAGAGGAACCTACACTTTTCTAGAAGTTGTAATTTTTTACACTCTTACCAGAAGTGTACTAGTATGTAAACTCCCATTTGATTCACATCCTAAATAATATCTGATATTGTTAATCTTTTACATTTGGGTAAAAGATTACATTACTAATGGGTATGTGAGTGTATGCCATTGAGACTTCAGTTTGAATTTTCTTGATGACTAATGCTATTGTGTGTTTTTGGCGGTTGTTTGTGTATATTTTTAAGATAAAATGATTGCAATTTTGGCTTTCTTTGAATAAAAATTCATTTAGGAACACGATTTTTAGAACGAAAGTTTTAAGAATAAATTTATATTTTCATTTTTTATCTATATGCTTATTCAAACCTATTAAAAATAAGACATCTTATTATTTCTAATTTTTAAAATTTAGTATGATTCACAGATCAGAATTTTTTCAGAAATAAAAGATATTTATTCCTGTTATGATTGTTTTAGGTAGATAGTCCTTAGCTATGGGGATACTTGGGAGACTGTCTCCACTGAAGATGTGTCCCACCCAATGCCACACTCCCTTCTCTGGTCTATATTCCCTCGTTCACAGCTCTGCTAGTCCTCTATCCAATCCTCCCTCCTTCCCTTCCCTTGCATAGACTTTGTACCTTGTAAATGCTAATCTTAGAATATGCTTCTGTGGGAACCTTATCTGCAATAATTACTGAGATTAACGTGTGTGTGTGTGTGTGTGTGTGTGTGTGTGTGTGTGTAACCAATTAAATGACCAAATTTGTAAATATTATGAGGGGGTTTTACAAAAATAAAACAAAACTAAACATGAGAATAATAATAAAAGCAACATGTATTTATATTTTTTAATGCTGATCCAGTTATTGAACTAAATATATTTATTATATCATTTATTTCCTTATATTTATGCTGTAGTTACTTGATTCATCAAAGAAAGTTTTCTTAATTCTCTTCTATTGGCTTTAAATATTAATTCTTGAATATTTTATATTCTTGTTTTATCTTTTATGTTTTATATAATATCTTAATATAATCATATTGCCAGTATAGAGTTTAGCAATGTATATTATTAGTGAATTCTACCCAGTATCAGCATAAATTAACTCTGAACCTGTGTTTTTGTCTTTATTTTTTTATCTGACATTATTGTTGCAACACTTTCATTTCTTTTTATTTATATAACGTGTCTTTGTGCAGCTTTTTACTGTTAATTTATTTATATTATTTTCTTCTATATATGTATTTGTTATTTAAGTAGTTAGATTTTTAAAATTTTTCTTTCAAACTGAGTGTGTTTTCAAAATGTTTAACTGGCTTATATTCATTGTTATAACATATATTTAGCCTTATTTCTGTCACTTTCTATAATGTTTTCTTATTATTTTATTATTTTCTGAAATTCAAATATAAACCATGCTTCTTTGTTATATTCTTTTCTAGTGTATTAATAACAATAATTTTAGTTTAATTCAATTATTGGATACCTTTCACTCTGAAAAGCATTCTTTTATATATTTTAATTTCAAAGTGAAAATACAGGTTTAATCTCTCTATATATGAGAGAACATTAAATGGCTTTTAACTCTTCCCAAATCTCCCCAATTTTTGACCTTTAGTTTTTATTAATGTAACCTGAAATTTCTGATGAAGATGATTATTAAAGTTTTCTCTCTGTATTACATATATTCTTTTAAAAATAGCTTAAGTTTTATATTTGTCCTTCATTTCATAAACATAATTTTTTGTTCTTACTAACTGGGTATTTTTCACCTCCACAATTTTTTCTTTTATCCTTCTTTAAAATGTTTATTTTTCTTGATATTGACCTTATTGTTTCTTCTCTTTTTGCTCGCTTTAGTTTTACTCTATTTTATTCTCTTGGCTGTTCATCCCCTGATCCATAGAATTGGTCTACTTATATTTGAACATAACAATTTTCTGAAATAATCAATATTTTCTTTCTTTTTATATTTCAGGGTAAAATTTCCCCTTTTTCTCAATTTTTATTGGGATATAATTGACATATAACATATAAGTTTAAGGCAGTGTTTCCAAACTTTCTCTCATGATGAAAATCAGCTGGTGGAGTTGTTAAAATACAGATTCCTAAATCCCAACTAAGAAGTGCTAACCTAAAATTTTTGGGAACATACAGGTAAAATTGTATACTTAACTAGTGCTCTATCTGTTCCCCAAAATTCCAGTTTAGCACTTCTTAGTTGGGATTCAGGAATCTGTATTTTGACAACTCCACCAGGTGATTCTCATCACGAGAGAAGTTTGGGAAATACTGGTTTAAGGTGTACAGCATAATGGTTTGCTATTTGTATATATATGTCAAAATGATTACCACAGTAAGGTTCACCAAAGGAAGTGACTTGTTGTTCAATTCTTTGTATCCTGTACCATACAACGATGCTTCAGACAGCTTAGGAGTTCATTAATTTTTATTACTTTATTATAACTTTAAACTAGGACTCGGAATAGACTCGCATCTTATACCCCCAACTCTAACTTTTATATTATTAAATCCTACTGGAACCTCGTGTGTTAATGAAATGTTTGTATTTATATCTATTTTCCTGCTGAAAAATCTTTATTGACTTTTTATGCCTCTGGATAAAATCCAAAGAACTTAACCTGTGCTAAAAACTCTCATCTCTGCCTCTTCTTTGAAACAGAAATGTCTCCCACTCTCCCATATAGTTACTGGTATCAGCTCATTTGCCCCTCCTGTTTCCCTAACCAGAAAGCCTAGCCCTTGCCTCTCTATTTACAGGCTTAGCCAAACTTCAGAGCACACATCCAATCCTTACTCTTAGGTAAAGGTTTTCTTGATCGCTCCTTCTTGAAGTGACCTGTCCCTTATTGGAACTTTCAACATATCCGGTCCGTTGGGTGCTTACCTTTTATTATGTTGCACTTTTGTGTTGTCTTGGTATTTGTATCTGGTCTCTCCTGATTAGAGGATGGATTCTGAAAGCAAGGAGTATTTCACAGCCATTTCTGCTGCGTTATGTGGTTAAAAATCTTGACTTCTAGCAGCGAACCGTGCCTTCATTGGGTCTGTGGTAAGTAGTGGCTGACTGAGAAACATGCAGTTCACCCAGGATCTTTGGGCATATCTATTTCTGATGCTGGTAACCTATGACTAAAAGCTGAAAGAAGTACAAACTAATGTCAAAGGCAGCCCGTAAACCAAACACACCTTATAAAAGGGATTACTTCCCAGTGTGTAATGCATTTAGTGATCCAGCAACACTTTAAACAATTATTCTGGTTTCCTGTTGTACGTTGTGACTCTTCAAGAAAGCATTGGCGTGTTCCCTTCTCTGACTCCAGTCTCTTTTGTGGCTTCACTGTTCTTTGGCAAAGATTACTTGACTGTGTCATCGTCTCTTAACTCTGTTTTGAGAACCAGAGTTTAGGTTGTGGTTCCCGCACCTTGATCACTTATTAGGTCCAGAGGCTTTTAAGGCTAAGTTAGGCATAGTCATGGTTTACATGACTCAATTTCTTGGCAAGGCAAATGACATCTGTAGAAAGATGGGAAATCTTAAAAAAATTTTTTTTTTAATCGGTTACTGCAGATGGAGCTGGTGATTTTCCTTGGCATTGGATTTCCCGTCACACAAAGACCTGTGCTCTTCTAAAAACATTGCCACCCTTTGTTGACTCTTTGTCAAAAATTTTGACAGTTTGTTGGAACAGGATATATCCCTGCACCTGTCTAGATGAACTTAAAAATTTGTGTATTTAAAAGAAATATTTATAAATACTTCAGCATTAAACATGGATTTGAATGTACTTAGTGATTACTTAAAGCACCCACATTTTGAAATCCAACCCCTTTCTGGGGAAGTGGTTAACTCAATTTCCTTGGCAGTTGTGATAGGAAAGAAGAGGCTACTTTCCAATGGCCCAGTGGTTGTTTTTGTTTGTTTGTTTGTTTGTTTTGTTTTGTTTTCCAGAGAGTATTTAGACTTATTAACCTTCTTTCTCTTAATGAGCATATAAAAACACTTGAATTGTTCACTATTTTCAAATGGGGTATTTAAGAAGTCCTTTAAAAGTTCACTTCCTGTGCTGAAACCGGTTTGGCTCACTGGATAGAGCATCAGCCTGTGAACTGAATGGTCTCAGGTTCAATTCCGGTCAAGGGCATGTACCTTGATTGCAGGCATATCTCCAGTAGGAGGTGTGCAGGAGGCAGCTGATCAATGTCTCTCTCTCTCTCTTTGATGTTTCTAGCTCTCTCTCTCTCTCCCTTCCTCTCTGTAAAAAATCAATAAAATATATATATTTTTTAAAAAGTTCACTTCCTGTGGAAGTTCCTTTTAAATCTGCAATTACAATACTGAATACTATTTCTGATTCCATCCATTTACATATTATTAAATGAGCCAGGTGGGTATTTTTGGAAATGAGGATACAAATATAAAATGCTTGAATAACCTGCAAGTGTTGGCTCCAAAATCCTGAATTTTCTTTTCAGAAAGAGTTATCTATAACACTCCCTTAGCTGGGAGTAATGGACAGCCATGTTGAAGGCACTGTTAAATAGTGAGTGAGAACAATTTCATACCTAGGCCCGTAACTGGCCACATTGTTTTTGCCATCCTGTGATAGGCAGTTAGACAGACATAACCACCCAAGGACAATGGGCCAGATACAGAAGGTTATCAGGGCAGAAGGCTCCAGGTGCCTTATATAAATACTTAACAATGGGCAAAACTGGGAAAACAAGGACCTTGCACCCAGGGTAAACTTTCTCCCACTAGCAATATCACTAGTCATGTGTTTTAGACCTTCCCCTAACCATCCCTCCCCTGGCATGTTGATAGTCTTTGGGGAGACCCCATTTGAGGAGGAACAAGGGGAAGGAGGGACTTCATTCAACTCCTACAAGGGAGCTTGCATGACCACTTCCTTAAGCATTACCGTATTTTTTGGACCATAAGACACACTTTTTCTTCACCAAATAGTGGGAGGAAAAGTGCCTGCATCTTATGGTCCGAATAGAAGAAGTGCCTGTGTCTTCATGAATTCTGACTCTAGCGAAGAAGAGTTCTTGGGGTTTTCAGAAGACTAGAGTACTCAAACCTTTGTCTTTATGTGTTAATGACAGTGATAATGGTTCTCAATGCCACTGTTGACTGCTGTTCAGTTTATATGGTTCAAATATTATTCTGTTATACTTTATTAAATATTTTATTACACTATTTGGTTCAGAATATTTTTTTTCCTATTTTTCTCCTCTAAAAACCAGGTGCGTCTTATGGTCGGGTGCGTCTTTTGGTGCGAAAAATACGGTAACCCCTGGAGATAACATCTAAGCTTTATGTCAGCTCCAGGCTCACACAAAAAGCAAAACCATGGATGACATTAGGACCAGCTGCATTTACTAATTCCTCCTTGCCCTGGGACTGGCCAATCAGTGGAGACCATGACCTGAGAGAACATACCTAGAAAACCCACCTGAATATGCTATTGAGATTCTCCCCTGGGATTTCCTCTAAAATCTCCACCTTAAGAGCTCCTGGGATGGAGGGTCCTGTCTCTATGGCGCACACCCTAATTTCCCCCTCCCTTTCCCCCTGGGCCTAAGTTCCAAGGGCCCTCCTTTTGCTTCTGTAATTTCTTTCCTGAGCCCATTTCTTCCATGGTTCACTTCCTCTACCTCTGTGCCTTTCTAAATAAACTTCCTCGTATAGTTTAAGTCGTGGCTCTCACTTCTTTCTTAACCAGAACTCAAGTACCGAGGGTGCTGAACCAAGCTCCAGTCTGATTCCATCAATATGATATCTAGTGCCATTTTGCCGCTAACAATCCCTTCTATCATATTTCTGTTATTTAAAAAAATAGGCTCAATATTTTATAAAACAAAAGGTACTAAGCATTAATCATAGGTTTTTCTGAGACACAGCATGGAATAATGAAATTGGACTGGGTTCCTATTCTGACTGATTGCTAGCTGTGTCTCTTTGGACAAGTGTCACTTGTACTCTCTAATATAATTATCATACAGAGTGGAGGTGAGAATCAAGGAATATACACACATAAGTCATAAATTGTTATTCCTTTTGACCGAGAAGAAGGGCCATATGGAAACTAATGGCTATTTCAAAATAAAGTTGTACGATACATTATTAAAGATAAAAGATAGCTGATGAATGGAAATGAGGCACCTGGAGAAAATTAAACTTCAAGGCAATACAACTGGATTCAGCTATGAAGTCTATTTTGCTTCAGTCTTACCATCGTTGCTCCTACTTTCTTGCTGTAATCAATAAGAAAGTCACATTCAGGGAAGAGTGCATGGTCTACACTTAGAGAAATAGTGGTCCACACTTCTCTTTGGAGAACTGAATTTCTGAAATCTTTTACACATTTAGAGGCAGCCTATTAGAAAGATGACTCCCCTCAAATTATCTCCAAGAGGATTCTGTGTGACCACAAATTCCCATTGAATAAAATCCTAGTCCATTGCCCCTCCCTCTATCCCACTATTGTCTTTCCTGAATGAGGTGGAACTTGCTCTATTTTTCAAATAGGAATCAGAATTGTTTACTCACATGGGTGTAGAAACATTCAGAGATGTTTGTTTATAACTCTAAAAGGAATATGAATATGAAAAATACTACAAACACTAAAAATGTTAGGAATATAAATTCACAGGAAGAGAATTTATGGCAAACCTGGTCAAATATCACACTTGGTACTCATTCAGTCAGGAAATACTTAAGGACCTATGTGTCCAGCATACCAAGTGAAAGCTTACCAGTCAGTTTTTCATGAATTTTTTTACACCTCTTTTTGGTAAGTAAACAAATAATTATTGAGCACCGTCTAAATGCAAGGCACTGTGAAAGATTCAAAGAGAAGGCGATGGATGAACCTCTAGGGACCACCAGCAGCTTTAAGGATTATAATCGTCATTCTTTAACCTGTGAATTCTCATTCAATCAGGTAGCATCACATTAATTCAATGGTCAACATTCCCAGTGTGAGTTTTACTTATATTTTTGACAGTTTACAATGACTTTGTGATCAGGTATCAGTGATATGGGAGATACTTGAAATATTTGGGTAAGGCGGTAGCTGGGTGGTGAGGGCAAGAGGGAGGAGGGAGGAGTGAGAGAATTCCAGTATCCCTCACATCACACCATCTAACTCGTTTCCTACATGTGCCCAAACCACAAGGTCAGGCAGTACTACCTATGGAACAAACAAAGAGCCTTGTGTGTTCACTATGAGAGCTGAGGTGCCAGTTACTTACCCTTGAGAGGTCAGAAGCATGTCAGAAAGCCTCCCACCGCGGCTGGTGAATAAAGAGTGCTATAAAACATGAGGGCAAAAAAACCCACCAACAGCTTATTGGTTTTGCTTCTGCCCTGCTTTGTAGGGACCTATCTGACATAATCAATGAGGTGTTTCCAATCTATACTTGATTTCTTCAGTGGAGGGAGAAAAACAGATGTGCTGTTGGCAAAATTGGGATCTAACCCTAACATCTAAACTGATCCTTGGAGGAATTCAGATGGAGTCAAAGAGTAGGAAGGGAAATATATTTGAGAGCGGGGACTCCTAAAGTTTACTTTTTCCGCTTCCGTATTTCGCATAGTTTTGTCATCAGTCACAGTCATCACCGGAAGACACCTATCAGGTGTCACACATGACAGTCAGTGGTAGTTAACAAGAAGGCTCTTTTAAGTTGCTTCCCTCATTGCATGGGAAGGGATATTTTATGAGTCAGAGTCGAATCTACACAGATAAGATTTCCTAAGTTAGCACCGTGCAAGTTCTCTTGAGTTAAAACCACTAGGAATTAGATGTTTGTCAATTTCCAGAACCTAATGTGTAGTATAAAGAATTCCTAGGACATGGTCTTTCATAAAAAAAAAAGTACATTCTCTCACAGATATCTTGGCAAATTGTATCCCACAATTACTACAATATGTTTGGCTTCTTATCAGTTGAACCAAGAGTTAATTGGTATCAAGGACACCCAGCTGGAAAACAGCAGAGCCAGAGTGACCCAAGCCTAAAGAGATTCCTAGCATGACATATTCCTGACCCAGACACCAGACTTCCAAAATAATTTCTTTTTAAAAAATATCTATTTTATTGATTTTACACAGAGAAGAAGAGAGAAGGATAGAGAGTTAGAAACGTCAATGAGAGAGAAACATCCACCAGCTGCTTCCTGCACACCCCACACTGGGGATGTGCCCGAAACCAAGGTACGTGCCCTTGACCAGAATCGAACCCGGGACCTTTCAGTCTGCAGGCCAACGCTCTATCCACTGAGCCAAACTGGTTTTGGCTAGACTTCCAGAATAATTTCAAGTTGACATAAGCAATACTTTTCACAGGTTATAATCAAGTTTTTACTTTTAGGCTCTCACAATTAGGGACAGTTTATATTAGATTTGTAAGTGGGCCCATTCATTAGGTTTGACAGAGGCATTCATACCGGCCTCAGTCAGCACTATTTCCTTCTTCCCATACATTCTGAAAGGTGCCAGACTTAGAAATTAAAAAGAGAAAACACCCAGTTACGTTCAGATTTAAGAATTCTTTTAGCATAAGAATGTTACATACAATATTTAGAATATATTTACACTAAAATAATTATTATTTATGTGAAATTCAAATTTAACTAGATATGCTGTATTTTATTGGCAATTCTATTTATGCCCACCCTTCCCTGTAGAAATTACCAACATTTGTAATATATTTAAATTGAAAGTGCCTATTCAGACCAGTTGAGATTATTAAGGAAAAATATATACCATCAAACTTCATATACTTGCAACATTTGAAATTCTTTTTAAAAGTTAATGTGTGAGTGTGTGTGTGTGTTATCTTTTTATGACATAACACACACGGAGAGAGTCTACAAACCAGTAAGTATCCTGAATTAAATGGGAATCCTTTTTAGTAACTGCTCTGTTCCAGCAGTTACATACAATTAAGTCTCACCTTAGCATCCATCCACACTTACAAATAAAAATATTTATAGCTGATCATGCACATAATTGAAAAGGTGAGCACCAAGGACTCTTTTTTTATCTATCTGTATTTAATCTCATGTAAAGTTCTATACATTTTGGAAAAACAATAACAGAACAGCTTGCTCTTTTCAAAATCTGGGAAACAGATCAGGCCTCTAGATTTAACCAGGCATGTGTGCATATAGCCATGGGCTTTTTCATCTGAATTGTTGGTAAAAAGCTAGTACCCCTGTATAAAACTCTAAAAAAAATGCAATGCAAGCTAATATATATGGAAAGAAAATAGATTAACGGTTGCCTAAGGATGGGGTTGGAGGTGAGAAGAGTGGATGGGAGGGATTTGTAAAGATACGGGAAATGTTGAATGATGATGGATATATTCACTATCTTGGTCATGATGAGAGTTTCATGGGCATATGCATATTTCAAACCTTACCAAATAATACCCCTAAAATGTGCAGTTTATTTTGTCACTTATATTTCAATAAAACTGAAAAAATTTAATTTTAAACAATAAAACTAGCACATGAGAAGCTGTATTAGAATTTTAAGACATTTTCTAGTATAACCCTATAATATCCATTAAGGAAATCAAGTTGCCTATTAAAATGACTGAAATAAAGATATTTTCATTAAGGAAAGTTCTATTTATTGATGCCAATTGCTAAAACCTCCAGTTTTGGGACAGGCTGTGTATCTAATATATTTTTGAGTAAGTGGACAAGTAGAAGCAATAAAAATACAGAGGAAAGGGTGTATTGGTTAGTATTGGAAGATGCATCAATTATGTTTGGCTATGAGTAACATAATCCTGAACACAGTGGGTAAATCACACAAGTATTTACTTTTTTATGCAATCGTAGTTCAGAGATAGGCAATCCAAGGTTGTTTTCTGGCTCTCCATAAGCATTAAGAACTCAAGATGCTTCTAGTTTTCCATTTTGCAACACATGGCTTCCATCCTCAAGGACAAATAATTTTCCTAGGATGCAGTGGAAGTTCTAACTTTTATATTTGTCTTCTAGAAAGATGGCACTTCCCGTCTGCTAAGACTAACCTTGTCTGAAGACCTACACAACATTTTTATATTTCGCTGGTCACATTTAATATCAAGGGATGCTGGAAAATATAGACTATAAGTCAGATGCCAATGTGTGCAGGTAAAAATAAGGCTTTGGGTGATAAGGAGGAAGGGAGAGTGGACATTGGGAAGCAACCAGCTGTCCTTACCATATCTGGGCTCAATATTACTTCTGTGATTATTGTTTCTCTTGTTCTTGATATCAAAGTTGAATTATGTTGGGTTTATGGAGCATATTTCTATGTGTGGCCTTTAGCCAGACAGATATTTTATTTCCCTATAAACTTTTGGCTGACATGAAGCTGATTGAATGGGAAATGGCTTTACCTAGAGGAAACTAGCAACACTGAATTCTAACTTTAAGATTCATTCTTCCATCAAGCAAGGAATACAGGTCAAAGGCTATTATAATAAAAAGATTGCCCAGATTCTTTTATTTTGTTGTACTGCATATTTCTTAAGACAAATGGGTTATTGCCTAGGGGTCAGAAATCTTTTGCTATGTAGAGATTTTTGTCACAATAGTATTTGTTGTGATGAAATTTGACCTATATTATATTTCTTACGTCTGCTGCCTAATTTCCCCTAGGGCTGTGGTTTTCAAATTTTTTCAGATGGGGAAATCCTTTGTAGGAACAAAATCTTGTGGAAGTATAAAAATAAAACAGATAAAACTGATGTGACTCTAAGTGAAGAATTATGAGAAGAAGTAACCTACAAACCCCATGAGCTCACTTACTCTCCTACCCCTACCCTTTACTTTAGAATAGACCATACATACATGTTTGGACCATAGTTTAATATGTTGCCAATAATTCTATTTAACAATGTTTTAAAAATAAGATTTAAATTTTAACTAGTGAAGAACAAATAAAAGACCAGGAGAATATTTTTCTTTACCAGCCCATATCTTTAGGTACTATATAATGACCACTTCCAATTTATACATTCGTTCAGAATTTGAGAATCAGTAATAATTTGGTGTTTTTAAGTGGTGTTTACATTTGAAAAACAGAAGCTAACTAACTGCTGAGATTATTCTGTTGTAAAATCACATTATGGCAAGAAAGTATATTTCTCCCCTGCACTAAGTAAAGCATGTGTGAGGGTGCACACACAACACGCAAACACATACTCTCTCTCTCTCTCTCTCTCTCTCTCTCTCTCTCTCTCTCTTTCTCTCTCTCTCTCTCTCTCTATCTCTCTCTCTCTCATGGGAAAGAAATAACTATGTTCATTGCACACTTGAGAAATAGGTTTTGAGAAAGTGGATGGTTTTGTTTTTTCTCTTTGTTTTGATTTGCTTATCATATCCATAACTAAGCATTGTGGAATTAATCAAAAATAAAATCCAAAGTTGTTTAATTTAAAAAGAAAGACGTATTTAAGGGAAAATATGTATATTTGGAAATAAGGCCATTGTAGAAACCACCATTTAATACTGTTATGAAATAGGTACCATGTGACTTTTTAAGAGAATAAAAAACATAGGTACAGGGAGTTTTGACGTCCATTTGGCTTTCTGTTGAAACCAGAGAAGGGACTGCCAAAATAATTTGATTATAATCTAAGGGCATGCATAACAATTTCTATTTTTACTGCATGAAAGTAACTATTTAAAAAGCTACTTTACATTCAAATTGACTATTAAACCTAGTTATGTTATGTATGTCTTTACATTATTATCTAAATTGGTGGTGCTCAGAGGAAAAAGTGCCATTCTTTCAGAAGGCATTTTAGAAATTTACTTGGGTGGGTTTGGGTTGATATTATGTTTGATGTGTGGCACTACTGTCAGTTAGTGGATGGGGCAGGGATGCTGCATGTCCTGCAATGCTCTTGAGAGAGCTGTGGGGCTCATGGATGTCCCTCCAGACATCCACTCTGTTTTACAAATAAGCACAAAGTGTCTTTCAGAGTTTTATATTTACTGACATAAAATTAGTAAGAGATTATACTTTATTTTGTTCAAAGATTTGTTAACCATTCCAGAATGCCCTTAGCAGCAAAACCTTTTGTGGTATTTGTGCCACCAGCAGCCACATGTAAAATTCTTAGTGATCTAATGAATAGGTATACACATCTAGTGTACTTATCTCTGAATTTTTCCTACTAAACTATGATCTTCTTGTGCACTATTTTACCTCTATTTCTCCTTTATCTTTAGTTATGAATGTAGGTAGATAATTACTACAGATTTTACTTCACGGTAGTAAAGGGGGTTATAGCAAGTAGATGCTGCTTCTGATAAAGTTGAGAACCATTGGTCCGGGGGTTCTCAGCCTTGGCACCATGAACATTTTTGGCCAGATTATTATTTATTGTGGGCACCTGTCCTGTGCATTGCGTTGTCAGATCTATGGTGCATCCCCCCCCCCTCACTAGACGCTAGTGGCATTACCTCCCACCCCCAATTATAACAGCCAAACATGTTTGAAGACATTGTAAAATCTCCTCTAGAGAAGGAAAATCAACTGCAATTGTGAACCACTGCACTAGTAGGATTGTAAGACTTCTAGAATTGTCAGATGTGTTCCTTTTTCTAACCCACCATTGATGAAGCACTTGCAAATATTCTTTGAACTTGAGGCCAGCAGTCCCTTGGTAAACCCCACATCCCAGTTTCATTTAGTCTCCCATCGTGACTGTGCTGGCCATTACTTCTTTCTAATCTGTCAGATTTCTGTTTTTGTTTGAGGAGGACAGAAACTGATATTGGAAGAGTTGGGCTTTAGGCCAGTGTTGCCATAACCTATTTGTTTGATCTTGAGCTAATCATTTTACTTCTTTGGGTCTCAACTTCATTTATAAGATTAAGGATTGGGCTACATAATCTGAGGTCCCTTCAGCTATGAAAGTCTGATTCATTATCTCTGGGACACCTCTTTAAAAAGCTGTTTGACTATTGGAAATTCTATGTGTGATTTGATAGAAGACATCTCAAATGTGCTGAGAAAATATAAATTGAGTTTAAAAACAATGATATTAATAAAAATATGAAAGAATTTAAAACACACTGCAATTCAAGTTAGCAAAGTAGATGAATTGCTGCTCAACAAAATATAATTTTTTTAAAAAAAAACCTTCTTTTAAGAACCTGCCCCAAAATAGAGCAAAAGGCTCATTAGGATATTAACAAAGTGATACACCTAGACTTCCTTAGGGAACAGGGTGTGTCAGTAGTTTGGCCCATGATCTGGAATGATCAGAACAGAAAATCTGAAGACTCAAGATGACACTGGTATCTATATTGATGACTCTACCTCTAAAAGACAAGCTATGTGAGTGACAAATGAAAAAGTCATCAAGTCACATACTGTTTCCTGCACATGGTGGCTAAATAACTGGATATTTGAAGATAGAACTTATAACTAATTGAATTTTCACATTTCACCCTCTATAGCTTTGATATAGAAAGATGGAGCTGACTTTATAGTGTTGGCAACAGGCACCTCTACATCTCAGAGGTCTCAATTATAGATATGCCCTATTTCTAATCTTCTTATTTATAAAAAGATTCTGAGAAAAGTCTATAGGTCAATGATGATGATAACTCTGCATTAAATGCCAAACTGAAAAGGCATTGCCATTTTATAGAAGAGGAGGGAAATTTACTAAGTACCCACTCTATGCCAGGCATACATTACTTTTAATCATTGGAATGGCTTACAAGGTAAGTATTTCAATTTCCATTTTATAGAGGAAGAAACTGAATCTTTTAGGTGACTTGTCCAAGATACCTTAATTACTGAAGAGAGCCTGACTCTTTCTGAATCCAGGGTCCCCACTCTTCCTACAGAGCTCCTAAGATATCCTTAGGTTAGCTGAAAGTGATTACCATAGTTAGCATTGCCGTATTTCCCCAATGGCACAGGCATTTTTGCATGAAAACATTGTAAAGGTTGTGCAGCTTGTGTTTGGTTCTCCTCTCCCTCCACTGTCTTCATTCTCTGCCCTCATGAAAGTCTGACTCTACTCCAGGCATGGGTATCTCCAGATCCTCATGGCCTTCTATGGCATCACACTGTCAGGATAATGGCCCCAGCATTCTTTGAGAATTCTCCCCCTGTCAGATCTCTCCCAGCCCAAATTACACTTCCTACTCTCTGTAGGATGATGTCATGTGATCAATTGGGGCTATGCAGACCCAATTGCCAGCTGCTGGTTTCGCTGACTAGCTTTTTCAGGGGGACTGAATGAATGTCTTAATGCAGATAAATTCCCTAAGAACTTTCAAGAGAGGTTGGAGTGATGCAGCTTATGTCATGGTCTTGGTGAGCAAGCAGACTAAGCACCTACCTGCGAGGTATCAATATTTTCATGGAGATCAAGGACTTCAGTTGGAATGGTTAAATGCTGATAAGAGATTGCAGGTGAGTGAGTTTAAGGGGGCAATAAATAGTCTTTTGGGGGGAAGGAAATCTCTTAAAATATATCCTGCACTACACCAAAGTCTTCCTTATGATAAGCTGATTTTTGTTCAAGACAGGAAATACTCAAGGATCATACATCTAAGTTGATTTAAGTGAAAAATAAAGAACTTTGGTGTTTCAGTTATAAAGAATGACAGGAATAGCAGCTACACTGGCTAGTTTAGGCATGGTTTCTGTTCTGCACAGCAAAGAGCTCGTATTGTGCACAAAAAGCTTCTGTTAACTAATCAACTGTTGGGTGCTTATTGAGTACTCGCTATGTCTCAATAGCTTTGTGCTGGGGTGAAGATAGAGACCTTGCTAATGTGTAAAAGGCTTAGCATAATTTAATACATTTACAAAGCCATTTAACTTAACGAAAGATTTGCAATAGGACACAGAACTAATATATGTAATATAATATTCATTTTTTGGTGCTCATTTATTCAACACATAGTTATATGAGGGATGACTATTTCAGGTACCATGCAAAATATTGAAAGATATACCTGAGATTCAGATACAGACTCAAGGATAAATTGGTCAGGAACATGAGTATGATGATTCCACTAGAGTGTGATCAGGAATGAAGAAAAAAAAATCAATCATTCAGGCAAGTTTTGACAGGACAGCACACAGCTGGGCAGCTGGCCCTTGACTTGAGATGATGAGAAAGAATCACGGGAGAGGTACCTACATTGAGACCCTAGCGGATCTGGAGAGAGCCAGGCAATATAGGAGGATGCAGGGCAAGAAAAACAGAGGGAGCAACGTGCACAAAATGTGGAGACAAGAGACAGGCTGGCTGAATATGGGACAGTCAATGGTTCATTATGGCAAGAATTTGGAATTTCAAGCATGGGACTAGTGGGAGAAACAGGTGGAGAGGTAAACAAAGGCTAGTTCATGAAAATATTTGAATGCATGCCAGGAGCTTAGATGTTATCTTGGGGACAATAGGACTCCATTGACAGATTTTAATCATGGTAGCCATTTCAAAGATTAGGTCTATATGGAAAAACAAAGTAAGTTTGATTTTCTGGAAAATATAGTAGGCCAACAGAAATGCCTGCATCCAATTATGAAATTATCCTTAAGATTTTGATTCATCTGTGGTGGCGAATGAGCCATAAATTGCTCAAATGGGTTCTTTCTTCTCTCCATGGTGATCTCTGGTGAGAGTCCTCAGAAAATCAACAAAAGGCATTTTTGAATAAGAAGTTAGTAAAAGTCATAAAAGGACTTGAGTTAGAGTAGACATTTTGCAGCTGTTTCTGGCCGAAAGCAGAAGTGGAAATTAAGCAGCTGACACATCTCTCTTTATAACTTTTATTAAGCAGACAACCTCCCTTCATCCCCACCACCCCTGTCTAACTCTGTGCACTTTTTTTTAATGTGAAAAGGATTTTTAAAAAATGTTTTAAAGTTAATAAAATATACAACTTGACCTGGTTAATCTGAACCAGTTTGCAAACTCCCTTTATATTGGGATAAAAAAATAAACCTTCAGATTAACCAACTCTTGGCAAATTCTCTGCGTCTCCTGTTAGTGAATTCTTTGCTAGTTACATTTCCGGTTCTCCAGACATGGGGATGAATTAAACCTGGAAGAAGCAGGCCTGATTGTAATTACATTAAGCATTTTTTTTCCAATAAGAAAAAGTGTGTCATAGTATACAGATATGCTTAAGGTGACATTTACTCTGACCTGCCAAGGTAGTTTGGGGCTCTGCCCCAGCTCCTTGGTTTCGGTAATAAGAGGACACAGCTAAAAGCACTTTCTACCTTTCTTATCATTATAGATTTTGTCATTCACGTAGGTGATAATACTACTGGCTAGACAAATTGAAGGGTGGTGGTGAGCTATGCAGAGAAGGCTGAAAGAACCTGAAATCAGTCCAAATTCACAGACTTCTTAAGAAACTAGGCTCTGGTGAACAAGTGAGGGAAAGTACATTCTGGAAAGAATTGTCATCCTAGAGTTGGAGAGGGGGCATGAAGTCATAGGTTCCTCTCATCTTCCCTAACCTCCGTCCTTCCACCTTTGCCACATGACTCACGTTTTTCAGAAGCCTTTCTTGATGAATCTTCTTCCACCTCAATCATTTCCATGGGGCTATCATACTTTGAATGATACCGTCTTTCTTTTTGGCTTGCTTCAATTCTCTTTCATATAATTTTTTTTTCTCTACAATGGTTCCCCATCTTTTGCCTTTCTCTTGGCACTGTGCTCACCCCTATCCATGCAATATGTGTTTAATATTTTGCTGAGGACATTATGCAAGAGCTTAATGCTCAGAAAGAAAATGTGTAATGCCAGCACCCAGTTACCCTGAAAGCAAAATTTCCCTACATAATCACATTTATTACTCTCATAAAATATAACACTATCCTTATTGCTTTTGGCAATAAAAGAAAGCCTCTAATGTATACCTTTCCTACCACACCTCGCACAGTTAACTATTAAGGGAGTTCTAAATAGAGGGGTGGAGAGACATGGAAAAGGCCAGATTCTTCCAGCGGGAGCCAAATGACTCGGAGTGTGGAAGTTTGATTCTGAACTTAAAGTGGTCTGGGAAAACATAAACCTTTATATCTTAAGTGTGACCCACTGGCCCCTCCAGTGTTTTGAAATAGAGTCCTCCTTTCAAAGTCTGCCTCTAGTCTTTCCTTGAGGAAAAGTAGTTTGAAGCTTACTTTCAAAGCCCTTAAGTGTAAAAATAAACAAGCATTCAGTCAATGGGGTCCCCGATGCCTCCCTATACCACAACACATTTTGAGTCATAAATCATGGCTCTGACAGGTCTATGATGATGCATTGTGTTAATACATCATAATGACAATGCTGATGATGTATTAGTGCAATATATTCTGAAAGCCTATCACTTTAGAATTCTGTGTTTATAGATGGCAAAGGAAGGAGTTGAGGGTGGCAAAACTGAGAAAGAGGGAGGCACAGGGGAGGGTTCAGGATGATGAACATCTTTTTTTCTGACAAATCAAGAAACAAAAAGGGAAATCAATAGCTTCTATTTCCCAGGCACTAATGCCTTTCCTCTCCCAGTAGGTGAGTCATGGATGCAACTTCTGAAGAGGTATACTCTGCTAAACCTAAGTCACATGACCATTTTAACACCTCCAGGCTTTGACATGAATGAAATATATTCTAAGTATACAAAAGAGGAGCCCTTTTCTTGATGAACCCATTGACCACTGTTTCAGTGACATATGCACACACATGTGTGCTAACATTTGCAGTTCTGAGTAGTTTCCACTTTTCTCTCCTTGAAATTCTGGTAAGTGATGGAGTTCCATAAACAGCCTAAGAGTACTAACGCAACCACTTCATGTGTTGGCCATTCACTGCTCCAACAGACTGCATCCCAGCATTCACTACATCTGTCCATCAGATCAGAGCAAACACTAATTACATATCAGCATCTTCTTTAAACCCATCCAGTAGGGCGATTTCCCATTTTTTTCAAGGGAACATTTGTGGTGATGTGACAGTGATAGAAGCAGTCCTTCAGTTTAGCTTATGATCCTGCCTATAAAATATAGAGGCTATGCTGTCTGGAACTATTATATCAACACTGTCAAATCTTCAATTGTCTGTCATTTTAGTCAACCCAAAACCGGCTTTGACATTTTTTTAACTCATCTCAATTAAAACACATACAAATACAAGCAACCAAGATAGAGAAGAAGGAAAAAAATAAGTCAAGTTGAAAGATAAAAGTCATTTAGAAGTACACTGAAAGTATTGAAGGGGAGTGGAACTCAGTGGAACTGATATATCTTTGGTTAGGAAATAGGCTGAGGCCTATTGTTATGTCACTGAAAATTAAATTAAGAATTTATGAATTTAGATTATAAAATGGCTTGCATGGTAGAGTCAAATAAATCCACATTTAAGGATGAGCAACTTACTTTTTAAATTCAAGTTACAAGTGAGTTTACTAATATACACAGATAAGTACATTCTTAAAACAAGCAAAAACAGCTTTTCTTTTCCAACACATTTTGGAATTCAGATTTTTTCCAAAGTTGGGCACATGTCTACATATGATAGTGAATATTTGATGTACATAAATTCAGGTAAGAAAAGGGGCAATTACATGTTGGCATTTACCGATATCACACTGATATAATTTGTGAGTGCATATTTTGCTGCACATGGAGCCCATTTCTTACAAACTTGCATGTGGTCTGTTTCCCCATGGACTTGCTATACAGATGTGAACAGAGACTACCTACATCCTCCATGCTGTATCTGTATTTCCAATATATAGGTCCTTAATACATATCTATTGCTGATGTTGATGTTTATGTTTCCAACTATAAAACATTTTGATGTCTTTCTTGACTTACCCTCCCACCTCCAAATGGGGGATTTTGCAAGCGTGCTCTTGAGAACTTCATTCAATAAAAACTAATGTTAGATGGCTTTCACGGGATCACTAATTATCAGGACCCCATTGTGTACATGAAATACTCCTAGATATTTTCTCAGCCAGTTTCTGCAAGGAAGTGTGGTGGTCCTGGGCAGGAGAAACTTTGTGACTAATCACTGAGTGTTAGGAATCATTAGGCACATGACTGATCTCTCACGGAATGCCTATCTTGCAGCCTGGCCAAGTGAGTGTCTGGAAAAGGGTGTTATCTACAAGAGCTCACCAACCATGGCTCCCTCCAGCCTGAGCAGGCTCTACTGACCGTCAGCTTTGATGACTGTTGCTGTCCAGTGAATTTTAAGGTTGCTGTAGAGACTGATGACCAAAACCCCAGGATCTTGTGGCAAGCCTCCAGACCTTTGAAGATCCTCAGCTCTCCCATCAGTAGGAATGTTTGTTGCTCTTGGCCTTGAAACCAATCTGTCCCACACCCAAATTGAGCATCTGGAGAAGTACAATTTCCAAGAACTGTTCCCAGAGGCCGTATCTGTCTCTCCATTACCAGAATAAAAATATCCCAGCTACTCCAAAGCACCCAGCTAATGAAAAGCTGTGTTATTTGGCCCAGCTGGATTATCCCAATGATTTAGAGGTTAACTTTCCCCTGCTCTCTTACATCTCGCATCAAATCAAGGGCATAGACTACTTAAACATATGTTTAAAAATGCCTCCTTGTTGTCGATCCTCAGAATTCACAAATCATTTTTGCTCTTATAAATATTCAAGGCATTAATGCATAAGTCCCAGGGGTAACATGGATGGTAAGCAAGGAGAAAAGATTCTTTTTTTCTGCTACAGGGCCATCAAACTCTTAGGGACTCAGTTTCCTTATCTGTAAAATGAAGGTTTGAACTAGGTGGGGATTAAGGTACTTTAAGCAGTAGCTTATGCTTAAAGGGTGTATATCTATAACATGTAACAGAAAAGGGAGAAATTATTCACTTTTCACAGTTACAACTCCAGTAAAACAACTTTGAGGCCTATAGATTTTTCTAGGAGTTGGTTAAGATAAACTTGTACTCTATAGTGAGTTGACACATCTTACTTTTCCCCACAATGAAAAACACATTCCAAGGCATTCAGTCCCTAAGCAGCGCTCTTCAAGCCAAATTTTCCCAACCTGTCTTTATGAAAGGTTTTATTTATTAATTTAGAATTACTGTGGGATATTTCATGTCTATCAATATGGCCACAGCCTGTCCCTGCTCTACCAAAATTTCATGAAATAATTCTTCATTAAGGTGCCAGAATTCTAGTTACAGCTTCTACTTGGGGGAACCTCAGTCTTTATACATGAACTTGAACACTATTGCATGCCCATGTTTCTGTTTTGTATCCTGATAAATGAACTCAACTGAGAAGTTCCTTTTCTCATGTTATTGTAGAAATACTTCTTTAGTATACTACTGGAGAAAAAGAAAGTTTCCTAAAACCCATATTGCTTCCTCTGGAGAGTGGATTCCTGATCTGGAAGGTCTTCTGGCCGTGCCAAGATATTCAATGAGTCAGTCCCCAAAATGTTGAAAGTGAATTTTCCAGAGAAAAAGAAAGAATGTGGGGTTTTTGGAGCAGTCTTGAGGTTCACAGGTACGAGAGAGGTAGTTAGATAGTAACAGGTTGTGGGGGGAGGTACAAAATAGAGTGAAAGGGCCAGGAAAATGTCCCCAGTGTTAGGAAATTTGGAGACCTCTAAGACAGCAGACTGCCCTAATTTGTGGTCTGTTTTGTTGTGATAGAAACATTCCTCCTTCTCTCCCCACTCCACATCCCATTTTGAATGAAGTGTCTGTGTGTGCACATAAATATCATGCCATAATACAATGATTGTGGAGATGGAGGAAACAGCTGAGTTTCTCATTTAGATCCTGTTGGAAACAGCAGGTCCAGAATAGCAAGGTAATCCATAAATTGAACTTATTCAGGGAAAATGGGAATTCAGATACAGAGATAACGAAGAGAACCCAACCTCTTAGGATTTGCAAAAACCTTGGGGACTCCTTTAAACTCCCACAAGGTATGGAAAGTAAAGTTTGAGACCATCTTATCTCAGTTTTAGAGGGCAGGAAAACCCCAGCTGACATCAACATTCCATTAATGGGAGGGGTTTTTATTACACTGGCATCAGGAATTAAGCTAATCTCCTCATATCAGCCTTTGTCTGTGGCAATATTTTGTGGAATAAGATAAGCCCTGGGACGTAACATGGGTGATAACAAGTGAATTCATGACTCAGCTTTGCTCATCAGTTTCTGACCTCCAAGTTCTGATTTCTAATGCGTTCTCCTCCTCCCTTGCCACTCCCTTCCAATACACACAAAGGACAAACTCCTCGACCACCACTTCTTCCATCCCAACTCGGAATTCAAGAGAAACACTTAACTCCCTCTGATGTGAATTGACATGTGATTCCCCTCCTCTGCATGAATCCCTGTTTTGAATCATTTCCGCCTTGCCAGTTTCCTAGGAAGTGAGTTCTGTTGTCTGCCTAAGCCCTTAGTTAGCTCATGCCCATCCTCCTCTCCAAGGAGGGGACTTTGCATGCTCTTACATCTTCCGTGAACCACAGTGACCTTTGAGGCTGATGCAGGTGCTGTGGGAGACCAGTTCATCAAGTGCTGCAGACAGCCAGGGCTGGGGTGAGCCATCAGCTCCTCAAAACTATGGTTTAGAACTGCCCTGGGCCAGATTAGTAATGGTGACCTGGAGGTGAAAGGCTCTGTATTCCATTACCAGTCTCCTGAGTAATCTACCTAATTCAGTAGCCTTTCATTTAATTGAAACATTATTTTCTCTCTGTTAGTTGGGGCACTCAAGCTGGTAGAGGCAATGTTAATCTTTCCGCTGATTTCCATCTTTGCAGAATTACCTTTCTAGCAATTAGACCCTACTGGTGTAAATTTGCCTTGCTCCTTCCTGGGGTTCAATGTTACAATGGAAATCTCCAAGCTCAACACATTTTCTTCCAGGTTGACCCAGGGCAGGTATTAATTAGCTGGGGTGTCATGAAAAGGTGGAGCTTGAAAAGCCAAGTAGGAGAATGCTTCTCTTGGGATGTCATTGCAGCCAGAAGATGAACTGAAGAGGGGAAGACCTGGATGGAGAAGAATCACATTTAAAGTCAAGTGCAATGGTTGCACTATCAGTGAACTGGGGAGGGGGCAAAATCATGGTTATTGTGAAAATACCATAGGACTTTCAAGTAAAAAAGATCTTCTGCATCCCTTGTTGAGGCTGGATATAGCTCATTTGTGAACATTCTCTAAGACACGCAGGGTGACCAGCCATCTCAGTTTGCCTGAATCTGAGGCATTTCTGAGGCCAGGAACTTTCCAAGCTAAAACTGGGAAAGTTCTGGGCAAATGGGAATGAGTTGCTCACCCTATTAAAGTTCCATCTTTAAGGAAGTTGTATAAGTCAGTTGATTTCTCACATTTCCTGCTAAACTCAATGAGGAGTTGTTTATGCCTACCATCTTAGATCCTGAAATTTAAACGTTTCTGAAATCTGGCATCTATATCTTGAGAAACTATGTTATCAGGACTGTTAATTGTCAAATCCAGTGGCCTTTGTCCTTGCCCTCTCTCTAGGATTGGGCATCACTGAATATATTGCCTTTTCAAACTCTCTTCTCTGGACTTCTGGACACTTAAAATGTCTGCTTCACTTCTTTCTTTCTTTCTTTCTTTCTTTCTTTCTTTCTTTCTTTCTTTCTTCCTTCTTCATTCCTTTCTTTCTTTCTAAATATATATATATATATATATATATATATATATATATATATATATATATAATTGATTTTTTACAGAGAAGAAGAGAGAGGGCTAGAGAGTTAGAAACATCGATGAGAGAGAATCATCAATCAGCTGCCTCTTGCACACCCCCTACTGGGGATGTGCCCGCAACCAAGGTACCTGCCCTTGACTGGATTCGAACCTGGGACCTTTCACTGGGACCTTTCAGTCTGCAGGCTGATGCTCTATCCACTGAGCCAAACCAGTTTCGGCTCCTTCACTTCTTATATGTCCACCTTCCTCGCTGTTCTCTGTCTGCAGTTAATTCTGTAGAGACTGAGCTGCTTATTTTTCTGTCACCTCTCAGTCTTATACTTTTACATTCTGCCCTACGCTGCTAAAGATGGGAATTGACAAACTCTAATTTCCCTGGGCTTGCTTACCAGCCGGCTTGCTGCTTGGCTTGGTTAGCAGAGGCACCGTAAGGAGAGTAGAAAGCAGAAGAAAGATAGAAGCTCCTCCTGTTATACTGTGGTCACTCACAGTTGCTGGCTACTTCTGCTGTGCTAATGGCATGTGGTGATTTCAGCCCCCAGCAGCCTGGCAAGGGGATACCTCCCCTGGTCAATGGTGGGTTCAGAACTTAACTATAATAGCCTCTCCAGCAATTATTAACAATGTATAAGAACTGCAGACAGCAAGGGTTGGGGTGAGCCATCAGCCCCTCAAAATTGTGATCTAAAACTGCCCTGGACCAGATTAGTAATGGTGTTCTGAATCAAAAATTACTCTCAGGATCTACCTCAGTGACTGCACACTAGTCTACACTATACTAGTCATCTTCCCACAGACTTTGATTGTCCCCCTGCTTCCTAGAAAACCTGATGATGGGACTGAAATAAATTTTTCTGGTTATTGATACTTGCCTTTTTTCTTGCTTCTAAAACTTAGTCACTAAATCTTGTATTTTTATATAAAAGGAACATATTTCACATCTTCCAATTTCTCTAGTTTTGGCCCCTGTAATCTAATGTGTAAACAATATCTTTTTCATTTAATAAGAAATACTATTGCCCTAACTGATTTGGCTCAGTTTTGGATAGAGTGTCGGCTTGCAGACTGAAGGATCCCAGGTTTGATTCCAGTTCCAGTCAAGGTCAGGTACCTTGGTTGCAGGCACATCCCTTGTAGGGCGTGTGCAAGAGGCAGCTGATGGATATTTCTAACTCTCTATTCTTCTCCCTTCCACTCTGCAAAAAATCAATAAATTTTTTTTAAAGAAGAAATACTCTTAATACCTGCTTTCCTATAAGGCAAGCATGTCAAACTCAAAGGCTAACAGGGGCCAAATAAACAAGGTATGTGGCCCTTGGACCCAAGTTTGACATGCTTGCTGTAAGGAGTGACTGCTTGGCTCAAAATACTTTACATACAGGATTTCTAAACATTGTGATGACTTGGGGATAGGTGCTTTCTCCTTCTACAGATGGAGTGAATGAAGCTCAGAGAGGTTAGTTAACTGTTCAAAGGTCACACTGGTGTTATATTTAAGAGCCTAGATCTGAACTGAGGTCCCTAACCCCAGAGCCTATGCTTGTTCCTGTAGTTACTCCTTTTCTAGTTTCTTCAACATCAAATTTATTTGTACATAATCAACCTAGATAATATTTTTAATTTTTAAAAACCTGATCTATAGTTAGAGTCCAATCAGTATTTACTAAATGAATTGAGCATACTAGTTCTCTAATTAAACATATTCTATAAAGTTTTAACTGCTTTGTGGAGGTATAAATGACAAAGTAAACTGCACATATTTTAAGAGTACAATATACAAAGTTTTGACACATAACACACTGAGATCATTACTGTAATTAAGATAATAAAAGTACACATCACTTCAAAACGGGTGACATACTCATGCTCCTTCATATTTTCTTATTCCCACCCCTCTTCAACCTCACTCCCAGTTGGTCCCGAACAATTCCCAGAGAACCGCTGATATGCTTCCTGTCCCTATAGTTTGTATTTTCTAGAGTTTATATAAATGCAACCATGAAGAGTGTATTCTTTCTTCTCTAGCTTCTCTCATTCAACATAATTATTTTTAGATTCATCCATGTTGTTACATGTATCATTACATTTATTGTTCAGTACTATTCCATTCTTTGAACATACTACAATTTGTTGTTTCATTCACCTGATGATGAACACTTAAGTTTTCAGTTTTTAGCTACTGCAAATAAAGCTGCGATGGACATTTATGTATAACATGTTTTTGTCTAGACATATCCTTTCATTTTCCTTGAATAAATGCCCAGGAATGGTGTGGTTGAGTCATGTGGGTGGTTGGTGTATGCTGAGACTGGCAAACTGTTTCTCAAGTAGTTATATCATTTTACACCCCCTCCAGGGGTGTATGAGAATTCCAGTTGTGCCATGTTCTTGTCAACACTTGGTAAGACCTGTCCTTTTTAATATTAGCCATTCTAAAAGGTAAAGTAGTATCTCATTGTGGCTTGAATTTGCATTTCTCTAATAACAAATAATGTTGAGCATTTTCATGTGTTTGTCATGCGTCCAAATCTATTGCCTGCTTTTTATTGATTTGACTTTTTTATTATTGACTTTAGAATTCTTTTTATATTGTGGATACAAATTCTGTATCAGATATGTGACATGCAAATATTTAAATATAGTCTATGTCTTATCTTTTTATTCATGGTGTCTTTTAAAGAGCAATATTTTAAAATTTTGATGAAGTCCAACTTATCAAATTTGCTTAGTGGATTATACCTTGGTGTTATAGCTAAGAAATCTTGTCCTAACACAAGTTCACAAAGATTTTTTCCTTTTTTTTTTCTCAAGAGTTTTACATTTGTATATATGATTCTTTTGGAATTAATATTTGTACACAATGCATGGTATTGCTAAAGGCTTATTTATCTTTTTATAAATGTACTAGAGGCCTGATGCACAAAATTCGTGCAAGGAACTTGACCCTCACAGCCCTGGATTCATTCCGAAGGACATCTGATCTAATTAGCATATTACACTTTTATTATTATAGATATGTAATTATTTTGACACCACTTGTTGGAAACATTTTTCTTTCTGTAATGAATCACCTTTGTGCCTTTGTCCAAAATAAATCAAACATATATATTTTAAACTCTAAATTTTGCTTTCTAAATTCTTTTCCAATCATCTATTTGTCTATGCCAATATCAATGGCTTAATCTCTGTAGCTTTTGAATAAACCTTGAAGTCAGGTACTATAAGTCATTCAACTTTGCTATCTTTTTAAAAGCTGTCTAGATTGTTTTAGGTGCTTTGCATTTCTATGTGAATTGAGAATCAGTTAGTTAATGAATTTCTGTAAAGTCTTGTTAGATTTTTATTTGGATTGCATTGGATCTATAGATAAGTTTGGGGAGAATTGACATCTTGATAATATTGGCCTTTCAATCTATGAACATAGTATGTTTCTTTATTTACTTAGGTCTTCTTTAATTTCTCAGCAATATCCCATACATTTTATTGTATAGGTTTTGTATATCTTTTGTCAGATATATCCATAAGTATTTTACACTTTTAAAAAATATATTTTATTAATTTTTTACAGAGAGGAAGAGAGAGAGGGATAGAAAGTTAGAAACATCGATGAGAGAGAATCATTGATCAGCTGCCTCCTGCACATCTCCCCCCCCTCCCCCACTGGGGATGTGCCTGCAACCAAGGTACATGCCCTTGACCGGAATCGAACTTGGGACCTTTCAGTCCTCAGGCCGACACTCTATCCACTGAGCCAAACTGGCCTCGGCAGTATTTTATACTTTGATATTATATGAATGATATTCATTTTTAAAAATTTAATAAATCTTTATTGTTCAGATTATTACAATTGTTACCCATAGCTCCCCTCCACCCAGTTCTCACCCCATCCTCTGCCCTTAATGATATTCATTTTTGAAATTTAGTTTCTGATTGTTTGTGGTTAGTCTATAGAAATGCAATTGATTTTTTTTTATAACTGCAACCATGCTAAACTCTTATTAACTTAGTGGCTTTTTAGGAGATTTCATAGGATTATATACATAGACTGTTTTATCATCTCCTAATAAAGAGAGCTTTATGTTTTTCTTTCTAATATGGATGCCTTTTGTCTCCTTTTCTTGCCTTATTCAACTGGTTAGAACCTCCAATATTGTGTTGAGTAGAAGTTGTGAGAATGGACATATTCTTGTCTTGTTTCTGATTTTAAGGAAAAAAAAAAACCTCTAGTGTTTTAGCATTCAATATATTGTTCGCTATAACGTTCATTTTTTATTAAATTTATTGGGGTGACATCAGTTAATAAAATTATGTTTGAAGTGCACAGTTCTATAATGTCTCCTTTATATAATGTAGTGTGTTCTTCCCACCCAAAGTCTAATCTCCCAGGAATAAAAAAGAACTTTCACAGCATGGAAAAGGAAACTATAAAAAATCTATAGCACAGGGTTTCAGTAGTTGTTTGGTTTTTTTGTTTGTTTGGTTTTTTTTTTTAAATTTTTATTAGTTTCCTTTTATCAAGTTGAGGAAGTTCCCTTTTATTCCTAGTTCATTGAGAGGCTTATCACATACACATGTAGTCCTGCAATTATTATTAAGCTTTCTCAAATACCTTTTCTCCTTCAATTCTGGGCTTTTGCATTTCAAAGCCTAGGTCTCATGGTCATGGGAAGGCTACACTGAGTAGCCAGATTATTATGATCTCTGAACGCATAATAATCTGGCCACTCAGTGTATATCCCATATAATAAAAGCTAATATGAAAATTGTCCCCTAGACCAGGAGTTCAACCGGCAGGCAGGTTGGCCAAACCCCACCTATGCACGAATTCATGCACTGAGCCTCACACACACTCAGTGGCCAGATTATTGTGCATTCAGAGATCATAATAATTTGACCACTAAGTGTATACCTATAAAATAGGTTGTGGAGAGGTGCTCCCTGTTTCCTCACCCATCATGGCCTTTCTGGATTTGCTCAGAAGGAGAAGAGATAGGTAAAGGGGAAAAAAGAAACTGGGCCTGCAAGCACTCCCTGGGCAGGTGCTGCTTTTCCTTTCAGCTTCCCATCCAATGTCTAGGAACTTGCTGGAAACAAGCGCTGGCCAATGTTTCAATTTTTAACTAATAAATGAATCATTTAACTAATTTATCATTTTATGCTTTTGCTACTTATTAGTTTAACCTTATTTTTTACTATCATTCACTTCATCCTTTTATTGGCTACGTGGATTTTTTTACTTTTATTTTTATTTATTGCCACCGAGTTTTTCATTATTTGCTTTAAAATGAAAACGCTCTCCATGTCAGAGAATTCTATCATGTTTGATCAATTTTTAATCTGATTATTTTTTTTTTGTATGTTTGTTGCTAGCTCTTTCTTGAAACTGCAAGCCAGAATCACTGATCCGAGGGTAGCATCTGTGCAAACTATCTATAGATTCCAGGATGGCTGGGAGATTTCCCAGCTTCCGCTTTCTCTGGTTGCTTTTTCAAACCCACCCCAATATTCCTCAGGGCTGAAGTATTTCACACCTTTCAAAATTGTGTTTTGTGTAAATGTCAGGTGGCAACTGCTCCTGGAATTCTATTCACATGCAATAAATGTGAGTAATGCTCCCTGAATTTGTACAATGCTGATACTCCCCACCTTGCAAAGCTGGTACATGGAGTTCTAAAGTTTTTAAACTAAATAAAACAATAGCTGCATTGGCCAATCTCCCTTTCCAGAGAGCACATTAATCCTGCATTCACTCACTGCACAGCTGAACCATTGAAACAACATGTCTTTTCATATCGCAAATCATCCAATCCCCTACAAGGATATGAATTATTTAAATTGATGATCTCTCTGCTGTACAACCACTGAACATCAGGTAAATATATGGTCGCATAATAAAAGAAGAAATTGCAGAGGAAGGTTCCAACCAGAGAGCACTCTCAAAGAGTCCCTTTGTTTTTTCACATTTCGTTTTGTTTATAATTTTTAAACATTTAAATGTCATTTTTACTTTTAAACTGGATAAAACATAGCATATAGCAAGCAAAAATATAGAACTACGAGTAGAAAATGAAAATTCATGGCCTGTGTCACTTAAGTTTCATTTTGATAATGGTTCCAATTCTCTTAAAGGAAAGCAGCTGTCGATGGGTGCTCCTTTCCGGGAATGACTTTAGGGAATGTCTCTAAGTGTCTAGCCTAAAGGCAAAGGGAAGGTCACGGGAGCTATAATTGAGATTAACAGTGCTGCCCAGATGAAGCTGGCTCTACCTGTGACAAACAACCAGCTGTAACAAACAAGCAAACAACATTAATTTCATTGAATACTTGCCTGGCTTCATTCCATACCCATAAACTGCAGTTTTCTACAGAGTATCTCTGAGTGTCAATGAACCGAGAGCAGGTCTCTCTACTCATGCGCAACCCCCTAACATAGGAGACAATATGAACAAACTTAATTCTCCATAAAGTAATTTGATTGACATCCACTGCTTCCTTTACAGAGCGCTGGCCTCCAGTCCAATGAGATTCTTGGCAAGTAGACTTTCCCAATGCTCTTTCAGAGACCCACCCTTGGGAAGACTCTATCCCCTCTGTGGGACATGTTTAACTGACACCTTATTAAGTGTTCATTCATTCCACTTTTCTTGCAATTTTATCCTTTTTCAAGTGGATATAATTCTATGCTAGGAGCCATGAAAGATACGAAAGATATGCTATAGATGAATCATGAGGTTCTTGCTGTTCAGAAAGGTGTAGTATTGAAGGAGAGAAAGATTTGCATATGGTCAAATTATAGTACCAAGCGGGAAATATTCTCCAGCTTATGGGAATCCATAAAAAAAGAGGACTCAGGAAGGTTTTCTAGCAAGGCTGAGACTTGGCAAGACCTAGAGGTTTCTGATTGCCGGAAGCTCTCTGGCTGTGCCCGCCCCATCCTCACCTTGCCTCTGTCCCCATCACTTGTTCATTCGGAATACCATGCAAGAAATCCAGCATATTCTAAAATAGTAGCATTCATTTCTGTTTTCTTCCTGTGTTCTTACCCTTAGACTCCTAAGAACAATCAATAGCAGGGAGAGCAGGTGGTGATGTATTCATTTCCATGGTCATCTTATTTATTGCTCCAATTTTTGGTCTGTAATATGGTCACAGTTTAAACAGAGTTCATATCCAAGAGAAGATATCAAGTGACCCTTACCTTACTCATCTTTTTTTCCTTCTGAATGACCTTTAAACTATATCAATACCTTCCACTCTCTATTTGATATAGGCTCAAATTATAACACCTCCATAATGATGTTAACAGAATGCTCGCTCTTTGTCAGTATTCCTAGGTAGAAAGCTGCCCATTCAATGAAATAGTGAAAGGTTGTTATAGCCTTGGAATTAGATATAAGCTGATACCATAGCCCTATTATTGTTTGTGTAACATTTTCAAAAATTTTAAAAAACTAAATCATCTTTATTATTGAAAGTATACGTCCTACCACAATGACCTAGTATTTTTTTTTACCTAGGCCTTCACCAAATTTATTGACTTTTCTGAGGCTCAGACTTCTCATTCAGGAATCGGGATGATATTATTCACTTTACAAGATGGCTGTGTGGAAAAAAAAATTAGGTAGTTACATAGAATCTTAACGCAGTCCTTGGTACTTAGTAAATATCAGCAGGAAATAATGCTCATTTCAGCCACCCCCCCCATTCTTACTTACTTTCTACTATATCCAGATTGTTTTATTCAGTGCATTGTTACAGATAGTAAAAGCAAATAGACTTCATATGTAATGTTATGTGCCTTTTTATTCAAGAACTATAAACATTTACAATCATTCAAACACCTTTGTGGGTGATCTCTTTCTGTATTCTTTGGTTTTCATTCCAGTTGTAGAATAAATAGCTCTTGTTTATGTATCAGTATGTATCTGTTTACTACTTAAGACAAATACTATTTTCCTTCTACTGAGAAAAAACAACAACATGCAGCTTCTCTATAAAGTATAAATCTGACTTCACTTGGTACCTGCACTTCATCCTAACTCTACACTGGTACCACCTTCAAGCGATATAGTATGTGATTAACTTAGAAAAATAATCTTGTGATAATAATCCTGTTTCTCTGTGATTTCTCACATACTTTTAACTAACTTAACCATTTAAGAAAATAGCTGGCTAGAAGCTTCTTTCAAGGAAAATTCAAACCTTTCCTTTGAGCAACAGCTGCAACAATCTCTTGCCTGTGACTAACCCATCGTTGGAGTGTAGATGGCAGCTCAGTCTAAAAAACACCTCCTAAACTTTATCAGAAACATACCAGTAAACAAGATGAAATAAAATTGTCCTTTCTTCTTGAGGCAGTTTTGCCAAAATGCAAAGGGGAAAATTTTTTTTTTTTAAGTACACTTTGCAATATGTTCAAGCTTGAGTTCCCTTTGCCTAAGAATCCGTTTTTAAAGACACAGCTGTGGGGGACTGAGAGCCGAGCCCAGCACCTTTAACTTGAACACTTGAGGATGCTAATGAGAGGAGGCTTTGCTGCTGTCTGCACATCTGATGACTCGGGAAGTTTGTCCAGGGAACGCTTCATCACCAAGGAAACACTTCCATCCCATCAGGTCTAGCACCTTCGCCTTCACAACTTCGGATTTGACAAGCACCAGCTGTAAGCAGGTCTGCACTGGGGAGCAGGAATAGACAGAGTCCCTCCCTAGCACCTCCTGTAAGAATTACCTTTGGCCCAATTTGGGGACGGAGGGAGATGCTTTAAGGAAAGTTCAGAATGATGGCCGGTCTGGCACTGGCTCTGTCGCACGCTAATCGTTTCACTGAGATAACTTTTAAGGTAATTAAACTCCACCAACCCACAAGTAACCTCACGCAGGCTGTACTTAATCCAGTGTAGCTTGCTATTTCTTAAAAGGTCAGGAAATCTCTTTCGTCACCTCTAACTGCTCACCTTTCTTGGGTGTACTTTGGGGATGCATAATTCCAACCGAGTGGAGATTCAGTCACTAAATGAAGTCTAAGCATAAATATTCATAGCAAAAACTTCTGGGGAAAAAAGGCAAGAAATTACACTAAGTAAATCACAGCCCCCTATAGAGATGACTAGGACATGCTCTAACGATTTACATAGCTTTGCTCAAAATTTTTCTCTGTGTTTTAAGAACCCTTCCTGGTAACGACACACCCTTGTGCCGACATTTGCACACGTGATTCCTGCTTCGCTCATTGAGGAAGGAAGCAAGTACCCTTGGAAACCTTCAAACGCTTATTCCTCAGAACACGTGTTGCCTCTGCAAAACTCTGATCTTAAAAAAAATCAAATATTTACTTATGTTCCAATGTAGCCAAATGTGCCTCAACTTACATGAAATTACTTTAAACTAGGAGTTTGTTCTAATCTGCTATTGAATTCATGCCTTACCCAAACTGGCTAAACAACTCTCAAACATTGATTCCAAGGCATTCTGTAAGTTATAAATTCTACAAAGTTAATAATGCCATCCCCTCATCCCAAATGTGTGTGTAAATATATGACTGTTGGTATGTTTTATTATAAATTACAACCACTCGTTAGTAATAAAAGTATATTTTCTCTTTTTCACAAACATCAGACTTACTTTTTAATTTTCTTAACTCAAAAGATGTCTTCAGAAAGATAACCTTTTCTTCAAGAATCAATATATAGAAATTTCATGATGTGACTACAATTTCAGAGGAAACAAATCAAAGAATATTCTTTATGACACAAAGTCTTATTATTTTCTTCTTTAGCTTTCAGAAAACTCTGAAAAAATCTCCCTTGTGAGGGTGAGACATCCACCATGAACCATCCCAACGTGAATGAATGAGAACTTTTGATACTCTTTAGTGTTGAATCACCAAATAGTGTGAGCAGCTATGCCTTATGGCTTGGAGTCAGGAGACTTTACCCATGACTGTCATGGCCTGGACATGCTTGTCAGAATTAGTCAAATATCCTATAGGATAAAGCAGAATTTGTTAGTTCTGTGCAAATGAGGTATAATATTTAAATACAAGTAACATTTTGCTTTGTCTTCACCTTTGTTTGTATTTTTCTTTGTTTTACCCTTGGCTGATATAGGCAATCCCATTAATCCAATGAGGTCAAAGATTGAATTTAACAACTAAAAACCCAAATCCTAGGTAAAACCTTGAGACTTCTAATATAACCTTCCTGATGGCATTCTTTGGGGAATATGTCTTTTTTATTTTAGGTTTAGATTAGCCTAGTAGATGTGTGACTCTAGCATTCCCCACACCAAAAGCTAGTGGACATCAAGAATGCCTACCTTAGTCCTCACAGTATTCCCTGCTCAGTTGCATGGTTTTAAGAAAAAACAAAAAAACAAACCTTAGACTTTCCATAAATTCTTACAATATTTATACACCTAGTTACGTAAATGACTTTGGAGGAGTCTTCTTGATTGCTTTCTTGAAAATGATGGATTAAAACACTGAAGAGTCACCTTTGCCCTTCTGCTACCAAATTGGAAATAAAAGGGGGAGGGTAGAAAGGCACCACACACTTGTTTATTAGCTCTTATAAATGAGGTGCCATGTCTGGCATTTTCCACACCTGATCATGGCAAGAGCATGGGATTGAAGGAGAGGCCTATTTCTTCCCCTCCGGTTGGACTCAGTTTCTTTATTCAAGTAGCTGGTGGCATAGGAGGTACTCATTAAACAGTTTCAGAAGCAACCCTTTCTTGCCTTAAAATCCAGTGTTTGAGGTGGAAAAAAGTAAATGTTTCTTCTTTAGGATCAAGGTTTTTCTTCTTTTTTTAAATTGAATTTATTGGAGTGGCATTCATTCACAAAACAGCAGATTTCAAGTGTACAACTCAGCAAAACACTATCTGCACATTTCCCATCACATTTTCTATAGCACACGCTTATGAGCCCCAAGTAAAAAAAAAATACGTTGTTAGCCTTTGGAAGTCCTACAGGTAACATGCAACCTCCTTGACATATAAATCGTTTTCAAATGGCTTGGTGAGACATGAATATACTGTTCCACACTCAAACTCAAACCCAAAGATTTTCTTTCCTGTTTCCTACTTCCCAGGGATTTCCAAGCATAATAACCATTTTACAGTTCAGTTGTGAAATGAAATCTTGTTAGCACCACCCAGGGATGTGGAAGCATAACTAAGGGAAACTAGAGAAGGAACAATAGGTCCTTATGACTTCCACTGTGATGTTGTTTATTTATTACCTAACAATTATCCTGGCAACGTGATTAAACACATTAAAGAATCTGAAAATGCACATCAAAGCTGAGTGCCATTTTTCAGTCGGAATATCTTCCCAATCACCTTTCTTCAATCTTCTGGTTTCATAAAAGAGGTGATGTCATAATTTATGATGCCAAACGGACTGGTGAAAAGTCATTACGCAAGTGATGTTTTAATTGATGATGTTAGGCTGGTTAGCAGGAATGTGTCACATGTCACTTTTGTGACATAAACTGGCAGTTATGATTATATAATATCAATTATTCTTTGGAAAACTGCATTCTATCAGTTAGAGCTAAACCGATTTCATTTGAGCAGGTTCATATTTTTTTCCTAGCTGTTCATCCAGTTCTAATTACTAGGAGTAAAATGTACTTTGGATGCAGTTTGCACTTTTCTAATGTTCTCCCTGGATGTGAATTAGGTGTCTTATGTGCCCCTCACATTGCACAGGGCAGCGCAAGAAACAATCTGTACTGATCTTCCTGAGAGGACGCTGTATATTGAATCCTCCTGCCCCTTTGAAACTCTCAGAATGATTGTGTTAGTCAAGAGTTAGCTGAAATATGATATTGTGAAGGAATAGCTTTTAAAGAGTCTTAGTTTATTTTCCTTTTCTAGAACTATCAGCTGCGAAGTTCATATAAATCTAATCCCAAACTTCTAAGCGTACTTGCCTCTCTCCTTTTCTTTACCAATTAAAGTAAAAAATAAACAAAATAAGTGAAGAAATACTTATAGTCTTTGTCCTTTATTGTAGATACCATTTTGAAAAGGTGATGGGTTAATTAGAAGTATATGGAACTCAAAAAACCTAATGATAAAAACATGAACAATAAATACCATGATAGCAACAATTAGCATTTATTGTAACTATATCCAGGCCCTGCGCTAATCCTTTACGTTCGTTGCCTTACATATTCCTCTTAGATCTGTGAGCCAGATATGATGGGAATCATTTTACAGAAGAGAAGAGTGAGGCTTACAAAGACTCCAGCATGCCTCAGAAAATAAACAGTTTGTAAATGCTAAGTATCTCCAGGAATATTGGAGCAATTTGGTGTAAGGTAAACATGGGGGAAGTACATCGATGGTGTGAGTCACTATTTTTAGCCTTTGCCATCATTACACAGAAGATGAGGCTCAGGAACTACGCTCTGGTGTGAGAGCTGAGTGCTAACAGAACAAGGGCAGGGGAGGGTGGAGAAGCTGGGCAAAGTGATTGCAGGTGTGTGTGCATGTGTGTGTCTATCTATGTATCTGTATATAAGCATATGTGTTTGTCCATGTCTGCATGTGCATGTATTCACAGATATGTATACATTTACACATGGATATTATGTGGACTAATGAGCATATACATACAAGCATATGTAGTGTGTGTGTGTGTGTGTGTGTGTGTGTGTGTGTGTGTACCTGTGTGTTCGCCTATGTTCAGAGACTGGGAACTAGGATAAGGAAGAAGTATAAATTAGCATCAAGACAGGAGTGACAATCAACAACTTTAGCACAGACATGGTAGAGCCTGAGCAACTGGCCCAAGTTCAAAAATAAGTCATTCCTCTAGACAGGGTTCAGCAGGTGCCATGCTGGCCCTGGCACCAACCGTCCAATTGCTGGATGGTGAGACTAGCTAGCCAGGCAGATTTGATGGAGGGGCAGGTACTCACCAAGTAGTGCTGCTATATTTCAATAATTAAACAGCAGGTATGGTCCTACCATTTAAATCTGAGCTGCTTTAAACAACTCGCTGGAGATTGGTGGCTTTCTCTTATTTCTCCTATAGTTCCTACTCTTAATTCTTTTCCCACTAACTCCAAAATTATCTGCCTTCTTCCTACTGCTTTTCAAGGAATTCCCTCTAAGACAATGAGTTCATAGCTCTCTCCAAGCATTTCAACCCTACAGGCCTTTTTCCTTCTTACATGTATGATTTTGGTGAAAACTAGAAACAACCTAACTCTGTAGCTTAGTGAGTCCGTTGGAATCACAGAGGAATGTGAAATCCTCAGCATCTCAAACATTCTAGAACTTGGATGAAAAGGTTTTCATGTTTTCTCTTAGGTTCTGTCAAACCACATAAAAATATATTAGAAAATGGGAGACATCTATAATACTATCAAAAATAAAAAACACACACATAGTAAATTAAAAACAAAAACAAAGACATTAATCTATAAACATGCCACATGAGAAAATATCACATTTTGCTCTTGGCAACATTTAAAATCTCCATGGTGCCGAAACTGGTTTGGCTCAGTGGTAGAGCATTGGTCTGTGGACTGAAAGGTCCCAGGTTTGATTCTAGTCAAGGGCATGTACCTTGGTTGCGGGCACATCCCCGGTAGGGGGTGTGCAAGAGGCAGCTGGTCGATGTTTCTCTCTCATCAACGTTTCTAGCTCTCTATTTCTCTCCCTTCCTCTCTGTAAAAATCAATAAAATATATTAATAAAATAAAATAAAATAAAATAAAATAAAATAAAATAAAATAAAATCTTCATGGTAAGTCCTCATGGCAAGTTACATTTTCCTCCCTCTGTTTCTTCCCCCTTGTTCTCTACTCCATTGCTACCTCGCTTTCACATTGGTTTGGAAGCAAATCCAAACTATGTCATTTAGAAGGTGAGGAAAAAACAGAAATGTTTCCTGGGACTTAGGATTTTCCCCTGTGGCTCTGACTCAAAAGAAAGGGATGGTGCCTTGCACGTGACTATCAGAGAAGGCAGAACACATAATAACAGATTTTTTTTTATTGATTTGTGAATTTTCAAAGTACTTTTATGTGCAAACTTATGGTTTCTCAAAATTTTGTAAGATCATGATTATTAACATCTTCTCTGACAGAGAAAAGAAAACAAAGCTCAGAGTTATTCGGAGAAAAAGCTAATAGATTTTTTTTCCCAAATATGTGTCCCAGGATTTTCCAGTGTAATGTGGGGATTTTTAAGTTCTCACTTTGGATACTGGGAGAAGTCCTGATTACTTATGCAGTTGTAAATTCACTAAGCTTGATCTCCCCTAGATTTAAATACTGATCATCACTTATTCCCTTACCCCTTACTTAGTTATATTCATTCAACAAGTGCTCCTTGAGCTTCTTTTATGTTCCAAACACTGTCTCATGGCTGGTGATGTGATTGTTGGCCCGATTGTACCTTTCCTGGAGCTTACCTTCTCCTAAGATGAGGCTTAAATATTTTTTTAAATGAAATAATTTCCCCCTCAATGTTCCATGACTTTTCTTTGGCATTAGAAGTAAGTCACTAGGTCTGACCTTATGAACAAGGAGAGAAGCTTACATAAAGGCATGAATTCCAGGAGGTGGGAGTTTGGGGAGCCACTTATTAACTTATTTTCGACATGTTTTTATTGATTTCTGAGAGAATAAGGGAGAGAGGAATTAAGATAAACACATCAATAAAAGAGATACATTGATTGGCTGCCCTCTGCAAGCCCCCTACTGGGGATTGAGCCATCAATCCAGGCATGTGCCTGGACCAGTATCTCCTGGTGCATGGGATGATGCTCAACTAACCAAACCACACTGGCCAGTCTGGGGAGCCATTTTAAAGACATCCTATCCAAGGAACCGAGCAGATCTCTCAGGGGCCCCAAATATCCTTCTGCTACAATGACATACTTATCAAGGTGTCTAGGAAACCTACAAGCCAAACTCTCCCTTCAGAAGATAAATTCTTATGTCTCACAGCATCAGTACTCTCTTAATTTCTACTAAGCACTTGAGATGTTATTCCTTCGTGGATCTATGTGTTTTCTATCTGAAAATTGTGTTATTAGACAACTCCTAAGCACCATTTCTAATCTTCTGAACCACACCTATATCCTAGGTCAGCCACTACTGCAAATAAGAGTTCTGTGTGGTCTCCAACCAGTTTCCAGAAGGCATAGGCCAGTGCTGTATACCATTTGCTCTCACAGACATGAAGCTTCTCTGTTGGAGCCAGGGAATTGGATGCTTTAGGAACTCACTTGATGGCCAAGAATGTGCAACCCAGAAGTGGGACGAATTAATCCCAGGTTGGGAGAAATGTTCACCATAGGGACTGGGAGTCTCTGAGTAAAAGCTTCTTCCTGTGTTCCCGAGATACATTTCATGTTGTTTCTCAGATGATCCCACAAGACTGAGCCACTAGTCACCCATATGATGCCCTTGCACAGACTCTCTCTTCTCCCTCTGGTTCCTGGCATCACGTTCCCAGGTAATCTACTTACACATGGACATTTCCTTAGATTTTGCTTCTTGTGGAATCCAGGCTAAGACAACCTTCAAGCTTTACTGACTCAAGAACAAACAAACAAAAAAACAAAACAAAAGCAAAACACACACACGCACAAAACAAAAACAAAAACAAAACCTCTAAACCAATAAATTACTGAATATCAGTGGTACCACAAGATACCCAAGCTGCAATAAGCCCATTAAGATGTCATTTTATGAAATAAGCAAACTTACCGGAAGTCATCCATTCTGGGCACTGGAACATTCATTCTCAGAGTTAGCTTCCACCCTGAGCCAATGGCTTTCTCTATGATGATACTTAGCTGCTTCTTTAAACTTGGGCTGTATAAAACAAAGACAACAATAGCAAAACGAGTGAGTCGCCCTATCATAAAAATAATATGACATTTTCTACAAGTATTGATACACATCCACTTATTCAGGGTGAGGTTCTCAGGTGGACACCAGCAACAGCACTGTGACTGGAACTTAGGGGAAGAAGGGACAGCAGACAAGACAAGTCTTCAGTTATCTGCTCATCCTGTAGGTCAGTGTTCTTGGACAGGAGGCTACTCCCTGGATGTACTATAAAGCTACTCCTCCTTGGAAGGCACCTGGACTTCTGCTGGTATCCCTATTTATAAGGCTGTGAGAGTAGACTTGAAAGAGGGATCAGTCTATTTGGCTTGCTTTATTAAGAAGTCCTTCCTTAGACACACATTTTTTAAAGGCTGTTATAATGAAATACCAATGCCCAACAATTGAAAATCTTCGTTTCTGGTCACGTGGAGAGTGATTTGGGTGTAGATCCTGTTTCCATGCACCAGTGGAAAGTTCCTCAGACTTTCCACCAAAGAAGAAAGCAATCAGTCCCTGTTGGGTCATTGTCAGGCAAACAGATAGCGTTCCAAGGTGATTCAACAGAAAACCCTACCCATCACCTTACAAAACAGAACAAACACACAGTGGATGTTGGTGACAGTCTTCCAGTTGCTCGGTGTTTAGAATTAGTCATAACCTTTAGCCTGTGTGGCCAAGGAGATGTTTCTGATTTGTTCTATGCTCCCTTTTATTTGCCAAAGGTGGTTCTTGTCACACACCATTGGTGCCTCTCACTTGGGCAAAGTCTGCCTCTGGTTTCAATGGCTTTACTGTTAAGTGTCAGCATTGCTTAGGATCTTGACAAGAATAGTCATCAGCTGAGAGTGGTCAGCAAGTGATTTTCACCAAAGGCTTTGCTTCCATCCATTATGCTCTGTGCAAGGCTGGTTGTGGGTGGCTCCCGTGGCTTTAGCTCCCCGGTACCCTGCTGTGTCTCCCTCCTTCCTCCTTGCAGCACAAGGTTCTCCTCCGGACTTTTGGAAGGGGCTCTGTGTGTATTGGAGGCAAGAAGGAAAAGGATATTAAACCCCATTTAACCCCAAAAAGAATGGTTTTCTGTTTGTATTTGGAATGGAAAATGTTTGCTTTTTGCACTATGCCATGCACTACCTGTGAATAACACCATTATATTTCCTGCCAGTCACCAGGGCGTAGGAGGAGAGCCAAAGTGCTACCATTTCATTTTGTTGGCTTGAAGTATGACAAGTATGTCATTATAGGGGAGAGATATTTTGGGTGCCTGAGAGACCTCAGGTGTTTTTTTTTTTGGTAGGATGCTTATAAAATTTCTACCAAGAATCCCTGCTCCCTGCTTCCTGGTATCCACACCCGTGTGTAATCCCTCATCCTGCATGTGGGCTGAGCCTACTGATGTGCTTCTAATGCAAGCGATAGGACCCTTCTTCTCGGGGGGGGGGGCTTGAGATGATCACCGCCCTGACTAGCCCCTTGATTGCTCTCCTTGGGAGACCTGAAGCAGAGGAGCCACCTAAGCCAGCCCCGTTTCCCGACCCGCAGATACATAGTTTTGAAATAAAGAAATAGTTTTTGGAGCCATTCATAACTCTGTACTAGATAACCAGTTCAGCCTCCTTCCAATTACCGGCATCAAGAAGCTGTCTCTCTTTTTGTGACCCTTTCTAATAGCATCCTCTGGTTGCAGTGCCCAGGCAATGTCTGTAATCTATGATCTCCCTTGAATGCAGGCAGCCATTTTCTACCCCTGGATCGCTAAGCAACATTCAACCTGTCGGAAACTAGGGCATACAAATTCTATTAGAGCCGCTATATTTAACACAGGAGCCTGGCTAATAAGGTCAGAGCTGTACTTTACAGCCTTGGCCTGCTATCCTATCCCGTCTTTTCTGGACTCAGGGCACTTTCTATAGTTCTGGTTGAAAATAGCAGGGTTTTTTGTATTTTTTTTCTTTCCCCTGATCAGTTATCTTTACTGAAAATGTACAGCAAATGCTGTTGCTCCTGACAAGGAGGACATGTATTAGACACCATGGGCTTGCACCTGAATACCCAAGTGACACATTCCATGAATATAATTTACATAATCAGCCAGGCGAAAAGCACGTCTTAGAGTCTACATGCTTGTCAACATTTAAAAATGTTGAAATCTTGACAGAGAGCTGCCTCTTAGAGTGGAGAAAAGAATGATTCTTGTCCCCCTCCCCCTTCAAACTCCTAGCTGGTGCCATGCTGCAAATAGGACTCACGGTGGGAATTCACATGGCTCACACCAAGAAACGAGCCTGTTGTCTATGCAACTGTTTGTAAAGCCAGCTCATCGGGCTTACCTGGGTGCCTTGGAGCAGATTTCTTCTGGTGTTTCAATGACTGTGAAATATTAAATTCAAGCACGAAGTGGATTTTATGGTTAAGTCGCAATTTATAAGTGGGCATTAATTAACAGGAGATAAAAAATGAGATTTCTAAGGAATTACATATTACCTTGTCATTGGTGGCAGGTTTATAATTATAAAGCTTGCTGGGATGAATAATTAAGAAATCGTAATAAATAACTATGCTATAGGAAGGCCCTTGGATAATGAAAACAACAGTGTTTGGCACAAGTTTTAGTAAATAACTATTAGACCTGGGTCAACTGCATTCCCCCTAGCTACCTTCATAACTTTACGAAGATTTATTAGACTCAAACAATTGCACATGAAGTTCGGAATTATTTTTACCTTTTTAGTAGGACTGGGCTTCCTGAGCTCTGGTAAAACAAGCTCTAGAAAGCCAGGAAGAATGTTTAGATTGCAGATAGTTTTACATATACTTGCTTATGACCCAAATTGAATGTGTTGCCTATATCTACCGTGAAGTACAATAGTTCTAATTTTTTCCCATATTTTGAAATTCAAGGCTGTATCTATATGATACAAAAATGCATCTACTTAATAGAAGGGAAAAAATCAACCAAAGTGGCTAGTTTGCTTCTGAGAATACCCACCCAATCCTATTCTCCCCAATATACCTTTAAAAAAAATATTTACAGAGAGGAAGGGATAGAGAGTTTGAAACATTGATGAGAGAGAAACATCGACTAGCTGCCTCCTGCATGCTTCCCCCCCCCCCCTGCTGGGGATATGCCCGCAACCAAGGTACATGCCCTTGACTGGAATTGAACCCTGGACCCTTCAGTCTGCAGGCCGATGCTCCATCCACTGAGCAAAACTATTTTTGGCTCCCCAATACATCTTGTTTTATTACTTCAACCTATTTTTTAAAAAAGATAATGCATTTATTTATGCTTATCAACATAAAAGAGCAGGAGTAAATAAATGTTTGGAGATGATGGTTAACTTTATGGCATTTTAGGTAGTGATAGTTTCACGATTGTATGCTTATATTCAAATTCATCAAGATTAAATATGTACAGCTTTTTTGTATGTCAATCGTACCTCAATAAAAAAACAAAAAAAACCCAATAGACTCTATAAAATAAACATAGATTTTTGTACCTTTTAACTTTTCATTTCTGGCAGTAAATAAAATGGAGGAATCTTTTGTTGCCTCAAATACCTGCTCTACCTGATCCAATCACCGAGTGTTAATAAATGCTTCTACGCTCAGCACTGCGCTGGGGTTGCACCATCAGCTCTCCAGCCTGGCTCTGTACCTGCAGCAAGAAGGCCAGAGGAATGCAACAAGAACAAGAAATTCTGACATATCGTGACATTTATTTGCCCTATAACCTACTGACCTTGGCGAATTTCCTGGGGTGGGAAAGCATAAGCCGCACGTTGGCCTAAATGGAATCTATCAATCCTGCTCAAATGTTAGGCAGCTAGTAATTACCTTGCACACTAACGATTGAAATGCCAAAAGAATCAAAAAGCCTTTCCTTTTGGAATGAAAAGTGTTCACCTGTGCTTTTTGGAGGATGTGGCCATTACCAGTTTCTGGTGCTCTAATGCAAGCGGACAACAATGGCATTGACAAATGGAGCTTGATCCAGGCCAGCTGGCTTTCTCTCTCTCTCTTCACGTTCAGCTTCTTCCCACCTCCAGCCCTTGCATTTGAAGCTCGCTTTGCTTACAATGTTCTAGCCCCAAATCTTCATGTGACCGGCCTCTTTCATTGAAGGATCTAACCAAAAGCTGTCCTCTCTGACTGTCCATTCAAATTTTTCAATTACTTTGGTTTTGGGATGGATGCATTTCTTTGTTTTCAAACCTCAGATGCATTATTTGCTAGCTGTATACTTGAGCAATGTATTAAACCTCTGTGTATGAATATAAGTGTTAATGAATGGGTTTGTGTTTACCCTTCATTATTCCAAAAGGATTTAAGACTACCAAGTTTATTTACATTATTCAGGTGTTTTCCATTTGTGACAACTTGTTATTTCTTCTTTTTAAAAAAATATATTTTATTGATTTCTTACAGAGAGGAAGGGAGAGATATAAAGAGCCAGAAACATTGATGAGAGAGAGACATCAACCAGCTACCTCCTGCACACCCCCCACCGGAGATGTGCCTGCAACCAAGGCACATGCCCTTGACCGGAATCAAACCTGGGACCCTTCAGTCCGTAGGCCGACTCTCTATCCACTGAGCAAAACCGGCTTCGGCTGATATTTCTTCTTTTAGCTCTCAATGGTTTCTCAACGATTATAGACCAAACTAGATACTGTATTTTCTTTCTTCAAACTTTATTATTAGGCCACAATCATTTCTCTTCTCCATAAATTAATAGTGATAACTTACATATTATTCAGCAAATGCTGTATCTCAATGGTTTCAATGAATTGAGGAATTAAGACCAAAGTTTAAATATTTTAGGCAAATAGCTATAACTGGAAATAAAGGGAGTTATAACTATATGCGCCATATTTTCCTGACTAAATGATTCATGTTGCTTTGTTATCTAATATAATCCCATAGCATTTCATTTTATCTCAGAGCATAATTACCTAGAAATGTATAAGAATTGTGAATATTTGATCAACTTGATTTGAGAATTTGATGTGTAACTCTTACTAAGAATGGATTTCTTCTAAATTATTTTTCAATGTGAAAGAAATGGTTGGTCATTGGTTGGTGACTGTGTTTGGTACTTTTGGTTGGTGATGTTGAGAACATTATATCTCTAGCTATGATCTGATAATGTGAACCAAATAAACTGAAAAAAACTTAAGTTCTTCTCTATGAGTTGTTCCTGCCCAAGCAGGTGGCCAAAACTTTTATCATGACCTCATGATATGACTGTTAAAACCAGTTTTTACTGTTTATTTTGTCTTTGCTGGTTTTCAATGAAATTATTTAGCACCTTTTGAAACAAGAAGGGAAAGATGAGTTTTACTATAATGTAGTCTGGTTGGACTCCTGAGAGAGGAACTAGCTAATAATTAAATATCTACACTGTGAAAAAAATAATTAGTTGTTTAATTCTGTAATATAATACAAGGGGGCTGTGATAATGAATTGCTTAATTTAAGACTCCTGAGATGTTTGCTTTGGGAGAAAAGTTTAGTGAGAAATGAGATCTTAATGGTCTTACGACAGAAAAAGGTGCTCACAACTGGAGAAGAAACTGAGAACCCAATTTCCACAGACCAGATAAAAAGGGATGCTCTTCTGCTGACTGGTCTGGGCCATTGAATTCTGTTTGACCCATCAGCAGGCTTTGTTTAGCAGGTGCAATTAAAAAGTAACAGAATCAGCTAAAACATTGTTCCTAGAAATTGAGTCAGAAATGGACATTTCTTCTCCCTGTCAATTCTATCTTCTCTGGTGCCCAAAAGTTTATTGATTCCCAGGCAGCCTGTGTCAGTCATTGAGGTAAGAAGTGAGTGCTCAACCCAATGGTCATAAAGGTGATAAATAACTAAGCCTTTGTCCATTGTTAAAATACTTCAGAACTTCATTGACCAATACCTTATCTTTTAAAGAATCTGCTAACGTGTCTTCACTAAACTGATTTTGGAAGGAGGGGAACATTAAGTCAAGTCCATTCGAATAGTGAACTGTGTGCTTGTGTGTGCAAGGTGGAGAGTTTGGAGGTGGGAGAGGAAACAAAACAAACATACCGAATGCTCAGTTACTTGAGGAATGGTTTTGCTTGATCATCACCACTGCCTGCCTGGCCACCTGCAATTGTCTCTCTGTTCTCCATGAGTAGAGACATTGCTCCTTCCCCTTCGTCTCGCCCACTAGAATGATTCTGTGACCAGCAACCCGTGGGACACAGACATTCCATTGCACATCCTCACCTTGATCCGCAACTGCGGTTCTCATTGTGGGCTACGCATTAAAATCACCAGGGGCAGCGTGGGGGGAGGGGGGAGGCTTCTAAAATATCCCCATGTCTGCATCCTAACCACAGAAATCTTAATTTAATGGCTCTGTGCTGGAACCCAGGCAGTGGCATTTTTAAATACCTCACCCAGGGTTTCTTTTGTGAGCTGGGTTGTCCATTGACTTCCCTTCCTCTTTTCCCCATGGCAACTGCTGAGCACCTTTCAAGGGTCAGGTAGCCTCCGCCACGTTCAAGTTCAAGTATGGGGTGTCTGCACCAGGGAGACCACCTACAGCCCCAAGTTCTTCCCATCACAGCCTCTCACTGAGCATGAAGAGACGGGAAGGAGACCGAAGAGGATTTCCTTTTAGCAGGCTTGCTTCTCTGTCTTGGCAAGGTGCCCCGGGAGAACTGGCCTCCGGGCATCCACGCAGTGGAATGCAATATGGACCTTGACGTTAATCAGGCTGTGTCTTTTCCTCTTCTTTGCAAAAGCACAGCCCAGTCAGGAGGTGAGGAGACGGGGCTGCTGCATCCTGGCTGGATTCCTCCCTCTCTCTCTGCTGTTGGGGAGCTTGGAGTCCTGAACTTCAAACATTTCTAATAATGTTTAGCAGCAAGGAAAGAGCCCTGGTCAGCTTTCTGCAGGGAAAAGCAGTAGGAGGTTGGAAGTGATCGCTTTATTCTTGCTTCGTGAACGAAGCTTTTTATGTTTCCCTACTTACGTTGTCTCTGCTGAGTTTTATGGAAGGGAATTTGAAGCTGACGATTGCCTGTTGCCGAAATAAAGTTCAGGCTCCCCCCCCCTCCCCTCTTCCTCCTCTGGTTTCCCTCCTTGAAACTTGGGTTCATGACAGCTTGTTGTTGGGCAGGGCATTAGCCTTTTGTAATTTATTGCTTTTAGATTAAATCTGGGGAAACTCAATATTGCAGTTGAATGATTAGAGCAATACCCCTTAGAGTAATAAATTTTCTTTGGTGCTGTGCATCTCCAGATCATGTTTCCCTTCTAATTACATTTACATAAATGATATTCTGTAAAATTAAATTAACATTCAAACGGTTACACTGGCAGGGAGAGACAAAAATTAGTTACCAAGTTGCATCTCTTTAAAAAAAAATCTAGTTCTTTTCATAACATGAATCACTACCCTCTCTCAAGTGTCAGCAATCAACAAGACCTTGGTTCCCGAGCTGCAAGGGGTGTTTGTCACCAGCTAATGGAGATGTGTGTTTCTTTCTTGGAGATTTGGACGAGAAGCCTCATGAGGAAGTGACTATGGTGACTTTTCAAACTTGGCCACTAAGGAAGTGCTTCTCTTCGAGCTTCTCGCCTTAAAAATTCTGCTGTGATCATGGGGAATGTCCACGCTGAATGTCACACAGAACTTTGTTCTGATCTGTGCCTTCCTGACCAGCTGTGCCCATCCTTGGTGTTCCTGTCTAGGCATTCACAAAAGACCTGTCACAGGTGACACCCTTATTCTTTGTACCTTTCTATGATCTCTTACACTGCTTCAGAACAGGTACCATTTTGAAGAGTTTGGGATGCTTTAGGAGTTGCACTATTTGGTGAGTTTGAATCAGAATCATCAGAAAATCTATCACTTCCTCATCTTGACTAAGAATGTTTCCTCAATCATGTTTACACATATGAGGACAGAGCAACTTGAAGAAGCATTTCCACTATATCTTCCCATCACATCTAACTATTTCCATTCCATTTAAAACTAATCATTTCAACTTGTGAGCATGGTTATTTAATGTAAAATGGGATTTCACTTAATATATATAGTATCCTCAGGGAGAATGTTAAACCAAAGCATTACTAGCAGTGTGATTTCCCCCATTTATTATAGCTTCTATTGTTTGAATTATCTATAATCAATATCTATCATTTTTATATAAAATAGTAAGTTGATGCAAAAGAAGTGACTTATCATGAAAGGTTCTTCAGATAAAGAGATTGTTAAGTGGAGTGTTGACAGCCTCTGCCTCAATTGCTTCCATTCTCTCTGTTAAGCACCAGAACCTATGATTCCTCATCAACTATGTTCAACAACACCTTGGACACAGTCATAATTACATATATTGACATGTCCGATAAAATGTGGCTGTTAGGAATCAAAGTAACTTTTCAGAAACTCTTCTTATGACATAAGATGATGGCAGTACAAGGAGGAAAACAGCACCTATTTTATTTATTTTATTTATTTATTAATGTATTACATATGTGTCCTTAACTCATCATTGCCCCCCATCACTCTTCCACACTCATGCCCTCATCCCTCTGGTGTCTGTGTCCATTGATTAGTCTTATATGCATGCATACAAGTCCTTTGGTTGATCTCTCTCCCCTTTCCCGCCACCCTCCCCTACCTTCCCTCTGAGATTTGAGCATCTGATCGATGCTTCTCTGTCTCTGGATCTGTTTTTATTCATCAGTTTATGTTGTTGATTATACTCCACAAATGAGTGAGGTCATGTAATATTTATCTTTCTCTGACTGGCTTATTTCACTTAACATAATGCTCTCCAGTTCCATCCATGCTGTTGCAAATAGTAGGGGTTCCTTCCTTTTTACAGAAGCGTAGTATTCCATTGTGTAGATGTACCACAGTTTTTTAATCCAGCACATCTTTTAAAAGGAGCCTGTATCAGGCACATCCTCTCTTGAATGCACTTCTGTTCGCACCCCACCTGACCTGACTTCGCCTAGTCTCTTTCTTGGGCTTACACTCACTGCTTCAGGTGTTTATTTAACAAATATTTACTAGTGCCTAAGATGTGCCAGAGTCCTGTGATTTCACTGGAGATAACATGGGAAGGAAAAACAGATGCAGTTCTTGTTCTCATATAGAGTACAGTCTGCATGGAAATACAAATGTTAGTTAAATGAATGTTGATAAATTTTTCATTACAAACTGAGATTAGTGTGCTGAAGAAGAAACATAGCCCTAGAACACGAATTCAAAGAATCTATCCTTGATGGAAGATAAGAAATTAATATGGAGGTCAGGGAAATATTTCTAGGGAAGGGAATTTTGAGCTGAGATTTCAAAGAGGGGTCTTGGTGAACCAGGTGTCATGAGAAATAGTTATGGGGGAAGAAGATGACCATGCCAGTCTGAGAGAATAGCCTGAACCTAGTACTGCACAAGGAGCAATAGTGGCATGTTTGATTCCAAGGGAACTGTGGTTGGATTACAAGAAGTTTGGGGAGAAAAAATGGGTAATGAGGTTAGTGAGATAGTTTAAACTAGATAAATCAAGATCCTTGATGTATGCTAATGATTTGCTTTTATTTTTGGACAATGGGAAAACAATAGAAATGTCATAACTGGGGGAGTGATATGTCATATTTACCCTTTGCAAAGAACACCCTGAGAGCAGTAGAGTAGTCCGAATGGCTGTAGGGGGACCAGTGAGAAGGCAACTGCAGTCATTCAGCCTTCCTAGACCAGAGGGGTGGCTATTGAGTTGGGAAACATGCAGATAAAATCAAAAGACATTTCAGAGGTAACTTAACATCTTTTGGCAATAGTTTGGCCATAGGGAAAGAAAGAGAAGGCAGTGTGAGTGATTAGATGTCTCTTAGGTATCTCACTCTTACTAACTAACTAACTGAGTAGTAGATAGTGAAACAATTAGGGAATACAAAACAGCAGGCTTATGGGAATGGAAAGTCACTATAGTCTTGGAACTAGTGAAATAGAGATCCAGGGGGAGGGGTTGAATGGGCAGATATAGAAACCTAGATCTCAGAAAGGAAGGATGTTAGGGTAAGTTATATAGAGAAGGTAACTGAAGCCATGAGAGTATCTGGGGAGATGCGAGTGAGGATTAGAGTTAATTTGATTGACTGACCATATCCTGGCTCCCTTGTCCTTTAACACTCTCTTATCTCCCATCATCTGAACTGGTGTTCTGTTTTAGTGTTCTGCCCACCTTTTGTGTGTGAGATTATAGGAAACTCTACATAGTACTTTGACCTTGCCTTTGACAACAACTTGTGGAATTTTGACCCTATTTTCAGCTCTTTATTCCAGTGTCAGCTGTCACAGTCCTATTACTAAACCTCAAGGAGAGCTATGAAGAAATTAAAGATAATGGTGAACTTGAAACCTGGGTCTTAGTTCTCCCATCTAGGCTTCATCTGGGGGGGGGGGTAGCTTGCTCCTTCTAATTGATTCGCTCATCATTTCTGTTTGTATCAAGAGCTGATTTATAGTATATCCAAATGCATGTACTAATGAACCATGTCATAATAGAGTTCTATTACACACTGTGCAAATGCCTATAATTCATTTTACAGCACTTCTGTAGCACTCATATTAGGCCATAAATTATAGTTATTTTCATACCTGTTCTGCTTCCCCTGTAAGAATTCAAACTCCTTGAAGACAGGGCTATTGCTTTAGGTAGTTTTATACCTTACAGGCCCCCAATGCAGTGCCTCCCACATAACTCACTGGATCAGTGTTGAATGACCAGGGGCAGCGGTCTACTGCAGAAAAACGATTGCAGTTATACAGGTGTAAGGCCAAAAAAACTGAGGTAGGAAATAAAGAAATGGTGATATCTGGCATAAAATAATGCCCAATAAGTCCCTGTTGGCCTATTGAACTTTAGGAAGAATTGACAGGTAAAGAGGGAGGAGATCACAGTGAGAGATGGGAATAAATCCACAGTTCATCAAAAATGTCATGTTCTTTCATGCCCGCCTCTTGCTTATGTTGTTCCTTTGCTACAACTCTGTTTCATGCTCCTTCTCCATCCGGCAAGATCAGGCCTAATGGTCACTCTCCTGTGAAGCTTTTTCCCTGTTGGTCAGAACATCCTTTTTCATTGATTATACAGAGTATTCTAGCGCAACATGTTTATTATATACTAGAGGCCCATTGTACAAAGAGATTTGTGCAATAGGCCTTCCTTCCTTGGATTCCAGCACCAGTTTTCCTCTGGCATCAGGGACCCAGGCCTTTGCTCCAGCCAGAGTCTGCCATCTTCATCTTTGCTGCAGACTCAGGAGTTTGCAGCCTTGTCTTTGCTGTGACACTCTGCTCCTGTAGATTCCTTTGTCTCCTTCCCTCCCTCTCACAGCAGGTGTCCTGCCCCCGCCTGGCCACTCTATGCCTGGAGCAGCTGGGTGGCTGCCATCTTGGACCTTCTAATTTGCATACTCACTTTGATTGGCTGTGGGCGTGTCAGAGGTACAGTCAATTTATATGTTTTTCTATTATTAGTTAAGATTACATACATCTCAAGCTCTCCACTAAAGATCCTCATGGGACTGACTACACATACCAGGATGGATGAGTAGAAAAACAAAGGGATATAGTAAGGCTCCACACTGACAATGGAGCCTAATTTCAACAATAGTTAAAATACTGCCCTACGATTGAAATACATATGTGTGACTTCTTACCTGCCTGAATTTTCTTTATGAAGGAACAACAGCCCTAACCAGTTTGGCTCAGTGGATAGAGCGTTGACCTTTGGACTGAAGAGTACCAGGTTAGATTCCAGTCAAGAACATGTACCTTGGTTGCAGGCACAATCCCAGTAGGGGGTGTGCAGGAGGCAGTTGATTGATGTTTCTAACTCTCTATCCCTCTCTCTTCCTCTCTGTAAAAAATCAATAAAACATAATTAAAAAATAAATAAATAAAGGGGGAAAAAACTACTGTACTTTATTCTACAATTAAAGTTCAGGTCAACTTCAGCTACAACTGGAATCTGAGTCAGGAAACAGGAATTCTATTCTTTTATATTTATCTTTATTTTTTAAATATATTTTATTGATTTTTTTTACAGAGAGGAAGGGTGAGAGATAGTTAGAAACATCGATGAGAGAGAAACACTGATCCTGTACACTTCCTACTGGGTATGTGCTCGCAACCAAGGTACATGCCCTTGACTGGAATGGAACCTGGGACCCTTGGTCTATCTACAGGCCGATGTTCTATCCACTGAGCAAAACTGTTTAAAGCCCTTTTATATTAAAAACATCTATGGCTTTGAGCTAATTCTTTAAACAATGGTTTCCGTGCTATTTTCTATGAAATAGATGTAGTAATCTAACACAGTAGACAATGCCCATGAAAGCAAATAATCCCCTGTGACTGTGTAAACAGAACAGAGTGTCACATCAGTATTAGTTACTGCCGCTACTGTGAGAAAAGTCAGTGGTAGTGGCTTCCAATCTGTCATTTGGTCTGTAAATGGTTATGAGTAGATAGCATGTGCCCAGGTTAGTGCTGGGTGCTTCAAAAGGGAGGTGATGTTTCAAGAGGCCTAACTTCTGTTCTCACATTACGTGTAGTATCTATCAGGAGACATAACTAAACAAATCAATTACAGGCAAAATATGTGCAAATGCTGAATCACATGCAATCAGACCATTGGTGCCATTGCAGCCCTCAGAAGAAAAGGGTGCTGGGTGAGTGTAAACTGCTATTTTTATGTCAGGAGAGGCCTCTTTTCCTTTGACTTTCATAGACATCCCTGGGTGTCCCATAGCCTAATCTGTGAAAACTTGCATCAGCATCTACCAATCTGAGCCTCCAGTCTTTGCCATTCATCACCTATCTTCAGTGCAGTTCACCCTGAGTACCCCAGGCAGCTGAAATCTTTGGCTCAGCCCTTCCAATCACCACCTGCAGGCTATAGAGGACCACAGACTCCTGCAGCTTGGGTTTTCCCAGGTGGGATGCTAGGTGCAGCTCTCAAAGCCCGATTCAACCTGCTGGCTTCTTGCTGTCTGCATCTGGGCCTGTTGTCAGTGGATGGATGTCCACTATGCTGGCTCACCCACCCGAGGCGAACAAATGGGACCAGAGCTTCAGAACTCCTCAGGGAGAGCTAAGAATGCCGGTCACTGGAACCCATCATTGCCTGTGGCTTATACACCAGGGAAAGGTTAGAGAAATTTATGAGTAGGCACCATATGCCAGCCCAACATCTGCTTCCTCATAGGGGGCACCAATATAGGACAGTGTAAGTTCATTAAAGATGAGAGTCAGGCACGGGAAAAGTGCAACTGAACTGCTTAGGGGGATAAAGACTTTTAGAAGTGTCCATATTTTTTTTTATTCATAGATTTTATATTTCAGAGAAGCTTTAGGTTCACAGAAAAATTAACGGGAAGGTACAAAAATTTCCCTTATGCACCCCACTCTCACACATATAACCTCCCCCATTATCAACATCACCCACAAGAGAGGCACATTTGTTACAATTGATGAACCTACATTGACACATCATTATCTCCCAAAGTCCATAATTTACATTAGGGGTCATTCTTGGTGTTGTACATTTTATGGATTTAGACAAATGAATAATGGCATGAATTCATCATTATAGTATCATATAGAGTAGTTTGACTCCCTGAAAAATTTTTGTGTGCTCTGCCTACTCACCCTTCTTCCCTGCCATGTTCTTTATTCAAAGAGAATCTTGTGTGAAACATCAAAAGCCAAGCTGCTCTCACGAGGCTGCTGGGAGACTGAGTCTTTCTCTCAGTCTCTTCTCAGGGGTCCCGGTGCTGGGAATTAAAAAAACAACCAGTTTAAAAATACAAACTCATGGACGCAGACAACAGTATGGTGATTATCAGAAGAGCAGGGGATGGGAGAGATGGAAGAGGGCAAAAGGAGGGATAGATGGTGATAGAGGAGATGTGACCTGGGGTGGTGAACAATACAATAAATATACACATGTTGATGTATCATGGAATAGTACACTTTAAACCTATGTATATTTTTTAACCAAAGTCACCCCAATAAATTAAATAAAAAAGAAAAGGAAAAAATGGTTTCAAAATAATTTTTCTAGTTGATAAGAAAGGGGAATTGATTTTCAGCCCCTCAGTATTTTCTTCATTAAGCATTGGAGAAAGGCCTATCCCATCCTGACATAATAAGATGTTTGGATAAGTGCTCATCACACATTGGGACCTTGTTTCTCAGTATCATCAGTAGTAAAATCAATCATAAAATTTACTTGAAGTAAACAGTGAGTTGGTCTTCTTTTAACATGCTGAATGCTTGCAGAAGGCAGGGGAGTACAGTACAGGTGTCTGGATGCTATTTTTTTAATCTTTCTGAATCGAGTAGACTGCATGTTTATGCTATGCTATTGCTCAGAGCCAGGTTGTGGGGTCCAAATTTCAGCTGACAGTGTCACACAGGCAGGTGTGACAGTGGGAGGAAAAGCAGTGGAATTTCAGTGATAGAGCCACCCTTAGATTTTGTAACTTTGGTTTCAGAAGTGACGATGATGGATGGCATCCCAGGACCTTGAGTCATTTCTCAGTTCTGTGCATGCCAGGATTCCTCCAAGAACTGTCTCCCTCACAGTGAGACCTCTATTCCAGTCAATGCTGCAGCCAGAGGGAGCAAATGACCACCATCAGCAGGGCCATAATTAGGCATGAAAATGGCAATGATGCTTAAAAATGTTTTAATTTTTAAAAACTTCTTGGTGTGTTGAGGAAGATACATAAAATATATGAGTGCTTTAGACAATCCTGCTTAAAAACAGAGACTAAGTCTATTGGATAATTATGATAAAATAAAATTAAGACCTAGATTTCATTTACCTCTAATTAAAGATATGATTATGAAAGGGAAATATGCCCCCAAATAATGGGAAAACAAAGGGACACTTAGCAGAAGCAGTACTGTGGAATAGACAGAGCAAGGAAGGACTAATGAGTTGGAGAGAACTCTCCAAGTTCAAATTCCTCCCAGCTCTACTACTTCGAGGCTACCCCATGAACTTGAACAGATACTTTGTCTCTTTGAGTCTCAATACCTTCAACAGTGAAGAAAAGTAAACTTACTTTCTTTCAGGTGTTGAGAAACCCAGTGAAAGGCAAGGGTTTCTTAATGACCTCTATTGTTTTCACCTAAAGCCACACATGCTAGTTGTATGGCCTACTTTACAGAAGGAGCTCGATGCCATGGAAGAACACTGGTTTCAGAGTCTGGAGATAGGCAAGTCACTCAATCACCACGAGTTCTTGTTTTCTCAGCTACAAGATGAATCATTTGGAGTAATAATTAAAGCATTAAACAACACTCAAATTTTTGATTCGCCTTGTAGTAGTTTTGGGGAAAACATAACAACCATTATGCGCATGCAACAACTTCAGAAATAGTCAACTACTGGAGCTGCCAAATGTTGAGAGATCCTCCTATGTGCTGTTTTGCTGCTATAGACAGGTCTGTCACACAAACTTCCTAGTTTTCTGGAATACATTTGGGATAAAATGGCTTATTGAGTTAATACTCTAAGATAAATTTCTTGTGAGCATGAGAGTTTTCAGTGCCTTCTTTTCTCTGTTCCACATTTTAAGGTTTCTACCTTGTTCTCACTCCGAACTCTCAAGGATCTAGGCAAAGCTAAATCCTCCCATAATATGGTTCCATACTTCTTAAATTCAAATTAAGGATTAAGGAAGAGTTGATAAGGAAACCCTTACCTCATTTCCAATATTTATATCAAGCCTTAAGCTTAAGAGATGAAAGCTAAAGATAGACAATTTGGCATGCATCCATAAGTAGAAGATTTCTTTGATTATAAGACCATCTCAAATTCTTGATAGAAGATTGAATAAATCAGAAGGTAGTTTTTAGCAAGTCACTGTTTAGTTTTTTGCAAGTCACTGTTTAGATGGCATACAGTGAATTCTATTGAAAATCGGTCCTGTGAGTTCTAATCCTTGGTCTACCACTAAGTGTGTCTGTCCATTAGCTGCTTGGGAATTTGGTTGCTCGATCTCTAGAAAGGGCTGGGGGTTGGACCAAATCATTTTAAAGGTGCTTTTAGTTCTGACAACTGATGGAGTTCTGAACTATTTGGGTCAATGGAATCCTGAGAGGTTTGGCTTTTGAAGTGATTGATAATTGGCTGCCCTCTGACATATGACTTGTGCCACTTCCTCTGTATATTCTGCTGGCTGTGAATTCCACCATACTGAAAGATAGATTAAAAACCAATTTGACTTATACTAGAAAGATACTGAGTTGAAGAAAAATATATTCTGCTTTTTCTACTTTTCTGTTTCTTAAACAAAATTAGAGATTTAAGGAGATAAAACAAATAGAGGAAAATGAGAAAATGATCAGTTTCCCAGCCCTTCCTAAGTTAACATTTCACAATATTATTTTACTAGTTAGTTTGAGGCAAATTTCTAGAATTCCAAGTATCTTCATAATACAAGCACTAGCTTTAAAACAATTCAAAACAAACTATGATATGCTTAGTCATTTAGATACCTTAGATTTCTGATGTTTTTCTCCCACTGAGTTGGAAATTCAGTGAATGACTAAAATTTGAAGCTATATCATTGGTGTCCCATTTTCATTTATTTATCACAATAAATATATTGACTCCAGTATTAGAGTTTCTATTTATATATTTAATAATCCTACTCTAATTTTATTATTCTGCATATGCTTTATAAAGTATATGATATATTTCTGTGTAGTCATACATACAACACTGCATGTTTAAACATTGTATTGGTTGGGGGGTCCAATCAAAAGAGTTTGGAGACCACTTTCTTAGACAAATAGAACATGTAATGTTGGTCCTGATGAGCTACAAAATTGGTAAAATATTTTGACTTTTACAAATTCATGAACCGTTTTTTTTTAGCACCTACTGTGTGCCAGGATCCACACTAAGTATTAGCTGTTTATATGATTTGTTCATAAACAGTGCTTTCCACATTGGAAATGGTCAAGTTTACATGTTGTAAGCATATGGCCATGGGACAGAGTTTATCTATGTCAGATCAGCCTCTCTTTACTTGATTAGCTTTAATATTTTTACCTACACTGTTCACTGCAAACACATGCATGTTTGGCAAGCTGATAAATGTGGGACAATAAATGTGGGGCAGTGTATGTCTGAAAACTAGTGACAAGGGACTGTCTCACAGCAACTGATAGGGGAATTTCATGCCTGGCGGGTTTGGCACTTTGTGGCTGGCTGGCTGACAGCTGGGAAAAGGAAGATTAGAGGAGATCAATAATGGGCTGGCTGGAATCAGAAATAATGGGCTAAGTTTTGGAGGGCACCTAAGGAGGTTCAGGGTTCCAGCTATTTAGCTGCTCTCCAAAGATGGGGTGATTTGTCATTGTTGAGGCCTACAAGTCTTAAGAGAAGGAGCTTACGTTTAGGGAATGTTAGTATCCTGCTAGCTATATAACACTTATATGAGGCAGCATTCACTTAAGGCAGCATCTGGGCCCCTTAACCTTTATGGAAATCTTGGATGTGCATTCATCCTTGGGAAACGTTTATCCCATTGGACACATAGTCCCCAAAGACTGCTAAGGAATATTAACAAGTACAGTCTTGAATTTGAAATTTCAACCATCCTAAGCATTCAGATCAAGGTTGATGGAATTTGTATGGAAGGTTAGAAACAGGGAAAGAGAGAGAGGAATGAAGAACAGCTTACCTGATTCAGAGATCAAGCCTACAGATCATCACAAAGAGTCAGTTAACGGTGTAATTTAGACCAGCCAAATAAGGAATTTTTCAATTGTTTTATAGGTAGTTATTAGAAATAGCAGGACAATTGAGTCTGGTTTCTGGGATTATTCAGAGTAAGGTGTGAGACCATCCAAAGGCTTTGGTTTGGGGATCTCAATAATGGCACATCTGTAGGGCAAATCACTAAAGTGCAGATAAAGGGGGAAAGCAAGCCTGGCAAGTTTCATTTACAGCCCCCCCCCCTCCTTTTTCAGTCTAATATTGCTAGACCCAGGCATCGCAGTCCATCAGGTGATTTTAAAGTCTCAACCATCAGTGAGCTGTGAATGTGTAACTTTGGAACTTGCCATTTGGAAGGCTGTGTGTTCAGGAACTATCTTTCTGTTGATTTTCAATAAGGAAAGAGGATTAAAAGGACTGACTAAGCACAAGTGACACAGCAACTCAGACTCTCCACGGGGAAACCTATAAGTTTTTACCCATAGGAATGGGCTTTGGAAATGCCAAATAGAGAACTTCCACCCGAGTAGAACCTGCCTGACTAGATATACACATCCAAAAATAAAATGAGGAAAAGTACTGAACTTGGGATTAGAACTAGCCAGGATAATGTAGGAAAGCAAACCAAGCAATCTGGCTGACATATCACCCAATGTCCCTGAAAGGTCACAAAAAGATCCCACAAATCTATGAGGCCTGAGAAGAAAGAGACATCAAGGAAAGCCAGATGTGATTGTGTGCAATTTAGCGGGAGCTTCTTCCCATTTTTCTCCCGGTAGGAGTCTCTATAGTATCAAGGGAATAGTAACCCCAGCCATTTTCCAACTTGTGTAGTCACCAAGGCTATAGAGACATAACTGTGTGGCTGAGTTCACATTATCTCTAGGGAGGGTCAAGGCCAGACTGTATGTGGCTGGGCAATCAGAGAGAACAGATATCACAGAGTGAGCTCTGGCCAGAATAAGAGTTCATTTACTCCATCCATTCAAAAAAAAAATTACTGAGCTTCTACCACATGCCACACATTGTTCTCAGTGCTTGGGGTGCATTAGTAAGCAAAACCATTGCTAAATAAATAATCTGTCTCCACCCTTCATTCCACCCATAAGGATCTGTTCGGCACCATCTCTGATGAGAGGAAGAACAGGTGGAAATGGAGAAATGATGTCAGAGAAATCTGGATTAAGATCCTGGCTCTCACCATCTATTATCTAACCTTAATCAAAGGGATTAAATTATCTCTGCTTCAGGATCTTTATCTATAAAATGTGGGATGAGAATACCCATCTCATTGTGCTGCAGATTAAGTGATAAAATATATACAAAATCCTGCCAAAACTGGTTTGGCTCAGTGGATAGAGCATTGGCCTGAGGACTGAGAGGTCCCAGGTTTGATTCCAGTAAAGGACATGTACCATGGTTGTGGGCACATCCCCAGTGGGGGGTGTGCAGAAGGCAGCTAATCGATGTCTCTCTCACATCGATGTTTCTAACTCTCTATCTCTCTCCCTTCCTCTCTGTAAAAAAAAAGAATATATATATAAATTCTTTACATGGCACTGACTTATAGTAAAAATTCAGTAATTTATATTCTCTTTTTTTATCTTTGACAAACATAGTTGTCTACAACAAATCTATAACATTTTCTTATATTTTTGGGGGCACAGCATAGACTATGTTATTACCTTTTGGCATTTGAGGTAAACTGAGGTGGAGAGCAATTTGAGTGAGTCCTTTGGTGGTGAATATTTCAGATCTCCGCTCATCTGATAACCTTCTGTAATAACCTTGATTAATATGCACTCTTCTTAACATTGTGGTCACCCACTTGAGGTTTCGGCCATTAGCGATCTTTCTATATTTTTCTTTTCATTTTGATCCAAATGTTTCTTAGTGAAATGGTTGAAATAAAACAAGAAAATGTGTGCACAGTGCAGAAGATAGTGGATGTCTGATGGTCTTGAATATGTCCCTGCATCTCTGTGGGCGAGAAGTAAAGAGCTCCATGACAGGAGGACCATTCTGGGTTAAAAGTTCAAGCTCAAGCTCAAGGTGAATAAACAAGTAACTTCATGAAGCTTCCAGGACTATCAAATGAACTAATGTCTTCAGAACGCTGAGCATTAAAAAAAATATATATATATAAATATATATATATATATATATATATATATATATATATATATATATATATTGATATTTTACAGAGAGGAAGGGAGAGAGAGAGCAAGAAACGTCGATGAGAAATTGCACACCCCCTACCAGGGATGTGCCCGAAACCAATGTACATGCCCTTGACCAGAATCGAATCTGGGACCCTTCAATCCGCAGATCTCTGCTCTACCACTGAGCCACACCGATTTCTGCAACACTGAGCATTTTGCTTGGCCTGTAGTAGGTACTTGATGTTCCTCTACTCCTAGCAATACCCTACAACAAATTTAGCTTTCACTAGATTACAAGATAGATGAGGGAAACTTGAATGTGCATTATTCTCTACCAGGGTAGGCAGATAATGTAACTTCATATGAAAATGAGGAGCCCGTGGAACAAAAGAGCTATGTTCATAAGTAACACTGGTATCCTTTCGGCTGGAAAGATATTTTTCTTAAGTGGCTGGAGCTTGTCGCTCGGCTAGATACATCCTATTTATGGTGTCTTTCTATAAAGCTCATGATTAATGTGGGCTTTTAAAAATTGTTTTTCTTTGTGTTATGTAAATAGAGTTTCTCTCCAGTATGGCTGAATGCTGGTTTTAATTAAATTTAGGAAGGAAGAGGAGGGGGGTTGGCTAGCCTGACAAAGTGGAAGAGCATCAGTGAAAATCACATTTATGTTTGGAGCTTGGCATTTCCAAATAGAATAAATAATATGAAAGAGAGGACTTCTCCAAATGGGAAAATAATGAATATGCTTAAACTTTCTTACATTGTTCTCATTTTGGCTTCTTGATAGGCTTCTTGTTTTGCAAAGGAGAGTTTTATTTTTTTAGTTGTTAACTCTAAGTATTTTGTACTTACCATGCTATGAGCAACCTTTCTTTTTGTTTTATTTTCCTCCAGAAAAAAAAAATCATTATTTCATGAAAGTGAATTTTGCTATTTAATTAATCATATGTTTATTTGTGTGACTTTGGCTATACCATAATTGAAACTTGAATCAAGGCTAATTTACACTGGGCTAAAGTTAATTATAGTGCCGAGTGGGAACTACATTAATTTTGGCTAGAATTTACCTTTACTCAGCATACTCTTCTTACAAAAAATGCGGATTAGTGGTGTACACATGATTACTCTAAAAAAATTGTTTTCAAGCACTTGAATAGCCTACAGTTATTTATAATAGTTATGCTAATTAGAAACTGGTCTCATCTATTCCTCAGAGCAGGTCCTTAAGAGCCTGTAGTCAGCAATAGGATAAATGGATAAACTCGGAGACAAACATAAATTATTGCAGGTATTTGGGACTCGTAAAACAATATTTCTTCAAAAACATTTCCTTATCTAGATTTTTTTTTCATGGTTTCAGCCTGACCTTCCCCTCTGCTAGTTCAAATGAGTAAAACTGGTCTGTGTTCCTAAATCATTCCTGAGAGTTCGAACTCCCAACTGCCCATCAGTGGCCTGTTCCTGGCAGCTCTGTTTCTGAAGGCAGCTTCTCACCTGAGGCATTAGCAAACTCCCTAAGAAGGCTGATTGAGTCCGTCTCTGAAATATGATTAGGGTTAAAAACATGCATTGTCTAATGGAAAGTAATACTCTAAATTCAGGGCAGTCATGCTTCTTGTGGTGAGGTCAAAGAGTGAGTAGATTATGGGTTGAGGGGGATAAAGAAGGAAGGAGAAAGATTTATGTGCTCTGTGGTATTTGAAACCAACTTACAATTGGCCCCTGGAGTCCAGAGATTTACATATTGTGTAGTTTGAAAAAAAGTGGATTCAGATTTTAGAGTAACCTTTCAAAGTGCCTCTGATGAGCTTTCCTGGCCAATAGACATTCTGGTTAATTTCAAAAAGAAAAGGAAAGTAAGTTATATTGAAAAAATTTGCTTGAAAGGAGTAACCATTTTCCTAGAGGTCATTGGTCATGCTTAAAAAGCACAAATTCTAATTTCTCATAAAGCTTATGACATAAGTTTCTTAACTTCTCAATGCCTCATCCTCTTAAAGAGGACACTGTTAAGAAGAAATTGTATTATACATACTCAGTGTATAAGAATTCAACACTACACATTTGTTAAAAGGGGAGGATAAGAGAAAAATAATTTATTGCAAGAATGATTCCATCTGCCATTTCACTCAATGAATGCTTCCCTCAGCAAATGTGAAATGGGAGGTATGAATTTGCCCTCCTTTTTTTGGTCTTAATCCCTGAGGTTCTCATAGGATGTGGACAACTCAATAAACCTACTACTTCCACTATTTAAAGAAACAGTACTTATTTTTGTACAATAGAATCCTGCCACTTCATCTGGAGCTCAGCTGAACAGTGAAGGAGGTCACAGTTTTTGAGAGATGACATGCCTAACGCTAATATAGGACCTTTCTTTCTCAGGTATTTTCAGTGAGAATGTAAACTGTGGGTGTTTGTTTTGTTGTTGTTGTTGTTTTGCCTTATATGTTAACTTTAGAATTTTACTCCCAGGTAAGATGTAACTCCACTTGATGGCTACTCTTAAAAGATAGTTGGATCATGATTCATAAGGTAAAAGAGTGCTTACCAGGGGCTGAAGGGAGAGGGGAGTTAATGTTTAATGACTATAGATTTCTATTTGGGAATGATAAAAAATAAAAGTGCTGAATATGGATGGGAGCGATGGTTGCACAACATTGTAAATATGTTTAATGCCACCGAGTTGTACAAATGATTAAACTAGTAAATTTCACGTTAGTGTATATTTTACCATAACAACAACAAAAGTTGATAGTTTGGAAGATCCCATGAGAAAATATGCATGTGAAGGACTTAGCACAAAATCATGAACAGCCATTACAAATAACTATGATAATTAGAGAGATTATTGTTTAAATACCAGGCCTACCTGCCTGATTTTATGTCTTTTGACTCAGTCTAATTAATGCACAGGCTGGGAGGGGATGTGATGGTTCTCCTGACCAGTAGGCACATTTCAGGGCAGAAATTACAGAACTCCTCTCTGGATCCCATTCAATTCTTGCCCTCATACTACCCACCTTCCTAGTCTTTGTTCCTGTGTGTATCCAGCCAAGCCCAGGAATAACTTTGGGGTATTTGCTTCCACTTCTGTCTCCATAATCAACATCTAGACTTGTCTGCAGTTCTCTGAGTTTCATCCTTTATTCTCTCAGAAACTATTTTGTGTTATTCTTCACATTTCTTCTAGTTCTTTGCCCAAGGTAACTTCCTATATAATAAACTTGAGTTCCTAGTACTTGGGACACTCACTGGTGACCTGCCCTCAGCTCTATCCTCTTTCATGGGGATCAGACATGGTTCTCAGAATAGGGAGCCAAGGGCTTCAGGTTGTCCCTCTTAGAACCATTCAGGGTTAATCTTCTAATTGGGACACGGCTCCTCTGTGTGGCTGGGAGAAGTAAGAGAACAAAGGTAGAGGGCCTAGTGAGGGCCGTCACCTGGGTGAAAAGTCCAGGAGCTGGGAACAGAGCCAAGGTCAAAAACAGATTGGGCCGAAACCGGTTTGGCTCAGTGGTAGAACATCAGTCTGCGGACTGAAAGGTCCCGGGTTCGATTCCGGTCAAGGGCATGTACATGGTTGCAGGCACATCCCCAGTAGTGGGTGTGCAAGAGGCAGCTGGCCGATGTTTCTCTTTCATCGACGTTTCTAGCTCTCTATCTCTCTCCCTTCCTCTCTGTAAAATATCAATAAAATATATATTTTTTAAAAACACAGAGTGGCATAAGGGTGGTAGAAGATATTAAGAACACAGAGAAGCCAGAGTAAAGCCAGGGAAAGAAACAATGGTCAGTACAGACAACTCTGATCTGAGACCCCTTCCCTGGATATAGCCCCTGTTTAAAATTCTAGGCCAATTCTCTCTTCTGCTGGTCCTTCTCCCACTTAAAACACCTACAGCTGATTCTGGAAAAAGGACCTGACATCAAAGTGTGACAGGATCTTAGAGAGAATGTGCTTCGTCTGTCTTATTTTCAGAGGAGGCATGACCTAGCTAACTCAGCTGTTCAGTGGTGAGGACTAGACTTGAACTCAAATCTCACTATTTTTAATAACTCCCTTGTAATTCATGGCCTCTGAGGGGTGAGGCCATAATGATGAAGTTGTGCAGAACCATACTGAATATAGCACCATATGCACTGCAGCAGGTAATAAATGCTTCTTGATGATAGTGGCGATGAAGATGATGATGATTATGGCCATCGCGAAAACTCCATTTAGATGAAATTAAATGATACTGTGAGGATGAGAGAGGAAAATGCCATGCTATTTAATGTCTGACGTGTAAGATGAATTTGGTAATGAAGCCCAGGGACTTATCAGGCCAGAAAACTGCTTTCTCTCATTACACAGCCCTTAATGACCCTCTTATTACTAATATAAAGGAAAAGATATACATAGAAACACATGTTACTGAATGTTTGGTTGCAAGAAATGAAACTCGTGCACCAGCTTGAGGGGTTAGCAACAGACGCTGTTTCTGTTTGAATGATCAAATTTGCTGTTTTCCAGCTGGAAAATGACAACTGAAGTAAAGGGTAAAGGATGATTTGACTATATTTATAAAAAAAAGATAGGGGGAGAGTAATATAAGGAGAGCAGGTGGAGTTGGCTAGCTCTGAGGATCGCTACAGGGGACCTAGAAGAGGGAATAGATTTATTTGAATGTCTGACTTATGCCTTCTTTGGAGATATGAGTCTCAAAGTGTTCAACTCCTCACTTATATGGCATTCATTCCTCCGACAAACCCACTTATCCAAGATGCAGCTGATAACCATTAGGGACACCAAATTAGAAGTTGCATCTATTCACAAAATCTCATGCACTTCACCCAAGAGTTCTTCTTAGGTCCTCGATCAGAATTTATTTGACACCCAATCTTAGAGAGTTGCCTGCTTGCTTAGCTCACAGCAAATTATAAGCAGCTCAGCCTAATGTTTGAAAGGGATGTTACCTGAAGGGCACATTCTAAGGCCAGAGCAAGTGACGCCTGACTACCTGAAAGTAAAAGGAAAGGAAATCATTAAAAAAAATACTTAGGATGTAGTGTGGGGAAGTTCTTACACATGGCTCTAGTCCTTAGGGGCAGAGTTGATTTCTATCATAACCAAAAGAGTTTTGTGTCAGTCATGTCATGTCATCTGAAGATTTATATAAGATAATCTTTAAGGCCCTGCTATCAAAAGAAAGAAAGAAAGAAAGAAAGAAAGAAAGAAAGAAAGAAAGAAAGAAAGAAAGAAAGAAAAGAGAAGAGAAGAGAAGAAAAGAAAAGAAAAGAAAAGAAAAGAAAAGAAAAGAAAAGAAAAGAAAAGGAAAGAAAAGAAAAGAAAAGAAAAAAACAGATGTTTGATGCTACCTTCTACCAAAGCATATTCTTGGATATGGTGGAGGGAAAAGTGGATTTTTACCCCCCAAATGACTTTGGTATCTGAAGCACTTATCTCAGTTATCTGGAAAACTGTCTTCCATGCTGCTGCCTCCTTGATGTGGCCTTCTTTAGCGTGGCCAGAATTGGATTACTGCATCCACCATGTATGAGTGGCAAGATAGGAAATACTCAATAAATGTTAGTTGCTGTTAATAATAGTAACCCAGCTTTCCCCCCCCCCTTTCCTTTAATTTATGTGTACTGTGCAGACATAAAGGATGACGTTGTAAGGCAAAGGAACCTATGGCACTTGGGGCAGCTACTCAGTGGAACAAAGAGTGAATCTCATCCTCATGTTAAGACACCGCCAACAACAAATCTAGGTTGGGGATTTTGTCCCAATTACTGGCTGTCCCTTCCACTCAAAGCGGTATAAGTATTGATTTATCCTTTTGTAGTTTAACTGGTAATTTTGCAAACTTTATCTCCTGTGACCTTCCCAATACACTTGTGCAAAGGGACTGGGGGGAAAAAAGAGCAGCAAGACCACAGAGGACAGAGCAGAGTGGAGGACTCAGACCAGGGCTATGTTACTCATCATTTGGGATTAACTCCCTCAGAATACCTATTTACTATTACAAACAAATGAAGCCATACCATTTTTTTAAATAGAGGATATATATATATATATATATATATATATATATATATATATTAAATACTGTTTTCTGCTGTTGGGGGAGTGGGGTGGACATAAATAAGAACAGATATGAGACATCCACTAGGAGCTATGGCAGTAATCATGGCAGAGGAGGGGTGACATGGAAAGCTGTAAGAGACAGTTGGGATGTACAACCAGGAGTAATGCAGTGTGCTGAATGAAGGCATCGAGCTAATGGAGATCCAAAGGATGTTCCCCAGGCGTCCTAGAGGTGGGGGGCGGGTGTCTCACGGCCGTAACTAGAACACACTCTTCTGGGATTTTTTCTGTGGAAGTTTGCATCATGCAATTAGCTTTTTACATTTTGAGTTTGACATGTATTTGAGATACCAAGAGAAGCCATCAAACATGTACAAGTATTGCCTGTTCAAAAAAATAATGTAGAATGAAATTTGTAAGAGACATGTGGTAGCTGGAATCAGGCAAAGTGTGTCTATCTTCCCATGATATAGGCTTTAAAGTTGTTATTTGTTAAATGGGAATAAGATATTCCTTATAATTTGACAAAAAAAGTCAATAATTGATGGAGCCAAATCAATGGGAGTAGAAACAAAGGCCTTCCATCATAACAGACTTCCTAAAAATATAGTGGAAAAATTATATATTTTAGGTTGCGAACAAAACTATATTTTTTTTAGAAAAGTGACTGAAAATTTATCCTAACTCACACTTGACATCCAGGAAAAGCATTAATATTCACCCAGAGCCTGCTGTGCGTCTCACAGACTGTGAGGCTGGCTGAGGACTGGAGTGGAAAGTTTTGAAATCTGCATAGTGTGGAAGGGGCTTGTTGCTTGTTTGTTTATTGTGCATCTTTCTCATTTTATGCCTCCTCTTTGCCTGAAGCTACCATCAGGAGTGAAACGTTGCAGTTGCTATTTTCTGGTGAAGTATGTAAAAATAAACGTGAGCCAAATGCACATTTATGGGATGTTTAGAAGGGAGTCCCTGCAGTCCTGCATCTGATTTTACTTTTCTTTCCTGCTTTTCCCCCTAGTTCTTTGTCTGTTGCCTCTGCTGCATCCATGGGTGACTATGCTCTATGCAATCATAAAAAAGTGAGTCAGCCCAAAGAAACAATTGAAACACACACACACTGCAACTTGGAAACACAGGTATTTTTTTTTTTAATTCTTCTACAAACTGTGATCTCTAAAAAAGTTGCTTGATCATTTAATTTTTATCATAAATTGCAAATGGAAGTTGGTTTAGGTCTTTCATAGAATCACATATCTCAGGATGAGACATTTAGACCAATCAGCCATATCAATGTACCTGGCAGTTAAGTGGGCTGAGATGAGGTAACCCACACTCTTATACCAATGTTGGACAGATAGAAAGTCTGTAGAAAATATTTGATGAATGGATGAATGAGTAACAAGTATACATTGGTCTCCTTCCATCTTTCTGGGGATTAGAAATCTATAAACAAATTTAAATAAATTGTCATTGGTCTGGCAATGGAAGAAGATTCTTAAACAGTCACCATGTGATGAGAGATGCTATACTAGAGGTGCTTACCAGATGCTGTGGTTGCTAAGAGAAGGGAGAGACTGATTGCCTAGGGAAGTAGGGAAGACATCTCAAAGCAAGGATACCTGAGCCAAGCCTCAAAGGATGAGTGGTAATTAATCAAGACAGGACATGTAGAAGGGCACCTTAAAGTAGAGTGGTAAAAATCACCTATAAGAGCATGTATGTAGGGTGTGGCAAAAGCAGGTTTATGGTTGTATGGAAAATAATACAAGAATAAACTCTGTGTGTCCTGTACTCACAACTGTAAGCTTACTTTTGCCCCCCCCCCCCATGTAGTATACTAATAAGAGAAGCCTCATGCTGTTGGGATCCAGGCTTCCCATCTCAGACATAGGATGGCCGTTTGAAGCACACAGAGTCCATGTCTTCATATTAGGCTATGGCTTTCCAATTTCTACTCTAATGCCACCATCTGAATCTAGCTCTCCTGCAAGATGCTTTAGGCCACCCTTTACCTTGAGCATTACAAGTAATACTGCTTGTGCCTGTGCAGTATCATGTTCAGAAGATCCTCAGTTGATGTTGTTTTATTCCATGTTGTTTCTTTGGAACATTGATGACAAACTGCAGAAAGTTAACTCTGTTATATTGTCTATGGTAAAAACCATTGTGTTGTCTGTTCCAGGAGCCTATTGACAATGTTAAGTGAAGACTTATTTTATTCCCATGCATGAGAAAAATGAGGATCATATCTAGCTGACCTTCTGATGAATGAAGTTTCTTGAGGGAAGATACTTTCTTCATGCATTGATGGATTCTCAAGGTGTAATGAATAGTCACAGATCAATGGAGAATTCTAAATGCCCTTAGAGTTCTCTCATGTTGATGCCTGTAGCACTTTTTATTTATATCATTGAAATAATCTGAAATTGAATAGGAAAGAACTTTCTTCTGAAGTCTTTGCTTTTTGAATGTTTTATTGATTTTAAGAGAGAGGGAGATAAAAACATTGATAAGAGAGAAACATCAATTAGCTGCTTCCCACACACCTCCTACTGGAGATCGTGCCCTGACCGGAAATGGAACTTCTTGGTTCATAGGTCCATGCTCAACCACTGAGCAGCACTGACTGGGCTGAAGTCCTTTATATGACTTGATTAGATTTGGGGGCAGAGGGTATATTATCTTTTTTCATTAGTGGAGCTATACCTTAAAATTTAGAGGTAACATTCCAAATTTGGTGACCTTTACCTTTCTCATTGTATAACCTCTTCTTTTTATTTTTTTCCAAATAGCCAATCTTTAATTTTTATTAAACATTTATAGAAAGCATGATGGCCACCTCACTTTCCCAGACTGTCTACTTTGTTTTTATTTTTTTCTTTCTAGAATAAAAGTATCAACTCATTAACATTTTGGCACCCCTGCATATACCCAAACCTTCTAAGTAACCTTCAGAACTTTAAGAAAGGACATGGCTTTTAAAAGGATATATCTTTTAAATTTGAATTTTTTCAACTGCGGTTTAGTTTCAGTAGTTTTTTGTATTGTTTTCAGGTATAATTTTATTGCTGGACAAAATGAGCAGTCAGCTCACAAGGTCCCACGGACAGACACTCTGTTTTGGTTCCCGTGGGCCCATAAAACTTATGTTTCCATCTGTTTGAGGATCTGAATTTAAACCAACCTAGTCTCAAGCCAATCCTTTAGTTTTCCACAGGGAAGACTCTAATTTGGGTTGAACTAAGTCTTCTCCAGGTCTTCAAGCCCATAGGGAAAGGCTGAGGAGTTGGTGGTTTTCCTTGCCCCTTCTGCCCTGAGCCCTGGGTGGGTCCCTGTGGTGAGATCTCACATTCCCATTAATAACTGCTTCTTTGTTTGCTATAGTCCAGTGGGATTTGTGAGCAAAAACCTTCATTGGCTTTCAGAACTAGGTGTTTTTTTTTGGGGGGGGGGGCTGTCCCTAGTTGGACCCTTAAATTTGGGGGACTAGTTATGAGATACAAATTCCTCAATCTTCAAGAAGAAACAAGGAGTTGAAGGTTCCTTTCCATGGTGTGATGCTGTGCCAGCAGTAGAGTATATGGCACAAGTGTGCCTCAGTCTTTCCTTCATGTTTTGATGTAATTGCTTTCTCACTTGTGTAATGTGTAGGAGTCAGTTAGTTCTGGGTTTTTCTCAGAAGGAATTGTTCTATGCATAGCTTTACATTCTGTGCATCTATGTGAGGAGGAACATTCAAGAGCCTCCTATGAATCCATATGGTAGAGAAGCATAGGAATATACGGGTATATTTTTAGAAAACTCCTCCTGGGGGTTTCAGAGCCAAGATTGGTAACCAGAATTTTCTGGAGGTCCATTGACACTTGATGTCTAAAAGTTAGATTTTAGGGTACAAAAATAAGTAATAGATTATTTAAATCACTTCATTATTTTATATTATATATGTATTTTATGAAAAATTAAGAAATTATGTTAACCTTTCACTGTCACTTCTGATTTGGTCTGGTTTAACATATATTTCAGTTATCAATATACATACATAAATGCTGCCAGTGAAATTTCAACTTTCAATATGTTGCAAATAATTTTTGTTACAGATTATAGTTTTTAAAAATAATTCTTTATTGTTGAAAGTATTACATATGTCTCCCACCCCTTCCAGCCTGCCCTTGCCACCTGCCCCAGGCCCTCACCGCCTCATTTTCTGTAGCCATGGGCCAATATGCACACAAGGTTCTTGGTTGATTTCTTCTACCCACCCATCTTCTCCCTCCTTCCCTCCGAGATTCTGCACACTGATCAGATTATAATAACATTTATCAGTGTAAAGCTGTGTGTCTTTTAAGATGGTTTTCCTTGAGTTTAACTTTATTTTGATATTTTCACCTCTGCATTCATTTAGTTTGCATGTAGCTTGCATGTCTTAACCTACACCTTAGTTAACAAATTTCATCATCATTTATTTTAAACAGGTTTCCTGTGTTAAAACTACTAGTAAGCCCTGATGTTTTTCATGTTCTGACTAAAACTTTCTTGCTGTGTGATTTTGGGTAAATATCTGAACATCCATAAGCAGTACTATGATTTTAGACAAGCCTCTGCCACATGATCAATACCCAACAAATATTAGCCATTATATGTTAATGGCAGTAATAGTTGCAATAATAGCCTTTGATAGCCATATAGTAACAGCAGTAATAGTGGTAGTGATTATATCAATGATTTAGTCTTATGTTATTTATATTATTTTTATGCTCCCTTTTATCCTTTTTTGTGTATTTTACTCTTGCTTTTTAAAGAAATTCTCTAGAGATTGAAAACATATACATTCTTTTTATGTTGTTAATGATCTATACATAATAATTTTAATTTTACATATTTAAAATCTGACTTAACCTTATGTTTTTATTTGTCAAAAATGACAGGTAAATATTGATCCTTCCTTTTGAAATATTTAAAAATCAGTAATTTTTATATCCTTTAATTTTCTGTCCAATTTATAATTTTTCTTTTTAAATAACAATACTTCTGCCCTTAATGTCAACTTATGTAATAAAAAGCTAGTATGTAAATTGTCCCCTTGACCTGGAGTTCTACCAAGAGTTTGACCAGGAGTTCAACCAGGGGTTGGCGCTGGTCTGCCAATACCTGTAGTCCCTCCCCGCAACTGGCCCTGTCTGATTGGCCCTGAATTTGTGCATTGGGCCTCTAATATATATATATATATATATATATATATAGTTTTATTGATTTCAGAGAGGAAGGAACAGGAACAGAGAGATAGAAACATCAATGACAAGAATCATTGGCTGCCTCCTGCATGCCCCACACTGAGGATCGAACCTGCAACCCCAGGTATGAGCCCTTGGTCAGAATTAAACTTGGGACCCTTTGATCCAAAGGCCAACACTCTATTCACTGATCCAAACCAGCTAGGGCTATGTATTTTATTTTATCTTGTGAATATGTGCATGCTTTCCTTATTTGGGATGACTGTCTCTACTTATCTTTTAATTCTCTTATTTATTTTTTGTAGTATTTAATGTGTTGATCCATTGTGTTTTAAATTCACAAATCATATTTTTCATCTCTAGTGAATCTTTCTAGATATTATTGTGTGTTCATTTTTTTCTCATTTTTGATGTTGTCAATTTTTTGACATATAGCTTGGCCTATCATTTTGTCTATAACTTTTCACAATAATTTTATCTACAACTTTTCTGAATTATTTTGGTTTGGACATTTCTTATATATTCAACATAAGGATGAATCTTGCCTTTTGATTCATTTTAAGAGTTTTTAAATTAGAAGAATTTTTAATTTACATTTATTGCCTTGACATGTTTGATCTTTTTTTTCTCTCTTTTTTCCTCCTTTGATCTGTATTTCCCATAATTTTAACTGATTTCTAATGGTGCTATAAGCTTGGTGTTTTCTATTTTACTACTAGCTCCACTTAAGTTTTTATTTAAATTATTCTAAAACTGTATATTTATCTAAATAACAAAACAAATGCCAATATCAATAGTCTTTCATTTATTAAAGTTAGGAATTTACTAGGAACTTAATTCTTACATTTTACAATATTTTCTTTGCATTTTACAATATTTGTTGAGATAATCTGAACTCAGACCTACTTCATTATTATTAATTTTCTTAAGTATCTTGTTATATTTAAAAACTTTATAACATTTATATTAATTTTGGTGAATGTATGTACTACACACACACAAATTCATCTTAATGTATGTTTAAATAGTTTTGGTATTTCACAGAACTCCTTGCACAATACTACTCAACCACTTGTTTAGGACATTTTACAATTTATTATTTTTTTTTGAGAAAATGTATACCAATATCATGCTTTTGGGATACTTGCATAGTTGAAAAAAGAGCCTGGTCATGATAAGAATATTGAATCACCTAGCCTTTTATCTCTAAAAACCAGTGTTATTGTAGAGAAATTAGAGCTCAATGCAATTATTTTGCTTCATGATAGTAGTCATAACAATAATGTTTAGTAATTATTCAGGCCACATACTAGGGGCCCAGTGCACGAATTTGTGAACCTTGAAAGAAACTGTGGGCCTCGAGGCTACAGTGGGCACAGGGGCGGGTCTCAGCCCATCCTCCATGCCCCCACCTGGCCCCTCCCACTGCAGCCCCCAGTCTCCTGTCTGTCAACAGCAATGCTGCCACTGCCGCTGCTTCCACATGCTGACGGTGCTGATTGAGGCCAGCACCAGCAGCGGGTGCAAGTGGCCGCTGCTGGCCCTGATTGTCCCTCAAGAGCAGGGGGAGGTGGAGAAGCCCAGAGAGGCAATCCGGGCCAGGAACCACCACTCACATCCACTGACAGGCCGAGCAATCGGGGCCGGTGCTGGACATTGGCAGTGGGTGCGAAAGGTGGCTGTGGCACTGGCAGTGGGTGCAAGCACAGGGCAGGACCACAGCACACGGGAGCAAAGAATTTTCAGTTGCCACCAGAGGCTTGCCCTGATGACAGCGACTGGTGCCCAGCCTTGGTCTGGTGCCCCCGCTCACCTGCTGCACCATCCCACTGCTGATGCCCACCATGTTCCATGTGCACCCCCTTGTGATCAGGGCACCTCATAGAGACCGGTTGTTCGGTTGTTCGGTTGTTCCACCATTTGGTCTATTTGCCTATTAGGGTTATATGTATATATTTCTATATAGAGATATCATCTAATCTTGTCAACAGGTCTTTAAGTTTTTATTATTATTATCATCATCATTATTATTATTATTATTTTACAGATGAAACTGAGGCTTAGCAAGGTTGAAGAATTTGATGGTCCCACAGAGAGAAAAGTGGCAAAGCTATGCTTCTGACACCAAATCCAGAACTTTCACCCTGTTTCCTTTAAACTCTGTTAGTTTAATACGTGTACATACGTATATGGGATTCTTTCTTTACTTTAAAAAGGAAAGAAAAATCCATATGACATCTAGAAATTTGTCTCTTCATTAATTTTGATTAGCACGTGGTAAGCCTTTTTTATCTGAAAACTTGGCCCTTTTCCAGGTTAGAAAGTGTGTTACAGCTTGATTATAAATCCTGTGCGTTTTGGTGTGTTTTTTTTTTTTTTAATTTAAGTTTTTTGCTAAGGCGTAGAAATGGGCCCCTTCACTCTGAATTTAGGAAGCACATCCCTGTTTTCCCATCCTTGCCATCGACCCTCTTTTCTGTGACACGGATCTTGCTGATTGAGGAATCTCATCTTCACGGAATTAATCACAAGGAAGGAGAGTCTCCAGACTGCGGGGAAAATCTCCGTGCTGAGAGGAAATGGACCGCCTTTCTGTGGCTGCTAAGGAGGCACCTGACCTCTCTGAGCCTTGGTGGTCTCATTGTGAAATGGGGAGGATAATAATCGCCATGCCTGCCCCACAAGTTCAAGAGACATAAGGCCAGTGAGAATGCGGCAGAAGTTGAAAAGCACAGTTTAAACAATCAAGCTTTTGAGAATTTATTTTTAGTGCTCCATCCAAGACAACAATCAACACAGATAAAATAACATTGCTGAACACAAGCTTGTCTAAAACAAATAGCCCAGGACTGTCATTTTACAAATGAGAAAATTAGGGCCCAAAGCATGCAAGTGACTTACTCACGGCGTCCCGACTAATAGTAGATCTGAATCTAAACCACACTGGTCTCCAGCAACAAGATTTGCATGATTTTTATGTGAGCCTGAGACACATTTTTCAGCCAGCAACAATGTGGTAACAACCAGGTCATTTGCTGTAAAAAGCCCTTCAAGGCTTTGCGTATGGGACGTATTTCACATGCAGATGTCACAGGGAGTTAATTTGGGTTTTAGGCAGTGAGCCAGCGTGGCCAAATGCTACAGGCCTCTTCCTTGGTTACAGTTTGGTGATTTAAAAATGGTTCTCCCTGCTGAGTGATAAGACGATAAGAGCAGCTTCCCTAGGGAAAGTACAGTCTGCATAGCTAAGTGGGCCCCCTGACTTTTTTCCTGGAAATAATCCGTTGGAATAAAAACTTCAAAGAAAGAGATGAATAAAGCAAAACCTTACCTCATTAAAGAAATAATCAAACAACATAAATTGACTAAAAGTCCAAGATATCTCAAATATTAAACTAACAGTATGTGGAGAGATTCATAGCTAACACAAGTGAAGAACAGTGAACTAGAGCAAAAACCCCCATTTAAAAAAAAATAGCCTTTCTTCTTGTCAAAAGCCCCAGATGTGCGCCAAGTGATCAGTGTTTCTTCCATTAAAAGTTCAAAAGATGGAATCCAGATGTTTCTCTCCGCTCTGTGGCCTTTGGCCCCAGATACATTTACTTGCTCTTGGAGGTTTTGGTCACATGACTCTCTGAACTTTATGCTCTACCTAAATAGCTCTGAAATTTACTCTATGATAATGGAGCATAGAGTTGTTTGGGTTGGGGGGTCAATTTCATGTCTATGAAGTGTTGCTGAAACTCTAAAAAAAACTTTTCTTTTTTCTCTGAGTCCTTTTGGAAAGAATGCCCTTGTTTAAGTCACATTATCACCACTGCATCTAAAATTTTGAGTGCTAAACATTTTAAGTGCCAAATGTTTCACCTTCATTGGGTCACAGAGGGTTGAAAAGAATAAAGGTACTAATAGAATATAAATGATCTTCTCAAGCATGGCAATATAGCATTAATAAACATCGCCGTGATGAGGTGGACAAGATGTTCTAAGAAACAAATTGCTTTAAAAACATTTCTTGGCTTTCAATACCAATCAAAAAATCGTTGACACTCACACAGCATAGCGACCAAACTTGCTTTGAAGAAGATAAAACAGTTCTCTGTCCAGGACACAGCGCGTTAGCTCTTAGCCATAGGATGGCATCAGGCCCTTTTGGGAATTTAAAACAAAAGTGTGTAAAAAGATGCACATTTATAGTGGGAAGGATTTGATATGGAAAGTCAGCTGTTACATAATAATCACTGAATAAAGTTCATGTAGACCCTTTTTTCCCTGCTAGCTCCATGAGAACTCCCCAATTGATTAGGAGTCATATTTATAAATGGACATTCCCGCTGTGGAAAACAATAGCAAAACCATGTTCATTTTTAACATTTTCAAAGGTTTTTTTTAAAAAATGCCATTTTTCACACCATAAATCTGCGGTACTTGAATGTCGGGTTGTTTTCTCGAAAGGCCTGTGGAGAGCAGGGCTGCAACCCGCTGTGGTCAAGCTTGGTGGGAACAAAAGTGTTGCTATTGGTGACTCAAAAGGACTCTTGGAGCTGTTAGCCAGTATTGTTTTTGACAAAACCATTATGGTACAACTGAGAAAGATCAGAGAGGAAAACAATTCTCTGAGACAAACGCGATTCTTCATGAATGACACGTGGTAGGTTTTTATTATTTTCTTCAATATTTTGTTTCTGAAAAGACCTATTCTGGAAAAAAAACGCTGAATTATCTGCATAAAGAAAATCTTGCTGGAGAAAGCAAAATAGAATATAAATATTACGGGTCCCTGAGAATGCAAAATCATCCACTGATCTGATAAACAAGCAACTGGTCTGTTTTCTGGTTCTCCTGCCATTAAGAGGCATCCAGAGGATGGGAAAACTGGCCTTCTCTTTGTTTCCAAAGGTTAGGGAGATGTCACTTGGGAATGTGAATTATTTCTCTACCTTTCCTATTGATGATGTTATAATAACCTGGTTATTATCCAACAGGAAACCAGATAATATAGCCGTGCCATTTATACAGCTTTACCAAACAGATGCATTTAAGACTTCCCAAGTCTGCTCCTGCTGATGGATGGAGGAAGGAACTGGACAGAGGGCAGTTTAGAAGCATGCCCAGGTCCGAGCTCTCTGGGGAGGTGCCTACCTGTCTGCCAGTCACACCTGGCAACCAATTGGCGGCCAGGATGAGTGTGGCCACTGCAAGCCAGAGAAGCCTGAATATTTAGAGTTCTAAACAAAGGACCAGTTCCTCTCTCTCTCTTTCTCTCTCTCTCTCTCTCTCTCTCTCTCTCTCTCTCTCTCTCTCTCTCTCTCTCTTTCTGGGTTCTTGGCTCTCCCGTGTCAGGGTGCACATGGCGCATGGCCGGGTGGGACTCCACACAATGGATTGATGGGCGGAATCTGCACTGAGTGGTGGATGACACAGCCTGCAGCATGGAGCGAAAGCCCTGGACACTGGCCTTGCTTTTGGCTTTGCTGAACCCACAGCTGCCCCCCATTCAGGGCTGGCTTAAGGGAGGTGCGACATTGGAAACTAAGAAATGTAATTGCACCCCAATAAAGTATTTCACCATCTCTCATCCTCCCATGGGGCTTTCTGAAAATGTCTCAGCAGTACCCCTAGGACCCTTCTCCCACGAACAATGGAGGAACCCCACTCCTGTACTCCTCTGATAGCACTGTCATTCTAGCTCTAAGTAATAAACAGGAATTTTCAAATGTTTCAAAATCTTTTAAATGTTTAAATTTTCAAGTGGTTATAGTTTTCACAGCCAAGTCACATTATTCTTTTCCATATAATAATTAGCTAAGATATTCCTACTGGGTTTACTCACATTTCATTTCAGATGGCTTTGTGGCTTGAATTTATTTCAATGGGATTTAGTACTAAAGACGGGAGTAATATAACAAAACTGATCATTGACAAATAAATAAATTTTAAATAGTAGCATTTATGTAGCCAGTGTACTACTAGTCAGGTAGTAAAATGAAGCAATTATTTAGGTAATTTGGGTAAAAATGAGATATGCCAAATTGACTACCAATTTTATTTACTTGTTTATTTAACAAATACTGTTTTCCCCGAAAATAAGACATCCTTTTGAAAATAAGACCTACTTACATGTTTCCTTCTGAGTGAAATATAAGGCTTCCCTCCCACCCCCCGAAAATAAGGCCCCCAGGATCTGTCTCAGAATGAAATTAATTTACCATAAATTGGTCACTGGGGCTGTCCCAACTGGTATCTAGCAACCAGTGACCTTAAGTGGAGTCCTGACGTCACTGCTGTGTGAATGGAGAGAAATCAGTGTGGAAACTTTGTGAAATCTAAACTGCAACAAGTTGTGACTTGGGTGAAGAATTCATGGGAGAAAATCACTGACAGTTGCATTGCAAATGCACTGCGAGCAGGCTACCTTGACAACAAGTACTCATTTAAAGACAGTGCTATTGCTACAAATGAGAGATTTGGTCCACTGATTCTGAAAGAAATGGAGTCACAAGAAGTTCACCAGGAAATTCAGGAATTGGATTGTTACGATGATGTTCCAGAAGATGATGACATGATTGTCATTGAATAAATGAGTAAATTCTTGATACTGTAGGATTCACAGTTTGTCTGGTTTGTGTTGACAACTACCATACTACCGTACCATATAAGGTAATAAATTTCCTTTATTTTCATTTAACAATAAATGTGTACAGTATTCTTCTTTGTGGAAAAATAAGACATCCCCTGAAAATAAGACCTAGCGCATCTTTGGGAGCAAAAACTAATATAAGACACTGTCTTATTTTCGGGGAAACGGGGTATTTATTAAATGGCAAAGAATAAAGGACAATTCTTTATCTTACAAAGCATGAAACGGAATGAGGATGACCAGATACAGATACATCTGTAAGACATCACCTCTAAGTGCTGGTTATTACCCAGATCAGGCAGGTGGGCCCTTGGTTCATCTCATCCCTAACTGGCATCAGTAGGCCTGCTCGCCAGCTGTTGTCCAGGTTATTTCTGTTCACCACACTCTAATGGCATAATTGCCACTCAAAAATATTTTATTTATTTATTTTTTAATCTTCACCTGAAGATATATTTTTTTTCTTGATTCTAGAGAGAGAGGAAGGAAGGGAGAACAAAAGAGAGCGCAACATCGATGTGAGAGAGAAACTGGGATTGGTTGCTTCCTGTATGCGGCCCAACCAGGAGCTATTCAGGCTTGATCAGTGCTTTGCTTCTCATTCTTTTATTTTCTTTCACTTTTTTTTGTCATACCCTGAGTCACTGGCTTAGACCCTTCCCTTCTCATTGGGAAGAATTTCTTTGTTATCGGTACTGCCATCGGTAAAAAACAGGTATGTTGAAATGACATGGCGGTTCCATTAAATCTTATTTCACTTCTCTGGGCTGGATGAAGATAGGGGCCACCTGCAATAATTCTGGCCACCCTCGGATAATAAAGACTCCTTGGGTCACCCCAAGTCTTTAAGTCACATAGTCAAGTAATTAAAAAAACCCCACAATTTCATTTGAACTCCAAAGCTTGGCTTAGCTTTAAATTGCTTCTCAACTCTAGCTGAACTCATTTAAGGCTGAAAAGCTGCGGTGGGAAACGGATATGGGGGCAGTTGGTTTTCTGTCATGTGCTCTGTCCCAGAATACTTCCTGCCCCCTATTCTTCATCTATAGTTTTTCTCTCCATCTAAGAGTTAAAAGTGGGAGTGACAGAGAATGAGGAGAGGTGAGAGAAGGAGAGAGACATCACTTCAGCACTTTGACGGGAAATAACATGCTCCCTGGACCAGGAAGATTGTTAAACTGACTCTCTCTCTCTCTCTCTCTCTCTCTCTCTCTCTCTTTCTCTCTCAAAAAATATATATTTTATTGATTTTTTACAGACAGGAAGGAAGAAGAATAGAGAGATAGAAACATCAATGAGAGAGAAACATCAATCAGCTGCCTCCTGCAATACCCCCTACTGAGGATGTACCCGCAACTAAGGCACATGCCTTTGACCGGAATCAAACCCGTGACCCTGTAGTCCACAGGCCAATACTCTATCCACTGAGCCAAATCAGTTAGGGCCGATTCTTTCTCTTTTGGGCACTTGCTTGCCATAACACTGGCTCTCTTTCCCATACATCCCTTGTACTGACCCATGGGAAATACTCTTACATGTTGTCCTGCCAACTCAAGGAGTGCAAGTCACTATTTCCTTTTGCATCACTGAAGCAGGCAGCACTCTTTCCTGGATGCTCTATATTCCCGAGGCTTAAGTCAGTCCCCAGTTCACTGTTCCAAGAATTAGACACTAGTCAGGATACACAGGCCAAACTCTCTCCTCACCGAAACTCTCTTTTCCCTAATATCTCCTGGATCTGACCAGGATGAAGAGTTCTGTAATAATTCCTGGGATCATTCCCTTTGTACATATACACATAAAATGGGTTCTATCCCCTGCTTTTCTATCTAATCTTAGCTAATATGGGTCTTAGTGAAGATTAAGGCAGGGAGAGTCCCAGTGTAATTTTCTATTCATTTGGGTTATTGGAAATGAGTAATTTAATGTTGCTGATATAGAGGCAAGATTGTTCTTCCTCTTGAGTAAAGTGTACCTGCTATTAATATGGTCCTCTCTTTTATATAGTGCCCCTTGGGAATCATACTCCACATTTGGTTGATTTTTTTTTAAAGACAAGATAATATATTTTTTAAAATATATTTTATTGATATTTTACAGAGAGGAAGGGAGAGGGATAGAGAGCTAGAAACGTAGATGAGAGAGAAACATTGATCAGCTGCCTCTTGCACACCCCCTACCGGGGATGTGCCTGCCCTTGACCGGAATCGAACCGGGGACCTTTCAGTCCGCAGACTGATGCTCTACCATTGAGCCAAACCGGTTTCGGCCATTTGGTTGATTTCTCTTTCTCAGGTAGGAAGAGGCAATGTATTGAACTCTTAGAGCAATGGAGCTTGAGGGGTAAGGCTTCCTGGCATGGCCCTTAAGCTCACTGCTGCATTAGGGAGTCCAGATTGCTCTTCAATATGCTGCATGGCCTATCTCAGAATGGCCCCGGGATTCAGCAGGTTAATTGCCATTAAACAGCCAAAACCCAACAAGTGCTGGGAAAGAGAAGAAAAAAAATGAAGTCTCGGCTGAAGTGGCCATGGAAGGCTTTGCTCAGTGAAGGCCACCTTTTCAAAATCAAGTTTACAACTCCAGAGAATGAATCTTCACCAACCAACAAGTCTCCTAGAAGGTCTAAGCTAATGCTTGCCCATACCCATGAAACCAAGACATCAATGAATGACTGTGAAATGAATGATAATTTAAGGCCTAAAATCAGTCTAATGCTTAAATGCTTATGTGGAGGAGGGGAAGAGAGTATAGCTTAGATTTCAAGTTTTACTCTGTCTTTGGTGCTTATCACACAGGATCACACAGATGGACCAGGGGAATTCCCAAACATTTGTTCAGTAGATCTGGGTGGTTACAGAAGATCAAGTCGCTTGTTCATTTCATACATTCAAAAACTATTTTAACATTCCGCAATTATTTTTTGCTAAGACCAGCAATGGACATATCAGGCTTCGCTGCCTTTCCCGCATGAAGCCGTGTAAATTAATTGGTCCCAGCTTGCACCGCTGTTGTCGAATCAACACAGTCTGGCCGCCTTCTGTGAAATGCCAACTAATAGATCAAAGCCTCTGGAGAGTGACCCCTGTTCTCCCCCAAATATATGTGGTTTTCTGGGAATCTATATCTCCTTCTCTTTCAGTGTCTGTGGGTCATTAGGAGAAGACAGTGTCCATCATTTTTACCTGGGACCATCTTGTTACTAATTTGCAGCCCTATAACCATCTGAGTATTTCACTCCCATGAAGTGATGTGCTAAGTGGATTATACCAGTTTCTGCCCTGTTATATGCACTCTAAAGTTGGCTTGTCCATCTCTGCCTCCAGTTTTATCTGAAACAGGGCAAGATTTGTGCGTTGTGCTGGGCTTAACATTCCATAGCATGGTTGGTCCACCTGTGGATACTGCATCTTAGAAGAAGATGCCAAGATAGAAAGCACAGATCAGACATTTTAGCTATTTTTACTCTGAACTGATCATCATTCATGATTCATTTAGATTAATATGTTTATTGTGGTAACTCTACAAACCTTACAGCTTATCATTTTAACTGTCCATAAGTGTACAATCCAGTGGCATTAAATGCATCCACCATGCTGTAGAAACATCACCACTGTCGATACAAAACTTTGTCGTCATCTATCCCAAGCACTCTGCACCATTAAATAATAGGTCCCCTTTCCCCAAATAAGATTAATATTAATTACAATGAAAGATGCCCAGATGGTATAGAGCAGTGGTCGGCAAACCACGGCTCGTGAGCTACATGCGGCTCTTTGGCCCCTTGAGTGTGGCTCTTCCACAAAATACCACGGCCTGGGCGAGTCTATTTTGAAGGAGTGGCGTTAGAAGAAGTTCAAGTTTAAAAATTTTGGCTCTCAAAAGAAATGTCAATCGTTGTACTGTTGATATTTGGCTCTGCTGACTAATAAGTTTGCTGACCACTGGTATAGAGGATGACTGAGTTACAGTACTCTTTGCCTTGCTTAGAAATTCCCAGGAAAGACAGTTGGGTAGGAAGGAAACAAGCTAAAAGTCTTAAATGCTCTCTCCTGTAATGGGTAAAGAAAAGGTGGGGTGCATGTGCCGTTAGCTGACGTAAGCAGTCTTCCGTCCTTTAGTATTTTGGTTAGTGTGTTTCTTTTTTCTTTTGTGTTAGGCAGTTCAAATATGAGCAAAGACTAGAAGGAACCACCCCTGGCCCTCATGTGGAGGAGAAAGTGGCTGTTCTCAACTGTGTAACACATGCCCTGCTTTCAGGCAAAGCCACAAAACATGGTCCTTGGGCAGCCAGGACGTTCCAAAGATCCTGGCTCAGAGCAGCGAGGCAGGATGACAAGTCAGTAGGTCTAGGGCTGGCCCGGCCTTGCTGTCTCTCAAGAAAGAACCTCCCTCCAGCGCCGCTGTGCAAAGGGACAGCTCATCTAAATAGGCTGAGTCACTCCAGGGGGACAGCAAACGCAGTCCAGCTCCGTGTCCCATTGCAAATCCTGTCTAGCTGAAGGATGTCTGGTTCCTTTCTGGAACGACTGTTCTTAGCGGAGTTGCCGTTTGCCAAGGGTCAAATATGACAGAAATGGAGTGTCGCTAATAGTGATTGAAAAGGGTTCCTACTGTTTGTGGCCAGTGCTGGGGAGTAGAAAGGCCAAACCTGTGAGCCAGCAAGCAGCAGGAGCCGCTAAACTTTCCCCGAGACTTACTAAACTTTGCATCACCTCTGCTCCCCCAGCTATTCTGTCAGGCTGTTTGGGGGGAAACTGATATCATAATTACTAATCTCAGCAAGGGCCTAATGTGCAACCTGAAGCTTTTTCATCCTTTGGTGCAATTAGGGCGGGAGGGCAAGGCCAGCAGACACTGGCGGGCTCCGCCCCCCGCTCCGAAATCACCCTCCTTGGGTTTCATCCACACCCTCGCATCCTCTGCAGACAGGTAACTGAGCAGTGCCCAGCTCCGGGGGCCTCCAGCGAGGGGAAATTATCCTGCCCAAACTGGCTGGGAGCTATTAAAGGTTTAAATGTCACCTCAAAAGAGCTCTTTACTAACCTTTAAGTGGTGGCGTCTTGAGGGCTGTTTCAGGCAGGATTTGCCCCCTCCCAGGGAGTCTGGAGCGCTGAGAACATTTGTCTGTGTTGTTTCTCCACCCCCCCTCCCTTTCTTTTGCTCCTTTCAGGGAATTATCACTGTACTTTCAAAGGCAGAATGTGTGGGACAACCGGCACCTGCCGGACTGAGCTTCCCACTGAAGGCTCTCGTGGCTGAGTGTATAATTTCATTTAATCCTGAATAGCCCCCTTTACCCATTGTCGACAAATTCCCTTTAATCCTAACCACCACTTAGGAGAATATTTACTATCAAAAGGAGACAAATCGCTATTTAAATGTGGATTTACTCAAGTCTGAAACTATGACAGTGACATACGGTAAAATGATAATATGTAAATAAAAACTGGAGACAGATTTATCCCCCAGAGAAAGCTGGGCAGAGCAGTGGATTAAAGTCATATGTGATCTACTTTGAGTGCCCTCAATTCAGACCCAGCGTTCGGTTATGGCCAGCAGCACCATTCATTTCTCTTACTTCAATTCATTTGGCCCTAGTTCTCAATGACCCTCTGTTACCAGGCATACAACCTCCGATAAGTAGGCCTTGATGTTTACGGCACTTTGGAGCAGAATAAATGCAAACTGCACGTTATTTATGGGTGCACACTCTCGGCTTAAGGGGCATTTGTCAGGAGTGTGAATACAGGTAGAATAAGTAGATGTGTGTTAGCTCAGCTAGCCTGGTTTCCAGAAGCTAACTAGGAGAAAAAAAAGGAGCTAAATAAAATACCACCCCAAAGACAACAGCTTTCAATTATTGCCCATGATCCTGAATTCCTCCCAATGAGTTGAAAGGAAATCTATACCAGATGGCATTTTTCTGCATCAGCCAAGTGCACCAGTCATTCCCGACTCTTCGTGATGGGCAGCGGTGCCAAAGAGAGCTGGCCCTGCACTTCCTCTCTCCACTCACCAGTCATTGAAACCACCATGCTTTCTAGGGATGTGTTGCCTAATGGCACTGAAATGTAATTAAAATAGTTAGAAATGAAGGTGTTTCTCTCTTTAAAACAAAGCAAAAAGCAAGCACATTGTGTACTATGTTCTTTGGCAACAGTAGTCTTGGAGCTAAAGCCAGAAGAGAAAAAATAATGAACACACATCACATCACCTATACACATGGCACTAATCTTTTCAATGGTGACTATCTCAAAACATGTAAAATCACTAACAACTCCTAAACATATGGGATGTGGGGCATTAAAAACATTGCATTGTAATGCAACATTTGGGTAAATTGTTTTGAGCCCACTAATATATGGAAGAGCTGGCCAGCGGTAATCATGTTCTCTTCTAAATTATCTTATCCCAAGACATCCTTGTGGGGGAGCACAAGAGACTTGGTTGGAAAGTCTATACGGAGGAATCTCTGAAAGGTCTGGAGCCTTTAGGGGGGCCTTCCCAAAGGGAGCAGACCCTGCCTTGACTTTTCCCAACACGTCTGAGGCCCTGGGTGTTTACCAGATCTTTATGCTTAATATTTAGGTGTCCTTGCTTAAAGGACACTGCAGACACATATATTCTCCTACTTACCCTACTGATTGTATCTAAAAGATAAACTTTATCTCAAACTGATGTTACAATAAAAGCTTGAAGAGGCAGGCAACTGAGGCTGTCTGGTTTCTTTAGTCAGACAGTCCCTTAGCCCTCTCTTTCACAGAGATCCTGTGTCAGAGTAATCCTTCATCCATCGCTCAGGGTCTGCTGGTCAGCCCTGGCACATCCTGTCTGAAAATGAGGACAAACACATTTCTTTTGAAAAGCCAAGAATTGCTTTGACATGTTTACCTTGGAAAGTATGTATATAATTTTTTTGAGAGAATTGATGCCTCCACAATACTCATGGGATTGGATCTCATGTATTCTTTATTCACAACTGATCATGGGAAAAATGAAGAGAAGGCATTACGTATATGTATACTTCCTTCTGTTCAAGAAAATATGTTCATGAGAAAGAGCCAAATAGCAGTGAAGTTATTCAACTAATTGCTCTTTGGACATATTTCCTCACATATATTGTAATTTTATTGATGAAGTAGAGCAGCAGTCACCAACAGTGGTCTGTGGACCACTGGTGGTCTATGAGATCCAAAAGGTTGGTGACCCCTGGACTAGAGGCTCGGTGCATGAAATTTGAGCAAGGGTAGGGTCCCCAAGCCTGGCTGGTGATTAGAGTTGATCAGGTTCCCTGCCTTCCTTTCCCCACTCCTGCCTCCCCACCTCTGCTGCTGCTGGATGCCCACCATGTTCCGTGCCACCCCCTGGTGGTCAGCACACATCATAGCAAGCAATCGAACTCCTGTTTGCCTAGTCAAACTCCCGCAGGGACACTTGGCATATTTGCCTTTTATATAAATATAGATAAAGTAGTTTACTATGCTTGTTACTTTCTTGGCAGCTAAATTTGATTCTAGTTTAAGATTGTGAAGTCTGAGGACTCTTTTTTTATTTTTTAATAAAGGGCAAAAATTGTTTCCCAAAGATCAATCATTAACTTGGTGAGGAGACAGGGGGGGAAAATGAGGATGAGGCTGGGAAAGGGCAATAATCAAATGTGATTGACTATGAATGATAGATTTGTTTTCAGGCAATGAGACTCTTAGTAAAAATGTTACTTAAACGTGTAGCCATGTCCCAAATCACTTAGGTTAGACCAAATCTTTAGGCAATTCAAATGCATAGCTGTTTATTTTACAGAAAGTAGAACAAAACACCAATTCAATCCAAGAAGAAACTTGACTGACAGAGGAGGCCAAATGTCCATGGTCCATTAAAGATACTTGTGTTTAACCAAATATAGGAATCCAGAAGTTGACGTTGTAGGTAGCCAGGGGCCTCCAGATGGCTACAATAAGACAATTTATCACCCCAATTCAGGATCTGAGTGTCTTAAAAAAAATGGGCTCTGGGGTCCTGTGCTGCATGCTAGCCTCTGCACTGCATAAACATCTCGCTGTGTTTTCTCGATAGTCCTTTCACGGATCAATTGTAGTTTTATTTGCTTTCTGAAAATTTCATTCACTTGTAAGCTTGTCAAGGTATTCATCAGATAACGTTAGAGAATCTTAGAAGAGCTCCTATTTGCCGCTAATGTCTGCTTAAGCAACCACGCATGCCTCCACCACCTTCAACTGCTTGACACTTGAATAAAAGGAATCTTGCATCGAAACATACTAAGAACAAGTTTTCTACCCCATTCCATCTGTGGGAGTGACAAGAGTAGGAGCCAGAAGCATCGCCTTCCATTTAGACTGGGTGCGATGTCAATCTTGGTCAGAATACTTTGCATGCAACTTCTGGGCTCCAGGTTCAGGGGAACAGAATGGAATTAATGGCGCCCTTAAGGTAAAATGAGTCTCTTGAAGCTTCTGCTTCACCCCTAAATAAAGTAGCTGAGATCCTCTCTTCCCTCAGTGGCCACTGAGAATCCACAAACAACTAATGGCCTTAAGTGAACAAGCTAATATTTCATCCATGGATACCAGAGCGTTAATGGCTAAATATAGCAGTTGAGGGAAGGAGCACATGTGCAGCTATTTGCCTGACACAACTTCTGCTGTCATGGCCTATTAAAACCAGTTTACATGTGCATGTCGAATTTGATGAATATGTATGTGACCCTTTTCAGAGCCATCACTCATTGGGCTACGGCCCCCATGGCAGGAAAAACAGCACCTCTCATTAAACACAGCATGAGTTACAGGCATGTTATGTTAATATTTCTTCAGAACTTTAGGGGGTTTTCTTCTTGTTCTAATAAATCCTGTGAAGAAAATCATTTAAAAGTATAATTGATTAAAAAAACACATTTTCCCCCTCATTTTCCCCTTAACTATTTTATTTGGTGTGTAAGTTCTGGAAGGCTACTTTCCTCAGGAAGTTGTAGGACAAGCTTATGAATTGTGCTTTGTATCACTCATTTGGGACTCCTGAGGCAAGCCCCCTCCTCAGTTGGAAGTTCAGCAAGGCTAAACAAGAGACCTCCCTGCACGGAACTCCGAAAAGCATGAAAGACAGGGCTCCCTCTGAACTCTGCAACATAATGCATCTCTGTTAGCTCAGAGTGCTCACTTGTGGGTCTGGTGCAGAGCTGGTGTTCAACCAATGAGAATTACCCTGATCATTATTACTGTTATTACTGTTGTTATTTAAGTCACAGAGTTAAAACAATCTTTGGGCTAGGAAAGGTAGGAGAATTTCTGAAGACTATTTTCAAAACACATAGAATAAAAATTATCATAATCTACTAAAGCATTAACTCCATAGGTTATGTTGAAGAATGCTAAATAAACATAGATCCATGCTCAAATGGCCTCCCTACTCTCACTTCTGTTGAGGCCTCAAATATTGCCCTTGTCCGCCCTGCCCTACACCACTGGCCCTTCCACGGTTTAGCCAATTAGGTTATTAGGTGTTTGGAGAGCAGGGATGATGGTCAATGGTCTTCTGTAGCATCAAAATATCTAGCTCAGTGTCTGACATGTAGAATTGCATAGCTTCCTCAGATTTCTCCCCTAAAAGTCTAGAGTTTGAGTTCTCATATTGACTCTTTTGTCTGGCTGGGGACCAGAGATCATACTCATTTTAGACACCGATTTCCTCACTTCCCAATAACTGCCAAGGTCCTCAAGATATAGCATTTTCTCCACAAAAACTTTTACTCCACTTTAGAAATATTAGTCTTTATCTCAGCTACTATTGTATATCTGAGTATCAGAAAAGATTATTTATTCCTCCCCCCTCCAATCACAGGTCTACTCTATCCGTGAAGAGGATATGACAGGTTTGTGTAATTCCCCAAAAGATTGCAGAGCTATTCACATTTATCTCTTCCTCTTCAGGCCTGTCATCTGACAGCATAGACTCTGGAGCAGAAGTTCATCAGGGTGCCACCTGGTAGTTAAGGCAAACCTCCAGGCAGAGTTCAGGCTCCCTTTTGAAAAATGTCTCATCATGATCACAAGTTTTCAATTTGATAACTATAATTTGGAACACCAAACTGTGCAAGAAGTGGGAAAGTACATATCCTAAAATAATAGCCAAACTTCACTGAGAAGTTACCTTTGGCCAGGCCCTATTCTAAATGTGTTATATTTTTACATTATATTGACTTCATCTGCCCAACTACATTATGAGGTAAGCACTGTTATTATTATGCCTGCTTTACAGAGAGATGCCTAAGATAGAAAGAGGATAAAAATGGGCCAAGATCATACAGAGCTGGTAAGGAAAGAAGGTTAGATGCGAACTTAGCCAGTCTGGCTCCAGAACTGGGCCTTTTGGCCATTATGTCACAGGCTGTGTCAAACTTTTCCTCTCAGGTGGACACCCCTCCCACCCCCCAGGATAATAAATTTGGAAGCAGATGGAGCAGCATCCTATATAATAAAAAAAAACAAACAAACCAAAAACTCAAAAACAAATAACAAAACAGATTTTGTTTCTCTCCGGAGACATTATTTTCCAGCTCCAGCTTTGTTGTGGATGGCAGGTTTTATTAGTGTGGCGGGCACTGGAGAAGAAGTGCTTAGAAATTTGGGGAATGCTCTGCCTCTGTGCATGGAGCCAGTCTCATCCGGGTCTGCCGCTCTAGCCCGAGGCAGGGCCCTGAAGATGCCACTGGGAGCGCTTAGGTGGAACGCTCTCTCCCAAGATTCATGCCATCACTCTTCCCTCACTTGAGAGGCCCCCAGCTGGCTGAGCAGCAGGCTCGATAGCCAGCGCCATCTCCACCTCTCCGTATAAATCTAGCGCCAGGGCTGCCAACAGTCGGCGTTGGATAAAGTCTCTTCTGCTCTCTGCCAACCAAATGGCCCCATAGCATAAGGTTCCAAGTTTTCTCAGTCTCATAAAACTTGGCTGAATGAGGCAGGGGTGCCATGAAATTTGCATTTATCTTGCGCACCTGACACTTCCCATCACAATGATGGAGTGCTTCCCTCGTGTCGTAACCTTCTTGGCTCTTAAGGAGGACAGGGAAACAGAGTGGAGGTTGGTTTGGGGGCAGGCTAATCAAAGCCAGGAAGAAGCATATATCCGCAGGCATGAGGGATGGGAAACAAGGTATGGGAGGAATGGGGAGCTGGGGGCAGGGGGAGCACTGTGACTTAAGATAAAAGAGCATTCCAGAGCCCCTTGTGCATTCAGGCCATCAGTCATCTCTGCTTTTCAGGGACAGCCTTTCGGTTGACCTCCAAGCCCTGGCATGCAGCGTCCTTTTAGCTGCCCCAGGGAAGCTGATCCCCTCTTTCATAGCCCACCATTGTGTGCTTCTTAGAGCAGGCATGCAAGAAAATTAACCTAGAGGGTACAGGTTGTTGTGATGAAATGGTTTTGTTGCAAGTTTGCGTTAGGGCTTTTTGAATGAGGGAGGAGGCAGGGAGGATGTTTCCACTGGGTGTGAGAAAAAAAAATAAATTGCTCTCAAGTGAAAGTTCCCTTATCTGTCTCATCTTGCTTAAAAGTCCTCAAATTCATTCCAGAAAAAAATGTTAAATAATAACTAAGAGCTTAGACTCTAAAACAGAGAGCTGAGGTGCAAGTCCCATATCAAAGTTGACTGGTGTCCAATGTTCTGAGTCTTTTCTTTGCTTTTGTTTCCTCATTTATAAAATAGGGGTAATTAGAAGAACTATTTTCTACAGCTGATTTGAGATTAATGAGATGATGTATGTCACATGATTGGTGCAGTGTCTTGTGAACAGTAAGTGCTCCAAAGATGTTGGTTTTAGAACCCTGACCTCAAGACTTTGGAGAGATACTGGCTGTTCTCAGAAGACAAACAGAAATCATGACCCTCAGGTTTCTTAGTCATTCAGTTATAACTGCCATGTGTCTCTGCTTTTCAATGTCTTAGTAATATTTTTATCTCCAAATAACTATGGGTTGGTAGAATTCAACCTTTTAAAAATTATATATATTTTCTATACATTTTTGTCTATGTCTGTTACAGTTTTCTTAATCAGATTTGAATTTTTGAGGATGAAGGACCATGATGCACTGATTCCTTGACTCTTTCTCAGCATAAATGTGAAGTAGACATTGATAGTATTCCTCTTGACTAAAATATCTAGCCTCTATTTCCCTACTAATGGCATCATGAAGTTTAATCTGTGCTTGGCAACCTAGGGCTGTGCAATATTCCTGCAGTGAGTGACAGTTAGATGACTGTTCTTTGACCACTGCCACCCTGATCCAATCCACCATTCCAAATGTTCTTCCATCAGCTTGTTGCTTCCACTGCCTCCAGGACTTGAGAATTTCTTCTTGGATATTGCAGGATGTGTCACATCAAAGACACCATAACCAAATGGGAGTGTCATCCATCATGGTCAACAGACAGAACAGGGAGAGAGAGAGACATGTGGAAACCCTGAAGGCTAATACTGGTGGATGGCATAGCTCCTGTCCTCTCAGATTTTATTAGAAGTAGATAGAAGTGCTTTATGTTGATTTAAAATAAAACCCCAACTTAAAGCATTTTTAAAATGGATTTTGAAAGTGTATCTTTTTGTTGAATCATTAATTCACTTATTTACTTTTCTACCAGGTATTTATTGCATGCTTATTTGTGTTACACATAAATCTGTTTATTTTTTAAAAACTGCTTATATTTATATAGATATATGTATAGATACATACATATGTGCAAAGTTATATTTTAAAGCTTTTGAGCTGGTTTGGTGACTACAAATAAATAAACTAAGTAAACAAAGAAACGAACAAAAAAGCAAATAAAACTGTCTTTGTTGGAGGGCCATACTGAGCCTCTGACTTCCAGATTTTGTGTGTGCTATGAGTCCACAGTGGTAAGCAAATCTGTTCTGAAATATAAGTGCTAACAATTACTCTGCCTTATCTCCTCTTTGCTTAGAAAAGCCACACATCTTCAAGTAGAATACAAAGTGAAGCTGGCATTACTCAGAAAGAGAATAAACAAAATTTGTCATGAGGACTGCGGATGAATGACACAAATCAGCCATTTCTTTGAAAGTCAAAAAGTATCTAGTTTATGCCATGAGTTGATGCAGAAATAAAAGACAATTGCCTATAAAATACACAGGTGAGGAAAGAATTCATGATTCAGGTTTCAAAGTTATTTCCAAAGCAGCCCTTGCTCCACAAATGTAATTTTAAAATGACATATTATACATCTATCAGCAAAAACAAAAGGAACATTAATTCAAAGATAATTTGCTCTAGAAACACATGTGTAGGCTTCATATATGTAGGTAGATATATGTATGTGTGAGTACACATATATGCATATTTACATGTGCATAAATTAGATATATACATTGGTGCTAAAGTTAAATAATATACAAGACAGATATTATAGAACATTATTGCTTTCCAATCTTTCCAAAAATCGGGACTTTTTAAAAACGCTGTGGGATGCAGGAAAAATTGTTAGAAATTGGGACTGTCCCCCCAAAAGTAGGACTATCTGACCACCTTACCTTAACTGCTTCTTCCTGCCAGCCTGATCACCCCCTAACCACTCCCATTCCAGCCTGATTGATGTCTAACTGCTCCTCTGCCAGTCTGTTTGCCCCCAACTTCCCTCCTCTGCCTGCCTGGTCACCCCCAACTGCCCTCCCTTGCAGGCCTGGATCTTCCCAACTGCCCTCCCCTGCTTGCCTGATCACCCACAACTGCCATACCTTGTAAGCTTGGTCCCTCCCAACTGCCCTCTCCTGCTGGTCATCTTGTGGTGGCCATCTTGTGTCCACATGGGGGCAGGATCTTTGACCACATGGGGGAAGCCATCTTGTGTGTTGGAGTGATGGTCAATCTGCATATCACTCTTTTATTAGATAGGATAGAGGCCTGGTGCATAGGTGGGGGCTGGCTGGTTTGCCCTGAAGGGTGTCCAGGATCAGGGTGGGGGTTCCCTTGGGGCATGGGGCGGCTTAGGCAAGGGGCCTGTAGTGGTTTGCAGGCTGTCCCCCTGACCCTGCAACCCCAGCAGAGGCCCTGGTATCTGGGATTTATCTATCTTCTATAATTGAAACTTTGTAGCCTGGATGGAGCCAAGCATTCTGCTCCATCTGTGGCAGCAGCCATTTGTGTTGGGATTTGTTTACCTTCTATAATTGAAATTTTGTAGCAGTGAGTGGAGGCCTAGGCCAGCAAGGGCAGGCAGAAAGCTTGGCTTCCTCCATTGCCTAGCAAAGCTATCATTCAGAATTGAAGGTCAGATAAAGAGCTTCACAGACAAGAAAAAGCTAAAAGAGTTCATCACCACCAAACCAGGATTACATGAAATGCTGAAGGGTATTCTTTAAGAAGAGGAAGAAGAAGAAAAAGGTAAAGATAAAAATTGTGAACAACAAAGTGACAACAAATACATATCTATCAACAAGTGAATCTAAAAATCAAGTCAACAAAAAATCTGATGAACAGAATAAACTGGTGAATATAATAGAATCAGGAGCATAAAAAGGAAGTGGTCTGACAATTCTTAGAAGGAAGGGGGCGTGAGGGATGCAGGAAGAGATTGGACAAAAATCTTACACCTATGGATGAAGTCAGTGATGAGGGGTAAGGGCATAGGGGGTCAGGTGGAGGGGAACTATAGGGGGGAAAAAGAGGAACATCTGTAATAAGCTGAACAATAAAGATTTATTTTAAAAAAAGAAGAAATTGAGACCCTCATACATTACTGCTAGGAATGTAAAATGGTGAAGCCACTGTGAAAAATAAAAGGATCCTTTTTTCTAATTTTAAGGTTCTCCTAAAAATTAAGAGAATGTTTACAAGGAAAGCAGAAAACTGACCAAAAGTAAAACAGGAAGTTCCTTTAAAGTTAAATACAAGTATATCTTAAACGTTCACAGAGATATTTACCTTTTCTTACAAAAAAAATGCACATTAAAATTACCCTATTGTTGGCTGGTTTGACTATGTGGTTGAGTGTCAATCTATGAATAAGGAAATCAGGGTTTGATTCACAGTCAGGGCACATGCCCAGGTTGCGAGCTCAATCTCCAGGGGATAGCCAATCAATGATTCTTTCTCATCATTGATATTTCTATCACTCTCTCCCTTTCCCTTCCTTTCTGGAATCAACAAAAATATATTTTAGAAAAACTACCTTATTGTAACATCTACCCACTGGAATGGCAAAAATCTAAAAGTTTGACAATATACTCTTTAGAAAGGCTGTATAGAAATATAATGGTATGTATATAAACAAATACAGTCTAAGAAAATTTATCAATATGTATCAAAACTACAAATGAGTATACACATTGACCCAGAATATATTTCACAGTAATATATTTTACAGACATACTTACATGCATAAGAAATGACATATGCATAAGGTTATTCATTTTGGTGGTGTTTTAATTGCAAAAGGCTAGGGGGAACAACTAAAAAATCCATCAACAGGGGATGGACAAATATTCATGTTATATCTATATAATGACAAAATATGCAGCTTTCAGAAAGAATGACACAATTCTCTATGTGCTAGCATAAAAAGTGAAAACAGTGTTTGATTAAATATTTTATGTATTCTCTCTCTACATATATTTATATATAAAATATGTTTATATATATTTTTAATTTAAAGTTAAATTTAAAAATACTTAAGTGATGATGCCAGAAAGAACTTTTAATGTGCATAAGGACGTAGATTTTCTCAGATAAAATAAGACATGCAATGAAGCTATTTCACCTGAGAGTTCTACTTTGATAAATGGCCCTCAAGAATTTGTATCTTCTCTGACCTGGGAAACAAAGGCTATGGGTTTTTCAGGAATCATTGCTGGGCTAGCCTTGTCATTCAGATGGTTCTACCTCGTCAGACTCTGCCTCCTTAATTATGTTTCCTGCTCCACTTCCAGTGCCAAGAATTCAGCCTGACACCAACTGAGTGCTGATGAGCATTTATTGAATAATTTAATTCAGAAAACTTCTATCACTGTGTAAATGATCTTACATGTAAATACTGGAGAAAGAGAAAGATTTGTGTGTGGGGGGGGCTGTTTTTATTTGTTTGTTTGTTTTATGAAGCATCTACTTTAACTTGATAACAGTTTTAAATCTAAAAGAAATTATTTGTCATTCACCTAGAAATCAAGTGTGACTGTGTGACTGCTTGGATCAGTTTTAGAAAATACTGTCTGACTTTTCAGGACCCACCAAATTCCCCAAATTCGATTTTACCTACAGAATAGGGGGAACTACTTGGATGTTTTATCTGGATCCCTTTAGATGTGCCTCTTATCAGGGCAGGTGAGAGCTGTGATTGGGGGAAGTTAATTGATTTTATCTTGCGAGGGGATCAAGTGAAGAAGAGTAAATGCTCCTCCAACCTCCCCTCCCCCCCATGAGATACTTTGCATATATATTCACATATACATTTAAAATTTTTGCATGTATTCTTCAAGCCCTTGGGAATTTGAAATTAGAACCAACATGGGGAAATAAAACTATAAGACGTCCAATTAGAAAAGAGAAAATAAAAGGAAGACCAATGTATTTGGGATTTGGTCTATAATCCCAGTGCTAATACAAGTCAGTGACTGGAACCCATCCATCTCTCTCATTGTCAAATGATAAGAAAGTACCCTTGAATTTGACTTTCCAATTTCAGACCCTTTTGATTCACCATTGGGCTGAGAAATGGCCATAGACATTTAAGAACATTGGCTAATATCAATTACTTTCTCTAATATTTTGATGTTTTATAGGTGAAAAATTTTTTTTAATAAAATATTCTACTTGGGATGAAAAGACATTGTAAGCAGCACACCCATCACTAGCAGCTAACTTCTCTTCCATCTTAGAATAGTGTTCCTCAGTACAATGAAAGAGTTTAAGTCAGGATATCTGCGTCTCCAGGTATCAGACATATCTATGAGGCAGGAATGGAATGAATTTGATTCTCTAGGGAAATTCAACTCATTTCATGAGCACTGAATTCATTTAAGGAGTGGGGGAAAGAAAGAAACGACTATCGAGTAGATCTATCCCTGCCATCCGGTTGCATAGAAAAGTATGTCAGTTAAAATATATTAAACCAATTTCTCAGGTAATGTCTTTAAAAAAAGCAGCAACATTGACAAGTGGATAGAAATCACTCATCTTGACAAGTGATTATGCAGATTAGCAAAGATGCAGGAAATGTTCTGTACCGTTGAAAAATAGGGACTGGGAATAAATCCCCAGTTAATATAACGAATAACATGACAGGCATGCTCTGTTCTAGGTTAACTCTCTTAGAACTTGAGTTTAGGCCCACCCCAGTCAGACACAAAGATGAAGGGAAAGGTCATGACAAATGCTTTGAGGTTCTGGGTATTTGGATCCTCAGAGAAATTTCAAAATATATCAGGTTTTTAGATCTCCTGGTACCAATATTGTCTGCTCTTAGTTTCTCTTAGACTTTTGTAACTCTGATCTCAGTTGGACCTTTATAATCTTTTAATTCTTGTCCATATTCACACTCTTAGGCCTACATTGAAACAAAGTTGGGGACATAAAGCAGATTATAATTGTTTGCCACCTTAGCTCAGAAGTTGATCAACTGCTTTGATCCTCAACATGGCTTTTCTCTGGATTCAGTACTTTTGATTTTGTACTTTGATGTTTTTATGTGTTATTGTCTGAGCCTTAATGTTATTTTTTGGGTGAAATAAGTAAACTTTTCAAGGGCATTGTCTCTGTCTGACCTTTCCAAATCTCTGACCCAGGATTGTGTAGGCCATTGGGCCATCATTTTGGGTGCTGATTTAGCACTAGTGACATCTTACTGGCATCTGATTCTGGGGATGTGTGACAAGCAAAGTGTCAGTAACACGGCTGAATATCTCATGTGAACCAGAAAGTTTTCATCTCACACGTGTCTTTTTATTTATTTTTATTTTTAAAAATATATATTTCATTGATTTTTTTACAGAGAGGAAGAGAGAGGGATAGAGAGTTAGAAACATTGATGAGAGAGAATCATCCAACCGCTGCCTCTTGCACATCCCCCATTGGGGATGTGCCCACAACCAAGATACATGCCCTTGACCGGAATCAAACCTGGGACCTTTCAGTTGGCAGGCCGATGCTCTATCCACTGAGCCAACCGGTTTTGGCACCCAGGTGTTTTTTTAATGGGCTGTGTATTTGTGCTTGGAAATGTATGCTGTTTGTCATCTCCTCCTGAAGGGATAGCTTTTGTATAATTTCTTATGCTGGACAATTTAAGAGGGAATGTGAAGCAAAATAAATTGAGAGTGAAACCATGATTTAATCTTCCACATATTTCTTTAAGTAATGAAGAAAGGGAAGCTAGGAGAGCAATCCATCATCGGTTCCTTTGGGAATGGCCCTAGTCCCAACCCCCTCATAGTAGAGAGGATGGCTTATAAAATGCTGCTCTTCTCCAGAGCCTCTGTTCCCAACTTGACTCCACGATTGGGCTTCAGAGGGTCCTTGAACAGCCTGCAGGTGTTTGGAAAATTTTGTGTTTATACACACTTTACTGAGAAACTTTTATGTCATTCTCCAAAGAGTCAATGAACCTAAACTATCAAAAGCATCAATTTAGAATCTCAAAAACCAGCTGCAAATAATTTTAGATAGGCCTCACCATTAATTTTAGACGGTTCAAAATAAATAATGCAAGCAATGTATGCATTTATTTAGTACCTATTTATAGAATATTTCCACATGGCACATACTGACCTAGGTGCTGTGGAGGGAGAAATGAATACGCTCATAAGAAGAGAATGGTGGAAGCATTTTCTGAGCAAAGGAAACTGAACAGAATTAGGTCAAAGGGGACTCTCTTTTAAGTTTTCTGATACTAATTTAACACTTTGTTCTTTTGAAGGTTGGTTATCACTACTAGTATCTACTTTTAATTGAGTTACCATAATAACTATAAATCACTTCAATTAACATTAACTTCTATTATGGCAGATATAATTAGAATACATATGTGACTATTTCTGCCTTTTCTAATGAGCTTTCATAGTAATCACTATTGGAACTACAGTATTAAGTATAATTACTAAGTAATCTACTAGAACATAGAATTACTTTATAATTATATGGTATTTTCCTAAGCATATAGACTGTAGTTACTTTAGGAATAAAGCACAAGAGTGACATTTAGCAACCCATTACATAATTGATGAAATCTTGCTCATAAATGTGAGTTAACATCCATAAACAGGGCATTTTAAATTCTAAAATAAAGCCAGATATGTGGCCTCTTTTTGAAAAGAAAGACACCTTATTTTAAAACCTTAATTCCAAAGGGGAAAATTTGTCTGAACACACTAGTCATTTGGTTTTAGAGTCCAGAAACCAAGCAGATGGCATTAATTGTCTATATTGAGAAGTAAGTGTGTGTTTCATGCACCAGAATAGGATTTTGAAAACCAATTATATCTTGGTGGACAGCTAATTTTTTGGCAGGTAAGTCTAAAAGCTTCTAACAGAAGTTGGGGACATGTTTTCAAAAAAAATTAAATTGAGAAAATATGTTTTCTAGTAAGAAATAAAAATAAAAGAATATTTTGGGGAAATAGTGTTGCCTCAAGGTCTGTGACTTATGATTTAACAAATAATCCCAAAATATTATATCAACCCCAGAAAAATATAAAGCAGGTAACAATGCTCCATTTTCAGTGGCATAGAGAACTAATTATTTAATTAGGTGTATTAATTTTCTAGGATTTTCATAACAAATTACTTCAAACATAGTGGCTTAAAACAACAGAAACATTTTTCTTCTTCTTCACAATTCTGGAGGCCAGAAGACAAATATCAAGATATTGGCACGGGCGGTTCCTTTGTGAAGTCTCTGGGGGAGAATCTGTTTCATGTCTTTAGCTTCTGGTGGCTGTTGACAATCCTTCATGTTTCTTGGCTTACAGATGCATCACTCCAAGCTCTGCTTCTGTCTTCACATGGCCTTCTTCCCTGGGTGTATCTATGTTCCTTTCCTGCCTCCTCTCTGGACATCACCATTAGGTTTAGCTTCCGCCTTAACCTAGGCTGATCTCATCTTGAGATATTTAGTTTAATTACATTTGCAAAGACTCTTATTCCAAATAAGATCCCGTCCTCTACATATCTTTGGGGGGACGCATTCAACCCACTAAAAAAGGTATAGTTGTGAGATGTCAAAGTAAGGCAATAGCTTGATACTAGTAAATGGAGATTTTAGACCTGAAAATTATTTCTGAAGATATTGTAGGCATCCTCGGGGCATTTAACTTCTAGGAAATTATCAGTTTAACAACTAATGTCAGGGAATGCAAAATGATTTGACAAGTATGATCACCAAGGAAGTGATAAAAGAGATTGAGAGCCCTTTCGCCGCTGCGGCAGCAGCCAGGAGCGTGCCCAGGCTTCAGAAGAGGCTGGCCTCCAGCGTCCTCCGCTGTGGAAAAGAGAAGGTCTGGACGAAACCGGTTTGGCTCAGTGGATAGAGCGTTGGCCTGTGGACTGAAGGGTCCCAGGTTTGATTCCAGTCAAGGGCATGTACCTTGGTTGCGGGCACATCCCTGGTGGGGGGTGTGCAGCAGGAGGCTGATTGATGTTTCTCTCTCTATCCCTCTCTCTCTTCCTCTCTGTAAAAAATCAATAAAATATATTTTTTAAAAGAAGAAGAAGAAGAAGAAGAAGAAGAAGAAGAAGAAGAAGAAGAAGAAGAAGAAGAGGAAGAAGAGGAAGAGGAAGGAGAAGGAGAAGGAGAAGAAGGAGAAGAAGAAGGAGAAGAAGAAGGAGGAGGAGGAGGTCTGGTTGGACCCCAATGAGACCAATGAAATAGCCAATGCCAACTCCCGGCAGCAGATTAGGAAGCTGATCAAAGATGGGCTGATCATCCGGAAGCCTGTGACTATCCATTCCCCGGCTCGATGCTGGAGAAACACCTTGGCCCGCAGGAAGAGCCGGCATATGGGCATAGGTAAGCTGCCAATGCCCAAATGCCTGAGAATGTAACCTGGAGGAGGAGGATGAGAATTCTTCGCCGGCTACTCAGAAGATACCAGGAATCTAAGAGGATTGACCGCCACATGTACCACAGCCTGTACCTCAAAGGGAAGGGTAACATGTTGAAAAACAAGCAGATTCTCATGGAGCACATCCACAAGCTGGAGGCAGACAAGGCTCACAAGAAGCTTCTAGCTGACCAGGCCGAGGCCCACAGGTCTAAGACCAAGGAAACCCGAAAGTGCAGGGAAGAGAGGCTCCAGGCCTAAAAGGAGGAGATCCTTAAGACTCTGTCCAAGGAGGAAGAGACCAAGAAATAAAGCTTCCCCTCTCTTACCTGTACATAGTGGCCTTGGCAATTACATGGTTGGGTCATTTAATAAAAGTAGCCTTCATCTACCTCTCTGCTTCTTCCAAAGTTAGAGAGAGAGAGAGAGAGAGAGAGAGAGAGAGAGAGAGATTGAGAAAGTGAGACTCTAGCCTCCACCTCTTTCAGTTGAGGAAAATGGATTTAAAGTGGCCTTAGGAGTCAGTTGAAGAGGAAAGAGGAAAAGAAACCTGAGGATATGATCCAAGAAGAAAAATGGGCTGGATTTGGTAGCATTCCTTGCTCTGGCCGCTTTAATCTCAGTGAAATTACAACTTTATTTCTCCAACTACCACTTTTGATTACATTTATTATTGCCTATTTAACCCTAAGAACAATGAGCATAATTGATTCAATTATAGGTGGGCGCCTGGGGACCCTACTTAGGTTAGGTTGATGTATGCATAATTTATGCAATCTGGGAATTTGGTTTGAAAGTGTGTATTTTAGTTTCAGACTTTAGCAACATTAATTAATTGAACATTTAAACATACCTGTACACTTTCAAAAGCAGGTCAATGACATGAACATGGGTTCTAAGATAATATTTCTGTCTGTTAGAATTTAACCATTACTTTTGGATAGTGATAATATTGAAGACTTTGGGTTATAAGGTTCCTATTGCCACTAGTGACCTCTACTATTGTAACTAGGAAGAGGTCATCAATAGTCCACGAGCCTTTGAATGTGGCTGTATTCTAATAAAACTTTATTTACAAAAATAAGTTTGGCTGTCTCCACATGCAAATCATGAGATAGCATACAAACAGAGAACAATAATACACTCAGCAATAGCAGAATGACACACTTCTATTCCTCCTCATAAATAGAAAAGGAGGAACTGAAAGTGTCTCAAACACTAGAAACCTTACCAGTAAAATGAGAATTATGTAGTCTTCAAGGAAGAAGTTAGCCACATTTGCCTCTACCGATAGAGTGCTTGGGGTAACATTTACATTCTATGATTCTATGATATTGGTCTAAATTTCTGAAGAGGAAAAAAAAAACAAAGTCTGATGCTTTTTTTTCTTAGGTCACTGAATTATGGTCATGAAGGTAAGTGGAAAATGGGAAGTTTTAGCAATGGCCTAATGACTATATCTTTTGTTGTGATTTGAAAGATGCGTTAAGAGTTAAACGTGGATTATGTGTGTTCTAGGAAATCCTTTACGTGTAGTCAGGATGGAAATGCAAGAGACTTATTCTGAAAAGACAATACAATTGATGTGTCCATGGTCAGATGGCCCATAATGAGCAAAGCTTTGAGTTTAGTTGGCTTCATTTTAACCAATGGACCAAACACACATTGTATTTGCTGGTCAGAGAAAAAGAAAAAAGAGGAAAAAAATCAAGGAATTATACCTCATCCATAAATAAAACTTACATGAAAAAGGATTATAATGAGATTATTTACATTCTATAGTCATTAGGGGTAAAGAGGATACTCATAGATCTATCTTCTTAAACAACAAATTGAAAATCCTTTGTGACAAAGTCTCTGTGTGCTGTGACTTCCAGTTCTGTCAGGAACCACTGAAAAATGGTGCCAAGTTATTATATCTATCAACCAAGTGACTGATGTGCATATTTTGGAAATTAGATACTAATGCTTTCTTTCTACTCTGTGTATCTGCTATGTTTCCTATTCATTGTATTATGAGAGTGTGTTTTTTGGGAAGATCAGAATAACATCCAGAAAACCAGCTTGTTTGAGGATGTGATTTCTAAAGTGATTTCCATAAAGAAGATATTGCTATCTTGAAATATTGTTGGTGCTGCTATTTTCACATTACCCGCCCCCCCCCACACACACACACAACACACACATACACAAACACACAACAAGATAAGGAGAGGTTTGATGACCACTGTTTAAAATGATCCATAGACTTAATTGACTCTCAATTGTCTTTTCAAGTCACTGTGCCACTGATGCTCAGATAGGTCAATTATTTTGTTTGTTTTTTTCCTCTTTAAATGTACTTTATGGCTTATACAGAAAGATAAATGAAAGACAGTTTTCTAGAAAGATTAAAAGAATTAAGTGATGATGTTGTATGTGAGGAAAACATAATGGCCCAGTTACTTCAGTGGAGAGTGATGAGCCCTTTCGCTTTTAATACAATAGGGTGGAAGACGTCCTGACTACTGGTGGGTGCTGATTGCATACTCTCCTTGTTGGAGAGCTTTGTGCCTTATGGGAAAGACTCCAGTTGGACTTTGCTTCTACCTGAAGAAGAGAGCTCATAGTGGACATTTGAAGACCCAAGATGTTGTGTTATCAAATAATTATGGACTAGCCCGACAGTGATTTTGGAAGAAAGCTCAGGTTTAGAAGTGATAGTAATTAGCAAAGTCTGCAATATTAACAGGTAAGACAGGGCTAGTGCTGCAGATAGCAGGAGGGGTTTCCTAAAATGATCTTTGGACAGAGTACTATGGTCAGAAAAAGATATTTTAAAAAGGGGCTAGAACAAGCACCATCTGGTCTAACAGAAGGGAAGATAGAAAACACCGACAGGGATTTGGAATTGTTATGGAAAGCCAGACGGTGAAGCATTGATTAAGATTATTTTGTTGATTAGGTGATATCCTGTGATTTATACTATGGACAAATACATTTTTTTATGAGCCTGTGAAACCAGGATAAGCCATAGAGCTACAATTATATCTGACCTTGGGATTCGGAAAAAGCTCTCTGTCAAGTAGAAGAAGAGGTCAAACCAAGGAATAGGACTTCCTGAGAACTTGAAAACTCGATGTGTAAGAAATAGCATGGTGATCCAACTGGTTCCCAAGTATTTGCAGAGGGCTGGGAAGCCATGGGAATAGAATATCACAGAAGCACTTCTTTTTTGTTTTATTTTCAAAAACACCTCAAAGTTGCAATTTCAGTGGTTCTCTGACATGATACCCATGTCAATCAGGCTAAGAAGACAGACCTGGTGGCACCCACAGGACTAGAGGTCATTTAGAGCATTGCTCACTCAGATTAAAAATTAGCATATGAGAAGGTAGATCTGAAATTTCTGAGGTTTCTTAGGATAAGTAGAGGGATATTTTCTAAAATTAATTTCTCATGCGCCTTTTTCTTAGTGCTCTCTCTCCTTTATCCCTCCCTCTCCCAATATGACTTTCAGTCATTCCCAAAAGAAGTCTTTTATTCACAACGGCTCAGTGATTGAAGTGATAATGCTCACTTCACTCCCAAGAATAAAGCAACACATAAGAAACATCACAAGCCCATCAACCCCTGTAGAATGTTCTCTTGCTTGCCAATCACTTTAGCATGACTGCATCCCCCAAATCAGAGCAGCCTTTGTTACATGCTAAACATGAGTCAGGGATTGGTCAAAGCATTTTATACAGATTAATCTTTATTAGTTTAACTTCAAAACACCTATATGAAGAGAAAACTACTGTTGGGCTTAATTTTAAATATATTTTGAAAACTGAGGCTTTCACTAAGGCTACAAACTAATATGTGGTGGAGTCCAAATTTGAACTCAGTCTAATTCCCAAGTCTTCACTCTTAAACCTGCCTAATGATGTCCCAATAATTTACCTCAAATGTATTATCTCAATTTTAAATATGAGGAAACAGAAATTAAGAGAAAGAGTGGTGCTTTTTATTAATCATTGAAAGTGAACTTGAACTCAGAACCTTGGACTCCAAATTCAGCTCCCTTCCCCCATACCCTTCCACTACTGTAAATCTTCCTGATAAAAATAAATAAATATATTCTCTAAGAGGGGGTACTATAAATGTATCTCATCTCTTCCTTCAATATCTCATTTTTATGAGAAGCAAGTTTCTGGATGATCCTGCTCTCTTATTTTTCTCTTTATAAGAGATTTGACACATGAAAATATTTATAAGGTGTTAACTAATCATTAAAAGTTATTTGAAACACTCTTTTTCCTTCTTGATGACAGCAAATGTCAACTGCTTCTTAGACTCAGTACTACACATTTTAAATTGAGAGCTGGAGTTTGAGTATGGGCAACTATCCCATTACTTTGATCAGACATATAATCTGAGCAAGAATTATGAAAGATACTCCTAATGGCATGGGTTAAGCATCTACTTCATCAGAGAGAGGGCATATGCAAGTATATCCATTTGCTTTTCCGTTTTACCCTGAACAGTTCCAAGAAGATAGCATCAAGTATCAAAAAAAGTGTTACCTTCCGCAATTCATAATGTTGCACTGAATAGAATTATCACCTTGAAATTACAGGGTAAAACTCCCTATACAAAAACAGATTAAAGACAAATTAGACTGTGGGCCAGGTCACTCTGATTGTTAATTAGTGATAATGGAAATACAATTAGCATAATGAGTTCCAATTACTGTATATGGAGAAATATGAGCATACTGCTTTCATAAATCTTGGATTCAGGAAAAATAACATGCATCTGGTTTAACAAAGCATGTCCTTCTCTTCCGCAGAAAGCTTCCTGGTAAATATCTTTTTGTGGAGCTAAATCCTTCCCCTGATGGGTTGTGATTTGGGGTGGAAAAAAAAGACACAGCATAGATTTTCCTCGTCTGATAGCTGAGCAGTTTTGTATAATCTTGGTTTTTGTTTTAAGCTTCCTTGAAGACCTAACCATCTGTTTCTCCAATCGTGGGTTAAAAACATTGAGGAGAATCATAGACCATTGCATCAAATGTGCTCATTGCCTTTGCAATGTCGATGAGCCCCCCCCCCCTTTCTGCCTTTGATAAGCTGTGAAATTGGAAAGCCAATTAGAGTAACATATAAACAGCTTTTTGAAAAATCAGTGCAGAACGAATGGATGGGCAACAACGGCTTTACAAGAAGCTCTAGTGGGATGCCTGCAGGTGCATTAACAGAGTTATTTTTAAAAGAGTTGTGTTACAGGTCTGGATATTTATTTTCTCCTTGATCTAACACTGTCTCAACTTTTCATTGCAGGCACCCATCTCTCTTAACTTTCTCAGAAGGTCCATCAGCTGAGAGCGGAATATGCTTGTTCTATTGTCATCTCTCTCGCAATCTCCCTTGCCACTTGTCTTGCTCTGAATGCTCAGCTGTTGATGGATTGCATTCCAAGGCTGGTTAAAACCTGGGCCGTTTGGCCAATGAATGGTAATGAATGTGGACTGCTCAGCCCACACAGGTGACATTACACCTCGCACGGGGGAATGTGCCAACTTCCTTGTTGTACCCTGTAAATCTGAGAGATGCCATTAACCTTTTCATCGAATCCCCATGGATCACTGCAATGGTGAATCTCAGTAGTAATTGCTAAGACAAAAATGCCCCAGCCTGCCTATATTCCCTGTAAGGATCTATGAAACAGCCAAGTTGGCTACTCAAGTGCCTTTTCCCCAAATGCTGCTTGATTTACTTTCAGCTGTCAGTCTGCACAGGTTGCAATGCTTTAGAATCTTCCTAACACACCCAAGTAGCAGATCTTGCAGAGTATTTAGAACAATTCAACCCTCTCCTTTTTCCCCCCTGAATGAGATTTTGTTATAAAGAATAGTTATATATCTAGACCAGAAGATCTACTCAAATAGCTGAGTTCATTGAGGAGAAACTTCTTGTCCCTACTTTTATGATTTACAGCACACTTTTCATCTGGGCTTTGACTGTGGTTGTCATATTTTTAACCTAGTCAAACCTCCTCAGTCTGTCTGGAAGCATTTGTAAACTGGATTATTCAATAAAGGAAATGCTTGTCAGGCACCATTCTCCTTCAGCGGTTTGAGATGCTTTCTCTAAAAAATGGCTTTCACACTATCACTCTCTCCAGGAAGCGCGCGCGCGTGTGTGTGTGTGTGTGTGTGTGTGTGTGTGTGTATGTGTGTGTGTATGTGTGTGTGCGCGCACACACACACACACACACACACTCTGAATAAAAATGATCATTGACTCTCTGTCAGCCCATATTTATTATGGGAGATATGGCAGTTTTAAAAGACAAGGTTCTCTCCCTAATAGTTTTATTATTAAAGTATATGTTAATCTACTCTTCTTTATAGATTTAAACAAAGAAAGGCAATGCACTGAAGGGTACATGAGGTATCCTAGAAAGAAGACTCACCTTGATACTGGAAAGTGTCTCATTGACAGGCATAACAATGTGTAGTTAATAAATGTTGATAGTAATTAATATTTGATAAGTAGCTTCTGAAAAAATCTTAGCCAAATCACTGAAACTCTCTCTCTTGATTTACTTATAATATGAGATATTTTATCTAGATGTTCTCTAAAGTTTCTTTCAGCTCTAAAATTGTATGATTCTAAGGGGCAAACCTCCAAACCAGGAGCTATGACAGAGAGAAATGTTAAAGACTTGTAACTCTATCTAAATAGTTGCTTATTTTTAACCTACCAGTGCCACTTAGCATTAGATTGATCTATATCTAACAGAAGAACCCCACACAAAATGGAAATTCATAATTTTGTCCAGAGTTGGTAGGCCTTAAAAGCTCTACATTGTTCAAGATGGCAGTTGGCACTCAGGCCATCGCATCCATTTCTGCCCAGAAGGAGAAATGGGGGCTGTAGACAAATGTGTGAACTACCTACATACTCAGCACTTTAAGGAGCTTTCCAGGAATCCCCATATAATAAATTACCTTCACATCTCACATCAGTAGTTGTGAGAAAGACAGGGAAGTAGAGTATTTTAGCTCGATGCATTGTGGGCAAGAATAAACCCCGGTTCTATTGGTAAGAAAGAAAAGAAGACTGGGTTCTGGATAGGCAACTGGTAGTCCCTGCCATGCAATAATTTTTCCCTTTCATTGAGAATATTTTTTGTACCTTGCTTCTTGTTTTTAAAAATAGACCCCCTCCAACATATAGAAATAATTCATTTTCATTTTGGAACCATGGCTATGATGATGGATGGTTGAGTCCTATCAACTTTGATACCTACCAGGGAATACATTCCCTATAGGTAAGGGGAGACTAGTGTATATAACTTTTATGGGCTTCACACTAGATTGCATATTCTTGTCTGTGGCTTCAGTTGACAAAGCTGAACTGAATCCTGCATTACTCAGTTGACACAGTTACCCTGTGGAACCCCCTTTGAGTAGTAAGGACTTAAAACAACAAATATCAGGAAGATAATTAGCCTCATATTTCTTAATCTACCCATATTTTCTTTTTATTTAATTGAGCTGTAATTACATTTATCAAATGAGCAGAAATTAGTCTAAAGTTGAGTTTGTATGTACATACCCATGCAGCTAACAACCAACATCAAGCATCACTCTCTTCCTGGAAAATGTTCTCATGTCTTTCATTTGTCCCCCTCCTCACCAAGAGGAAACCACTATTCTGATTCCTATTTCCATTGACTAGTCTTGCCTGTTCTTGAACTTCATATAAGTGCAGTTTATTTTGCTCAACATATTTATGAGATTCATGTAGTCATAAGTACCTGTGATTCATTTATTTTTATTGTTGATCCGTATTCCATTCTAGAAATGTGACATAAAAGTTTATTACCCCTTTTTATGAGCATTTAAGTTGTTGCTGAAGTTTTGCCATTCTGGATAAAGCTACTATGAATATCCTTGTGCTAATCTATTTATAAACATATGGATTTTTTATTTCTTCAAAATAAATAAGAAATAAAATAGCTGGGTCATAAGGTATATGTGTGTTTAACTTTTTAAGAAACTGACAAATAGCTCTCCATAGAGGTTGTAACATTTTATACTTCCATCAGCAGTGTATGAGAGAATTCCAGTTGTCCTGCATTTGGGGTTGGCAGCCTTTTAAATTTTAGCCATTTTAGTGTAGTGATAAATCACCGTGATTTCAAGTTGCATTCCTCTGATGGAAATCCATGTTAAGCATCCCTGCACGAATATACAGATAGAGTGCCCCCAAAAAATGTATACACACTTCAATTGCTGAGAGCTCAACTTTAAAAATAAAATGTATTTTTTAAAAAATACAGCCTTTATCATTATTCAAATTATGTGTATACAGTTTTTGGTACACATTATATTTCTTTTCTTTAAATCTCACTTATTTTTCTTGCATTGATTTTAGAGAGAGAGAGAAAGCGAGAAATGGAAACATTGATGTGAGAGAGATACATCAATCAGTTGCCCCCACATATGCCCTGATTGGGAACAAAACCTGAAACCAAGTAATTGCTCTGACTGGGAATTGAACCCATGACCTTCTGGTGCACAGGATGACTCTCCAACCAACTAAGCCACACTGATAAGGGCCAAACATACTTTCTATTAGTCTTTTGCCTTACCTCCTTTCCACTTATAAAATAACAGTCTCCCTTTGAACCTAGGAAACAATTTGTTTACAAACTGGCTACATGATAGAATTTCGGCTTGACTCTTATTTGTTCTTTTAGATTATGCTTACCTTTCCCCATCCATTCTCATCTGAGAATTTTGGTTTTGACTATCTTAGTATGGGCTGCTGAATATGGTAACAATATTTTCTCATTAAAAGGAATGTCCAGTTCTTTTTCTGATGGTATTTAAATTTGCCATCCCAGGCTCTTGTACTCAAATATATTGATAATGTCCCATGTGTGTTCTCTGACACTTGGGTGTAATTGTGGTGAACTTTGAATTCCCATCTTAAGGTCAGTTATTAACTATTGATGGATTCTCCTTTTCTCCACTTAATGCCTAAGTATTCATACTAACCAAGACAGATGGGAGCGACTAAGGAGTTTTTCAATGCCATTGCTGTGTAAGCTGTCTTTTGCTTCCCTTGTGTGAGAAACTCAAAGCTCTTTTGTAGAGAGGATCATTTATTCAAGGTAAAAGGGGGTGGAAAAGGAAGGAAAGAAGAAGGCTCCTACATTCATTCTACACATCCCAGTTTTCACAGCCCCCAACTACTTTTTCTGGGACAGAGTTTTCTCTCCTCATTCAAGATGAGAAAATGGCACCTTTGACAGCAACCTTGGCCGACCCATTTTGGAACCAAATGGGTCTGGATGTAAGAAGGATGGCCAGCACCTCAACATTCAGGACAAGTCACCCTGACAAACAACGGCACCGGTTTTGGATTTCCCAGGAGGCGGAAAAGTGCCCTTTGAGATTTATAAACACATCCATAATAAATGGGAGGCTGAAGTTTAAACTGCTATGGAGCCTTCTCCGCTGTGCCGCCGAGGTCCCGTGTGATTTAGAGAGGTGACATTTACTGTGTGCAGACCTATTATTCAGAGTGACTGTTTGTGTATAGACAATATTTTAAAATGGCTTGCTGTAGATGAAAAATTCTTATTAAGTCAGAAAAAACAGTTTAAGTAGGTAACACTCTCTCAGTTTAGTCTGCTATAAGTCTTACTGTCTTGCCACATGGAAACTGCTTGTGGTGGGAGGTAGTGACACCTCACAGGCACTGGCTAAAATACCATCTCTGGAGCAAATAGGATTCAGGACTTCAGATGGGACCACAAAAGTAATTGTACATCTGAAGTTTAACTAGTTGGCAGTTTTATCACTTTAATGCATTTTGCCTTTAATGTCGGTGCAACACTATGACTCAACTAATAGTATATGTTAGGAAGAGCATTGAGAGTCTAGAAACTTGAAAGGAGGTTTTTCTGCTAACTAGTAAATAGTATAGTCGCTTAACCTCCTCAAGGCTCAGTTTTCATAAACTGCAGAATTTAAGAATTGGATAGGGTGACTTTTTTTTTTAATGCTCTCACATATTTATTACTGATCTACTGATGCAGAAAAAAATACTAACAAAGAGAAAAATCATTCCTCTGATAATTTCCCAACAAAATAACACCCTATTGTCCAGATTGTACTGATCTTTTCAGGGATATGGTAAGAGGCAAGCTCCTGGATACAGCATAAGTAATGGCGCCATGTCATGTGCAACGCCTTATAGACCCAGCTTAATTCTTCTCCAATGTTTCCTCTTGGAGCTGTACCTGGATTTATTATCAGTTTTTATCCCAATACACTGGGTAATGGATCAATTCTGCTTTTGTTTCTTGTCCAGAAACCTCTTGATCCTGAAAGTCTCATGAGAAGATATTGCAAAGAAGAGTCAACTGTACACACCACTATGGTGGAGAGAATGATGAAGTGACTTCTAAGATCACTGTGAGACATGTGTATTTTGAATTGCTTATTCTTAAGGAAGAGTGTCTGCCAGCCCCTAATGTTTTATAGCACTTTATAATCATCGAGAACACCTCCTATCTTTACTGTTTCCTGCTTAGTCCTAAGAAGGAGGCAGAACAATTATTATTAAGCCTTTTTTTATGAGAAAACTGAGGCTTGGAGAAGTTAGGTTCCACGTCTAAGATCCAGTGGCTGGAAAGAACCTAAGCCCCATATCTTGCCTTTAAGACTCTGTTTCAACACATTTCTCATACCTCTGCCTTCCCTAAGACCCCTGGACATGGTTTCAAACAGCTCACCAGCAGAAGATGATTTCTGGACTATAGATATGCAAAGAGGGCAGTAAAAGGACAGGTGGAGTCGATTCTCTGGAGGCTCACAGTCTTCTAGAAAAGACAACACATCTCTACCTCATCAAATTCTACCCATTTTTAAAGCCCAAACTCAATATTCTCCTCCCCCACGAAGCCTGTCTTGTCCCACCTTATCCCAGCTTCCAGGGATCCTCCCTTCGCGTTACTGATTGGACAACATTGTCAAGATGGGTGCAATGAACATGCATCCCCCACCCCTTTTACCCTAGTATGTATGAATCTTATTTCTTCCAATTCTTTAGTAAGTGCCAAGTGAGCAAGACTTGTGAGTTCTATTAGTTTTACATACTCATTCACAGGGAGTAATCAGTTAATATTGAAACGCAGTTCGTCTATCAATCAAGACCTCTGTGCCACCTTGGATAAGGACAGTGGCCAAAATAGACATTGCACTACTCTGCTTCATGCAACTTTAACCTAACTAGAAGCTATGACATCACAGCCTTTTTCTCCTGCTAAAACTGTAATCTTATTGCCTCCATCCCTATCTGTTTACCTCCATTGTTTTTCGTCATAGAACTTGAAACATGTGTCTTGTTTTTCTGTCTCTCTACTAAATTGCAAGCTCCATGAGAGCAAAGGTTTGCCTGGCATTGCTGTATCTTCACACCAAGAACAATGCACTTGTAGGTGCTCAGTAAATACCCAGGGAATGATACATGAATGCTTGTGTTTCAGGCTTTGAGGCCATAGCATGTGACCTCCAATATGTACATGTGTCATCATTCCATATATTTTTTATATCCTGAAAATTTGAACACTAATGAGCTATGGTACATGCCCTTCAAAGCTGTTTTTGTTTTAAATTATTTTTAAGAAATTAACTTTAAATAAACTATTTTAAGAAAGAAAAAGTCACCTTTAGGGTACCACTACACATATCCATGATCGCTATGTTGGTGAAAAACGTAAATGGTATATTTTGTTTTGGATAAATCCTTTGTTCCTCCCTTCACAACCACCTCATGAAGTATTTACTGAAGAGTTATTTCCTGCAAATGATGGAATTTTCTTTGTTAGTGATATAAATGAATTTTGTGATGTCAAAATTAACTTAAACCTAATATTAGCAGATTAATAATAAAAGCATACTGTAGAACTTGGGTGATAAAGTCAAACTTGCCAGGTTTAAATCTTTGCTTCTACTGAGTAGTTTCTAGAAACTTACACAAGAGATTTTGTCTATCCAAGCCTCAGTTTCTCTATATGGAAAATATTACACTCTAATAATAGTATCTTTATCATTGGGTTGTTGTGAAGATTAACGGATATAATCCTTTTATTTACTGACACAGAAAGAACTCAGTAAATGTTAGATTTTACTATTGCTCCATGATGTTCGAAAAGTATAGCACACAATTTGAATGCAAATAGTAATTATACTATAGTGCTCTGCATTTTTATTTTATTCTCCTAGAATGCCTGATTGCTTGTGCTAATTTAGCAGTAATGACACTCAAAACATATGTTTGTTCTTCTAAGAATTAACAATAGACAGACAAGATTATTTGTTGACTTTGGTCTGTTTGGATCATTGTAATAAGGTGTCCCATATGTAGTAGGAAGTACTATGAATTTCTACAGCTGATTAAAAATATAATTTTCTGAAGAGTCATGCTAAATCTCTTTTCCACAGACACCTTTTAATAAAACACATAAATTATAAACCTACTGTTATGCAAACAATATTGGCACAACAAGAAAATGATTAGCATGAAGAGAGGGTAGGTCAAAAAGGCTATAAAAGAATTAATGAACATTGTTTGGTGTATATTAAAACAACCGGTCAAAGTTTAGGTAGCATTTTAATTTTTGGCGCCCACATATTTAAGACCCATTCATTTAAATCTTACCAAAAACAAACAATTTTTTTTGAAAGTAGTTCAATAGAACTCAGTAGACCATGTTAAATAAGTCTGCTGCCACTATTTTATATATAAAAATTGTGTTTCAAAATAAAGACATGGGCAGCTCTGTTTTCAATTTATGGAATAAGTAACAGCTATTTTCTTCCCATTTTTCCTTGATGTTTTTCAGATGCATAACACCTTCACTGATGCTTTGATTTCTCTCTCTGGCTACCCTATGTTACTCCTCATTTTTCGAGTCACTATAGTCTTGTGAACAGCCATTTTCATTGCAAAGTTGGAAAAAAAAAACATTAAAAGAGAATTTCATTTGATCAAACTTCCCGAGTGCCTGTTTGGATATTTTGAACTAGTTATAAACTCAACTGGAACACCCCATTTGGCAGCAACATGATGAGGTCTTGTCTCCACTTGCTGGTGTGAAATGACACGTTATAACTTGAGTTTCCTGATGCCTCGCTAAGCTATGAGAACAAATGGAGTCATCATAAAAAGAGTCATGTTAAACAACAGTATATTACATGTCATATGGGGGTCTTGTCACCACTTTTATGAAAGCACACCTTCCACAATGTTCTCTGTCTCAACATTTTGGGAAAGCCTAGAGGTTATTTCATATCTGTTCCCACACAGATAGCCATGACCTATGCTTCCCATGTGTTTCACCAAATCTATCACCAGGCACTGCTACTTCTTCTCTCTCAGGCACCCAAACCTGAACATGAAAGACTAATGAGTGAGCATATGTAGACACTATACCCTGTTTAGATTTGACTCTTACCTCGGATGGTTAAAGCTTCACTGGTGGCTCACCTTGGCTGAATTGACTTCCAGGAAGCAACTCTGTTCTTTTTAGCTCTTAAGCATTAGACTTTTCTCGTCAGTTTTTCAGAAATACATGATAATTATTGATTTCCAATGCAAACTTATGATGAGATCATTACTATACTTGGAATTAGACACTTTTTTAAAATCAAGTATCATTAATACCTCATACCTAATTGTTAATATAATAAAATGTAATATTTAGTAAAGGTATTGTATTAGTCAGGTAATTCTATAATGATGCTGTGTAACAAACCCTCCTTAATCTCAGTAGATTAAAACAACAATCCTTTATTCTTACTCACGCATCTGCTGTTGGGCTGGCATGGGGGTGGAAGGTAGTTTTTTTGACTGAGTCTGTGCTCAGCTGGGCATGGCTCAAAATTATAGATTGGGTTCAAATCTTCTCCATATGTTTCTCGTGCTCCTTGGACCAGTGAACTAACCAAGGCATCATTTCCTCATGGTGATGACAGAAGCCCAAGAGAGAAAACTGAACTGTGCTTGCACATTTTAAGCCTCTGCTTGTGTTACGTTTGCTAATATCCTATGGGCAAGACATTTATAAAGTTATATTCAAGGTCAGCAGGTGGCTCTGTCTCTGGGGAACGGTGCAGTCATATGGCAGAGATATGGACTTGGGAATGGTGAAGAACTGGGAGCCATAATTTCATCTACCATATGTATATGTATTAATGACCTAAGTTAGAACATTCATTATTCATTTAATGCATTATTTTTTTTATTAGAATTTATATGACACAGGTACAAAGTGCACTAGAGAAATAATTTCTTTTTGTTCAGTTCAGTAATCATTCACTGAGTACCTCCTTCACATAATGCACTGATTAAAAGGTAAAGGTATGCTTTGTGCATAAAGGTCCTGGTTCCTGAAAGGATTATGGTGAGTGGGTCAAGACTTGGTATGACTGCCTAATGTGCCCACATGACCTTCACTGATCAGGGTCTTCTTATTTTCCTTTAACCTTTGTTGCTTTTTTAAAAATCACCAAGCAATATGTACTTAATTTACAAAAGAAAAAGTATGCATAAAGAATAAAGTAAAAATATACTCATACTTCCATCAACCATAAGTAAACATCATTTGCTCTAACTGAAGAGATAAGATAATAAATAGGTAAAGATCATATAGATAAATAGATTGATAGTAGATTGATCAAACATAGAGTATTTTGCAACATTTTATTTAATATATCATAGATGTAAGTAAATACTCATCTTTATATATATCATTAATGCTACTTACCATTGTCATATTAATTGAAAGAACTTCATTTTTTCTAAAAATATTGATAGACAGCTAATTTTCACATTTTTGCTATTATAAATAAAATTGTTTTATACATCTCTGAACACTTGAAGAAATGTTTCCTTTGGATAATGCCAGAAATAAAATCACTTATGCAAAGGGCTGGCATGGTTTTCAGGTTTAATGTATATTGTGAAATTGCCTACCTGAAAGTGTGTAAGATACGCTCACAAAAGGAGTGTATGAGGCCCCTCACTCACTTTGGGCTTCTTAGTTTCCTAAAATAAATTTTAAAAGATTTAACTAAAGGCTAGGTTAGTTAACTAAAGGGAATTTTTAAGTACCAAGAAGTAGAGAGAAGATAAAAGGATTGCCAGTAGTGTTGTTTAACAGGGAAGGAGTGATTTTTCAAGAGAAGAGATTATAAAGCGAAAATCCAAGGGCCACATAGGTTCTAAGCTGGAAGAAACAATCAGAAGAGAACAGAGACCTTCTTATGTGACAAGCAAGGGAAATAAAGGAACTTTCCAATTAAACATCTAAGACAAATCTCAGAAAAAGAGGATGGTGGAATCCCAAATTCAAAACACAACAGGAAATACACCAGCCAAAACAAAAAAACAACTTTCTGAGATTGTTTGTTATGATATGCGGGCTGTAGAAAACTGGGAAGTCAATTTTACCAAATAGAAGGACGACTCTGCACAAAGATATCTGAATGTGTGCATTGAGTTGAGTTCAGCCTTTACAGCTTTACCCCAACTTCAGATGTACAAAGACATTTAGTCATGCACATGGGAGTGGGTTTACAAGTAGAAGGCACAATTAGCAAGGCATATATGGCAAGTCTATGGATTTGGCACTGAGGCAAATGGTTGATTTAATTAATAGGAGAACAAAGCTAAACTGGGTTATATCCTATATTTTGTAGCCTGGCACTAAATACAAGTTAATAATCAGTTCATGGTCTATCTGTACCAGCTCAACTTTCCAAGGTGTGAAAAGGATTAAGTCAATATCACCTCACAGGTTAAAAAAAATGCTATTGAATTTATTGGGGTGACATTGGTTAATAAAATTACATAGGTTTCATGTGTATAGTTCAATATTGCGTAACCTGTATATTGTACTGTGTGTTCACCACTTCAAGTCAAGTTTCCTTCCATCATCATTTACCCCTCTTCTACTTTCTCCCACACTTTATCCCTTTGGTAACCACCATACCATTGTCTGTGATCAATGAGTGGGGTTTTTTGTGCTTAACCCCTTCATCTTTTCACCCAACCATTCTTCCCTCTATTAGCTATCAGTCTGTTCTCTGTATCTATGAGTCTGTTTCTATATTGTTTGATAGTTTATTTTGTTCACTAGATTCCACAGGTAAGTAATTCACATGGTCCTTGTCTTTCTCTAACTGGCTTATTTCACATAATAATATCCGGTCCCATCCATGCTGTCTGTTACAAAAGGTAAGATTTCCTTCGTTTTCACAGATGAGTAGTATTCCATTCTGTAAATATACCACAGCTTTTTAATCCACTCATCTACTAAAAGGTACTCGTGCTGTTTCAAAATCTTGGCTATTGTAAATAATGGTGCAATGAACATAGTGGTGCATATATTCTTTCAAATTAGAGTTTCAGGTTTCATATTACAGTTTTAAGGGCTCTGAAAGTAAGTTTATTTGTAAGGCTTTGTCTGCAGTGACCTGGATGTGGCTTAGAGAATACGCTAAAGCAAATTCTGGCAACTAAAGTGGAATCTTCCCTCCTAGTAAATTGAGTATCAAAAAAATTCTTTTATTTGAATGCTAGATTAGCAGCACTAGCATCTCAGGGAAGTGCCTAAAGTCAGGGCACTTCTCTAAACTGAGAATGTGCTAATTTATATGGGATCAAACATCAAGGAGCTCTTCTTACAATCTTGGCTTTGAAGACCTAGAACTTTAATTTGGAGAGTTCTTGACCACACAAAAAAAGATGCTAGTATAATTAATTCTACTTGTATAGTATTTTTATTAATTTATACACTGAATGAGGTATAAGAACATCCATTAAAACACCCACTATGATGTATCAGGGTATTGACAGTCATAGACAGGAAGTGGTCAAGGTTGCATGGTGACACGCTATCATTGCTATGTCTTGAATACCAGTACAGGAACTTTTACTCTCTACCTAGAGGTAAGCAAATCTCAAACGTGTTGGTCAGAGGATTTGACATTCTGGATAATTTAAATTTCTATTAAAACTCTAAAATCATGTGGTTTTATTCCTTACAGTTCAATTTTATTTTCTAAATGTTCAGTTTATAATTTTTCTCTTTTCTTGTTTTAGATATCAAGTGTACTGAATGTACTAAAAAAAATTTATGATCCTCCTGATGGAACAGATGATGATCAGTTCACATCACTCCAAGTTGTGTTGGTAGATGATGCAGGGAACTGAGCTGAAAAACACATTGAACCCAGTAGCTTAGATTATAAGGTTCTTTGCTCCATGAGAGAAGGGGATGAGTTTGTTTTGTTCACTTTTCTCTCCTGGGTGCTTACCAGACGTCTATCAGAAAGGAACCTCTCAATGAAATAAAATAAAAATGAATATTGTATACATGATTTTCAGAATGTATGTCCTTGTTAGTAAGGCATTTTTCCAGAAAGTTAAATATAGGGTAAAATAAAGGGACAAAGAAAGAAAGGAAGGAAGAAAAGAAGACAAAGAAGGAAAGGAGGAGGGGGAAAGGAAAGACAAAAGAGGGAAAGAAAGGTAAGAAGGAGGAAAAAAAGGAAGAAAGCAAGAAATAAATTTAAAAAGATATTCTAGGGGCTCTGGCTGGTGTGGATCAGTTGGTTGGGGGATCATCCATGCACCAAAGGGTGATGGGTTTGATTCCCCATCAAGACACATACCCAGGTTTTAGATTCAATACCTGGTTGGGGCTCATATAGAAGGCAACCGATGGATGTTTTTCTCTCACATCAATGACTCTCTCTCTCTCTCTAAAATTAAAACTAGTGCTTCAAATGTTGGTTTGACTTGAAAAGCTCATATTCATTTAATCAATATTTGTATTTGTTGAAGTTTAAAATTATGTTAATCACCTTTCTTACCCCTGTTTCTATCTCTGTTTCCTTCTGGGAGAACAGAATAAGGGTTCCCATTTTGTGCCCCCTAGTGGTAAAACCTCAGGCTCCCAGGGCACACTAGTCACATGACCCTGGACTGGCTGGAATCTTCCCCAAGAAGACTCACCAATGTACAGCTGCAGGCTCCATGTGGATTGGTGGCTGTGGACAGACCTCCAGGATGAGTCCTTTCTTTGTGCTCTCTTTCCTGACCATCTAAGTGTTTTCTGACTAGCTTTGGCATGCTGTTAGTTAAAATTCATTCTCTTAAAGCCTAGGATCCACTTAGCTCCTCTCCTCTGAACTTTCGTCATTCATTATTAACAATGAAAGCCAAAGTGCATGAAACAGGTTCAGCCCTATCTGTTCCTGGCATGAAAGTGATGTCTTGGCATATTAGGGGGACACGGCTCTATCTCACATGAAATGATGCCTGGGCCCACAACAAAGGCGCCGTCTCTCAGCGCCTAATAGGATCACCCACTTCAAATGCGAACCTTCCTTCTTTGAAATATTTGTTGAGATTTCATAAACCTATGAAGATTCTCAAACTCAAACAAAACCTTCCAGGCTTCGGTGCAAGCTCTCACTCTAAAGAGCTTTCTGTTTTATAAACCGGTTATTGGCTCTGGGTCCCAAGCCTGGGCAGATGGGGGACGGGTAAGGGCATCGGGGGAGGAAGAGCTTGCTTTCCACTTTCTCTTTTTGATACAAAAATAAAAGTCATCTGGTTTTGACTGCAGAAAATGAATCATATTAAGCATTTTAAAAGCACTATTCTTTTTGTGAGACCTAATTTCAGACCGATTAACACTTTAATATGAAACAGAAGCACATCATTTCATTAGGAGACAAAATAAGGCCTCCCAGCTACCATATGTTGTCTCTCTCTCTCTCTCTCTCTCTTTCTCTCTTTCTCTCTCTCTCTCTCTCTCTCTCTCAAATAAAATCTTTTGAAACCTTAGATTGTAGATTGAGCTACAGGAGGAAATATAGATTTGGATCTACCATACAGCCCACGTGAGCAGACTCTACATTGAAGAGTCACACAATCATAGATTTTTTTAAAAAAAAATTATTTTAGCAATGCTCATATTCACTCTATTCAGTAATAGAGGACCTAGCCACTGCTCTGGAAAGCTGATGGGGAGATATCCTTTTGTGAAGATAGAAATCAAAAGAATCTTTCAGTGTGTTCTTAAGAATGTCTCCGCCGATACATACAGCAAAGAGACACTTTCTACCACTGATTTCACAGATTACTTATTTATTAAATAGATGAAACAAAATTATAGCTGTCCATTTTCAATATTTAAATTTTTTTAATGATAATGCCTTTAAAATGCACAGAACATGAATGCAGGAGCTGGTGTGATAGGAGAGAGCCTTATTGCACATAATTAACAGACACATAATGTCTGGTAACTAGTAATTTCCTTCTAGCTGAGTAAGGAAATAATTTAATCATGTTGATCAAATGAATCCCAGGAGCCCAGTGTAACATTATGCCTAAAAAAAAAATCTGCATTAACTGATAAAAGACTACTTGGTTAAAAAAAAAATTAGCATGGTTTCCAACCTTGTTTAGGTATCCTTGATAGTATTTAAAATGCAAGCCTGATTTTAGTAATTGGCTTAATCTGACATTTCAGGACCATTTTTTTTCCCTAACACTGACAGAGGCTACAAATATTGACATGGTACACTTTTCTAGAATCGACCAAACCCGAAGTGTTGCAAGATGTATGTTCCCCTCACCAATAGAACAGTCCCACCACTGCTGTTTAGAGGGGTGTGCAGGGGGTCTGAAGACGGGGGTGGGGAGTGTAGCAGACTCCAAGAATCTCTTTCCTAGAATAGCATCTTATATTCAACCACTAGATAGGAACTTCCACTGCCCTTTTGTAAATTTCAGGTTCATATTCAAAACAGGCCGGGAGGAGATTTCCTTGTTTGAAATCACTGCTCCAAACAAATTTCTCCTCAGTGGAGTCTATCCTAGTCTTGGCGGCCAGCTCTTTCCTTTGGAAGTCCTTTGTGGTCCTTCCCATTGTTCCTTGCAACTACTTAGGAAAGGCAGCGAGCCACTCTCCTGCTATCTGAAGTCAGCTCTCCGTAATGAGGCGATATAATTTAACACTTACCGTAATACATTTTATCCATCTATTGTTTGCTAAATAATTCCTGCAATAACACTTTTATTCTTTCCATAATTCTTCGGGGCGATGCTGGAGGAATAATATTTTTACTGCAGTGATTGATGACGCGGGTCCCGGTGCTCCTCAGCCCCCGTGAGCAGAGGTTATTGATAAGCATCAGGAAGATGGGAGGGAACGGAGGGGGCAGGGAGAACATCCGGAGGCCCGCGCTGCGTGGAAAGAGCATCAGGGATCAGAGGGTTAATACCATTTTATGAGGTTGTAAAAATCTACCCCAAGATTCTTGTGTTAGCAATATTCTTTGTGTAAGATGTATGTTATTAAAACAAGTAGCAGCATCTGAATTAAAGTGACAGTATGATGGATGACTACTGAAGGGGAATCGGAGCCGTTCGCAGCATTTGGGGCTAGATGTGGGAATTCTGCCTCAGAGGCAAGGAGCTTGGCAGACACATTGATTCCGGCCTGACGCGTGTTCATAAATATGCCCCCAGAGAGGTGTGGCCTAGCAGAATTTACAAAATTATGTTCATGAATTATTTAACATTTATTTATGGATGCTATATTTAAACAGTATTTGCCCAGGCGAATGGACCATAGCTTACAGGGTGATCTTTAGATAATGCAAATTCTGCACAAGGCAGAGAGGTGGCGGGTGGCTTGCCCAGTGATGCTAAGCCTATCAAAACTGTATTAGAGGAGATGAGTCCACCGACGATGGAGCTGCCCTTCCGAGACTTGGGACGTTTCCCTGATGGAGCTGAGGTCCAGGAAAGTCTGGAGTGAGAGGAGAGGTGAAGGGTTTTTCCTGTTGGGGAGGAAAGACAGGTTTGTGTTGGTGCCGATTTAAATTTTAACCTCATAATGAGCTTTGCTATGTACAGCAATGTTTTTAAGAATTGTAGAATGCACCACTACCTGTTTGAGATTGGGAAGAGGAAAGGAAAAGATTTAGGAATTTCTATGACACAGATTCTTTGCTAATCATGTTGAGGGCCACATTCAAACATATGAAGAAGTTAGATGCCGGTTTGGCTCCGTGGATAGAGCATCGGCCTGCGGACTGAAGGGTCCTGGGTTTGATTATGGTCAAAAGCATGTATCTTAGTTGAGGGCACAGTCCCAGCAGGGGGTGTGCAGGAGGCAACTGATCGATGTTTCTCTCTCATCAATGTTTCTGACTCTCTATCCCTCTCCTTTCCTCTCTGTGAAAAATAAATAAAATATATATTTTTAAAAAATAAGTTAGAGTTATGATTAAAACATTTATGTTACTGCCATAAAATTTGGCTGGTGGATATGGTAGAGATCTGAGTGACCACCAACCATTCTATTTGCTTCCATCATTTTATATCCTCCTCGCTGTTTCTTTCATTCTTGCCAATGAAATATCAAGGGAAGTACCATGTGTCACTTCTGTAGTCAAGTCCTTATAGGTTTTCTGTTGTCTCTCTTCTCCTGAAGTCATAAATGAAGAGACCACATATTTCAGAAAGTTCAGCTACAAGACAGTAGAATCACCCAACAGCCCACTCCCTACTTGTCTTTTGGAGCTGAGCCCCATCAACCTACATGGGATGAGTATATGATTGAGAAATTATGGTTAGGTTGGATTAAGCCTTTGAGATAAGAGGGCTGCTTGTTGCTGTAGTATCACAAAGACTATCATGACTAATGTGCTAGGTCAGTGCTACTAAATCCATCTGAATGATAAAATAGAAAAAACACAATCGTCTCTTCCATTTCTGTTCCCCTTATAAGATTATTTTCCTCCTCTATTAAAATCACTGCATATATAATAATAGTTGGACCGATGGTATTATCAGAGTACTAGAGGCCTTGTGCATGAAAATTCATGCACTGGAAGGAGTTGGTCCCGCAGCCCAGCATGCCCCCTCTCACAGTCCAGGAGCCCTCAAGGGCGGGAGGCGACCTGGCAATCAGGGGAAGGTGATGCTCCCATCACACCTCTGCTGCTGCCACTGCTGGCAGCACAAGCCTTGGCCAGCCCTTGTTACCTGCACATCAGGCCCACCCTGGGCAGCTGGGCAGCTGGGAAGCTGTCATCCAAGGCTTTCCTGTGCCTCAGGCCAGCCCTCAGTGGTTGGGGGGCTGAGGGTGGGTCCAGCCACACTGTGTGTCTGCTGCACTCTCCTCCTCTCATCTCCCTGACTGGGCTAAAAGGATTGTGGACTCTGGCATGGCTGAGGAGACTGGATGCCACCATCTTTGGCTATGGGCACTGCCAAATTTGTGATGGTGTGGTGGTCAATTTGCATATCCCCTCTTTATTAGATAGGATTGATATCATTGACCCTTATTTGGTTCTAATAAAAATTATCAGAGACAATATAAATATTGGTGCATAATGAGGTACCTGGACCATAGTAAGTGCAAAATAGAGATCAATTTTCTGTTCTTACTTATTTTTTGTGTCCTTTTCAATCCCACACCAATGCATTGTGTAGCTCATTGAAGATGTGTTTTGTGATTTGTGTAATATAGGTGAATGCATGTAGTAGCTACTATATACCAGACAATATTCTTAGCACTTTGAGATAATATATTTATCTAATCATATCAGGTAGATATGATTATTATTTAACAAACACATAGCACTTGCTATATGCCAGACAGCTCTAAGTGTCTAATGTATATTAATTATTTTAAGTAAAAAAGCTTTAAGGTTAATATTATCATTAATTTCCCCAGTTTTCAGATGAGAAAAGTGAGGCACAGAGAGGTTAAATATCTTACCCAAGATTATATATCTAGTAACATCTGAGATTTAAATAGTATTATCCATCTAGTCCAGTCTGATTATCTATAGTGTAGTATGTGATCAAATAGGTTATAAGTAAATAACTCTCTTAGCCTTTAAGAGTTTTTTATTACTTTTAGATAAATACTACTCATTCATGAATTGTTTACTCCAGGACTGAAACTTCTTTATGTAATTTTAAGCTACTGCAACCTAGCAACCTGGTAGGCAGCAGAGTCATTTAGAGAAAACTAATACTAATCACTACCCAAGAATGACATGACATCTGGGGTGAAGACAGGGGAAAGGAGTTAACTCTTGTATTTGAAACTATTTTCATTGCTGTGTCATATTGCTCTTTATATTCCTATGATTCTTTCTGAAGCTTTTTGCTTTTACATACATTTCTTTGAATACCCCACAAAACCTTACCAGAGTATATCTCTCTTTGTATATGTGTGTGTATGTGTGCATGCACGTGTGTGTATGTGTGCATGCATGTGTGAATGTGGGGATAGGGAAATAAAATAAAATTCTCTACTCAATAAAAAAATATAGCCCTGAGCATAATAAAAGTAAGAGAACATTTTTACAACAAAGTGCAGCGTTAGTCTTGCAAATGAATTGAGATGGGACCTGTCCTGGGTTATCATGATTTCATGAACCACCAAAGAATATTCCTATAATGCTGAGCACATTCTAAAATCCAGAGAACAAAAGTGAGCACGTATTAAAAATTTAAAGAATTGAATTTTTAGCTAAGGTCTCAGTGGAATCAGATAAATGTCCCATATCATCTCCCTCTTCTCTTTCTCCCCCCAGGCAAGAGTGTGAGACCCTGACATAAACCTAACCTTGTCATCATCTTAAAGGATATGCTGTCTGTCCACTTATGTCATATTTCATGCACTCTTTAGCTGTGAGCAAAAATGGTTCACATTCCACAGGAATGCTATTTTAGCATTATCAGCGTCCATCAGAGAAGTTTCTTAGCTCAGGTAGGACCTGGGGACTTAGGAGAGCCCTTCCTTAGGGTAACACTACTCCTTTTGGGTTAGAGCAGATATTAATCATGTCTGACATCTTACAAGTGAGAAGGAAATAATCCACTATGGCATGGCATGCATTTTTTTTCTACCCTGGGGCCTTTCCCCTTAGTTTTGGAATTTATATATTGAAAGAGGTGCCAGCATGGTTGACTCTATTTTTAAGGTCACATTTCTCACCTAAACCAAATTCTAGTGAAAACACACACACACACATACACACACACACACACACACACACACACACACGCACCACACTTGTCTGATAAGAATTCTGCCTTTCATTCCTCTCACCAAGGTCTAATTATCCTTGAATGACAAGCTTCAGGTAATTCCCAAGTGATGAACTCTCTCATTCTTTTTATCTCTTTTCCTGTTGTAGGCTTGAGCTCTTTTCTCCCAGTAAGTAGTGCCTTTGGCAAAACTGAGGGGCATACAGACAGGAAGCAGGGAGCCAGACCTAACTGTCCCAGGATCTGCCTTCAGAGAATGAAGCAAAGGCATGTTCTGCAATTGAAGTGCTCTGGGTGGACTCTTCAGCCTCACCCATTTTCAGCCATCACCAACTGGGGCTTTCTCTTCCCATTTTTGTGCTTATAAAAAGCTTGCTGCCTTCCTGAGACTAACATGTTATTTGCTTATATGATTTATGCTGCCAGTTTTTTGCTTTTATTTTGTAAGACAAAAAAATGCTTAATCGAGCTGGTGTGAAAGGTGGGAATGGAGATAAAACAGGAACAAGAGTGTCAGAACTGCCATTCAGTTAAAAATTAATTTGGAAGGCATGTGAGAAAGCTGGAAGGCTGGGACTCACATGGGACCAGCAACAGTATGTGAGTAAGGGAAGTAATTTGGGGAAGAAAGACAGACTTAGTTCCATCCTGAATAGATTCTCTTTGACTCTAAGCACTATGTTGTGGGAAATCATGTTTACTTTTAAAAAGCACTTATTCTAAAATGTTGAACATGAACATTCCTTTGTTCATTTTAGGAATGTCATCTATGAATGTATCAAATAAAAAATCCTGATAAAACTACAAATGCAAGTTATATACGTAAACACATAAACATGTGTGTATTTCTTATATTGAAATTCATTAGTTATCGTGCAGATACTAGAGAGGATAGGGTTGTCTGCGTGGGATTCTCCTATCTAAAAGAACCTGGAAAGCTAAAACACAGAGAACGTAGGACCCAGATTTACAAAGAAGAAAGGGAAGGCCTGCACTAGTGCATTTATAAGGCAGTTGGTTGTGTGCAATGTCTCCCAGGTGTAGGTTGGCAGGGAGAAGGGAGAGGCCTGAATAGAAAGATTAAACTATGGAGATACCAGCTACAGGTCCACGCCTAAAATCTGCAGAGCCTGGGGCAGGAGTACAAATGAAGGACCATATATTTTATGACTAAATATTTAAAGGGTCTAAATCAAGTTAATAGACTGAGAAATAAGCCATAGTTCCTTCTCAAACCTTGACTTATGTTCATTTACAACAATGAAATAGATATAAAGCTAACATTTTTAGATCATCGAACATTGGTAAAATATGAAAGACTAGTATATTCAATTATTGCACATGTCTGAGTATTCTACTGATAGGCCAATGACTTTGGATGAGTAATAATACTAAGACATAAGTAATTCATAAATAATTTTATGTTTTCCGTAAAATATATTTCTTACCTTTATTTCAGCAAAATTACTAATTATGCTACCTGCTATAATAGGGATTTTATTTTATAATTTATGTACTGCTGACAATAATGCCAAATTTGACTACCTTTTTTGACTCATTGCAGTTAGAAGAGAGTGTTTTATTACTTTAGTTTTGAAAATTTTACTCTGCTGTGGAAGGAGCATCTTGGATTGCCAATAAAATTCTTAAAACAATGCTTATATCATGTTTGAATATTCAAATGATTGCTTATGATAAATTATCATTACCAAAATTTACTATAAATCATTTTAGTTTCTTCTGATAACACTGATATTGCAATTATTATCAGCCCTTAAAACAATATCTTCATTTATACAAGAATAGAAAGATTTGGTATTATATTTCATGCATGTTACATGTAAATGTGTGTGTGCGCACACACACACACACACACTTAAAAATCTGTGAATTACTTAATGCTGGAAAGTATTCCCTCTTCCAAAAACATAAGCTGGAGAAATTGGAAATTGGAGAACAAAGATGAGCAAGAAAAAATAATAATTTGAAATGATATTTTGCTATGCAAGAATCTGTGCATTCATGCTCTCGTGGAGGATTTGACAAGTTAATTAATTTTTCTCCTCTATCACTAAATGCTTTAGTTGCTTAAATAGTGCCTGCACTTGATGCAGTGTCTATTCTGAAGTCAGCAAGTGCACTACCCACAAATCTTCTGGCATTCAGATGCTTGTTTGGGAGACGTCAGGAATAGAGGTGGAGGAGCATTTTTCCTGCTGGGCAGTGAATATTTAGATCCATGCTGGGCCAGTACTGGGCATCAGATCCTGAGTAACAAAATGAATGCCCATGAATTCCCCAGCATGCCTTATGTGTGTGTATTTGTGATATGTGGGCCCTCTTCAGTGTGGAACTCAGGGTAAGGCCTTCGCCCTGGGTGCAAGCATACTAGCTAGGAAGGATTGGCCCTGCTCATGCCTCATTATTCAGCTGTCTGAATATTGCCTTATCTTTCATTCACTAAATCTTTCTTATTTTCTTTAGTTCTCCACTCCAAATATATTTTTTCTTCTCTCCATTCATGTTTCTTTTCCTCTTTTTCTCCCACTCCCTTTCTTCTTCCTTTTTTAAAATAAATCTTTATTGTTCAGATTATTATAGGTGTTCCTCTCCCACCCCGCAATAACTCCTCTCCAACTGATTCCCAACCCTACCCCACGCCCTTACCCCCGCCACTGTCTTCATCCATAGGTGTAAGATTTTTGTCCAATCTCTTCCTGCACCCCTCAGACTCCTTTCCCCCTGTGAATTGTTAGTCCAATCCCATTCTATGTCCCTGATTCTATTATATTCACCAGTCCATTTTGTTCTTCAGATCTTTTTTTTTATTCTCTTGATTTTTAGATTCACTTGTTGGTAGGTATGTATTTGATGTCTTTTTGTTGTTCATAATTTTTTACATTTACCTTCTTCTTCTTCTTCTTCTTCTTCTTAAAGAATACCCTTCAACATTTCATGTAGTCCTGGTTTGGTGTTGATGAACTCCTTTAACTTCTTCCTGTCTGTGAAGCTCTTTATCTGACCTTCAATTCTGAATGATAGCTTTGCTGGGTAGAGTAATCTTGGTTATAGGTTCCTGTTGTTCATCATTTTGAATATTTCTTGCCTCTTCCTTCTGGCCTGAATAGTTTATGTTGAGAAATCAGCTGACAGTCGTATGAGTATTCCCCTGTAGGTAACTAGTTGTTTTTCTCTTGCTGCATATAAGATTTTCTCTTTGTCTTTTGCCCTTGGCATTTAATTATGATGTGTCTTTGGATTCCTCTTGTTTGGGGTCCTGTGTGCTTCCTGAACTTGTAGGTCTATTTCTTTCACCAGGTAGGGAAAGTTTTCTGTCATTATTTTTTCCAGTAAGCCTTCAATATCCTGTTCTCTCTCTTCTGGCACCCAAAAAATCCAGATGTTGGTACGCTTTAAGCCGTCCTGGAGGCTCCTTACACTATCCTCACACTTTTGGATTCTTCTTTCTTTTTGCCTCTCTGGTTGGGTGATTTTTGCTTTCTTATACTCCAGCTCTTTGTTTTGATTCTTGGGGCATGTTGATCTATAGTTGAGTTTCTTTATATTCTTTATTTCAGACTTTGTATGCTTAATTTCTGGCTGGTCTTTTTCCTTTTTTTTTTTTTTTTTTTTTTTTTTTTGGTATTCTCATTAAGGTCCTTGAAGTTTTCAGTTTTCACCAAGCTTCTTGGAAGTCTCATCAAGTTTCTCAAAGGTTTTTAGAAGATTCTTGAGTAATCTTATAAATGTGATTCTGAACTTTGTGTCATCCAGTAGTTTACTCTCCTCCATCTCTCCCATTCATGTCATGCTTCTGTGTCTCCTCATTTTGGCTGCCTCCCTATATTGATGAAGTGGCTTTGTGTGGTCTGTGACCTATAGGGGCCAGTAGCTCAACTTACTCAATCATCTGAGGTGGTTGCTTTTGCTATATCCCTTTGTGGGCTTAGCGCAAAGTCTTGGTGTAATTAAGCCTTGATTGCTGTTGCTACACTGGGAGGAATTGACCTCCAGGCCACTTGTCTGTGAGGACTTGCTGTGTCCATAAAGGATGAACTGCAGCGTCGGAGACACGCCTTGTTTCAGTGTTGCTTTGGTACTCACTGTGTCTGTCTCCCAAATGCGTCACTTATGGGTGTGAGGGATTGAAACTGAGCACTAGAACTCTGGTTTCTGAGTCTCAATGAGGTGCAGTTCAGCTACTGTCTGAGGCCAGTATTGTCGCAGGAGTTACAATGTGAACCACAGTCCTGTCCTCCTTGGATCTGTTTGCCCCAGGCTGCAATTTTGCTAAACTCCAACAGAGAGGGCCATTCATATGCAAAAGCTGCTGCTTGGAGCTTGGGTGTGTTTGAAGGCTTTACAGGATGGAATCTCAGGGCAAAGTCTCAGGGCATCACTAGGATGAGGCGTGGCCAACATGGCTGCCATCCCCCGCCTCTCCAATGACATCCCAGTATCCTCTCATCCCCATGTCTCCCAGCATCTCACACCACAGCACAGCAAACAATCTCAGCTCTGCAAGCAAGCCAGCCTCACTTTCCCATGCAATGGCAGACAGTCTAGCCTCTCCCCAGAAAATGGATTTTAGAGAGATAGGGAGCTTGTCTCTCATCGGGTTAATAAAAGCACCGCCCTCTGCCAGCTGGGATATGCCGTCAGCCCATATCACATCTGTGTTCCCCTACCTCAGTTTTTCAGGCTTGTGCCCTGGATTTTCCTCTTTCTCTTTCAGTCTAGTTGTAGGGCTTTCTATCAGCCAGCTTTTCCTTGGTTTTGGGGTGATAGACGTTTTGTTTTATAAATTTTTGAATTTGTTGTGCACGGCAGCCATTTAGGAGTATTTACCTATGCCGCCATCTTCGTTCCTCTCCCCTCTTCTTCCTCTTTTTTTTTTTTAAATTGCAATTTCTCTTTTTAAAATAAATTTTCTCCAGAAATATATAGCCCACTATTACTTAAAATATGTCTGAGTGGAAATCAGGAGAAAGCAGAGTCAGACAAGAATAAAGGGCACATGTTCACAGAAGAAAGAAATAATCTAGTGTGTTGAACGCCTCTGAGACATAGACTAAGATGAGAACAGAAAAGTGAATGCTATCTTTGGCCACACAGATGAAACTGATAACTTCATTGGGGAAAATTCAACCCAATATTGGGTACTGAAAATAAACTTAAAAGGATTTTTCCAGTGAAAGTAAAGAATTAGAAGTAGCAAGTGCTTTGGGTTTATTTCAATGAAATGCATAGAACCAAGGTTGGGCTACTTGTTCATAATAACAAAAAGAAAATGTATTTCTTCCAATAAATTCAATTTAGGAGACTGAGACAACCTTATTCATAATGTTTACCGTATTTGCCGGCGTATAAGACGATTTTTTGGCCCTGAAAAATATGCCTCCAAGTGGGGGGTAGTCTTATACGGCGAGTATATAACAAACTCTGTATTTTGAGTGGAAATGTTAGGGGGTCGTCTTATAAGCCCAGTCTCTTATACGCCGGCAAATACGGTATTTTTCAGGGCCAAAAAAATCGTCTTATTCGCCGGCAAATACGGTAGTTAACTCATCAGACCTTGTATCATTTTCTTCCTACAATATTCCCATGTTGATGGAGTAGATTAAGTTTTCAAAGAAAACAAATAAATAGAAACCAGGATCACTTTGAGTCAGTGTGAAAAATATTCCCATGTCTTTCTGGGTCTATCAAAAAACTGCATTGCTTCTCTTGTGAAATATGTCACTGCTCATTATTATCCCAGTTGGGAAACAATTCACTGATGCTGAAACTTTCCCACCAGAAATTTTGGATATGATACAGGTCTTCTTCACTTTGGTTTCATTATGATTTTATATTAATACAACTAAACTGTCTGAATTCGGTGCTTTTTATTCCTCCTTGTTCTACTTTCTTTTTTTTTAGTATAGTTCCAAAAATAAAATTTCTAATGAGTAATCTTATTACTGGTAGCAATTGTACCCTATCAAGTGGCTTTCCTGGCAGCCAGCAGCAAGATTTGAAAATATAATGAACTCCTTTTTCCCCCGCTTAGAATTAGAATGTCCCAAGAGGCTAGATCTAATGTTTTCTGTCACTTTTTAGCAATGATTTCTTGAAATTGTAATTGAAATACTTGATCACTTTATAGACCTCTACATTTTTTTATGAAATAAAGACATATTAGAAATAGTGTCTTCTACACACTATTCCAATGTGTGACTGATATTCACGAAGGAATCTTGCTACTAATCTTTTTTATACATGTTAATTCACGTGTCAGTTCAAAGTCTTCATTCTGTTGAATTGGACTCAAGAGGGTGGGGGAGAAGACTATTCATGTTTTTATTAGCCAGAGTCCCTTTTGAAATCCTTTAGGAAAGAAACATGTTACAAACTAGGCAAAATGGACAAAGTCATGCTTTGTTTGTTTCTTTGTTTATTTTATTCATTAGACTCCACAAGGAAGTGAAATCATATGCTATTTGTCTTTCTCTCACTGGCTTATTTCACTTAGCATAGTTCTCTCTAGATCCTTCCAGGCTGTTGCAAAAGGTAAGATTTCCTTCCTTTTTTTTACAGCCAAAGAGTATTCCTTTGCGTAAATATACCACAACTTTTTTAAACACTCAGCTACTGATGGGCACTCAGGCTGCTTCCAAATCTTGGCTATTGTAGATAATAATGCAATTAAACATAAGATGCATATATTCTTTCAAATTAGCATTTTGGGTTTATGTGGATGTATTCCCAGAAGTGGAATTCCTAGGTCATAATACAGTACATTTTTAAATTTTTGAGGTAACTCCGTACTGCTTTATACAGTGGCTGCACCAATCTGTATTCCCTCCAACAATGCACAAGGGTTCCCTTTTCTCCACATCCTCACCAACACTTGTTGCTCCTTGATTTATTGATGACAGCCATTCTGACAGGTGTGAAATCATATCTCATTGTGGTTTAAATTTGCATTTATCTGATGATTACTGCCATTGAGCATCTTTTCATATGTCTATTGGCTATCTGTATTCCCTCTTTGGAGAAGTGTCTACTCAGGTCCTTTGCCTTTGAAGGAAGCTGTGATAGCCTATGTGAACAAGAACACCAGATACTTGAGCATATCACAGTTTTGTAGAGGGCAGTTATCATATGGCTTTACCTGGATTATCTATAAAACTGGGGTTCCCCAAAGGAACATGGGAATCTGGTTTTCCAGAGAGACATTCAGTGGGATTGTAGAGAAGAGCAGTTGTAATAGGGAAGATTCTTAGGAGCTACAGGGAGGGAAGAATGCTATCTGCCCAAATTACCCATGTTATAGCACTATCATGCCATAGTTAAAATAAGCATGAATTCCTCCTAGATTTCAATTACCTATTAAATCTACAAAAGAATGTGTGCTCTGAACAGTGACTGGTATTTTTGTTAATTAGAGAAAAAAATTTAAAAATTTCTAAGTATAAAACCAATTCGAACCTTGAAATACTTGTAAAAACAAGAATTTTGCCAGCATCACATGGAGATGGATCTTGTTAGATCGACTGTCAGTGTAAATAAATCAAGATTTGTGTGCCCTGATATCTGATTGAATCTAAAAGTGGTTACCTGTGTATAAGTGAGTTAGCAAATGCACTTGAATGAATTGGAAGAATACCTTCTACAATGTAACCCTGAAATGTAAAATTTGAAGAACCATTGTACCATAAGCCAGGCTGTCTAGATACATGGTAAAGAAAACCACAAGGAATTGTGCCTGAAATCTTCTGGACATGACTATAGTGATCAGAAATGTAACTCAGCGAAAATGTTTCCTCCTACCTTGGGGTCAATCCTAATACCTTATCAAGGTTGATGTCACCCTTTCTCTAGGAAATAATAAAGAAGCGGTTGTATCTTCATCACAGAACAAGTCCAAAGGGAACTTTGAATTGCTTATAATGATTGCCTTCCATTGGCCTGAATGAATTAACAGCCTCCTCAGGGAATGGTGTTCAGTGTGTGCCAAAAAGATAGAGAACTTTAATCTTGTAGAATTAAAGAGAGGATGTCAGCAGATACCACGATCTGTTGGAGGATAAAGGTATAGTCTATGATTATTCAGAGGCTGATTATCTAAGATCTTTGTTTAATTTCTAGTTTGTTTGTTTTTATCCATGCAATACAATAACATTTTATGAAGGTTCTACTCCATGCCAGCCTCTGTGCTTAAAAGTGTATTTATTTAATGGGGATAGCTACCATTGATACTATATTTTATAAGTAAGAAAATTGGAACTAAGGTGTACTAAGAAACTTGTCTAAATTTATCCAGCTAACAAGTAGAAGAGTGGGATTTAGAAGCCAGATGATGTGACTGTAGCTCATATATACTTAACCAGTAAGCTATGACATCACCTCTAACTTCAGGCCTATGACACCAAAAAGGAGACAAAGCTTAAATCAATGAAGAGAATGAAGAAATTATCTCAATTATAGACTAAATTAGCATGTTCAATTAATCACAATTTTCCTGACCTCAGTTATCAAAATTAAGAAAATTAGATATGTTCAGATTTTCTTTTTGGGGGGAAAATTGGAATGCATCTGTTTGTTAAGAACAGTCCATTGAAAACTGCTACGATTGCTCCTTGTGTATAGGAATTATCATAGAATTTATGAAGACTCTGATCAATCAGTACTTAATAGTTATTATCCCTTTTACTGTAAATTTGACAATTAGAAAAAAAACACACACTAGAGACGAAGGCTTCTCAAATAATCTTTATGCATGAGTAATTACCAGAATAGAGTTCAAGAAAGATGAAGAGGGATAATAGAATAGAAGGATATGAGCAGCTTGAAAACCTCAGTATGTAAAAACTGATGAGAGAGTAAAATGCCAGAACATTTTATTCACACTTTAAGCTTCTGGAGAAAAAATAATCAGTAAGGATCAACTTGTTCAAGGTTATCCCATAGTGTCCCTGGCTGAGCAATTTGGTATTTGAGATTTTATTGTGTTTATCAAAACCCTAATACTGTACTTAGAATATTCTCAATCAGCTTTGCTTCATTGTTTGGGGCTGGGTGCAATTCTGCATTGTAGGATAAGTTACTAATAGACATTTCTTTCTTTTTATCAAATAGTCATTTATAAGGAATTTGGTTTTGATTAAGTAGAGGGTATTAAACATTTTCCCACTAAGAACTGTTATGGCTGACACTAAAACTCTGTTGAATGACACGCAAATCCTTTACTCGTTTATTTTTTCACTCTGGTGTTTGAAAAGCTGATAATACCCTGCTCAGTCTTTTGGTTTGCTGTCAAAAATATGTTTCTTCTGGCAAAAGATAGGAATAACTGTCATTTTACCAAAAGGCCATGATGCATTCTCATTCCCTCTTTTGTTTGGTATTATAAACTTAAGAATTAACATGGGACTATTTGCCTGACACAGTTGGAGTCAGAGAAAACATTATGTTGCATGAAGGGTTTTGTAATGCCTTCCAAGTCTATAAGGAGGTGCCAGTCACCTAGAAACTTTCAAGTCAAGTGACTTAATATCTCAAATTTCAAGTCACCTAGAAACTTTTACCTCAGACAATTTTAAATTTATTTTTGATATTTGAAATAATAGATATAATTTATTTTATAAACTTGCCCTAGGAGTATGATGACCTTCAATTTGTCATCCAAACTGGATGCCAGTTTGAGAGGAAGGCATACTAATTCTATTATTAATTACACTGCAGGTGTAAAACACTACTATCCAGGTAAATGTTGTCACTCAATGTCAAAGCAATTGCTCTGAACATGAAGAATTCATGAGTCTAAAATTTTCAGCATTAAAATTCAGCATAATTTGAAAGGATTACTTCCTTCCCTTGATGACTTTGAGAGTACATTAAATAGTTGTGGACTTCATTTCGTGTGTTTTATCTAGATGGTCAGGTTTCAAACTCTGAGCTTGCCAAGATAATTGTATTATTTAGTTCAGCTTATTAGAACATGTTGGTTATAATAAATCCCATGGTTTCTTTATAACATTTTTTCTACCTCCTCATTTTTTAAGGCGCATCAATTCTTTTCTGGATTGTTGCCTTTTTGTCAGAATGGCTAGGCTTCCAAAACAATGACAATAATTTACACCAACCTTATAAGCAGATTCCTAGCTGGTTACCTTTCTGAAGTTAACAAACACCCTCGGGGTTTCTTAACCCCTCCAAGAAAACTACGATCCAGCCTACTTCTGAGTTTTTTGCCCTTCCCTTCTTTCTTGAGTTTTCAGAACCTACTTTTCATCTGAAGCGTTTTCTGACCACCTCATTGATTCATTGACACACTACCATCTCCTTTTCTGAGCTTTTATAATACTTAATGCATTTGATGCTCATTAAAAATACCACTTATCATTGCATTCTATTTTAACAGTGTTTCCATAATGCATATCTTAATATCTGAGACTACAAACTATTGAAGACAATAACCAAATATTATATATCTTTTCTCTTCTCCTAACAGAGAACACTGCTCACATGCGCCCTCTTCTCTAGAATAAAAGTCCCTCTGCTCATAGCAATAAGGATGTAGGCCACACTCCTAGGTGATACAGAACATTACACAGGGTTGATTTTCATCATGATGGACCTGACCCAACCTGTACCAATTATATTGTAATTTCTAGGAGTCTGGACGCAGGGAAGATGGTTGGTCCTTGTTGATCATTTGTCCTGAATCGATGTGAAAAGAGAGATGGGATGGTCCTTTTTGGCTCTGTGGACAGAGAAGTCAGTATGGAATGAGAGGCAAGAGGAGTAAAATTGGTCTGCTGAAAGAAACAGAAGCGAAGGGCCATGTGCTGAAAAGATGGATAAAATAACCCAATCTCCTGTTCCTCTGGCCAAAGCAGCTCCCCAGTTACTCTCATCCATGTGTCCAATTGTATCATCTTCATAGCATTTAACAGTGTTAGAAATTATTCTTTTAACTTCCTGGGTCGCGTACGTACTTACTATCTCCTCCTTCCAGAAGGTGTACTCTGTGCCAACAAGGACTCCAGTGTGCTCGATGCTGTCTTTCTGGCACCTGGAATATTGTGTCTACTGTAGCCACATTCAAAAACTACTTTTGACTGAAGGAATTCATGAATAAGCTGTCAAATTCATTTCTGTTTCTTGGCAGTCAAAAGGGCTGGGGCCACAGAACCCGGCCCCAGGAAAATCAGAATGTGGAGTATGAATGAACCGGGCAGCTCCTGCGGGGAGTCCTTCACCAGGGGTTTCAGAAAGAACAGGGGAGGAATGACAGGGAGAAAGGGGCCGGAAGGAGAGACGGAAGACATCAGAGGGTAAACTCTCCATTTGGCAGTCTTGCTGTTTGCTGCCCTTGTGTGTAAACCCAGCCAGAGAAAGCACCCCCTGCAGCCAGCTGCCAGGAGAGCCTGGGAAAACAGGGGCAGAGATAACAGAAGACTTGGGGCCCTTTTTTAGCAAGTGCAAACTTTCACACCTGTCAGCAATAAATCAAGAGGTTTATGGGGCTATGATATTTGCACTCCAATTTAAAAATCATAAAGCAGGCACCCTTTCAGGTTGCAGAAAACAAAACTCCACAATGTCCACACAGCAGCTGTTAATCAGTTACTCCTAACGATGATCTGCTGCCTGGCACTGAGATGGGGCATTTATTTGGCTACCAATGGCAAATGAGACAGCAGGAGAGAGTGGTATTGGCACCAGAGAACAGCCGACCCAGGAGGCCATGACTTGGGTTCTGTTTACGGCACAGTCTCCATTTGGGGCTTGGGAAAAAGTATTTTTGACAAACCCTAGTTGTCAACGTAGGCTTGTTTCCCCCCTGTTCTCATGTGGAACTGAAGGCCATTCACTATAATGCGGATATAGAGATGGGATTAGGCACCAGAGAGGAGGATAAATCACCTGTGGAAGCATCAGTCCCGCCAGGTGCTCCCAGAATCGCACATCTGAAGTTCAATGCAATCGTTTTGGTGTCTCCTGGCCTCTGGCTGTTCCCCTTTCCACCCAGAAGCCAGACCCACCTGGGGCTGCACAGAGTAGCGCTGGCTGGTTCTCACGCCCACCCACCATTGTATCCTCACCTTCCTCTCACGGCCTCACCTCCTTCCACCTCATTTCGGTTCCTGCAAAGGACAGAGCTCTCTCCTCATCGGGGCCTCCACTCAAGTTCTTTGTCCCTTCTCATTTGTCAGATCATCTCCTTCAAGTGGCCTGCTCTAAATTGGAGAATCCACCTCTGTATTTTATTCTTAAAGCACCCTCTCAGCACCATGGAGAATCCGATACGTAAGACTTTGTTTACTTGCTTCATGCCTGGCTCTTTCACCAGGCCATTAGGTCCATGAGGGTGAGTACCATCTCTCTTTTATTCACCACTAGATACACAGTACCTACTGCAGTGTCTGGCATTTAGAAGTTTAACTTACACTTTTTAATAAATGAATGAGTGAGTGAATGAATGAATGGCAATACAGTTTTCAAAGATGACAAGCAGGATGAAATATACAGAAAGAATTGGTCCCTAATATCTTTTCCTGTCACTACATAACCCAGGCTATACAATACATAGTTTGTTTCCTTCCATCTGACCCTAATGGTGGGAATCTCAACAGCTGTAGGTCAGAGGATGAAGGCCACATTCGGGCAGCTTTTTATTTACTCCATCTGGCAAAGACTGCTGGGTCTCCTGGAGAAAGTGCTGGCCCTGCTTTCACTGGACCCGAGTTTGAACATTGCCTCCGATGTGCAATAGGGTAAACCATTTTACCTTCACGAGCTTCCGTTGCCTCGCCAATTCAAGAAGGATGAAAGGAGCTACTGTGTGGAGGTCCTTTGCAAATGACCGGAAGGCATGAGAATTTTGACTTGCGTTCCACTGACAGTAAAGCTGCCCGGCACTAGGGGGTGACTTGGGGTGCTCTTGTCTACAGCCTGGGTGCCTAGATTCACACCTCTCCCACCCTTTTTAGCCAACTGGCAGGGGACTTCTCTACCTGTGTCCTCCGTGGCATTGTCCCTGTTTTCATACCCGGCACCCACTGTGCCTTTGGCTCTGGCTGTTTGATCTCTTGCATGAGGATGCCTCAGAGCCCTCTGGGCATATAACTGAAAGTGCTCATCTTGCCCCCCCTCCACCTGTATCTTTGTTCTTATTTCTTCAGCTTTATTAATCTTATTAGCAACATTACATAGGCCCGGTGAAACATAATAGACTTCTACCCCCACAGATAATTAGAGTCCCATTTGTTTGCCGATTCAATATAAAGATGATGGCAAAAACATCCCAGCTTTCATCGGCACATGCTCCCAGCTCAGATCCTGCTGGCATTGTGCTGCTTTAGAACGCTCGGAGAAATAAATCCCGAGGAATCACTGGGTTGCAATAGGCTTCCCGTTAAGCACAGGGAAGAAACAGCTGATGTCTGAGTTTGCTAATTTCCGCTGATTCAGTGAGAGAGCGATGCGCACAGCTAACGGGGGAAACATTCGGGCAGGTGAATGAAGGCTTGGAAACAGTGTATGCTATGAACAGTGCACCCACTATTAGGTTGGAATCATTATCTAATGAGTGTTTCCCAAAGAAATTAGAAAGGAATCCCAATCCTACCACAGCTTTGGTATTCTTCCTACTCCTTGAAGCAACAAAACAAAAATACCTGACCCTTCCCTTGCTTTCCATCCCCGGCATGTATAAGCAATGCTCAAGTGACCTTGGTCTCCTGTGTGGTAGAAATAAAACCAACGCTGTCATCTCGTCTATATTAATGTGGAACTCGGCATAGCAGAGAGGCTGTGTGACTTATCAAAGATCACACAGTGTGTCACTGTGTAAATCACAAGGCAAATGTTCACATCCTTATCTCCTTGGCAGCAAATGTTTTGTTTTCTACATGGGACTGCCATCCTCTAACAGTTAGAGTTTAACCTCCCCTCGTGTGTCCCCGGCTTCCCGGACTGGCCTATTTCCAAGAAAGATAAAGACACATGAGCAAAATACCCACAGCCAGACCCTGAACCCTGCTCTCCCCACACACAGACATAGGCACATACCCCTTTACAGTGGAAAACTTGATCCTAAGAGTTCTATCTCCTACCCATCATCTCATCCACCCCATCTATCTACCTATCCACTCCTCCAGACATAATCCAGCCAAGACTGCCAGATTTAACATATAGAAATATAGCCAACCTGGTGAAATTCAAATTTCAGATGATCACAAATCATTTTTTTTAGTATCAGTAATTCCAAAAACACATTTAGGACATAATTTTACTGAAACATAATTAGTTGTTTATCTGATATTGAAATTTCATTGGGTGCCCTGTATTTTTTATCTGGCAAACCTAATCCCATCACAAAATCTACATCTTTTCTGTTTATCCCCCAATTCCATGATCCTTTGAGTCTACCTTAACCCCTGTCATTTCAGATTTCTGGTGAACAGATCACAACCCGTTTTCCCAGTGTTTTCAAACTTGTCCAGAACCAGAGACTGTAGCGAGACCTCTGAAGCTCTGGATAGTGGTTTGTAATCTCTCCAAAGGCCTGTTTCTTCCTCTGGAAAGCGAGGGCTTCACCAGTTCCTGTTTTACATCCCCGTTGTAAGGGCCGAATGACAGGTGCACAAGTCCCAGCATGTAGTATGAGCTCATTTTGTATTACTGTCAGCTAGCACAGTTGGTGTTGCTACTCTTGCGTTTGTTGTATTTAATAGATAAGAACACAAAGGCATAGAGTGTTGAAGTGGATTGCTCACATTTACTTCGTGACAGTGCTGCTAAGTTTTGTAAAGAGAGATTTTGAGACTCTGCTTCAAATATCAAATTCAAAGTTTAAATTCATTATTTTAGACCCAGGTCCTCTGAAGACCAGTATGGTGAGCACTGACCTAGCTGCTATTCCCACTGCCTCATTTCTTCCTTGCTGGAAGACCCCAGGTTTAGGGGTGTCTCTGCCCAGCCATGTACATGCAGGGACATGGTCTCCCTAGGCCAATTAATGAATTGTGAGATGTGATTGGTTTAGGCATTAACATGTGATCATCTTTCTGGCTAATGGGACCAGAAGAGAAATATGCTTAGGGGACATCTGGAAAAGATTCTCCTTACTAATTAAACTACATGCATGAGAACAATGCTTTTCTCTTCTAGATATGACTTTGTCCAAACTTAATTCTTGGGACTACTGCAGTTGACCTGTGTAAGAGAAGAGAACTCTCCAAGTCCCTGAAGCTGGCAGAGTGGACAGAGAGAAAACATCTGTATGCATGGAAACTGTTGAGCTATTGAGTTTCCTGTAACTATCCTGACTCCAGACTTCTTTATGTAATCAGTAACTCCTTTCCTTATGTCAGCAGTCTTGGCCTACTACATGCAACCAAAAGCTTTCTCACCAATACAGATTCCAAACTTTAGAGTATCTTCAGATTGGACAGTGCTTAACTTCCCTTGGGTCTCTACAAAAGTAAATGTTCTGTATATTTGGATAGAATTTCAGGCAAGAAGACTAATTCCTCCTCAAGCAGTTGACTTCCTAAACTCTGAGCCATTTGTCTCCTGTGAAAAGGCTTTATCTGAGCACATAGCATTGACTTTATAAGTAGCTCTTCTTACAAGACTTTTGAATGGGATTTCCCCCTGGGAATCTACTGAACAAACAAACAAACAACTTGCTTTTGGCCTTGCCTAACTACACTGCTTTTCATGGGCACATGGAAATCCAGGTTCCTTGGACATCTTCAAGAACATATTATCTCCAGAAACTGCTTCTTAAGTTAGCTTCTTTCCAATTATTTTTTTATACATGTATTCATAGGTGCTGTTGTTTCTTGTAGTTAACAAGTATTTCTTGAATTTGTGCTCAGTTTTATGTTATGGCTTATAGACATAAAAATATAAAGAGGCCTCACCATTACTATATTTTCTTTGGGAAGATATGCTACTATTAATAATAAAATAATATAAATTAACCAATTTACAGTTTCAAAATGTTTTTAAATACAGTGTCTTATACTGGGAAGTTTTTAAGAAAGTTCTAAGTAATTGACAAAGTAATATAATTCATGGAGCAACAATGTAAAAGCTATATTTTTGAGCTAACATTTAATGCATATATCAGTAATTATCAATTTTTTACAGTACATCAGAATCACTTAGGATAATCTGCTAAAAATGCACATCTTGGGCTGCATCCCTCACTAGGAACTTGGTTCAATAGGTTTTAAGTGGGGAGCACAAATTTGTGGGGTTTATTTGTTTGTTTTTAATGTGCATGTGATTCTGATGCAGGTGGCCCACATACTATATACAAAGAAACAGTTAATCCTTAATAATCACAATTATTAATCACAATTATTAGCTAGGAAGTGATGAGTCCTAATGGCTCAATGTGGTGGTTCTCAAAGTGTGGTCCCAAAAGCAGAAGATTAGCATCCATTGAGAACTTACTAGAAATGCTCAAATTCTTGGGCCCTACTTCAGACCTAAATCCAGAAACTCTAGGGATGAGGTTCAGCAGTCTGTCTGTCTTTTAGTAAGCGCTATGGGTGGTATGATGCATGTTAAACGGTTAAGAGCCACTGATTTAAACAACTGGGATGTCTCCTTGGGAGAAGAAGAACCTGATATATATCGGATGGAACTGAAATAAGGTAAACAAGTGAGACAGTTACTCCCTAACAGCCATAACTTAAGCTAAGGAGGAGCCTGGCCTGGCACAAGAAGTGAGGATTCACAGTGAGGATTGCCTTACTGTAGTCATCCTCTGACTCCCAATGGCATCATTTGCCTGTAGATTAGGAGTGTTTTCTTGCAAGCATATGCTTCTTGTCTACAACTTCAGATTTGGTCCAAACCAGTCACTTCTCTGCCAAATCAAATATCATGGTGAGCTTCTTTAGGTGCCTAGGGGCCCCTGGACAGCCATACTGCTGACTTGCCTTTCTCTAACTAGGAATTGATCAAATTGGGCATAAAAGGAGTAACGACAGCTCAGCAAAATCATCTTGTTTGTCCTTTTTGTGCTTCTTCTAGAAAGGGATTCTTCTCAGTCAAAGCTTTTTCAAATAGCTTTCTTTTTTTAATTTTTTTCTTTATTGATTTCAGAGAGAGAGAAGGGTCAATGATGAGAGAGATTCATCAATCTTGGTGGCCTCCTACACGCCCCCTACTGGGGATCGAGCCAGAAACCCAGGCATGTGCCCTGACTGGGTATCAAACAGTGACCTCCTGGTTCATGGATTGAATCTCAACCACTGAGCCACACCAGCCAGGCCCAAAAGGATGTTCAACATTAGATCCATTGGTTGGTGAATTTGAATAGCTGTTTTATTTCTATCACCACTCTCAAGAACCTCAGCGTTTGTGTGTGTGTGTGTGTGTGTGTGTGTGTGTGTGTGTGTGTGAGTGTGTGTTTTATGGGATTCATTCAGGTTATCATCTTTTATACCATTCACTTCAGTCAATCAGAAATTCTGGTCTTTATGAGGATTGAGCAACTTTCCCTGTTGAGCAACTCTTTAGAAGTAGAGACCCTAGAAATGGATCTTTGCCAGGCAGGAGAATGGTAAACTTCACAGTCTTATTAGCATGGTAGACCTCTTAATGAGGTCTTCAGAGCCTTATCCTTGGCAGCATTTCATAGGTTGTTGAGAGAAGCTGGGCCTCCTAGTGGAGACCAGCTGCAAGGATTACCCTCCGGCATGCTTTTCTCAGCAGTAGCACTCATGGATGCTGAGTCTACAGGATTTCTAGTCTACAGGATTTCTCAAGGCCTGGGAATGGTGTCTAGGAGCAGCTGCTCTTCAGGAGCTCCTCTACTCTTCAGGAAAGATCTCTGACATTGAAGAGATCTCTTGGTGGTGTTCAGGCTGGTGTTGGGGCTTCCCCATGGGGGACAGCTGCTCCTTGGAACTGCTCCACTTCTTACAAGCACTCTCTGTACTCAAGAAAATGTCCTGCTTGTCTTCAGGCCTTCCCAGGCCTTAGGAGGACATCTTATAGGCACAGCTTCTGAGACATTTCTTCAACAGCTGTTTTCTGTGAGTCAGAGAAAACTTGGTGCTTGACTTTAGGCCTCAACAAAAATTCGGAAGGATGATTGAAAGCAGAACCCACATCAACCCACCTCTCAAGTTCAGAACTTTCTGCACCCGAGATTTGCTCTATTATAAATATAATGAAAGATTGAAAAGGACCATGGAGGATAGTGTCTCCATCGAAATGCCTCCATTGACTACAGCACTGTCTGGACCCGAGGAGATTCTCTGGACTTTATTTATCTCATACCAAAGAGGAAGCAGGACATCTGGGAGGCAATACCACCATAGACATGCACCCCAGCTAGCAGCACTCTCTCAGAGATCTTCAGTTTTTAAAGATTTTTAAAGATCATTTGCTCAAGGTTAGGCCTCACAGAATGCTGGGAAGGGCATCTTAGAGGCAGGTCCACACTAGTGGCTTCCATAACAACAGGACTCTGTGAATCTGAGGAGATTTTCAGGACTTGATGCTTTTTCCACAACTAGGAAGGACATTTGGGGCACATGGGCGCCACAGAAATGCTCCTCTCCCAACATTAGACCCCACCAAAGGCTGAGAGTGAAGTCTGGGTGGCAAAATGTTGATAGAAGTGCCCGATCAATAACTGCATTCTCGGGGCCTGAGGAGACTTGCTGCTCCCCTGTCCGTCTCACCAGGGGCGGAGGCCACTCTGTCTAAGAGGTAATCCTCTTTTAAGTATGGCACTTGCAGTGGCATTCCAACTTTGTTTTATGTCACACTGTTGGACACTTACAGTTCAGTCAAGGATATAAAAGAGGCTGAGGAACCAGTGTTTGTCCAGCCATGAAATAGACCAGTTAAGCTGAGGCCTAGAGAGAGGCACTCTCTCTTCCCGGCGAAGCACCCAGAGGACAGAATGGATAGGTTATAGTGCTGCTGTTGCAACTGCTGCTTCCTTCATCATTTATTTCTATGGTCAGCTCCAGTATGGGATGCAGCCATGGAATTCTGCTCAATAGCCCCAGAGCTGCCCATGTTAGGATTGCTGCAGACTGAATAGCATTCCACCCCCCCCCCCCCCCCCAGCAGTATCCTGACACTAATGTATGCACAAGACATGAATTTAGAGTACAAATTATTTATATTGGTTAGTAAATTAGATATATGTATATACATGTGTATGTGTGTGTGTGTGTGTGTGTGTGTACACATTTGTTAATTTATTTATATATTGGTAGACTGTATAATCTATGAAAGTAAACCTGCAATGATAATAGAAAACTTACTATGGGGCTGCTATTCTTTTAAGCACTTCTACCTGAGGTACTATATTGAATTCTCATAATTCTGTGGTAGACTTTTTTTAGCCTTAGCACTTTTGATGTTTTGGGCCTGATCATTATTTGTGGTGGGAATGTCCTGTGTACTGTAAGATGCTTCGCAGCATCCCTGGCCTCCACTCACTGGACTCCAGTAACCTCCCCCAACCCAGTTGTGAATACCAGAGATGTCTCCAGACATTGTCACCTGTCCCTTAGAGGACAACATTGCCTCAGTTGAGAACCACTATCCTAGGAGAAAAGCATACCTGCCAGCCCTTTTTACTGATGAAAAAGCTGAAGATGAAAAGTTTAAGTATTTATCCAACTTCAGGCAGCTATCAACAACTTTGGATTTAAATCTTTCCTGAACCATCATTCTATATGTCACTGAGTAATTATCTTTTTTAATATCTGTAGTCCTACCAACTCTCTTAAGATACATCCAGCAGCCTCAGAGTCTCCTGATGCTCATGGGCAGATAGGATATTTTGCATTTTCAGGGCCAAGATCACTGGAAGATCAGTCACACATGTCTATCCCTCCTTCAGAAAGGCTAGCAACTGTGAAAATCACTTTAATGTTGTTTCTACCCATAATTTGTGAGAAGCTTAATTTTGTCACAACCAGAGAACATTTTTAATAACCCAAGTGAGAGAGGATGGCTTTGCTGTCACTCTGTGTTTAAAAAGGTCAGTGAGGTAGATTCGCCAGCCCTGTTTAGTTCTTGATGACTCACTTCCTAAGGCCTCAGATGCTCTTTATGCTACAGGTGTTATAAGGATCAAGGGATTGGCATTTGCCAAGTGCCTGAAGATCTTGAACACATTATTCTTCCACAGGCTTTTCATTCATTTGCTGACCAGAAGGAACATAAAACTAGGAGCTAAAACTAGCTAATCAAAACCAGTATATAAAAAGCAAGGAGTTTAGGCTTTAGAAGGTGCTATCAAATACCACCCTTCTTCTCAACTGTGTGGAGCTCTTGGCAAGAGGGGAAAAGTACACAGGTATAGAATCCAAAATGACAGCAGTCACTTGCTCTTTGTTTAGGACTTTATGAATTTACTGGATAGATTGTTGGCTCTTTGGGATACTATGCCTCTCAAAACAGACTTTTCTTTAGTTTCATTTTTTTCTGGGTAATTTCATCAGTGGTATTGCATTTATGCTCCAGAAACATGCTCTCTCTAATTCTCATAATCCCAGCTCAGCAAACAGGTTGTACTTGTTATTTCAAACCCATCTCCCTGCCAGATTACCATTGCCAATGCTTTATTCATTACGGGCTCATTAATTAAATGTGTGCATTACCTCATCAAGCTAGTCTTTACCATAAGCTGGCAAGATATGTCATTGTCATTGACAAGCTGGCAAGTAGAGATTTACAAAAACCCTCCAGATCACAGTTCCATGCCCTGCGTTTGCTTTTAAAATCCTTCTTCTATCCCACATATAAAGTGACAGCCTCAACAGCAAGGCTAAATTATTTTTTTGAATTCCCACCAGTGAACCAATACTGATCTGTGACTTTTGTTGGAAACTTATTTATGCTTGTTTAATAAATTGTTATGTTAACTCTTTAGGGTTAAGAATTTGCTTTAAATCTTCTGGAGGTGTTCTTAATCAGTTTGATGAATGTATGGACGATTAATGGCGAGGAATGTGGGAAAAGAAATAGGGCACACAGAGACCAAGCTCATTTCGGCCTTGACAACCCTATTTGTCAAGCATCCAGACATTCATCTTTTGACTCCATGAAGTCGCTTGGGGCCTCCCTGCCACTCACCTTCAGTCCACGGGTGAGGAAAAGGCAGGTGGTGGGCTCAGTGGGTAAAACGCTGTACGCAAATGGCCAATGTCCTGCCGGCACGTGGCAGGATGCAGCCTCCCACTGTTGGGAGTGGGAGCTCTACTCTAACTTGACCCAACCAGGACTGCTCCCCACGTTAGTGATTTATAAACCCTGGGAAAACCCCAGTGCTGCCCATTCCATGGAATGCTTCACGGAGAAATCTCTGACTGAAAGGAATTATATATGATCTTTTGTGGATAAACAAACTTAATCAAAGGTCAGTCCCAAGTCGGATGGACTATCAGCAAAGGCCCTCACTGGGAAGGATTTATAATAAGCTGGGAGGAGAATGCGTAGGGCTGTTAGTTTGCCTCATCCCTCTATAGCTCTATTTGCTTCCATTCCAAGGGGGTAGGCAGGCCTTTCTTCTTGGCTCACTCATGGGGGGATTTGTGTTGCTGGCAGAGAGCAGGCATTTCTTCAAGAAAACTCCCTTCCCATCTTCTGTTTTCTACCACACCGGAACTGCTTGTGGCTATTATGCAGGGGAAAGGAGCTGAAGATCAGAAGTACAAGATAAAGGAGATCCTGCCCCTGTGTAGGCCAAGGTTGAGAAATAGACGGTTTCTGTGAGAAGTAGGACCAATGCTTCATTCTCGATAGTGACACCCATAGGCAGCGAGGCCTGTAGATATTCTTCTTGGGAGGAAATGAGGTGATAAAGGAAATGAAATGTTCTGTTTGAACAGCGTGAACTCTGAAGCCTGTCTGTGTTGGTTAAAATCCCAACTCACCTTTTGAAGCACTGGGCCTTAGGTCTCTGTGCCTCAGTTTACTTTTCCATGAAATAGCAATAGTAATAAAATGATCTCATAGAATGCATGTGAGGATTAACTGAGTCAATTCATGGAAAATAGAACAATGTCTGGTGCAGAGTGAGTCCTCCATAAACATTAGCTACTGCTGTTCATATTCAAAGCCAATAGACAGCCCCATGGACAAGTTTGGAACAAAATCAGCAAAAACTCTTGCCTTCAAGGGCCCATATGTGCTTGGAGAGCATAAATAGTGTGATTACCATGTAGGGCTGAAGACAAAACAGCCCTTAACTCGTTTTCCTCAGCCTCATATTAGCTTCCAGGATTCAGGAGAAGCAGAGCCCCCACCCTACATAAGGGAATCTTCTTCATCTTGTTCTTCTGATCTTCATTTAGCTCCTTCCCCCTGCATAATACCCACAAGCAGTTCTGGTGGTAAAAAACAAACAAACAAAAACAAAAACAAAAAAAACACACAACAACAAAAACTTGAGTTTGAATTTGCCAGCATTCTGGAAAAGAAGAGTAAGTAAATCAGATATTCAGTAATTTGAAGACAAGAAATATGTGACATGTATTGCATTTTGAGGCTTTTTTATATTCTTTTTAAATAACAAGCAAATAATTTATTTTTATTTTATTGAATTTTTTTGGGTGACAATGATTAATAAAATTATATAAGTTTCAAGTGTACAACTCTATAATACATCATCTGTATATTGCATCTTGCATTTACCACCCAAGGTCAAGGCCCCTTCTGTCACCATTTATCCCCTCTTTACTCTCTTTACCTCCCCCTACTCCTCTTTCTCCCTGGCAATAACCATACTAATTGTCTGACTTTTTTTTTTGCTTACTCCCTTCACCTTTTCACCCAGCCCCCAACCTCTCCAATTGATAGCTGTCTGTCTATTCTCTGTATCTTCTGTTCTCTGTATGAGTCTGTTTGGAAACTATTTTGTTTGTTTATTTGGAGATTTATTGCAAATTTCTCACTAACCCATTAGTAATAGGCCACCTGTCTATTCTCTTTTTTATACAAAACAAAGAAAATGTATCACTGAAGACATTCATTAACATAGGTACCAAATTACTGAGAAATCTGATAATCCCCAATAATGTAATCCAGGAGACAGTCTTCAGTGCAAGAAGAAATAAATGGGGGTTTTGTTGTTTTGAGGAAAATGAAGGCCACGTGGTGTGAGGAAATAAAGGTAATTCACAATGAGGTTAACATGAGAGGACAATATCTTCCACAAATGTGCTGGGGAAACTAGATATCCTCATGCAAAAGAGTTGGGGCCTTATCTTACACCATCTAAAATGAATTCAAGGTTCATTTTAATGATGCAATATTCAAAGCTATAAAACTCCTAGAAGAAAACATAGGAGAAAAGCTTCCTGGCATTGGATATGGCTATTTCTTATCTCAAAAAATTTAAAAATAAAACATCCATGTAATCCAGCAATTCCACTTCTGGGAATATATACAAAGTAATTGGAGGCAGGTTCTGAGAGATCTTTGCATAATAGTGTTCATATCAGCATTACTCACAATAGCCAAAAAAGTACAAACAACCCAAATGTCTATCAATGGATAGGTGGATAAACAAAATGTGGTATGTACATAGCATAAAATATCATTCAGTCTTAATAGGAAGGAAATCTTGTCACATGCTGCCACACAGATGAACCATGAGGACCTTCTGCTAAGTGAAATAAGCCAGTCACAAAAAGACAAATATAGTATGATTCTACTTACATGATTTATTTAGAGTTTTCAAATTCATAGAATCAGAAAGTAGAATGATGGTTACCAGGGGCTGAAGGAAGGAGGAAATGGGGCGTTGTTTAATAGATATAGAGTTTCAGATTTGCAAGATGAAAAAATTGTGGAGATCTGTTGCAAAACAATGTGAATATAGTCATGTGTGTCTGGGTGGGAGCAGAGGGAGAGATCAACCAAAGAACTTGTATGCCCCTACGCATAACCTATGCACACAAATAATAGGGTGGTGAAGGCCTAGGATGGGGGGTGGAGGTGGACTAGGAGGGTTCAATGAGGAGGGGAAAAGGGGAACATATGTAATACTTTCAATATTACATGCGTTCAATAAAGATGAAGCATTCTTAGAAATAAAGCTTAAAAATAAACTGTACATTTAAAAATGGTTAAGATGTTTAAAAACAGGAGAGATCAATTGTAGGAGTCAAGCCACCTATGGGAGAGCAAGGTGTATAGCCATAGTGGTAAAGCCAATAGAACAAAAACTACCGACTTTCTCTCTGGCTTATTCATGCTATCTACAGGCTGTGCAGAATTGTGTGCAGAGCCTCATTCAGAGCAAATCCTGTACTGACAAAGACAGTGTACAGGAAGTCTAGCAGGGGTCAGGATGGACTTGGGGTCCAGAGCCTGCCTTTATATTGTACTGCCCACCCCACCCCTCCAGAGCCATTGAGTGAGAGTGCCCCTGAGAAGGGATGTGCCCTCACTGGATGGCTCTGATCTCCAGCAGAGGCATTTCCAGAAACTGGCTGCCAGTGGAGAACCTGTCAATGGACAACCTTCCCAGCAGCTGGGGAAGTAGCTCCTTCAGTGCAGCACCATCCAGAAATCATGGTGGAAGCAACAGTCACTGCCTAGACTGAGTGTTCATTGACTATAGCTGAGGTAAAGTGAAGGGAGTTGTAGGTATCAGTGGTCCTCTTACAACAGAGAAGGAGAGGCACTGCAGGACTATGTGAAAGAAGGTGAAGAGATCAGCCAAAGAATATATATGCACAGCCCATCTACATAGACAGCAGTGTGGGATGGCCAGAGTGGGGACGGCAGGGGCTGGGTGGAGGTGGGTAAAGGCAGGGAAATGGGGGTAATTTGTAATAGTATCAACAATAAGTTAAAAAAAGTGGGGGAAAAAAGACCAGCTGGAAGTTCCACCCATGAGAACCTTTCTTTCCTTCCTTCCTTCCTTCCTTCCTTCCTTCCTTCCTTCCTTCCTTCCTTCCTTCCTTCCTTTCTTCCTTCCTTTCTTCCTTCCTTTCTTCCTTCCCTTCTTTGCTTCTTTCCCTTATCCTTTTCTTCCCACCCTAACTCTCTCCTTTTATCTTTCCTGTGTTCCACAATCATAGTTTAAACTAAATAACATTCATCCCCAAACTGGTCTTCCTACCTACCTGTACACTCTTATACTGGATAGAGACTTGTGCCAGGATTTAAATGTCATATTAAATGTCTAGACATGTGGCTTTGCTCACATGGACTGTCAGATACTACACTTGATAATTGTTTGTTAACTATTCAATGGAGTCACATGGAAATAGGAGTAAAATGAGAAATCACTAATGCTTCTTTCTCTCTAAATTTAAGTAAATACCTTCTACCTAACTGGTTAGTGCGTAATTAACATTGATTTACTTAGAATGGTGAAAGTAGTTCTCTCTATATTGCCTGAGCCTATCCTCATTTTTCCCATGAGATTACCCCATTTCTTGATGATATGAATTCAAACAAGTCCATGTTTAATTTTTTTTCAGAAAAAGTAAATTTTGCTCAAGAACTTAAAGGGAGATTTCAGAGGTTTATTAAAACTTCATTTCTGAAACCATAAAATTAAAAAGATAATGGCTGCAAGTTTAATATCAAAGTAAACTGTAATTTTCATCTCTGTAACAGCACTTCATGCAGCTAGGCCTCCTGTGGGCTCTAGCATTGGAGTATGGGTACTGATATTTTTCTTTTACTATAAGAAAAATAAGGACATAAAAGGAATATACTTCCAGAACTGACAATATGTGACTGTTTTTCACTTTTAAGGATAATCCAGAGCAAAATCCTCTTTACTGAATCTCTCCATAAAATTATTGTAAAATTTACCTCTACTTCCTCCAAATAGTCTTGGTATTCTCCAATTTAGGGAATTCTATGATTAAATTTAGGTAAGCAGTCAAACTCATCTAGTTGATTTTAAATACTCTAATTATGATTAGATGGAAAACCTAATGGAGCTGAGAGTAAATCTTAACTACACCACTCTGAGCTATATGATCTTGGGCAGGTCACCTAACCTCTTTATGCTTCTATAAAATGATAATATTGCTCAATTCATAAAGGTGTCATGAGGGTGTAAGCTGCTAGTGCAATGCCTGGCACAGAGGAAGCTATAGATGAACATTAAGTATTAGTATTAACAGTAGCATTCTTGTTATCCTATATAATAAAAGACTAATATGCAAATCAACTGGAACAGTGGAATAACTGGTCACTATTACTCATACTGAACACCAAGGGGCAAACACTCAATGCAGGAGCTGCCCCCTGGTGGTCAGTGCACTCGCAAAGGGGGAGAGCTACTCAACCAGAAGCCAGGCTCATGGCTGGCAGGCACTGTGGTGGTGGTGGTGGGAGTGCTAAGGATGCCAGACTGCTGGCTTAGGACATCCCCCAAGGGTTCTCAGACTGCAAGAGGACACAGGTGGGGCTGAGGGACACCGCCTCTCCCCCGAGTGCACACATTTCATGCACTATGCACTGGGCTTCTAGTTATTAAATAAAGGAATGGGATTAGGTATTCCTATAGGTCCCTTTCAGTTTAAAAATGCTATGAATTTATATTCCAGACTAAACAGATTTAAGGTTTGAAAAACTTTAAGTAAGATCATCTGTTAGGGGAATTAGCCAACTCCAAGTGTATTTAGAAAAATTGTCTATCATTGACTTTTAAAGGAGCACAAAGCAAGCCTCCAAGCCATTGTTTAAACCAATTTCAAAGATTACCATTCAATGCCATGTCACAATCATGTATCTCATTAAATAAAATATAACCCACTTATTAAAAATTGCCTTTAGTCAAATGGTCATGCTTTAAAAACATTAATCCTATTTGTAAGGTCGTGCTTTTACCTTGGGGGTTTCAGTCTGACTTATGACAAGGGCATAATCTTATATACTCTTTATTCACATCTCTAAAAATTTTGACTTTCCTCTAGCACCCATGAGAACTCAGTTGAGAAAATCAACTTGGAACATCCTAGCAAAAGGGAAAATATGAAAGGAAAAAAATACACACAACTCACATAGGTACATACACCTATTTTCAGATGTGTGTCTGTGTGTGCACATGTGTGTGTATACCTACCTACACACAGTTTCCGGAAGCTACACTCCTTTAATTGTCTTGAACCACAATCAGAATAGCCTCAGTCCAGATTCCACGATGTCCTTGGGCAATGCCGCTGAGCTCCTGACAACGTATACTTCAGGACTCGAACAAAAGTGTTGGCAACTTGCTGGTGGAGTTTCTCAAAGCCACAGCAGTTCTTTCTTGCTTTTAATGAAATTCCTTTCTATTTCTCCAGGTATGACTCCCCTTGGACCAGCAGGGCATATTTTCTCCTTGAGTTAGGACAGCTTATGACAAATAATGATGAGGAATCAATAGACAGGAGGGAAATATTGGGTGAGAGGCTGAATGAATCTCTGAGATAAATTATTGACCATCGGCACGGCCAGTTCTCCTTTCACTTATATGTTCGTATTCCATCTCACTAACAACCTGAAAGAAAATCAAATATTTTGTTTGGGGGCTTCACTAATATCAGCAACTTTTACTATCTTAATGGCATTTTTATTGATCTCAGCTTTAATGGGAGCTGTATATATTTGATGTTGGTCATTTAAAGTAGAGGTGAGTAATAGACTTCCCCACTGAGGATCATAAAGCAGCCCCTTGTCTGGCAAGCATGGGAAGCAAATAGAAGACAGCATTTAATCTACTGTTCTACGGCAGTTATCAGGGGCTGAGATGAAGAAAAAAATTAAAATGTAAAGGTTGGAGCTTCCCCACCCCCTCGCTCCCCGCCCCCACTCCATTTCCTACTCACCTTCACCCCTCCCCAAGCTGACTCCTGGGCACACTGGTCATCAGCAGACTAACAACAAAAGGCCATTGGCGCAATGACCTTGGCTGTGGCATCACGCGCCGAAGGAAAGAAATGAAGCCATTAGACTGAGGCAGGAGAACAGGTTATAAATCAAGCCATTTCCAATAAGCTGCCGTAATGGCCATCCATCATTGCCAGCCCGGCACACAGCAGACCATGGAGACACTGGAGCTGCTCAAGCTGAGACATAAACAATAATAATCCGGGCTTGATGTTTCAGCCCTTCAGGAAATTTAGGGACATTTGCTTTTCTTTTGTTTGTCAGAGGTGATATTTAAAGCATACGATGTAATAAATAGAGGATGGGTGACACATTGGTACAGTCGACAAGCATTGCATTCTGGGTGTGATTAAAGGGAGAATCAAAAGTTGAATTCCAAAAATAGCCACCGCTTCTGGAATAAAAGAGCTCTCTGCCCCCCTCCCCCCACCCCAACAAATAAACAAAACATCATAGTCTTCTAGATGTTTTTGAAATAGGCTGATAGGGCTCATTGCTCTGAGACTTACAGCAGTTTATGTCTGAGTAAAACACTATAATACTGGGTCATGATTTTGCTTGTATAAGAAAGAAAACTGGACCAGTGATTTAAATTTTATATTGTAACCAGGTTAGAAGTGATTAATTGGAATTAGGCATGTAGACGTTGTGCTTTTTGATAATATCATATCGTTCACTTCCAGTGGACAATTCACTCCGGCATATGACCTTATGGCAGAGATTTCAAAACAATGTTGTCAACACTGTAAGTGCACTCAAGATTGTTTACTGTGACTTTGTGGTGGGGGGCGGGAGGAGGTGGGGAGGGAAGCCAGGCAAAGAACTAGCTGTTCTAGTATATCTGAGTTTTGCTGAAAGTCTTTAAAATGATTTCCTCAGGTTATTAGGGTTTTATTTCAAAGCTGTGCCCATCAGATATTGCCAGACAGCATGTCTTTTTAGCTTTCTCATTTCTATTCTACAATGCTTGCCCATCGCTATCTCGATTTGATTACACGAAATATCCAGTCCATATTTTTATTTTATATTATATTCTACCCTGCAGATAATAATGCCAGTTCTCAAAAATATATTTCATATAATTAAAAAAAAACAAACAGCTAAAAAGGTTGGATAGTTTTAAATTCACAGGATGACCCTATGGATTAGGATGAAATTTCAAAGCACTTTGTAATGTATCAGAGTGGACTTGTCTTATACCAAAGCCAAGAGCAATTAAAGTAAGCATAATTGAGAGAGATGTTGTGACAACAGAATGTCCCAGAAAGGAATTTTTGGAAACATTATGGAGGAACTACAACTTTCCTATCAAATCAGTCATTGTGCTTTAAAAGCTCCAAATGTATGCAATAGCTACAGTGCAAAAAAAGTCCAATCAAATGGTGTAGTAATTGGAGCAAAAATGAGTGATGTATGGAAACTTCACTATACTTCAACAAAAATAAACCAGTTAGAGCCAGTTAAGGTAATTCAGTTACACTTACTTTCTTTCCATCCTAACTTAATCATCATAAAAAAAGGAAAATGTCCACCTAGATTCTTATACTTTGGTGAACCAACAGCATCAAAATAGAATGTTTTAATTATATTTTCAGCACTGAGTAGGGAAGGTGAAGTACTCTGCCACAGATCAATGTAGGCAATAACCATTTTTCTTTCTGGTTGAAATATAGGACAGCCGATTGCATGTTTGGGAACTGATTAAAATAGCTGAAGATGCTCAATCAGATACATTTAAATACATATTTTAATTCCAAGTATGCCTGCAACATTTGTTTAGAATGAGTCCATCTTTTCTAACAATTTTTAAGAAAAAATTTTTTCTTAAAAGAAAAGATGCCTTTTGGCTTCCTTGGCATGAAGACACAGTCTGTCCAACTTCTGGAAGGGGGAACTGGAGTTGAATTTTCCCCCTTCTTTTTGTGGTACCCTATCACATTTGCCCCTTCGCCTAAGTGGGGTAGTCCAACTAGGTTTTTCTCAGACTTCTCAGGAAAGTTGGCATTGAATTTTTTAATGGTTTGTCTAAATATTCTTATAATTAAGCATCTGAAGACATTTTAATACAAACCTAATAGATTTGTTTTTTCATGAGCTGCTATTTAACTAGTCATTTATAATAAATATTTATAAGTGTTTATAAATAAGATATTAATTGCCTGAGATGACATTTTAATGTGGTGCTACCCATCAATGGAATGCCGCCTAGCATGAGGCTGTATCACAGAGTGTTTTTGGAAGTTCTGATGCTGCATCAGTACCAACAAGTGGCCCAAGGGTGGTGGGGTGTTTCTGGGGCTCTGGGCATGTTTCTAGGGCTACTCTTGGACAGAAGCAAAGCCCCTCCAGTTGATAAGATTGCTAGAAATGCCAAGCCATGAACAACTCAAAGGCGTCTCTCCTTTTCCTTCTACACAGAAACTCTATCAAGAAATGGGAGCACTGAGGCTATTACTAAGGATCACTCATTGGAAGATTCCATATCCCCTCTGAGGCACTTGTGCCAAGGCCTCCCCTTTCTCTTCATCTCTGCCCTCTGGGTGTGAGACCTTTCAGAAAGAAAAGGACAAAGACTTGACTGATAGCCAGGCTGCTAACAGGTTGTGCAACTAGTTGTCTTGTGCCAAGGCCAGATTGGATTGTGCAATGGTAGATAAGAAAGAAAGATCGTAAACAGCCTTGGCTAAATTCTGTTCTGCATAAGAAAGAAAACAAAAGATAAGGGCTTAATGATAGCCTGGTGAAACTTCTTTTTAGACCGAGTATCTGTCTGTTCCTTACCTGCCCAGAAGCAAATGGAACCTCAATAGACTTCAAAATCTCCATCTGTGAACTATGAAAATAAATGTGTGCTGTTTACATATTTTGTGAGGGGCACTAATGAGAGCAACAGTTTAATTTTATTTATTCATTAATTGGTCCAATTCATAAACTTCCGCCATCTGCTACAAAGATTCAATTAACTAATTGTTATATCCCAGGTCGCAATTATAATATATTATAGAAGTATTAAAATGGAGGAGGCAGCAGAATACATGAGCAAAGTTGGATTCTTTTTTTTTTTTTTTGGAAGAGTATATCACACTTTTGCTTTCCACTTATCTTCAGGCAAATTTGAATTTTGTGATTATTCTGTGTTAAGTAAAAGGAAGTGTACCCAACGGACAATGACAGACTTTGGTTACTGGCTTAGCTTTAGTGTGTACCATCTGGTGTCTTGAATCAATTTTCTAGTGATACTGAGCCTCAGTTTCCACATTTAAATATAATGTGAAGTGCAGGTTCTGATAGGAATTTTAGTGACACTTTATATTTATTTAGCTTTTTCACTATTTAAACTTGATTATTTATATTGAACTTGATCATTTTTATGCCAAATCTTTTTTTAAATCTTTATTATTGAAACTATTATATATATTCCCTTCCCCCCCATTTACCTTTTCTAGACCATCCCTGCCCTCTGCCCCCAGCCTTCCCCATACTATCATCAGTATCCATGGGTTAAGCATATATGCACACAAGATCTTTGGTTGATCTCTTCCCACTTGTATAACCACCCCCTCCAATCCCTCCTCCCTTTGTTCTGAGGTTCAACATCCTGATTACTTAAAAAGGAATCCAAAAGGCAGGAATTGAAGGTAGGTCTTGTAAACTTTACTTTGACAAATGAGGATAATGAGGCTCAGAAGAGTCAAGACTCCTATGTGTGATCACACTACTAGTGGTATCTTTTTTAACTTTTGGGCAGCATTGTTTTTCTGATTATGAACCATATCCCAAATGCATGCTTTCTAAGTAGGTGGTTTCCAAAAACTCTTTTCAGCTCAAAACACCCATATTTCTAATTGATTCTTTTGTCCTTTGACCATTTCTGTGGCAGAATACTCTGAAGGGCTTTCCTGTTTCTGTCCTCATTGAAAGTTTCCCTTTTTCACTCTAAACATAGCAGCATTTATTGTCAAGGATGGAATTCAGCTGATAATATGGATCCCAGAAAAATAAAATGAAGAAAGGGTAGAAATGTGCTGGGTGTATTTGACATCAATGATATTATAGTTGAGAATGCTGGCGTTATGAGTATTTGAAAATGTTTTGGGCTGCTGCTAAACCTCATTATTTACAATTCATTTCTTGTGAGTTGAGTCCCAGTATTCAATGTGCAATCTGCCAATTGCATTGTATCGAGTTTCATAAAAGAAGGCAGTAAACATACAGATACCTGTTGCACAGTCCCCTAGAAACCAATCCTCTGTGTAGTGCTCTATGAAATTCTGTTTTGATTAGGTTGTTACGTCTGGGACAGAACTGCAAATAGTGTTTGGCGGAGGAAAAATGTGGGCCTGTATAATGCTGAGATTAAAGTCTGTCCAATAATACAAGCATGTCAGCCGGGACGGGTCCTGTATTTATAGCGGAAAGGCCACTGAGTGAGGATTCATCACGCAGGTTCAAGGGAGGGAGTGTCAATTACTTTGGGACCTTTTGTGATAATACTGGATGGACCACTGAGAAAACGCCATATTTAATCTATTTTCTGCTTAAGTGGACAAAGAACTAGTAAATAAAATAGAAACTAATCCCATTGGGGCAGAAGGCAGAATAGAGGAAGATGCTGGGGTGGGGAGTTGGGGGGTGGAGGGGGAGAAATGACCTCATGCTGCAGATCCTCTGCACTTCTAATTTTTAGGAGCCTATGATGTGAAAGTCTAATTAATGGGCTGACTTCTTGGGGTATTTCATGCTCTATGCCTTACATAACTCTTTCAGATGGCAAACGACATGGCTTAAACTGCCATGCAGAAGCAGAAGGTAAGAAGTGGGTTAGTGAAAGTAATGGGCTCTTGAATTACTGGGCTTGAGCAGGAACACATCCTTGGCAGCGAATCGAGCTCTGATGCCTTATGTATCTGCACTTCTACAGCAGGACGACTTCCCAACTAATTACTTTCTTGATCAAGCACTCTATGGTTGGGTGGGTCTGAGAGAAAAAGAATGAAAAATTATCACTTACCGAAAGGAGATTCACTAAATTTGGTACCCATACACCATGCACGAGACTGTTCGTAACAGGTTGCATTATCCCTCAGATTTACAGGTCTAATAAGCATAATTGACAGAGCCTGCATATGACCACAGGTGGGAACAGCTGGTGGGGACTTGCCAAGAGCAACACATTTAACCAGCTGCCAGTGGAGCTTGCCAAAGAGGGGTCACCATGGAGAAGCTGATCTGTCGTTAGCATTTCCCGATTGTCACCTGCTAGCTAATGTTACAGAAGGTCCTTACTTAACAGGAAGGAGGCGGGTAGGAAAGTTTACACATCCTTCCGGAGCATCACACCATCCAGAAAATGTCCTTGGCCAAGAGGGTTGTTACTTTGACTATGGCGCTGCATCAACACAGTCATCAGCATCAGCCTGATTTTCTTACCTATGGGCTCTCTTAAAAGGATGGACCACGTGATTACTAGAGAGCCTCCAGGAGGGATGTTTTTGTCAAGTGAGAAATCCAGAGGCCTCCAAAGTGATGATTTGTCTTGCAAACTGTAATTGTGGTCCTTTAAAAAGAGTTTGATTTTCTAGGTATCAATAATTAGCTTAAATCTTAATATAATGTGGCATAAGTGTAAGATCTATGTTTGCTGTGGGAAAACTGAAAGTTACCTCATGCAGAATACCCTTTATACATTTCAAGTCTCATTCTCCTTACCACCTCCCTCCTGTGTTTAGCTTTCTCCCCTACAACTTCATACTGTAGTTATCCCAGCCCAATTTGACCCAATTTGTGATTGAGGAAAAACAGAATTAGTGTAGCATCCTATATAATAAAAGTGTAATATGCAAATCAACCGAACAGCGGATCAACTGGTTGGTGGGGGGTGGGGCCAGAGAGCTAGAGGCATGCCAACGGGCAGAGGGCAGAGGGAGGAGACTACAATGGGGCAGGTGGTGGGGGAATGGGCCTAAGCTGTCAGTCGGACATCCCCTGAGGGCTCTGAAACTGTGAGAGAGTGCAGGCTAGGCTGAGGGATCTCCGAGTGCATGAATTTTTGTGCACCAGACTCTAGTAATTAACAAAATGTCGTGCTTTTTTATTAATGACCAGTACACATTGTAAAATGTATCATATAAGGTACTGACTGAGATGGATCTTCCCTTCACAGGAATTCACATTAACCATTTTCTTCTGTGACCACTTACTTGGATAGAATATACTAAAAGAGCAGAGAGCTGGCAATCTCTCTATGCCAATTGTATTTAAAACATAACCCTGGTTTGGTCCCCAGGGTGAAGACTTCTTAGATGCTGTGAAACCATTTTACACAATAATGACCTAACAATAGGCTGTTCTCTCCCCCTTGGATTACCGATTGTTTTCCTTACCTAAAACCTGTCATTCTGCAAAACTCCATTTCCTGCTGAAACTCCATACATTAGCCAAGATTTACCCAGGGTTCCTTAAACACTGTGGTCAATGCTAGTAATTGTCTCTTACAAGATCTGTTTCCCTCTCTCCATAATAATTTAAATTTCAGGGGGGCTGTGCAGGTCCTGTAAGAAACTACATCTCCCAGGCTTCTTTGAAACTTGATGTTAATCTTAGCAAATGGGAGTAGAAATGATATTCACAACTTTTAGGTCATGTTATGGGAAGAGGAAATTCCTATGTTCCACTTCTCTTTCTTCTTTCCCATGGGCTGGAGCACAGCACCAGTGCTGATGATTGCTGGCAAATAGCAAACAAAGAAGGAAGGAATCTGAAACCCTGTTGACCTCATGGAGCAGTGCTGTCTACTGACTCCGGACAGCCTGCCTACATCTGGACAGAGTAATAAACACAAGGCTATCTTGTTTGAGTCACTCTATGATTTCAGTCTCTTTATTACAACCGCTTAGCTTTATACCCTAACTAATAGATACTTTCCTCTTTCCGGCCTCCATATCTTTGTTTCTGCCACTCTCTTTTCCTGGAATTTCCTTAACCATTTAGTGACCACCCACTTGCATGAGGTTCTCCCCCTGGCTCCTCTATGTGAGTGCAGAATTTTTTCACAGCTTCAGCTGTTTCCTGAGTTCTGACCACAGTGGATTGTGTCATCATGGCTCCAGTTAGATCACTGAGTTTCTCAAGTTGAAGAGTGAAGTCCTTTTATGCCAGAACCTGGGATGCCTATGAATATTTGTTTTTTGTTTTGTTTTTGTTTTTTAAGATATTTTATTGATTTTTTACAGAGAGGAAGAGAGAGGGATAGAGAGTTAGAAACATCGATCAGCTACCTCCTGCACACCCCCTACTGGGGATGTGCCTGCAACCAAGGTACATGCCCTTGACCTGAATCGAACCTGGGACCTTTGGGTCCGCAGGCTGACGCTCTATCCACTGAGCCAAACCAGTTTCGGCAATATTTGTTGAAATAACAACAACAACAATAATAATAATAATATGCTGCAATCATTTAAAATTATACAGTTCCATAGATTTTATATACTGTTTTTAAATAACCTTAATAGTCATGTGTTTTCCACTTTATTTTTATTTTATTTTTTAAAAATATATTTTATTGACATTTTACAGAGACAAAGGGAGAGAGATAGAGAGCTAGAAACTTCGATGAGAGAGAAACATCGACCAGCTGCCTCTTGCACACCCCATACCAGGGAATGTGCCCGCAACCAAGGTACATGCCCTTGACCGGAATCAAACCCGGGACCCTTCAGTCCGCAGACCGACGCTCTACCACTGAGCCAAACCGGTTTTGGCTTCCACTTTATTTTTAAAAATCTTTATAACTGAGAGTATTACAGATGTCACCTCCTTCCCCCTTCTCCCCCCATTATCCTTTTCCACCTGGTTTCCTCCCTGACCTTCACCACCCTACTGTGGCAGGCTCCTGAGGGCCCACAGCTCCACCCAAGTCAGCTGTGGTGGGGCCCTGGGGTTAGGCTCTGCAGCTCAGCCCAGGTCAGTCAGAGTGGGGAAGTAAGACTACAGTTTTAACCAGATGCTGAATTAGATTGCAAGCCCCCAACTTTCCTTTTCACTCAGCCTGTTCCATGTTTCCATGTCTCTGATTCTATTTTATTCATCAGTTTATTTTGTTTATTAGATTTCTTAATTATTTATTTTATTTTTACTAGTATATTCAATTGTTGATACCTATGTATTTATTACCATTTTATTGTTCATGTTTTACCATTTTTTTTCTTCTGAGTACATATACAAATCAAATCAAATCAAATCAGTTTTTTTACAAAGATATCTGCATATCTATGTAACATTATTTACAATAGACAAAGTATGGAATCAACCTACATATACCCTGTTTCTCCAAAAATAAGACAGTGTCTTATATTAATTTTTGCTCCCAAAGATGAGCTAGGTCTTATTTTCAGGGGATGTATTATGTTTCCATGAAGTAGGTCTTATTTTCGGAGGATGTCTTATTTTCGGGGAAACACAGTACATGGACAGATGAATGGATAAATAACACACACAAAATGTAATATTAATCACCCTTAAAAAACAACAAGGAAATCTTGTCATTTGCAAAAGCATGGATAAACCTAGAAGAGGTAAGTAAAATAAGCCAGACACAGAAAGAGAAATACTACATGTGAAATCTAAAAATAGAAGCAGAGAGCAGAATGGTGGTTATCAGGACTTTGGGCATGGGAGAAATAGAGCAGTGATGCAAAGGGTACAAAGTTTTAGCTATGCGGGATGAATGAGCTCTGGAAATCTAATGCGCAGCACTGTAACAACAGTATTGAAATTTGTTGAAAGAGTTGATCTTAACTATTGTCACTAAAAAAAAAAAAAATGATGATTCTGTGAGGTGATGATATGTTAATTCGCTTGGTTGTAGTAATTTCACCATACACCATATATGTATATCAGACACATTGTAAACCATATTCAACTTTTATTTGTCTGCTATGTCTCAATAAAATAGGAAAAAGCATTTGGAATATTTTAGAAGAATTTCATAGTTTTTTACACTAATTTGTAAAATGAGGCAAGTGGGTTGGATTGGAGGCTACAGCCTGGTAGTTTTTAGTGTTTGTTTGTTTGTTCACACTTTGGTTCTCTGAAGAGGTTGATAACATGTATACATGTACTTTCTTGGATGTCATTTTCAAGTATCTAGGCTAGTTGTCATATGTTTATGCTCTTGTCCTGTGCATTGGAGATGATCATATAGGGCTTCTTGAGAACCATATGACTTTTCTAATTATGGTATACCTTCTGGGATGGCAGTTGACTTGGAATTTTGTAAGAGGAGTGAAGATGGAGGCATAGTAATGAATCATAGTGCTTTGAATATGTTATATCACTCTGGATAATAAGTCCACAGTGGCCAAATAGGTGAATTTTGGCTCTAATGTCATTGACTTCTGATAGGACCCAATTCTTGGGGAAGTAGGTACAGAGCTGAGTTTTCCCTGTCAAAATCCCCTAGTGAAATAATGACCCATAATAGTGTTGGAGATATCAAGGACATAAGTTTGAGTTGGAGGAGGTTTAGGATTGGCCTGGACCTTCATAGGTTATGAAGTTCCAACCATAGCATTGAATCCCTGAGAGAATTGGTGGTTGGTTTAGAGTCAGTAAGCCCTATGAATCTCAAATGTCCCTGGATAGCTTTAATTATACTGAGGGATTTCTGTTTCAGGTAATTAGATTTTTTTCCTGTACCTAAAGACGCTATGGTTATCTAGACAAGTCCTCAGAATCCTCCCTCCAAGGTTTCAAACTCATATCTTTGCTTGACCCATTCTATCCATGACTTCCTGAACAATGGATGAAAGCAGACTCTGAGTTGTCGAGGAAATTAGGAGGTCACAAAATAGGATGGATGCCTCAGATTAGAGGTCCTCTTTGATTTTGTTTATTAGCCAAAGGAAGGCAGCAGGCAATGTCATGGCCCAAACAACCATTTTTCATTGGTCAAGACACATCTAGATGATGGGCTTCAATTTGTCTTTTTGTAAAAAATTATTTAATCAGAATTTGTTTGTATTTAGCCTGACTGTTAAGCTTCATGGAAAAAGAAGGCTCTGTGAAGTTGGTCCAGGAGCCTGGGATTCATCGGTGGTGAGAAGTCATCCTGAGTAGTAAGTGCACTGGGGCCAAGGGAAAGCTTCCTGTTCTTCTACAGGAAGAGTCTGCAGAGGCCTTCGCAAGAGAGCTGGAGAGCCTGAAAGAACTCTTGGAAAATGTTTCCTCAAGCCAAAAGGCCTTGGCTTCAGACTCAGACAGCCACTTTCCTGCTTGGCAGGAAAAGGAGAACCCCCAGAAATCAGGCTTGTGGTTATCTGGAAAATAATTGCTAACTTTTTCCATCCACTAAGCAGTATTCTGTGAGTTTCATATTTATAAAATCCTCACCCGTTTTAATCAGTGAGTGCTATTATTAGTAAAGATCTCATTTTATAGATAAGAACAATCAAGCACAGGAGGCTTAAAAATCAATCTAGGACTTAGATAGTCAGGAGTAGGGTAGGATATAGTTGTGGAAGACTTACCCTACAGCATGAGCTGTAACTTCTGCACTGCACTGCCTGGGCTCCTTTTCCTTCTCTGGCCTCAGGACTGGGTCTGCTGGCACAATGAGGAAATGTGCTAGAAGGTAAGCCTGGTCTCAAGGTGTGCTTCATGGATGATGTCCAACTTGATCATTTCCTTTATCCTGGGATTGGTAAAAAAAAAGGGGGGGGCATGAAGGCACATATGGACTGTGAGATCTCTATAAATCACTTTCTAGAACAACTGTTCTCTTGGCTTATTTTCTCACTTTCTCTTAAACATTCTTCCATCTCATTCCTCTCAATTCAGGTGAGTCAAATCAATAGGACCATCACCTTCTTAACTAGAACCCCTCACTCTTCCCTCCCCACTCATCCATTGCTCTCAGTGCTGACAGAGTGACCTCTGCTATAATTACCTGATTGGATCATCCTACTCCCGAAGACACTTCCATGGATTTCATGTCTTTATAATGTATTTCAAATTTCTTGACTTGGCACAACACACCCTCCATGATTAGAACCTACTTACCTCTCTAGGCTCATGTCTCATGGATCCCCTTCCCTTCTCACCTGACTCTCACTTTCATCCCTATATTCTCAGCAAACTAAAGCACTATCAGCATAATCAGCATTTCCCATCTCCATGAAGCAGCACATGTCCCTCTCTCTGTTTGCTACTCACATACACATCCTCCTCCCCATTCCTACCCCCAACATCTTTATGAAGCTATGACTCATACAATAAGGTCAAGTCAAATACTATCTCTTCTCATGTTTCAAAGCTTTTATTACTGCTCCTCCCATAGCACCCTGTGAAGAGGACAAGCTCTGGGATTAGTTCGTACCCTGTTTAGAAAATATACATGCATTATGAACGTGGACCAAAAAAAGTTAGATTCTCTAAGTATCAGCTTCTTTGTGTGTAAGATGGGGCTACTGGAAAAGATTTTCCATATTAAGTTGTTGGGAAAGGTAAATGTTGTAGAACATGAAAGGCACTTAGCTCAAATGCCAAGCACAGAGTAAATACCAGGTGAGTGATAGCTGTTATCAGTGTTACAGTCATCATCCTATTCATCTCACTGCTGGGTAATTGTCGACCCACATGCACATCTTCTTCTCTAGATGTACACTTCTTGAGGATACTGTCTGTGTAATTGGATTTTATATCCTTAGCACCTGGCACAGTGCCTGCCATGTAACAGGTGCTCAATAAACACTTATTGAATGAATTATAACTCAATTATCTGCCATCTGGTTTGTCCGAAGCCACGTATTAGCAGGATCTAGCCTACTGCTCCCCCATTCCATCATCCCATCTGCCTTTAGATTTAGGGGAAGGAGAGTTTATCATGCATCTCCTCTTGGAGTCAGTTCACACAGGACCCGCTGCTCTGTTCTCACTGCCTCCCAATGGTCCTGCCTGGTTGCCTTGGGTTTCAAAGAATCAGACTGCTGGGCCTCCCTTGGAAATGCTGCTTTCCTTCAATGTGATGCTGCTGGCAACTTGCTAGCTTCAAAGTGGGTATGATGTGTAGAAGCCTCAGTTCCCTTCCCTGTACCTTCTCAATACTGAGCAGTTCACACCCACTAACTCCCCCACAGTGTCACTAACACAGGCCATTGTAAGAAACACATTTTCAAGAAGGGGTAGAAGATAAAAAGGAAACTTGTTTCTAGGAGCTGGAAACAATAGCACACCTCACTAATACTGAAGTTAATCAACTTTTCCCCCATGGCTGGCCATTTCTCTGAGGAGCCATCCAGCTGATACATTGCAAAGGTGAGGCTGCTCACATTTTCTATCCATCTCTTTACACTTCTTGAAGACCTGAAGACTTCCTCCCATTTCTCTAGTGCTCTTCAGAGAGAATTCTCCAATTTGTTTTCCTCAATACAAGAGCAGTCTTTGCTCAAAATCCTACCTTTAGTAACACTAAGAATCAGGCGATGCTTTGAAATTACATTTTTTTCCCTTTAGGTACTTTTGACTATTTTAGCACAAATTTTGAACAATCTCTCTAAATGGAAGGGGAAACAGAAAATGCAATTTATCTTTGTGCATAGCAAACTCTAGAGTCAATATTTTCCTTCCCCACCTTTTCCTTGCCTTCCCTTTCTTTTTTTCTTTCCTTTTCATTTCCTTTTCTTTGTTATGTCTTCTAAGCCATAAAGTCTACCAGAAGCAGGGTAGATGTGAAGGAATGAAAATGATCCCTTGTTTTCAACAGACTGCACCTTTTCCTCAATGTGAATAGGTGGCTTCTATGACCTAAGTTGTCCAGGAAGTCCCATGTACCAATATTATTGAGATCAGGAGAAAATAATCCTCTTTTATTTGTATCCTCCCCAACCACCAGCCATCCTGTGGCTCTTCAGCTTACCTTGCTGAGAACATTTATCCTTTTCTCTTCTTTTTATTTCCCAGGGTCTGTTCTTCTCCTAAGCTTCATTGATTCAATTTCTTTTGAATGGTAGGGAGATACTCTCCAGATCCTGCAGCTGGAGTATTCACAGGACAATCCAACACTTCCTCCTGACAAATAATCTTATGCTAGATGAGTGGCTACATAATCTACAGTCCTTCAACTGAAGACTGATCCAGTTACCTCTTCTGTTACCCTGAGTTTGATATATGCCATGCCCTGGAAATGGAGTAATACATGACAGGATAAATCACACCCTGGATTTTCATCAGAACATTTTCATCAGAAAATCCAGAGCACCTCTTTCCCCACCCTGTTCCATCAACCCTTGATGGAGCTGGATCATGCCAAGTGTCTGGACTGTGCTCCAAGCATGTCATCTGATGGGATACTAAGCTTTGAGAGGGGACTTGAAGGCAAACAAATGATTCTTGCTGTTACCATTCCCAGGGCTTCTGTTGAAAGAAGGTGATAATGTTGGAAGAACTTTATTTTTGGCTGTTGTATAACTTAACATGTTACAAAAAGAATAACTCAATGGATTTTCTCATCCAAAAAGTGATTTAAAATATCCAAGATTTCCAGGGGCTGAAGATGGAGATATAGTTAGCTAGAGGAGAAGGGAGTAGGGCTGAACTGAATTTTGAGAGGGTGCCTTGTGCCGAAGCAAATGCTCTAGAGGACAGCTCTCTCAATGGTAGATTAAGTACAGTGCAAACTCAGTAATCTGCACATCCTTTATGTGAACTGTCCCATTATTCAAATGACTCCCTAAAGCCAATTTCCTTTACCTTTTATGCCCCGACATGCTGAAATTGAAAAATTTTCTCACTGTTCCTTTTTTATCGTCAAACTGTATTAGTGAAAGTCACCATATGCCTTCACACGTTTGAGCTCTGATTTGTTCAGATAATTGAGCTTCCAATATATTTTTTGAGGCTAACACTCAATCGTAGCCCTGTTCACAGATTCCCCCTCAGGTGGAAAATAGCTGGGCAATGGGATACAACCAGCCAATAGAACTGCATGAGGAGAGAGAATTTTCACTCCTGTAGTCTCATGCATGATTACAGTCAGTTAGTAAGTCTTCCATTTATTGCACTTACTCTTATAAGCAACTATAGTGAAGGAGTGTAGTCTGGAGGTTAGTGCTCATGTAAAGTTAAATCCCAGCATTTCACCTACTAACTGCATGACCTTAAGTGAGTTATTTAATCTCCTCAAGATTCAAATTCCCCATTTGTAAAGGAAAAGTAATGATAACCTCATCCAGATCCTTAGACCTTACTAAATAAAGAAAATGTATGTACTGAGCCCGGGGCTGGGAACCTACTATGTTTCCCCGAAAATAAGACACCCTCCGAAAATAAGACCCCCAGGCTCTGACTCAGAATGAAAATTAATTTACCGTAAACTGGTCGCTAGGGCCGCCCCGACTGGCATCTGGCAACCAGCGACGTTACACGGAGTCCTGACGTCACTGCTGTGTGAATGGAGAGAAATCAGCGTGGAAACTTTGTGAAACCTAAACTGCAAGAAGTTGTGACTTGGGTGAAGAATTCATGGAAGAAAATCACTGACAGTTACATTGCAAATGCACTGCGAACAGGCTACTTTGACAAGAAGTACTCATTGAGAGACAGTGCTATTGCTAAACATGAGAGGTTTGGTCCACTGATTCTGAAAGAAATGGAGTCACAAGAAGTTCACCAGGAAATTCAGGAATTAGATTGTTATGATGATGTTCCAGAAGATGATGACATGATTATCATTGAATAAACGAGTAAATTCTTGATACTGTAGGATTCACAGTTTGTCTGGTTTGTGTTGACAACTACCGCACTACCTTACCATATACAGGTAATAAATTTCCTTTATTTTCATTTAACAATAAATGTGTACCGTATTCTTCTTCATGGAAAAATAAGACATTCCCCTGAAAATAAGACCTAGCGCATCTTTGGGAGCAAAAATTAGTATAAGACACTGTCTTATTTTCGGGGAAACAGGATAGTAAGTGCTTAATAAGCATTAGCTATTCTTACTGAATTCAAAAAAAGAATTCAAATAAGTATAAGAGCTTGGCATTGCCATCAAAAGGCTTGAAAGCTCTTTGAAAAGCCACTATGTAGCACCCCAAAACAACAAAATACACAGAGACCAGACACACACACACACACACACACACACACACACACGCACACACCAGAACACAAATATATGATCAACATATGATAAAGCCAACTAGCCCAAGTTCAGATCCTGGCTCTGACACTTTTAAGTTTTATATAAACTTGGAAAAGTTACTTAATGTCTCATTATCTCAGTGTCATCAAGTATAAAATGGAAGTAATAGTCTCTATGTCATAGAGTTTGGGGGAAGATTAAATAAATTACTATATTTGCAATATGTGTAGAGTAGTACCTGGCACGTAATGAGTGTCTGCATTAACACACTTAAGTTGCTTGTTGTCCAGAGAGAACATATGAATGGGTACAAGAAAAGTAAGAGATATTGAGTAATCAGAAGTAGAGCAAAGTATCCACAGGATCGGTCACCTTTGAATGGAAGGAAAAAGAACATTCTAAATTTATAATGGCATGAATATTTCACTGACTGATGTTAATAATCTCTTAGCTTTGTTACCATCACTGAGCAGGGATTCTCCCCCCATCCCCCCCCCCAAAAAAAAATCCAGTGCTGTCTCAGTGCCATTTCCTATTTGAGCTCTTTAATAAGTGATGCTTTCAACCCATTTGTAAGTAAATTGAGAAGTCCAGCAGCATTCACACATTTGTAAATTAGGGGATTATAGACTAATCCCCCTTTATATAAATGCTTTCCCTTTTGAGCCCTGAGGACCTGCTCTTTCCTGGTTTTCCTGCCTCACTGACTGCTTCTGTGCAGTCTCCTTCCAGGTTCACAGACAGAATCCAAACTTGAATGTTTGTGGCCCCTGGAGGTCTGTCTTTCTTTCTCCATTGGCTCTACACATGCTTTCCATGAGTGAGTGCAGTCATCTCCATGACTATACTACATATATATGTATACGGGGTGTCTTCAAAAATGTATACACACAGCCGATAGCTGTTAAGTGAAAATGAAACGCATTTTAATAAACACCACCTTCATAGTTATTCAAAGTGCAGATATGTCTTTTGGGACACCCTGTATATATATATGACCTTGTTGATTGTGTAAAAAGCATAGGTTGTGAGGTACCCAAAGTATAACATGGTTTTGCCGAACTGACTCCTTTTATGTTGGTGTCCCTTGTGTTAATCTTGAAGAAGACCAAAGAAATATCAATCACACTTACTACCATGTTTCCCTGAAAATAAGACAGTGTCATATTAATTTTTGCTCCCAAAGATATGCTAGGTCTTATTTTCAGGGGATGTCTTATTTTTCCATGAAGTAGAATAGGGTACACATTTATTGTAAAATGAAAATAAAGGAAATTTATTACCTGTATATGGTATGGTAGTACGGTAGTTGTCAACACAAACCAGACAAACTGTGAATCCTGGGGGCCTTATTTTTTTTTTGGGGGGGGGGGAGGGAATGCCTTACATTTCACTCAGAAGGAAACCTGTAAGTAGGTCTTATTTTCGGAGGATGTCTTATTTTCGGGGAAACAGGGTAGAGAAAGGGAGGGACCCCATTTATTAACACTAGTGACTCTGGGAATACTTTCCAAATCAGAGTGAAGAAACACGCAGAGGGCTTCACTTTTTGCAGATATGGGGTCTTTGTCTTGCAGATATGGTTCCTCCCTCTTTCCTGGGCTTATTGGAAGGCCCCCCCAGGTGTTGGGGGTCCCCAGGCCATATGATCTGTCCTGGAGCCAGCTATAAAGATTCTCCTCTCCCCCACAAAAGTGTATTGTTCACAGTTTTTATGGCCTGACACGCCATGCAAGACCAGTTTCCTCCTCATTAGCTTAAGTCAAAACAGGATATTTAATAGTACAGGAAGGCTGTAGGCTCTAAGCAGAACTGTGTTGAGAGGTTCGGTGGAAATCTTAGGGAACTGTATCTCCATTGCTGGGTTCTATTGGTATCTGTTTCGTTTCAGCCTTCAACAGGTTTTCCCCATGTAGTACCTACTTGTAGACTTGAGCCTTCTTTGATCATTTTTATAAAGCAGGATTCCATAAACAGATATTATTTTTTGATTGGCTAAGCCTCAGTCACACATCTACCACCCATGTCTATTCAATTCAAATGGATTCAGCAGGGGTTTTTTGTTTGTTTGTTTTAGTTTTTTTTTTGTTTGTTTGTTTGTTTGTTTTTTGAGGGATTGCCCAGTAAGGGGGTTAGGGGAAAGAATGGTTTTCCAATGAATCAGATAACCTATGTATGCTTCTCAATGCATATAGTTTGTTTGTTTTTTATCTATTATGATTAAATATCAACATGGTAAACTTACAGTATTTGAGCACACACACACCAGAAAAAGGCTTGTATGAATGAGAAATAATAACCACAAAGTTTCCTAATCCAGTAAACAGAGGTGGCAGAAATTTTTCCAAAAGTGGAATTCTTATAGCAACCTCAACAAAAGGACTGCCTACAACTTTGATTCTGCATTTGGGATTATGTTCTTTTCTGATTTCAATGTATCTAAATCTTTAGGGTTGTGGTCCCAGAATTTCCCAGTGATTTATCAATAATGTGCCCAGATTTCTTCAGCCAGGTATGGTCGGGAGTACTCTGTGCTAGGACCAGATGTGAGTTCACTAGCATGTGTCAGACTGTAGAAACCAACAGGGTTCAGAAAGGAAGAGACCTCTAGACAAGGATTTGGTTTTCTTTTAGCTCACTCAAGTCTTCGGGGGCTCTGGAAACCCCAGAAACAAAACACCAGCCTCTCCCCTACATGGAAGTCAGAGAGGATGGTGCTGAGATGGTCCACTAGGCAAATTGATGGAGGTGGGTGATTTTCCCATAGAGAAATAATCAGACCAAATAATATTAAACTGAAAGGTAACAAGGGAGGGTGAATGATCATTTTTAAACAGGAAAGTGTTGACTGGCCCTTTTGCCTGGTAAACATAAATACCTGGAAGAATAGAAAACTGTGGGTGGATGTAGGTCTGCTTAATGTGAATCCTACATCAGGCATTTGTAGGTGACATAAAACTCTGATGTGTTGTAAAATTTATATCGCTCCCCAAAATGATCTACTGGTAGAACATATAAATTTTGCAGAAATGGTTAAAGCTGCCATAAAACCTCATTGCTATAGATACAGTAGGTGTTTCAGAAATACACACCAAAGCAGAGATTTGTAATCATTTCCACGTGGTTCATAAAAAGAAGCACATTGTGTTTCAACTTCTGAGAAACGACAAAGATCCCCTTCTTCCAAAGGCCTGTTTTATCTTCTTTTGCATGCTTTCGGAAGAGACAAGCAGAAACAAATAACAGTCTAAATATTTAAATGCATGAATTTCCTTATATGCCCAGGTTGTTAGGAAGGTAGGAGCAAATGATTATTCCTTTACCAAGTTCCCATAGAGTTGTTGGCTCTGCTTAATAATAGTCAATCCTGTTCGGGGCTGAACAAACTGGTCCCTGTGGGGGGAAAGGCAGCCATAAATCAATACCCTAGATGTAATCTTGGTGTCTAGAATGCTGAGAGAGATTCTGGTGCATAATGGTGCTGGTTTGTCTATTGTCATTCAGACATGAGCTACATCAGAAAGGGGCTTGTGGGAACCTGATAAGAGGTGGTCAAAAGTGGGCCATAAATCACAGGGAGGCAGTATTCTACTGATTTCATACACACACACTTTCTGGGGTGGGGGAAAAAAAGTGATAGATCTGCAATTTACTGCTTATCACATCTGCTAGAAGTTTCGTAATACAAAAGGCTGACCTTCAGTGAATAAACACCCCGGTTGGCTACCTGCTTCTGTGGAGGAAAACAGGGCGCTGCAGCCACCCAGAGCTGGGAAGCCCTCCGCTGACCTATCTAACAAGCCCCTCTTTGATTGGGAGCCACGCGGTGGTGAGTTTTCCTCGTGAGCATCTCCTCAAACAAGGAGCGGATGGTGCTTATTGAAAGAAACTGGATACTTAACTCTAGGGGAACTAATGGGCTGAAGGGATCATATGGATTCCACACTTGTTCGGCACTTGTTAACTTTCTGCAGATCACTGGGCCACAACGTCTTCTCAAATAATAAGGGAAGGGGGAGGAAGAGACAGGAGAATTAAAGAACCAAAGAGGCTGCTACAGCCCAGGGAAGGGAGTGCAACCTTCCCCTGGCTAACACAGAACCACCTGGAGAAGCAGAACAAAAAATTCGCGCAAACTTCCCAGCCAGGATGCTTTAAACCTCAGAACTGGGATAGTTCTGTCCCATATTTCTTCCAAAGCAAAATTTGAAAACATTGATTTCTTTTTTTTTTTAATTATTGAGCACTTTTAAAATGTATTTACATGTGCTGAAACTGGTTTGGCTCAGTGGACAGTTGGTCTGCGGACTGAAAGGTCCCACATTCGATTTCAGTCAAGGGCATATACATTGGTTGTGGGCACATCCCCGGTACGGAGTGTGCAAGAGGCAGCTGGTCAATGTTTCTCTCTCATCGACTTTCTAGCTCTCTATCCCTCTCCCTTCCTCTCTGTAAAAAATCAATAAAATATATTAAAAAATAAATAAAATGTATTTATATGTAATCCTAGTTTCAATATCGCATAGTTTATTTATAGTGAAGTGCATAAGAAAACAATGTATCTTTATAAATTAAGAAGTGCAAAGTAAATCAGTACTCCCAAAAATCTCCAAATTCTCTCCTTGCTCCCTGAGTTAAATGTTGAGTGGATCCAAGCTTTAAAAGATGTAACTTCTTATCTAAATATTATTTATTAGCTAAAAGAAGACACCAGACAATTTGTCTTTTCAAGCTCGGATTTTTTTTTATTTCAAACTGAGTTTATAAGACATCTCAATTTTTTATGCATGGGCAATGAAAAATCCATTCACTCCTTCTTTTTAACAATTGTTGATTATTTAGCTCCTATACACTGAGTGGCCAGATTATTAGGATCTCTGAATGCATAATAATCTGGCCACTCAGTATATATCCTATATAATAAAAGGCTAATATGCAAATTGTCCCCCTGACCAGGTGTTTGACCAGCAGACAGGCCGACCAACTGCCTATGTCCCCTCCCCCTGGTAAGGTTCATCAGACCCCACCCATGCATGAATTCATGCGCTGGGCCTCTAATATATATAAATACATTGAATGGCCAGATTATTATGCATTCAGAAATAATAATAAACTGGCCACTTGGTGTATATCAGATAATCTTCTAGGTGCTGGTACTTACCAGTGCATTAGGAAACAGAGCAATCCCTGACCTGTGGTGCCAGCAATTTAATGAGGCTGGGTATAAAAAAAAATAGCAACAAAAAATGAAAATGTATGTTCAAGACTATAAAGTCTGTGAAGAAATAAGCAGGGAAGGATCTAGAGTGTGCTGAAATGAGTGTAGGAGATGGGAGTGGTGTATATATTATTTAAATTTTAAACACTTTCCAGTAGCCAATAGTTTTACATTTCTCTCTCATAAGACCTTTTAGCCATAACAATAACTAGAACTGGAAGTGACCCATCTGGATCTCATCTCCTTCCTGTGCCTTTGTCAACCTGTGCATGGACAGAGCTGCAGAATGGCTAACAGGCCAGGAAAACCAAGACTATATGCTGTTGAATGATCAGCCCAGCCTGTTTCATTCCCCATCACCGCACCTCTTCAAGGCAAAATTGATAACTGGGCATAGATGAAAATGTTAGTACTCACAGGTACATATTAGTTATTAAGAGTCTCAAAGATACAGGACACTCCTACACCCGTTTCTAAACAACAGTCTTGGGGATTTTTGTTAAGAAGTTTTTCTCTTAACTTCTTGGCAAGAGTAGAAAGATTTAGGTTCTACTCTTAATCAATCTGGGCTTTGGTACTATCTTCCTCTGTCTGGGAAAGCATTGGATAATGCCTCCTGGTGAAGAGTATTTTGAAAGATTAGGAAAGACTACTTGGCAGGTTCTCCATAACCACATATATTTTTGTATTCAACTTTCTGGAAAAAAATTTAACAGGTGATATCCAGTGTAATGCTTTGAATGAAGTAATAAAAGCCAGCTCCCAGTGTCTGAATAATAAAGACTCTCAAAGACTCAGAACTATGACTCCAAACAAGAGTTGAGAATCAAGTGAGCTGCCTACCATCTTCATTTCTCTCTCATTCGCTCACCTCTACCTGCTCCCTGTGCTGCTGGTTTTGACTAGTGGTCTAGGATGACCGTGGGCACCGAATGAAAAGCAGAGGAGGGGGAGAGAAAGAGAGAGACTGACAGAGTGAGAGAGAGAGAGAGAAGGTAAAATAAAAAGGGAGAAGAGAGACAAAGGCTTAGAATTCTCTTCAAAATTCAAATTTTTCTTCCTCAAAAGCTTAGGAAAGACTGATTAATATTTTTTTTCTGGCCAATATTGCCTAATTCATCCCATCTCTGTCAATGCAAGCAAAAACTTCAGATGGTAGGCTTAGATACAACAGAGCCTATATTTTGATAGCAGGGACTTGTCTTAATCATCTTTTGTAGGTGCCTCTGGCCCAAACACTAGGATTTTCCCAGGTGGATACCCAATTACTTATGTGATTCATTCATTTATTATGTATATCAAGTGCCTGTACATTTCCAGTTCTCAGCACTCAGGATTTATCCGTGAAAAAAATGAATCAATGGGAAAACAACATGTTTCATGAAGCTTACATCCCAGAGGGGAGATGGTAGACAATAAACAAATAAGTAAATCAGGTGATAATAAGGGCTTTGTCAAATGTAGTGATCTTAAAGGTGTAACACAATTTAGGGAAAGTAGCGGTCCATGGCAGATTCCCCAGTGTCCTCTTAAACCAGAGGTGAGCTGAGCACCTCTCTTGTCCTAAGGCCAGAACTGATTTATAAGACACAGACACAATAGACTCAGACTGTAATACAGAATCCTGTTCAAATCACCACACTGCTGGCTTCTTAATCCTGCTTATTTAGAATTGGATGGCCCTCACCTATACCTACAGGTGTAGTTTTTTTATCTCTTACCTCTTATGACTCTTCTTTGATAATTAGCAGCTCTTTAAGCCTTTCCTTGCCTTTGAGAATCCCTCACTCACTACTGGCTCAAATGACTGATAAGTTATGAGACACTTTCTTATTCTCCCAGTAGTGGTGTTAGGATCATATGAGGCTCTCTATTTCTTAATTTGATGTACAGTGTTGGGATGTGGGTAATATTATAATTGTTTTGCAGATGGGGAAAAAAAACTGAGCCCGCAGAGTCAAGTGACTTGTTCAGTGTTATACAGCTAGACAGTACTAGGGACATGATTCAAATCCAGGTCTTGAGCAAATGTAATGTGAAATGCTGGCTCTGCTTGTAAATATTTCTTATGGTGTTAATTGTGTGTCTTCTAAATCTGTGGAAAACATGTCCAGTATCTATTCTCTCTTCCCCACACTGCCGGTACCTAACATTGTCCTGAGAGTAAAGTAAAATCTGTTAATTGATAAAAAAAATATTTTAATTGATAAATAATTGATGGCAGAGGGTTTCTTACTCCTGTGAAAACAAAATGACTCAACCTTGGAATAATAGTTTTCCAAAGAAAACCACCTGTCCACAGTTTTAAATAGATGACAGCAAAAAAAATATTCAAATAATCAAAGAATTTACTCTGGTGGTTATTCAGATAGATATTAATGTGGCATCTAAGTATTTCCATCAGTTATATCAGCAGGCATTGGCTCTAATGGTGATGTCGTAGAAGCATCAAGGCCTTTAAAAATAGTGATTAGGGAACAACATGTATCATCATTTTGAAATAACTCTTCTTCATGACTTAAAGTACAACTGTTACCAACAATCATAACAACTCAAGTTTATGGTCGTAGAGTGAGCACACTGCACAGTTGCTGGACTGCCTGACACTCACAGGGGATACAGATGCCATCAATCTGCCTCTGCCATTCAAATAGCACACACCCACTGCAAATGCCTCTCAGGATTTATACCGGCCATGAGCAGTCATTAATTTGAATGACCAGTGCCCGCTCAACTAAAATTAAAAAACAAAATACTTAATATATTTCAGCATGATTTAGTACATATAAATATGATGATCATAAATCAAGAGAATTTCACCAACAGGAAAGGCATATATTTTCCAGATCTGTTTTAGAAATCTAACCAGTCATGCTATGGCCTCAACTGTCATGGGATCATGGAATTGTGGAGTTATGGAGAAAGTGTGTGTACCCATCCCTCTCCTATTTTGCAAGGCCTTTTCTCAACAAATCATGGAAAATAAATGTTAGAGACCTGCAGAAAAGGGGTTTTTATCAGCCATTTGTTTGCTTTTCAATTATAAAGTGCAATTGCATATTACATGTCATATATATATATCCCATGAAATCATCTTTAGTGACTAATAGAGAAACAGCTGCTGGAACAGACAGAACCTGAAATACAGAATGCCTGAAATACACCAGAAGATTCTTTCATATTCACATAACAGATAAGGCAGGTGTTCTTTGTTTATGGTGGTGATTTTTCTCCATCTGAGGAACTACTAGTAGGTGGTGATTCAATAAGCCAGTCTGACCAATCCTCTGTTCAAGGTTCGAAAGCCTCTGTGGTCTTTTCCATCTTAGTTATCCAGAAGAGCTTGGAGAAGCATGTGTGGAAGATTTCCGTAAGTAGACCTGAAAGTTGTTTTTTTCACTTCCACTCACGTAGCATTGCCTAGAATTCTGTACTTGGTGGATATAGCTGCAAGGGAAGCTGTTGCATATAGCTATGGCTGTGTGCTTAGAAAGAAGAGAACAATGTGCATTTTGGCGAACAGTGGTCATCCTTGCCTCAGTGATACATGTTCTTTGCTTTACAGAAAAATTTCCCAAGGTTATCCTTCACCTTGCTTCTCAGTGTCCCCCAGTTCTCTTCTAGTGCTCATCTGAGTATTCATGTTGGCACAAAGTTAATATTCAGGTGAAGAGAGGAAAGAGCAGAGGAAGGAACTGACTGACATACTTCTCTCTCCACTGATGCTAGAACTGTACTTCAGTCTTTATTGAAAATAGATGACTGCATCAACTGAATTAAAACAGAAAAAAATAACATGTCCCTGATGATTATCCATCATTCACAAAAATATTATTTAATTAGCCTTCAGTCTTTTCATCTCATCACTACATATTAGTGCCCTTCTCTTTAAAAAAAAATACATGATATTGATTTTTACAGAGAGGAAAGGAGAGGGATAGAGAGTTAGAAACATCAATAAGAGAGAGACATCAATCAGCTGCCTCCTGCCCACCCCATACTGGGGATGTGCCCGCAACCAAGGTACATGCCTTTGATTGGAATCAAACCTGGGACCCTTGAGCCCGCAGGCCAATGATCTATCCACTGAGCCAAACTAGTTAGGGTAGTGTCCTTCTCTTGTAAGCCTCATGTCAATCCAATATTCCCTCCACCCACCTCCCAAATACTCTCACTCTCCTTTAGCACAACTCACTATCATAATAGAGACACATGAATGATATTTTTGGAAATTCACTCATAGTTTGCTGAATGTTCACTAACTTTGCTTATAAAAGTTCTCCCAAATTATCTGCTTTCCTTGCTTTGCCTTTTGTCAGTATAACAGAGATCAAATTAAGTTCCAAGTCTGAGAATAACTAAGAAGGTGTAATAGATTTCCAACATAAAACAATTTATTTGGGCCCCTTCAAGTGCTCTGTGGAAACCACAGACCCTACCAGAAACTGAGGTACTCTTTTAGGAAACCCACTGAGGGTCAGCCAGAATTTTCCAAGCTAACAGAGTTGATGTCAGGACACCATAAAATTGTTGATTCCAGTTACCTCGGAGGCCATCCTGAGTGTAGCAAGTTTGACTCACTGGAAATCATTCATATTTTAAATACTTTTGTGCCAGTTACTCATGCTAGGGAGGAAATTTTCTTTATCCCAGAGCATAAAATTCATTGAAGAAATATAAAATAGTATTTCAGGCATTTGAGGGGAAGGGGGGGGGGACTTTATTTCATGTCATTATTTCAGAGCACATAGAAAATATTTTTTTGTTTTACCACCCTATTTCTCATTCATAACCCCTTCCTTATCTTTCTCTCTGCCTGCTGAATATTTCCCTTATCTCTCCTCTGCTGTAGGAGGGCTAGAATTGGAACAGAGTGAGAAACACTGAAATGTTTAACTCCCAACCACTATGTCACCTGCAATGTGAGACTGGTCAACAAACCCCTTCTCTCTCTCTTTCCTTTCTTGTTCAGATGGAAGTGACATGATGGATCCCACCATGGTAGATTTTATTCCATAATACTAATGTCAGCAAGATTTCCAACTGCCAGTAAATATGTTATCAAGAGGTTGCTTGGAATTTCTAGAAATTTATTTTAAATAATGCAGGTATTCCTCTCCATTATAGAATAGTTGCCTCTCAGTCTCCTGACCTTAAGGAATTCATGAATTAAAACAGATACTCATGCTGAGAACAGCAAGTCCTAAGGTTATAAAATTTATGAATACCTTTTATCATTATAATTTGATTACCTCATTCTTTTTAAAATTTATCTTTATTGTTGAAAGTAATACAGATGTACCCCTTTTTCCCCATTGACCCCCCTTGCCCCCTTCTTGCCCCAGGCTTTCACCATACTATTGTCTGTGTCCATGGATTATGCATATATGCATATGAATTCTTTGGTTAATCTCTTTCCACCCATCCACTCACCCATCCTCCCACCTCCTTCCATTCTTAAACTACTAAACTACTAAACAGCAGGGTGTAATATTAGGATTTGAGTGGGATTCTGCATCAGTGAACCTCAAGTTTCAATTTGTACTTTATCACGTAATACTATTATAACTTTGGGCCAATTACATACTCCCTATAAATCTCAGTTTACACATTTCTAAAATGGGAATAATAAATCCTATATTTTAAAAAATGGTGGTTACATAACAGATTGTACATACTGTGATAAATATTTTAGGGGCACTCAAACTTTTCCTGACACTATAGGTATCCTTAGGGCAGTTACCTTGTATCTGATCTTGATATTAATGAGTGAATGAATGAATGAATGAATGAATCCATTTAGTTAGTGTTCAAAATTTTCTAAACTAAAAAAAAAAAAAAAAGATCAACTGATGTACTAACAGCCCCAAATAAGAAAAACACTGTAAGTAAATGAAGCAGATTTTGATTTAATACCAGAACAAAATATACAAACTACCATTTTATATAAAAGCCACAAAGCCATTTGCTAAACAATGTTGCAGACTTTACCAGGCGACTGGAAAATGCACAATGAGTGCTTAGAGATTCAGGAAAAACCCTTTATTTAAAGCAGAGCTGCTGGCTCAGGGGATTCAAACAGTCAAAGCCTGAACAATTTATACAATGAGATTACGCCTTATGTATATTTCTAAATTCTTTGTTTCCTTGCTTCTGGGCTTTTGCAGCCTTACTTTGTTAGTTAGAATGGGGAAGTCAGATTACAGCTCAAGGCCTGGCCTGGGTGGTGCTAGTGACCTCCCCTCTGACTAAGCTGTTAAATTCTTGGTTTGTGGCCCTTGTAAAGTGGGAGTATTTAGGTTGACAGATTGTTGCCTAAGGAAGGGGCAGCGACTTAATTATAGGCCAACAAAACATGCACGAGGACACCAGTCACGGGCACAGATTCAGATTGCTACTCCACAGGTTGTCCCTATATCCCTCCCCAATAACACCTGTTTCCAAAAACACCAGAGCAGAATTCCTCAGTGAAATAATAAAAGCAAACTTCGGGTATTTAATTTTTCATGGCCTTCTTTGTTCTCCTAGTGTAAGGATACAGATAAAGATATCTGGAGATTGAAAAAAAAAGTCTAAAAGAAGTGCACTCCAGCCGAAAGCGGTTTGGCTCAGTGGTAGAGCGTCAGCCTACAGACTGAAAGGCTGAAAGGTCTCAGGTTCGATTCTGGTCAAGGGCATGTACCTTGGTTGCTAGCACATCTCCAGTAGGGGGTGTGCAAGAGGCAGCTGATCGATGATTCTCTCTCATTGATGTTTCTAACTCTCTATCCCTCTCTCTTCCTCTCTGTAAAAAAATCAATAGAATATATATTTTTTAAAAAGAAGTGCACTCCACATCATCCCCATGCATCCTCCACATCCATTAAAATGAAGCTTTAAAGTAATTGAAGCTGATTAAAACAGAGAATAGACTCACAGGTGTCAGAGGAGAGGGTGTTTGGGGGATTGGGTGAAAAGTAAAAGAATTAAGCAAAGATAAAATAATCCTCATAGACACCCATAACAGTATGGTGATTACCAGAAGAATAGGGGGTGAGGGGAGCTAGAAAAGAGTAAAAGAGGGATAAATGGTGATGGAAGGAGACTTGACTTGGGGTGTGAACACACAGTATAATATCCAGATGATGTATTATAGAATTGTAAGTCTGAAACCTATATAATTTTATTAACCAATGTCACCCCGATAAATTCAATAATTTTTTAAAAATTACACTTAGTGAAATATTCTGATCATTAGGAATTACTTTCTTAACATTAGTTAAAATGTGTAAATCAGGTATGAGACAGATGAGAATCCTGCCAGAATTTTCTGTCCTGGTATTTCTATTTCTTATGTTATTATTTGAGTGCAGAATACTTTTCCTCATACCTTACATGCTAATGTTTTCCCAACAGATAAGATTCTGTTCTTGAAAGTGTTCTGAGAACATTTTCCACATTCTGACCTGTGATTTCATTCTGTTGAGGGCCAGCTGGTTTTCCTATAGACTGAGTCTCTGACATTTATGATGGAATTGAACAGCGTAATAGGATTCACTTAACAAAAATGTTGCTGTGACATGAACTTTATGGGAACCTTCCCTTGAACAAGGGAGGCCCATTTTGACATGGTCTTGATTCTATTTCAAAACAGAAATGGAAGGGACAAAAACACAATAATAGCTGGGCCTCTGTATAAATGAATCCACGCCATTTATTTTTAATTTTTTTTTTTTTACAGTTGGGGACACAGTCAGACAATGAAGGCAAAATTAAAACATTTCACCTTTTACTCCTTGGTAAACTTCTCCCTGTACTTGTGGAGCAACAAAAACAGTTTAACACTCTGCCAAACATATAAGCCGTTCAGTCGCATCCTCGTTAAATGCTCTCAAAGTCTCCCAGCGTCCTGGAAGTCTCTGGAGCTGTGCTACTGCTTCCAAGTAGCTAATGTGCTGTTATTTTACAACACTCTGCCAGAGTCGCTTTCCCTCAAACAAGAATCTTACTAGCTTCACTGTTTGGCAGCCTGTAGTATGTTACAAAAAAAAAAAAAATCCATAAACCAGATGGCGGAAATACAGAGTAATCTGTTTGGGAAACCCAGGTTATAAATATGTGCATGTTGGGAAAAGGGCAAAAAGTTGAGGTAAAGCAGCTGAGGCAGCTTTCAGGCCGGGCTCCAGTCATGACCATTTTTAGACTGGCGCGCTGAGAGACGTCTATATGTTTATAGTCTATTATGTTTTCCCTCCTGCGCTCAGGAAAAACCCCACAGTCATTCATTCATTTTCCCACACTAGAAACCAGAAGGAATCCTGACTTGGAAAGATTTGTCTAGGTTTTATATGCATGAAAGTGTATTCCTCCATTGGGATGGAGAGGGTGGGAGTGAGGTGTTAGGACTGGGACACATAACATTGTGTCCCAGGTTCCTCCTTCCTAGACCCTCCTTTCATGTATGCAAGAACTTCTCCTTACCTTAACAGAAACTTCCAAGTGACGTGAGGTGAACGTGAAAATCAAAGCCCACTTTGGAAGAACAGAGACAATCTATCATCACAGCTTGTGTGTACCCTTGGCAGGAATGAATGGGTAGGTGGGAAATGCAGTTAAAGGAGGAATTAGTGTGTGTGTGTGTGTGTGTGTGTGTGTGTGTGTGTGTGTGTGTGTAGAAATGACTTGTGTATGTATAGCAAGAGCTGTTAGCACTTTAGCTGCTAATTACACCTTTCTCTTCTCTTTCTCTGGCCTTTAAGAGTCACAGCCTAACCGCCATTGATCAGCTCAGACCATCGAAGGGTTCTCTTCACTAATCTTTCTGCTATGTCTATGTAGTGCTCTTATTAGGCATTTTAGATGGATAGTTAAACCCATGTAACCTGCCTTGTTCAGATGGATGCCCCAGGACTAGCACCAACATTGCGGTTAGATATACGAAGACCCACAAGCAACTGTATACCTCAGATCCCTGCTCTCCTGCCCTGAGGAAAAAAACTGAAAACAACTTGCCACATGAGCCATAGTTGTGGATGCATAGCCCACTGTGGAAGCAGTGAGGACCTCAGCTCGATGAGTTTTTCTCTTTTGTCCCCACGGGTTCCTGGGATGTGTCCTGAATATTCCTGAGAACCTCTATGGGTATCCCTCAGCTGCTGTCCATGCCTCTGCCACTACCTGATGCTGGAGGCTGTGGATATTCTTGCTTTTCTCTCATGACCTCAGCAATACTGGGATAATCCCATTGGGTCTGCTCCTACAGCGGCTGTGTGTAGACAAAGAGAAAAATCCTCTTCCCACTGGTGTTTCAGAGTTCCCAAGAGCAGGGTGTGCAGCGAGTTATTAGTTTTCTGGGATCTTCTCTGGAGATTAGCCATAAACTCCACAAGTCTGCCCAGATGATCCTCCATACTCTAAAATGTCCTCTTTTCAAGTGATTTTATAGCTGTGATTCTTACATACTTTCCACATAAATATTACTTATAAAATTCCATGTTATTATTTAGAGTTCACCATGATTGAGAGATGTGCAGCCCTACATAACAGATTAATCATTTATATTGGTTAATAATAAATGTTTATTCACATTACCTTAAAAAATTGAAGTATTGTAATTTTGAAGTGCTTATAAGGGCAACAAGTCTTGGTTCAACCAGACTTGTTTCCTCCCTCAAAGGAGCAAAACCAGAAAATCACGTTACCATCTTTTTTTATGAAGACTAGAGAAGGGACAACCTAAGGATTCAAGGCGGTAGCATAGGTGAGATGAGGTAATGTAACACTCTAGCCAGAGGCAGCATAAACAAAGCAGAGAAAGCCAGCTATTCTGGAAAAAAATAATAAAAAGAATGTGATTTATCAAACTCCATGAGTTTTAATTCTAGAGCCAAATGCAAGTGGTGTGTCTCCCTCCACCCCCCTGAGAACTCTTTCTTGTTTACAAAATGCAAGTCTGGTCCTATCTTGCAGTTCATTTATAGCTATGGATTTGGATCTGCAGGAGGATTATCAAGCCAGAGTTTTTCCACTTTCCTTGCAAATATTTCCATCCTGGTTTGAAAGAAGACAGAAGCTTTGTAAGCATTCATCTGTGTAAGAACAGAAGCATCTCTTTAATAAGGAATTGGGCTCTTTATTTTCGGCATTGCATCTCCTTCCCTGGTTCCTTTACCACCATCTTTCATGCCTGGGTTCTGCAGACTTTCTCCTGTAGCCTCCTCTGTTTTAGCATTAAGGATTTTCCTGGCTAAAGAGCCTTACATACTATTTTGGTTATATAACTCTACCTTTCTATCTGTAGATAAATCACAAATTGGTATTTTCATCTCTATCTTTCTCATGTGTTCAATCCATAAGCCCAGTCCCGTTTAGATACTTCTAATAAAATATCACATGTCAGCCATCTCACACACCCCAGGTCCCAAATGGGATTCATTATATTTCCCCCAAAACTATTTCATAGCACATATCCAAGACTGGTTAATGTCTCATCTGCTCCCCAATCTCCCGATCTCAAAACTTGACAATCCATAAGCTCCTGCTACCACTGCCACAGCCTCAGTGCAGGTCACCTTACGGCCAGTTGGTTCATCTCCAACCTCAATGCAACTGGAGTCAGTGTTTCCATAATTCAGACTTTCACTTCCTGTCTCCAAGGACTTTTATAGCAAGTCCTTTATCCAAGTTGTTAATTCATATTTGATGGAATCTCTTCAGTCATCAAGTCATCATCATTGCGGCCTTTCCTAAGCATCCGATGCTGTGACTCCTCTGTTTGTAAAAGTGTCTACTCCTAGGTCTTGGACCATTTTCCCTGATCATATTCCACCTTCTTATGTTTGCCCATCTCCTTTGCTGACTCTTCTTCCTCTGCTCAGCCTTTAAACGTGGGTGTTCGAGGGAGGCTGCTGTGGCCTTCCTTTTTCATCCATTTGCTTCTGCAGATGATCTCACCCTTTCTCATGGTCTCAGCTGCCACTGCTGATTCTCTGGATCTAGGCCTTTTCCCTGAGAGCTGTACAGTATTCTTAACAGGTGAATACCTGCAGTTTGATGATGTCTAGCATACACTTGATATCACAGCGCTCCAAACTAAACTCCGTATCTCTTTCACTCAATCTCTTCTTCCTTAGTTATTTCTCCTCAAGCATTTCTGTTTTCTACCCAGTTATACAAAGCAGACCCTCACTTGTTATACTATTTAATAGATTCCATTGCCAGTGAAAGGAAAGTTCAAGCTCTTTATTATGAGCCAATCAGGCACCTTTGATTATAGTCAGCATTATAGTCCCTCAGCCCAACTCTGATCCAACTGCAGCTGCAGGATAGCTCTGTGTGAGACGATTTACCTTGAGCTGGCAACATCTCTTTCCAGAATGCACCACTTGTCATACTGCCTCAGTCTTCTCTGAAGCTGCATGCTTGGCCAAGACACAGCACAGCCTGATAGTGAGGGGCAGGGGGAGTTTATACTCTCAGAAGGAAACCTCAGTTAATGGAAGCCAACAGATAAGTGACCCAGCTTCCCATTCCTCCAATTTTGGATAATTCTGGAGGCTTCCACTCTACTTCTCAGAGGTCCAGGCCCAAGTCACTTTTCCATTGCCCACAGCTGTGACACTGATAATGCAACATTCCAGGTCTCATGCTTCTCACTCCCCCATGCCAAGTTCTTGTCTCACACTCTGCTTGTGGAGAATCCCTAAGGAAGATAGCTGGTTCAGAAGTGGCGGTGCAGAGAGTAGGCCCTCAGGCTGGGTTTCTGGGGCCCCCTGTGCAGACAGAGTCAAGAATCCCATTGCTGATAGTAAGCTCCCAGGCTATAGCACCACAACTTGGGACTCATACTGCAGTGGCTCAGAACATAACAGGCTGCTAGAGGAAGGATTAAGCCACATAGGAATTCTAGCAATTGGAAACTGTGGAGACATTGGTAATTACAAGTATAATGGTCTAAAGTAGTTTTTTGTGAACTTCCTTTGAAGTCTTAAGCATGAGAATGATAGGAATATTGTTAAGTAAGTTTTGGTAAGCCCACTACATGGAATATTATACAGCTTATATAATATATTTTGCTAATATTTTAAGCAATATAAAAAAAGGGCTTTTGATTTATTATTGTCTTCAGAAAGCAGAATAAAGACATGCATCTTTACTAGAAATAAAAGTTTAGGGGAAATACCTATGCTTAGCAACACAATGTTGAAGTGAAAACAACTAAATGCTAGCTATGGCTATCAGTATGGTAGAATCAAGAATGGCATTGTTTTTTCTTATCTATTAAAAAATTTTTTTTACTGTGGCTATATTACCACATAGATAGATTTAAAAACAATTATTTGAATTTATTAAAATGTTTTTTAAAAGTATTAAACATTTAAAAAGTTCTGGAATTTTTCTCCCATTAGATAAAACTGAGTTCCTTGTAAACATTACCATTTCGGTATTCCTATCTGCTGGTGGGTGGAGTTGTTGCAGAGTTCCTTGGCCCATAAATGAGCAAGTTGTCATCACATGGAAGACCTTTTTAATGTGAGATAAACTAGGCCCAAAAGTTGCTGAACTGATTAGACACGTACAGTAATGCAGATTTTAAAAAAACTATGTCTCATTTCATAACTGGTTTGCAACTTATTACACAAGATTGTCATGTTCATTGTTGACCAAATTAGAAAATTCAAGTAAGGAAAATGGAAAAAAATCTTTACAATCACCTTTACGCTTACCATTACATCTCAGAAGTTTTCTGAATTAAAAAGGTATGAAATAAATCGTGCCTGCATAGGAGGCAGTGTGGTTTAAAGTACATTTGCCCAGCTTCGTAGAGTTGGACCTGTGTTTGCAGAGCCCCAGGTTGGGGGAGAGGCCCTCGCCTGAGCCTGCCTTGGGCCCTGCATAGCCTCCTTTCCTGCTGACTATAGACCCCCTCCCCCAGCCAGAGCTCAAGCTCCTCTCTGTCAGTTCTCCCCGGAAGGGAAGGGAAGGTGGCAGTGCCTGAGAAGAGAGCACGTTTTCTACCTGTCTCCATAATCTCCATCTCCTCCGATTCTGATGGAGCAGCTGCTAAGCACGTTCTGGGACTAGAAAAATGATAGGTGTCTCCTGAGGACAGGAGAGGTCCTGACAGTGCTCCCAGCACCTTCTGGGCCTCAGAAAACCTTGTTCAGCTTCTTGGGCTCCTCAAAGACTTAAAAGACCTCACCCTCCCAGCCTCGATTCGCAGGAAGCCAAGCTGCTGAAATTTGTGTTCAGCATTCATGAATTTTTCTTTATATTTTATTGTATATGCATATGTCCGTGAGCAATATATTTAGTTTTGCCTGTTGTTAACTTTCTTTGGATATAGACATTCTGTGTCATCTTTTCTGACTTGCCTTTTTTTCTGCTTAATATTAACACTTTCAGAACTATCGCATTGTATTGTGTAGCTTTTTTCAATTTTACCTCTGTGTGATGTTTCCTTTTACACAAGTGTAATCAAATCTGTCTATTTCACCATTGTTGGACATTTGCGTCATTTTTCATGTGTGTTATTATGAACACTGCCACTATGCCTATTATTTTACATGTCTCTTGGTGCGCGTGTGCAATAAAGTCTCAGGGGTAAAAGTGGATGTGCCAGACCCACAGGATTTGAGAGTTCCTACAATTTCCCATTTTCACTAACACGTGGTACTATCTTATTTTTACATACGTGTTAATCTGGTAAATTTGAAATGTTATCCTAATATTTTATTTGAATATGCTTTTCCCTGGTTAATGAGGCAAATGCATATTTGTTCCCTGATTAATGAGAATTTTATTTGTTGGGTTTTGTTTTCTGTGTGTGAAATGCCTGCTCATGACTTGTGACCGTTTATCTTTTAGTTGTTATTTCCTATTTCTTCTCTCCTTCCTCTCCTCTTCTTGCTCCTCTTTCTCCTGCCTCTTCTCCTTCCCCCTGTCTTTCCCTTCTATATGTCCTCTCCTTTCCTCTCCCTTCTTTCATGTCCTTCAATCCATGTGGGTTGTTTCTATATGTTGTGTGAATTATTGACCAATCCGTGCATTTTCCAATCCTCTGCAGTCTCAGATCTATCACGTGTCAAGCTGCCTAATACAAGGGAAGCTGTTTCTTGCCTCTACATTCTTCTAAATAAGTCTTGACATTTGGTAAGTAAAGTTCTCCTCTCCCCGACCCCACAGCTTGTTTCACTTTGTTCAATATTTCTAGACTATTCTTTACGCTTGGCTCTAGAATTATCTTGTCAAATCACACACATGCAATACATGAGTATTAAAATTTTGGTAAAAATTATATCAAATCTCTACATGAATTTGTAGAGTTGCTATCTTTACAATATTGAATATTTTATCTATAAATGTTGCATTTTTCTACATTAATTTAGGTTTCCTTTATTGTCTTTCAAAAAAGATTTATAATTTTATTCAGAAGGTCTTGTACATCTTTTTAAAAAGTATTTTAAGATTCTGTGTTGCTTGTAATTACTATGGTATATCGTCTGTAAGTTAATTTTCTAAAAGTGCACAGTCAGTATGTTTAAATACAATTAAATTATGAATCTTGATTTTATACTTGGCAAACTTGATATATTCAGTTGATAATTCTAATAGTTTTCCTATAGATTCTTTAAAAAAAATCGTTATTGTTGAAAGTATTAAGTAGTTCCTCTTTTTTCCCCTATCATCCTCTTTCAGCCCATTCCTGCCCTCCCCTACTCTCCCCCCGAAGACTCTTTGGGGATTTCATATGACAAATCTGTTACCTATAAATGATTGTTTTCTATCTTTGCAATTTCTACAATTTTGTCTTTTTCTGGTCTTATTGTGCTGGTTAAGAATACAAATATACTGGTGAACGAAAGTGGTAATAGTAGGCACCTTTGTCATGTTTCTGATTTTAAAAGAAATGTTTTAAATTTCTCACCATTAAATAGTGTTTGCTCTGGGGGTTCTGGCAAAATATACTTTATTGGGATGGGATAATTTCCTTCTATTTCTAGTTTATCAAGAGTTGTGTTTTTTTAAAAACATGAAACAATGTTGGATTTTATTACTTCATATTGAAGTAATATGAAAAGTAATATTACTTTCATATTACTTTCATATTACTTCATATTGAAGTAATATGGTTTGATTGTTGGTCAAGGCACATGCCCTGGTTATGGGCTTACTCCCCAGAAGGGGACATGCAGGAGCAGCTGATCAATGATTCTCTCTCTTCTCACCAGAATATGAAAGTAATATTACTTCATATTGAAGTAATATGATTTAATGTTTTTTTCTCTTTTAATTTGTTAATGTAATAAGTTACACTATTGGTATTTTTAACTTTAAACTCATCTTACATAACTGGGCCAAGGCAAGTTGGTACTTTTTACACAGTCCTAGATCATGTTTGCTAATATGTTTACTGAGGATCACACTATTGAACCTGATGTATATTATACTATGATTTTTGCATCTATGCTTATGAATGAGATGGGCTTGTAATTTTGTAATTTGTGTCTTGTTACAATGACCTCATAAAAGTAGTTATGGAGCATTTCCTCATTTTCTGTTTTCAGAAAGAATTTGTGTGACATTTCCAATTATCTGTTCCTAAAAAAATAAAATCTAGGTCCACTCTTCGTCATGGGTTGGTTTTTAGCTACTGAATCAGTTCCTTTAAATATTAAGAGATCAGCACTAGCCCTAACTGGTTTGACTCAGTGGATAGAGCATCGGCCTGCAGACTAAAGGGTCCCAGGTTTGATTCTGGTCAAGAGCATTTACCTTAGTTGTGGTCACATCCCCAGTAGGGGGTGGGCATGAAGCAGATGATCAATGTTTCTCTCTTATCGATGTTCCTCTCTATTCCTCACCTTTCCTCTCTAAAAAAATCAATAAAATATATTTATTAAAAAAGATCAGCCCTAGTTTGTTTGGTTCAGTGGATAGAGCATCAGCCTGGGGACTGAAGGGTTCTGGATTTGATTCTGGTCAAAGACATATGCCTGGGTTGCAGACTCAGTCCCCTGTAGGGGGTGTGCAGGAAGCAGCCAATCAATGATTTTCTCTCATCATTGATGTTTCTCTCTCTCTCTCTCTCTCTCTCTCTCTCTCTCTCTCTCTCTCTCTCTCTTTCTCTCTCTCTCTCTTTCTCTCTCTTTTCCTATATATATATATATATATATATATATATATATATATATAATAACTTAGGTTAATTTTCTCCCTTGAAATAGTTTTAATATTGACGTTTTTCAAATTTGTTAGTTTTTACTAAATATTAAATTTTATTGGCATAAAGTTGTTCTTAATATTACTTTACCATCTTTTGTTATCACTGTTACATCTTTTTTCCTAATTCTTATTTCTTGCAATTGATCAAATATATTATTTTTTAATTTGTTTTTAACCTTTGCTGTCTTTGTTTTATAATGTTCATTTCTGCCTACATTTTTTGGTTTCTTTTATATTTTCTTTGCATCAATTTTGTTTGAGTTCTGTTTAAGTTGGATATTTAATTACTATATTCCCACACTTCTCTTCTATTTCATATATTTAGGGTTACATACACATTTCCCTCTAAATATTGTTTTAGCTGCATTTTATTGTTTTTGATAAGTAGTATTTTTTATCATTTAGTTATGAGTACTTTTTACATATTTTTATTTTACTTATTTTTTATTTTTTAATTGATTAAGGTATTACATATAATTGATTTCAGAGAGGAGGGAAGATAGAAGAGAGAGAATCATTGATCAGCTGCTCCTGCATGTCCCCTTCTGGGGAGTAAGCCCATAACCAGGGCATGTGCCTTGACCAACAATCAAACCATGACCTCTTGGGTCAACTTTCAACCACTGAACGGGTCAATGTTCAACCATTGAACCACACTGGTCAAGGCAGTTATGGATATTTTTTATTTCCACTGTAATACTTTTCTTTAAGAATATTTTTCTTAATTTACAACTATATGGACATTCTTATGTGATTTTTTATATATATAAATAAATTACATTGTCTGTAGAGAATGTGTTTTCTATGATAACATGTCCTTTAAAAATTATTTAGATTTGCTTTAAAGCCAATAAAGTGATTGATTTTCATAAATGTCACATTATGGTTGGAATTCATGTACTTTTCTTGTCAGGGGCAGCTAGGGAAGGGGTTCTATTTACATCTATTAGAATAAGCTTGTTAATTATATTCTGAAAAATTCTGTATATTTAATTTTTTGTCTCTTTATATATCACTTACTGAAAGTCATATGTTATAAACCTTTCACCAGGTCCTGAAGTTTTGTTTTTAAGTACATACAAGTTGAGAATCGTTTAAGCTTCCTGGTGACTTGGACATGGTCTAGATGAAATAACTTAAAAAAAAAACAAAAAAACTCCAGTGATGCTTTTGACTTAAAGATGAATTTACCTAATGCTAATACAACTACATAAGATTTATTTTGGTTAATAGGTCTCTGGCATAACTTTGTTTCATTTTACTTTCATTCTGTGTCCTGATATGTTTTTATCTCAGTCTTGTGTATATGTGTATTCATATCTATGTTTTAAACAAATTAGTAGCATATACTACATGCTGTTTGTTGTCTGCTTTTTTACTGCAAAAATATCATGAATATTTTCTTATAGAAATATCTTTTCAAATTTACTATTAATAGCTACACAGTACTCCATAAAATGTAAGTACCTTGCTTTGAGAATATTTTGTTTCTTCAACTTTTTAATATTAAAAACTAGAGGCCTAGTGCATGAATTCCTGCACTGGTGGGGGCTGGCCAGCCCCACCCCCTGGTAGAACTCCGGGTCAAACTCCCAGTTGAGGGGACAATTTGCATATTATCCTTTTATTATACAAGATAGGAAAAGCTTGTAATGAGCTTCCTTAACTAATATTTTGTAAATTTCTCTGTTTCCTTATATAATTCCTAGAAGAGAAATTTCTGGTTCAAAAGATGTACTTTAACCTAGCGAGTATTACACTAAGTAAAAATCAGTCAATTAGAGAAAGAAAAATATTACATGATTTCACTCACACGTGGAAACTAATAAACTGATGAATAAAATAGATCCAGAGACACAGAAGCATGGAACAGACTGATGAAACTCAGAGGGGAAGTTGGGAGATAGTAGGTGGGGAGAAATTAACTAGGGAACTTATATGCATCTCTGCATAGCCCATGGACACAGACAATAGTGTGGTGAAGGCCTGGGAGAGGAAGGGTGTGGGGAGGAGGGATCAATGGGGATAAAGAAAAGAGGACATCTGTAATACTTTCAACAATAAAGATAAATTTAAAAGAAAATATTTTGAAACAAAGATTTGAGAGTATTCCCTCAAGAAAATATTGAGATAATTAACACTTTTCCTCAGAATTTTTCCCATACCCTCATCATCATTAGCAGTTGTTAATCTTTTGCCCTTGCTATTGTGACAAGCAAAAAAAGACAAAAACAAAAGGTCTTGTTATTTTATACCTCATATTTTCTATCTTCTCTAATATTATCCTTTACTCACTTTCAAAAATTGGTTCTTTTTGATATGTAAGAAATCTATGTAATAAAAATATTAACCCTTGCTCTATGCAAGTAAAATATTTTTAATTTGTTGTTTATCTTTTTGGTAATAGTGTTTTTATAAACAGATGTCCATTTCTATATTTTTCAGTAATACAATATAATAAGCTCTTCATTTGTAGTTTATCTTTGTGTTATGCTTAGAATAATCTCACCCTCTCAAAAATTATATAAATGTTCAGTTGAATTTTTCTTGCTCCTTTATAAATTTTTTGTAGATCTTTCAGATCACACTGGTGATATTTAAATTATCACTGTCTATGTAATTTCAATAGGTAAATTCTTTGAATTGACAATTTCTTCTTTGAGTAACTACGTATTATTGAAACTTTTAAAAAATCATATATTTTTTCTCACTAGTTTTTAGTGCTGCTTTTTTGTATGTTGAATATATAAAGATTCTTCATTTGTTTCTGGACTGTTTTACCTAGTTATTTCTCAACTGTTTCATTGATTGCCTATTTATTCCATGGCTAGTGTCTCACTTTTAGAAATACCATTGCAAAAATATAATTTGCTTTATCATATCACAGATCAAGTGCATGTCATTTCTTATTTTACAATGTTTATAGGATATTTTGACCCACTTATTTCTTCAGATACATTTTACAATAATTTTGTGATGACTTTCTCCTCAAATGACTTGTGGGAATTTGATTAGATTTATGTCAATTTTATCAATTCATTCGGGTATTAAATCTCTCAACTATGATGTGACTTTAAATCTAGTTAATGGGAAAGTATATGTGGGCTCTAGCTGATGCCAAAAGTACGGGCATTGGTAAATAGCATGAATGTTTTTGTAAGACATGCTTTCCTTGTTTTTGTCCTGAATCTCAAGGAAAGAAGGCATGAAAAGGGTTTTTTTCTCCCCAGTAACTTCCCTGCCTTTCCCCCATGTAAAACATTTCACAGCTTGTCTCATTACAGCATTTGTAAAAACACAGTCTGAAAGCAGTGGTGCATAAATGAATTATTTAAGTTTGCAGCAAATCTTGCTGATCTTGCTTGCTGCTTCTTAATGCACTTTAAGTGAGCCCAGGCAGGCGGATCATAGAAAGCACGGGGTGGAATGTAAACCGAGTTTTATTAGCCACAAAGAGCCGCACTATAACATTTATTAAGTATCAGAGACAGTGTGTTTAAATAAGTTGGATTCGCTGAATAATCCCCGACGTTACAGCCATCGTCCCCAGATAGGAGCACTCCCTTGTCAAAAACATTTATTTTCTTGTCACTTCTGTTAATATAATGGGCTCTTGGGGCTTTGTGAGAGTTTCTTAGCAAATTGTGATTTTCAACAAATTACTATGTGTCTCCCACTGAATACAGCTTTAATAGCTGGGCGGAGGAGAGGAAACCCACACACATCATTGATGGAAAGTGTACCATCCTATTATCAGTGCCACATTTAGGGGCATCAGCGGCCCTGGGAGAATGAGGAAGCAGAGATTATCTCAGGTCCTTTTCAGTCCATAGTCCTTAGGCAGTGTCAATAAAGTTGATTCCCCCCTCTCCCCCAGTCTGAGTGGCCTGAGACTAATTCCTTTCCTCTTTAGGGGTGAGTCAGCCCTTAAGACCAAATAATTTATATCACAGTTACCAACCCTTCCTTCCCTATCTTTTTCTTCTTCCTTGATGCAAAATAAAACAGACACTTGCTGAGAATGTTCCTGAGCTTAGGGGTGCCTTTCTTTCCTCACAGCAACTGGGCAAGCCGAGGATAGGTGTTTCCAGGGTGCTGTGCTGTAGACACGGGCATCCTTACTCCTTTTTATCTTTGGCTAAAATCATCATTTTAATCCCAGGCAGAAAATAACACTAAACATTTTAAATATAGCTAAGGACTCATTGGGCAGGCACTGGCTGATAAATATTTAATCACATCACAGTGAGACTGGCCTTAGATATTTGTGAAACACTGCCTGATTGTGTACTTGTCCTGTTCCTCTATGAACATAGGCTGCAAATGGTAATTTGTGAGTGTGTGTATGTGTGTGTGTGTTTGTGTGTGTGTGTCTGGGTATGTGTGCTTCAAGTCTAACTCCATGAAGAAAGGGAGGAAGGGAGGGACGAAAAAAGGAAGGGAGGAGGGAAGAAAGGGAAACAGTAAGGGAGGTGATAAGGCAGGGAAGAAGGAAGGGGACAAAAGCCCAGCAGTCCTTTCCCTTCCTTGTTAGAAATAACCCTTCTGACAGGGAGATCCACTGATCCTATAGACACACAGACCTATGCTGCTGCATTTCCAGAGATGCCAAGGGAAGATCCTAGTATAGGGCTTACGAATTATTGAAATTTAATGTTCACACACCTGCTTGGCACCAGTAAACAATATTTTCCTCAGTCAGATGCCTATCAAGATTGTGGTTGTCAGGGAATAGGAGATTGTTGTTCCTCTACATTTCCAACTGCCTATGGCATTCAAATCCTTTGCTTGGGACGTGAACTTGTCTCGGGACACTGATTTGAACTTGAGGTTATGGGCACTGAGATTTACTCATTCACTCACTCAATTAGTCATTCAACAAATATCAATAAGTACTTCTTGAGCGCCTACTACATGCTAAGAATTCTTCAGGGTTTGTGGTTGTTCTCTATGTCCAAGTTGTTTGTTATTTATTGAGTGAGTAATAGTAAGGAAGAGGATATTTGTCATACCTCATATGACATATGTAAACATAGGGGTTTATAGGAGCATATAGGTGGTACATTGACCTAGTGTTGACAGAGGTGTGGGGCTGCATATGTTAGAGGCAGAAGAAATTGTTCAGAGTATTAAAAGGTACTTAAAGTAGTTCAATGTGGCCCAAACTCAGAGAGATAGAACATGAGCTTGGTTGTGGAAGTAGGGCCGGTTCATAAACAGCTTAGAGCTTCCAGCATTTCACTTACTCTTCGGACAACGTGTTGTATGAGAAATTTTAAGTGGAGGGGTTACATGATCAGATTTTAAATGTAGAAAACTTACTTTTTTATGTATTTATCATAAGCATATATTCACAAAGAAAGATAACTGTTTGCAGTATAGAGAATAATTTGAAATGGGTCATGACTGGAATCTGAGAGAAAAATCAAATGATTAATTAAACTGGGAGCTGATGGTCTGACTATGAATATCTCATTAGAAAGAGACAGGTGTGTGTGTGTGTGTGTGTGCGTGTGTGTGTGTGCACGTGTTTTTGTTGTACAATTTTCCTAACAAGGCTAATAATCTGCTGGATTTATCAAAAAAAAGAGAGGAAAGGCTCTAGCCAGATAGTTCAGTTGATCAGGGCTTCATCCCCAATATGCCAATGTTTCAGGTTTGATCCCTGTCAGGGCTCATACAAGAATAAACCAATGAATGCATAAATAAGAGAAACAACAAATCTCTCTCTCTTCTCTCTCTCTCTCTCTCTCTCTCTCTCTCTCTCTCTCTCTCTCTCTCTCCTCTCTCTCTCAAATATATTTTTTTTAATTTTTTGAAAGAGGCACGAGTCAAAAATGAGACCAGAATAGAACTTCTGGCCTGAGTTACTAGATGGATGTCAGCCCTGAGCAGGATATGACGGAAGAAGGTGCTGGTTTCTGATGAAGACCCGTGGAGTCACAACCAGGTGAAATTCCTTGTAGATAGTGGACATCTTGGTCTGGCATTCAGGAGAGATTATAGTTCGCTCTTTTACTGACTAACTGCTGCATACTAGAAATAATTAATAATAACATCTGTCTGTCTTCAAGGGACATTTAAAAATGTGGCCAAATTTGAAATAAAAGCAGTGTCAGATAATTGTTTGTATGGGTTTTTTAAATATCATATCAAATATTGAGATACTAGGAAAAACTTAGACTTAGTGATATTTTTTAAAGGTTTTTTTCTTGTCCTGGCTCATGTGACTCAGATGGTTGGGTGTTATCTCATTCACCAAAAGGTTTCTGGCTCAATTTCCCATCAGGGGTCCCATTCCTGGTTGGGGATGTGCAGGAGGTAGCCAGTTGATGTTAGCTCTTAGATCAATGTTTCTCTCTCCCTCTTTTGTCTTCTCTAAGAAACAAAGTCATTAAACATTTTAAACAGTTTCCCTTTAACTTTGCTAGACAACAAAACATTTTTTAAAAATATCAGTGATGGTTGCACAACACTATGAATGTACCTAATATCATAAATAGCATATTTAAAAAAGGTTAAGATAGTAAATTTTGTGTCATGTCTATTTTACCACAACCAAAAAAAAAATTGGGAAAAAAGTATGTGAAAGTAGATAGTCTGGAAGGTAAAGGACAATAACAAAAAAATAAATTATACTCCATGACAAAACACAAACCTTGAGTGTTGGGGCAGCCTGAGATGGAAAAAACAGAGCAAATGGTAAGAAGCCAGGGAGGTGAGAAGCGAGAAAGGAATAGGAAAGCAGAAGATAGCCAGAGGCTGCTATCTGAGCAAAGATAGTCCTCAAGATATTTCTGGTCAAAGATGTTGTCAAGAAAGTCAAGATCTTGGAAGCCTAATAATGTGTAATTTTAATTAGTATTGCTGCTGCTTGGATGTGCTGAACATCTCCCTCAACGCACAAACACACCAAAGATGTACTGTTAGTAAAAATGTCTTTTGATCTTGAGGTAACTTTTTTTTTGACTGGGGGAGTGTTACTAAAAAGGACTGAGCTTGGAGCAGGGTCTACCAAGGTGTGATGTGACAATACAAGGGACAATATACACAGGAAGTGACAAAAAGAAGACAAAAGAACCCCCTTCAAGAGTCCCCAGAGAGCCCTGGCTGGTGGGGCTCAGTTGGTTGGAGCATCCTCCAATACACCAAAGGGTGGTGGATTCCATTCCTGATCAGAGCATATTCCTGGGTTGTGGGTTTGATCCCTCCAATCATAGATGTTTCTCTTTCACTATCTCCCTTCCCCTCTAAAATAAACTTAAAAATTAAAAAAAAAATCCTCGTAAACAGTTCTACCTTTCATTTTTAATTTTTTTTAGGGATCTTGAAACTGTTTTCTGCAGTGGCAGCACCAATTTCTACCCCACAACAGTACGAGGGTACCCTTTCTCCACAACCTCACCAACACTTGTTGTTTGTTGATTTATGGATGAGAGCTATTCTGACAGATATGAGGTGATATATCATTAAAATTATAAAAATGTAAAACCACTGATTTTTCACAGATATCTTGTCTTTTTCTTCATGTGTGTTATGTTTGGTTTCCATTCCATGAGCACTCACTATTTATTGATAGTAATGATGAAGATGATGGTGGTAGTGGCAGCTGGGATAGAAATGGGGCTTGAACACTTAATTAAGGAAGAGTATTACTATCATTACAGATAAGAAACACACAGTGAGGATTCCTATCAGTCATAAGAAAGCAACTTCTGCAAAATAAACCAACAAAAAGATAGAAATCATCATCTAAGTCACTTATCTCCAACCACCCCATTAGGTCTAAAGGGAGAATATTACCTTCATTTACAAGTCACACTTATTTAAGATAGCTACTTTCTGGTATTTGGGTTCCCATGAATGGCCAAAGGCTTCTTTCTATTTGACCTATAAGGAAACTGCATTCTAATTTATGCATCACTCATGTTCAAATGGGATTGTGGTTGACACTGTACTTGCATGGTAGTTATTTGGTTTTTCACTGTGAATAATAAATATTTCCCTCTTTCAAGGACACTCTATATGTAGCTGAAAAGAAGGATGGAGGGAAGGAAAGCTGGTAAATTCCTAAGTAGCCAGCACCCCACAGGCTCTTAATCCAATCTTGGTGAGCTTGACTAATAACTCTATCTTATAATGTTATGAATCTAGGCATCTGATACTGCATTGTTAGTATTGTGCATCAAAACCCATAATTGTACCAAAACTGATTTGGCTCAGTGGATAGAGTGTCAGCCTGCGAACTGAAAGGTCCCAGGTTCAATTCTGGTCAAGGGCATGTACCATGGTTTCAGGCACATCCCCAGTAGGAGGTGTGCAGAGGCATCTGATCGATGATTCTCATCCATGTTTCTAACTCTCTATCCCTCTCTCTTCCTCTCTGTAAAAAATCAATGAAATATATTTTTTAAAAACATAATTGTGACTCTTAGCATTCATAGATTTCCCTTTAACATATGAAGTCAAAGAGGAAGTCCACAACTAATTCTCCCACGTATTTGGCTTAGAATTTCAATATTTCAGAGCATAAAAAGCAGACTATTGCCAAACCGTGGCATGGAGAAGGGCACGTGGCTGTGTGTCAACTGGTGGTTATAGGATCATGTGGTCAAAATGAAAGACCTTTTCTTAAATCTCGGTGCTGTTGTGTTGTGTGGGAGCCAAGTCTCAGCTGGCCAGCCAGTCAAATGGTATTAAAAACCCAGACGACATCTAATTTGCCCTATTTCAAGAGTGAACCTGTTTTGAAGAAGTCTGATCTTATTTTTAATTTTTCTAGGCCTGCAAACCTTTTACTGTAATTAGAAAGGAAAGTTCTAGCCTGAGAGCCATGAGGAGAGGTTGCATTTGGCTGGCATCTGGTGTCTTATACAGAGTGAGCTGAAGGTCTGCTACAAAATATGGCCTGTCATCTGAGTTGCTGGCCGGTTCTACTCTTTTTGAGCCAAGGGAGAGCAGGACATGGATTTGCTCTCCACTGAATCTCTCTCTCTCTCTCTCTCTCTCTCTCTCTCTCTCTCTCTCTCTCTCTCTCTCTCTTCCCCCCGCCCCCCCCCAAAAAAAAAAGGTTTTGTTTGGCTGAGCTCTTAAAAAAAAATCACACCAATAGTAATTCTAACTCTTAAAAACTAAAACCAAAGCAGGAACATGTGATGGGTATAAATGTTCCCTCACAGAATTTGTGTCAAAAGTTGGGAGAGTTGTGTAAAGAGTCGGAGGCAAAAGGAAAGTTTCGAGAAAACATGAAAGGCTGGTTTCGTGTATAATGATAGCTACTGGCTACTGGCCTCACAGTTCCATTATGTGATCACAACTGCTGGGTGGGTAGCCAAATCTTCAGAGAAAACCCGCGATAAGGCCAGGAGGTCCAGACTTGGTCTGAAAGTCATAAGATCAGAAATGGAAAGCTAAATGTACTAACCAAGAACTTAAACTCTCTGAGATGCTGCACTCTCTGAATTCCACCCTCTTGGAGGGAAGGGAGGATGGAGGGGGTGAGGGGGTGAAGGATGGTAGTGTAGGTAATTAACTAAGGACCTTGTATGCATATATGCATGGCCCATGGACACAGACAAGGGGTGGTGAGGGCCTAGGGCTGGGGTGGGTCAATGGGGAAGAAAGGGGGACATATGTCATACTTTCAACAAAAAAGAATTATTTAAAAGAATCAAAAGAACTTGAACTCTAGCACCAGTTAAATTTGGGTTGATGGACCAAAGATAGCACTTACTAGTTCTGTGATAATGAGAAAGTTGATGAACCTCTCAAAGCAGTTTGTTTTGGTTTCCTTAGCTGTTAAATTGAAATACCGTAGTAGTATTGATCTCTTTTATTGAAAGGTGGAGCTTTTTATTAATTTATATTAATATAAACTTGTGGATTTTTATTTTATTCTAATGGTTATGACTCATTACTATAAACGTTTATTTTAATGCTCAAATTGCCCCAGATTTGGCCAGTGAGAGCTCCTTCAAACTAATATATGTGTTTTCTTAACACGATGCTATCATTTTTAACCACTTTCTTACTTTCTGGTACCAAGAGGTATTTCAGTCCATCTCGTTTTTCCCTACCTAACCTTTAGGGTGAAATCTTAATAGTTAAGATACTGGATAACAAGGAATGAAGGGCTGAAATCGGTTTGGCTCAGTGGTAGAGCATCAGCCTGTGGACTGAAAGGTCCCAGGTTCTATTCCGGTCAAGGGCATGTACCTTGGTTGCGGGCACATCCCCCGTAGTGGGTGTGCAAGAGCCAGCTGGTCAATGTTTCTCTCTCATCGACGTTTCTAGCTCTATATCTCTCTCCCTTCCTCTCTGTAAAAAAAATCAATAAAACATATTTTAAAAAATTAAAAACAAACAAACAACAAAAAAGGAATGAAGGGATTGTGGCACATTGGGAACTTCTGGGAGGTTAGCAACAATCTATTTCTTGACCTGAGTGTTTTTAACGGTGTCTGTTTTTCAATAATTTGTTAGGATGAATTTATGTTCTAAATCATTTTTCTCTCTCTGTTATATTTCACAATAAAAATATTTTTTAAAGAAAGGTACTCAAACTAAACTATTTTGGGGGAAAAACCTGTCATTATTTTAACTTTGTCAAAATAGAAAAAGCCAGACAGCCAGCACCATAAAGGTTATTTCATTAGCCACCTGGCTTCTTGCCTTCCTCTCTCTTGGACAAAATTCTAGTAACTATGGGTTGATAAATTTTAGACGCATAAACAATAATCAGACTTGGGCATGTTCAGTACATGCTTCTAAAACTAAATGGTTATATTAGTTTTACTATTCATCTTTGAACTACATCAACATGTAAGATTTATGGCTTTGTGAATGGTTTCAGAGGACTGGGATTATGCATTAAGTAAATATTAATGGAGAGAGAATCCTTCTCCATCTAGCTTTTTGTTTTGCTTTATTTTTCCATAGCATCTATCACTACATGACATTCTACTATATTTATGTGTGTTTTTTCTTTAACAAGAAATCAAAAAAATCAAAGCCATAAACTCTATGAGGGCAGAGCCTTTTAATTTGTTTATCACTGTATCCACAGCACCTAGAATAATTCCTGAAAATATTAGGTAGCCCATACAGACAGTTGAAAAATAAATTAATACATTTTATTTGCTATATTTCTAAATAATTTACTTATGACTTAGAGAGAAAGGCTCTTATTTATTTACTGAAAGAGGTTTTGTTTGTTTTTCCTCTTCAAAGAAATTCTATCTTTGGCCTTAAGAGAACTATTTCAGGTGGTTTATACTCTAGATAGAAATTAGCCCTGTTAACAAAAGGGTACACAGACAAGTTTTAAAGCAAATTAGTGAAATCTTGGCTATTTGATATCCAAAGATATCAAACAGTAAAACATCTCCTCAATATCCTCATGTTCTTGGATGTCTATTGATATTCATAAGGTATCTGTGAATATTGAAAGACTAATACTAGCACAAGGTAAGCCTATTTGAACTTTGAAGAGACTCTGGTCCTAACCTTTGACTACAATATATACTCCAAAATATGGAAGTTTTGAAAACAAAAATATACCCATAAGACATTATGCAAATTTTTAGAGTATGCTCATTTTAATTTCAATAGTGATCAAGCATCGGTCATGGTGGTTCCTGGGAACTTCTACTGTTTTACTAGCAACCTTAAAAAAATATTTTTCATCTTTAAAAAAAATGATTCCATGAGACACCTTAGTATCTACTTTGTCTTTACTTAGTGATAGATACTCTTTTTAAATCTGACCTCCATTTTTCAGAAGAATTATTTGTTCTTTGGGTAGTTGGGAAGAGTGACCAGCACACATGAGGTGTGTCTACTAGAGCTTCTCTCTGTGACTTAGACTTTACATTGAGGGTATGTACCCTTTTCAGTGTTATTTTCTTTTCTTCACATCCTTTGGTCTAAATGGGGAGGACTGAGAATATTAAATTATTTGAGTGGCATATTGATTTTTTCCTATATTTTAAAAGCTGAAGACATAACTTTTAAATATTCCCCTGATGAAAAAAGTAGAAATTACAAGAAAATGCAAGACATGCAAATCAGCCTTCAGCCAACATAAAGCCCCCTTCTACAAACCCTTGTCTCCAGAATAACTATGTTCAAACTTGAACAAAAAATTAAAACCCAAGCTACTCCATGCACACAAATGAACTAAGTAAATAATACTAGTCCAAGGGGGGGGGGGGGGAATCAACGCTGGAATAAAGTATCTTCCATAATATAAATCCATTCCATTGTATTGAATTATTCCAGTTTGTATCTTAATCTTACAAGATTTGAATGCTAACAATGGTTTACCTATCCCTTGCACTCTCACTTAAAGGTTTTCTACATCTTTGATGTAATTGGATGCTTTGTGTATAGTTTCCCCCTACATATTCTTTAACCTTAAAATGACTTCCAATAACTTTTTGGAAGAGTGTGGTAATCAAAATGAATATTTATTTCTTATTAGATTTGACTATCCTACTTGGCAGTTATTAATGGAAAGGAAAGTAAGTTTTGTTATTAGTTACTCAGGAACACACACTTCTCATATGTACAAAAGGCATTAAGCACATAAAAGTTTCCCAACATCATTAGTCATCAAGAACATACAAATCAAAATCACAATGAGTCAACACTTAATACTCATTAAGAAGGCATAAAGATCATAATCCATAAAGATCAATTGATTACCTGTAATTCATCAAATTTTAAAATGAGTGCTTTTCAAAAGCACTGCTAGGAGCATGAAGACCCAAGCCAAAGACTCCAGCACATTGTTGAATAGCAGTGGTTATAGTGGTAATCCTTAACTTGTCCCCAATCTTAGGACAAAAGTTGTTTTTCATCATTCTACATAATGATATTTTCTATAGAATTTTCTGCAATGTTTTTTTAATCAGGTTAAGATTCCCTTTTTTTATTTTGCTAAGAGTGTGTGTGTATGTGTGTGTGTATGTGTTTTATCGGAAATAGATGCTGGATTTTATTTTTAAAATGTAATCTATTGAGAAGATTATGTGTTTTCATTATTTTTTTAGTTTAATATGGCAAATTTCATAGCTGATGTGTGTGTTTTCACTTTTTTAAATTGTGTTAAATACTTTATTGTGTTAAATATTTTGTGTATAGCTCAGTGCTATTAAATACATTCACAATATTATGTAACTATCACCACAATCTAGGTCTTTCATCTTGTAAAACTAAAACTCTGTGTACATTAAACAATATTTCTAATTCTTTCTCTCCCTTGGCAACCACTGTTCTACTTTCTATCTCAATGATTTTAACTACCCTAAGCATCTCATATAAGTAGAATGACACTTGTCCTTTTATGTTTTGCTTATTTAATGTAACTTAATGTCCTCAAGATTAATTCATATTATAGCACATATCAGAATTTCTTTTCTTTTTAAAGCTTAATAATATTCCTTTTTATATATGCTACATTTTGCTTATCCATTCATCCATTCATGAGTGCTAGGATTGGTAAAATGCTTTAGCTATAGTGAATAATGCTACTGTGAGCACATGTGAACAAATACCTCTTTGAGACCATGCTTTTCATTCTTTAGGTATATGCTCAGAAGTTAGACTGCTGGATCAGATGGTCATTCTATTTTAAAATCTTTGAGGAACTACTATACTGTTTTCTATAATGACTATGTCATTTTTACATGTCCACTAAAAGTGTACAGGGTACCAATTTCTCCATATCCTCACAAAACTTGTTATTTTCTGATTTTGATGTGTTTCTTAATACCAGGCATCCTAATGGGTATGGGGTGGTATCATATTGAGGTTCTGACCTGCATTTTTCTAATGATCAGGATATGCATCTTTTTATGTGCTTGTTGCCCTTTTGCATATCTTCTTTAAGGAAATATCAAGTCCTTTGTTCAGTTTTGGAATCAAACTCTGTTTGTTTTGTTGTTGTTGTTGAATTTTAGAAGTTCTGTGTATATTCTGAATTTTGCTTTAACAAATAATTTGTAAATACTTTTCTTCCATTCGGTGGGTTCCCATTCTACTTTGTTGATATTGTCTTTTGATTCACAAATATTTTATGGAATGCCATTTTCCTTTTGTCTGTGCCTTTGATGTTATATCTAAAAAAAATCACTGCCAAATCAAATGTCATAATTTTGCCTTTTCCCCCACTAAAAAGTTTTATTTTGTTTAAGCTTTACATTTAGGTCTTTGATTTACTTTGAATTAATTTTTGCACATGGTGTTGAGTAAGAGTCTAACTTAATTCTCTTGCATGTGGATATGCAGTTTTCTCAGCACTATTTGTCAAAAAATAAAACTGTCCTCTATTGAAAGATTTTGGCACCCTTGTCAAAAATTATTTGACCATATTTGGGAGGGTTGAATTCTGGGCTCTCTATTCTATTTCATTGGTCTATATGTCTGTCTTGATGTCGACCCATATATGTACAGAGAGATCTTGGTTCACTGTATCATTTGTGAAGCCAGATAAAGTGTGACAAGGAATTCATAATGTTCAGACATTCATTTAAACAAATTCCTCATTCCATAAACATTGCCTCAGCTTTCAAACATAAATAAGGAAAGATGAACTGTTCATATTTCTCCAGATGTTTTGTGTTTTGAGACTGCATATCACAGCTGGGCCGGTGATCTCTGAATCCTGGGAAAGGAAGAACTTTAATAGAGAGGTTTTCTGGCTGTGAGGTGGAAGCAGGTGGACTCAGGATTCTGCATTTTTTTTTAACTCATAGAGCAAAATTTTTCATCAAGCAGTAAGTGGAAAATTGCCATATTCATTATTCCCTAAATGCATAACAAAATTTCAAACAGAGAGCTTAGGTTTTTAATGTATCTTTTCTATGTCTTGGACTAAATACTGATTTTTAAAAATATACTAACACCATGACACTAATCCTTGCTCTCTGAGACCTAGATGTAGTCACAGCTATTAGTAAGCCTGGCTAAAATTAGCGAGTGAGGTTAAAAATTCAAATACATCAATTACTCAGTAAATTGGAATACCTGTTAATTTTCTGATTAACAGAAGTTTTAACTTCATACAAGGAGCTAAAACATTCTCTTGGGAAAAGATGGGCTACTTTAAGTTTTTAAGATGGTGGCTAAGTTCCCAACCAAGAAAACTCTCAGATGACCAAAGACAGTCATGAACTTGCCCTTCACAATAGGGTGAGCAATTTAATGTTGAGTGTATGGAAGCGTATCTAGTGTTCTAAAGGATCCCGAAAGATTTAATACTTGGAGGAGGGGAAAAAATAGAAGAAAAAAATGTCATTAGGACTCTTGATAAAGGAAAGGTTGTAAGTACCTTTTTCTAATTTAACAATGCATCAAAACCTCTGGGTGCCTGATCAAAATGTGGGTTATTCAATTTTATGTAATACCTACTGGATCAAAATCTCAAGAAATGGCACTTTTTAACCTTTATTTTTTAGCAAACTTGATAGCTGATTATTATACTTAAAAAAACAAAACAAAACAAAAAAACCAAACACACACAGACACACACACACACACACACACACACACACACACACACACACAATGCCGAAACTGGTTTGGCTCAGTGGATAGAGCATCCGTCTGTGGACTGAAGGGTCCCAGGTTCAATTCCGGTCAAGGGCATGTACATTGGTTGTGGGCACATCCCCGGTGGGAGGTGTGTAGGAGGCAGCTGATCGATGTTTCTCTCTCATCGGTGTTTCTAGCTCTCTATTCCTCTTCCTTCCTCTCTGTAAAATAAAAAATAATCAATAAAATATATTAAAGAAAAACAAAAAACCTTGAGAGCCACTAGAATCAGAAAAACAGAGATGTCAGGTGGGAATTTGGTTAAAATAAATAAATACACTGGTACAATGTGAGTATGTCTTTTTTGTTGTTGTTGTTAATCCTTATCTGATAATATCGGTCTATTGATACTTTATTTTTTTATTTTTAAAAAATATGTTTATTGATTTTTTACAGAGAGGAAGGGATAAGGATAGAGAGTTAGAAACATCAATGAGAGAGAAACATCAATTAGCTGCCTCCTGCACACCCCCTACTGGAAATGTGCCCACAACCAAGGTACATGCCAGTGACCAAAGTCAAACCTGGGACCCTCTATCCACTGAGCCAAACCAGTTAGGGCTGTTCATTTTAGAGAGTGGAAGATAGAGGGAAAGAGAGAAAAACATTGATGTGAGAGAAACATATCCATGGGCCCAAGCCAGGGAGGAGCCTGAAGCCAAGGTATGTGTCCTTGACCAAAATTGATCCTGGGATCCTTTGGTCCACAAGCTGAATCTCTATCCACTGAGCCAAATGAGCTATGGCCCATATGAATATATCTTCAATAAAGATGACTCAAATATTGAAATGCTAGATGGGAAATAGTTTCTTATGAATATCAGTGAAACAATCTAATTCTGCTAACTAAATTTTACTGTTCAAAAAACAGACAACCCATGTGAATGAAAGGTAATTTTCAACAAAATTACAGTAAAAAAATATTTTAGTCCATGCTTTGTTTAAGAAAATTTTTCTCTAATATGAATCTATTATTTTGTAAAGAAGAACAATCAAGTGAAGATTATCTAATTTTTCTTTGCTGGTTGAAGATTTTCTATTTTCTTAAGGCCATAATTGTGATTATTTTACATTTTCCAGTGATGGTAACAGTAGGTGTAAATATGATAGAAAATTGGGCTAAATATATATTGATGACAATTATATTTTCAGAGAGCAAATGGCCTCAGGAAGGTAAGAGCAGGTGCTGAAAGTGTTGAATGAATTGGAGCATGGATTTCCACAACCACAAAGAGTGCAAGGCTGGAGCAAGCTTATTTCAAGATGTCCAAGCCCAAAAGCTGTCGAGTCATAAACCAAGTTGGAGAAAATAAGATGAAAGCAAAGAGCACCATGGCCATGGACAACTGAGCCCAATTTTGCACTGGTTTGGAATAGAAATAGATTATTTTTCAATCTCAGTTTGTTGTTTCTAACAAATATCCCGTACTTTTATACACTATGCCAATTTGCAATTACCTAAAAATGACTCAAATCATGAACTTAACCTTGTTTGTGAAGTTCATGATTTGTGTAAGGATGTGTATGTTGGTCAAATTTTTGATATTTCTTGAAAAGAGAACACTGGTTAATTTAAGGTGCCAGTGAATAAATTGGACTTTAGATTATGCATTTTTTTTTGTTTGCTCACTTTTTGCTACCATTTTTTCTAGGATACCTACTTTAAGATTAGGAATGTGTTCTTTATAGTAAAAATAAGAGAACACAAGAATGAATAAAGAATAATAGGAGAAGGAGTTATCATCACTGAATGGAAAGAATACAAATTTGCGACCAGCAAATTTTTTTTGTTTTTTCCCAAATAATGTATATTTATTATATTTCCTATTTATAAAGACTATTCTTTTTAATATATTTTATTGATTTTAGAGATTAAGAAAGAGGGAGAGAGAAAGAGAGAGAGAGAGAGAGAGAGAGAGAGAGAGAGAGAGAGATAAAAATATCAATGATGAGAGGAAATCATTGATCTGCTGCTTCCTGCACTCCCCCTACTGGGGATCAAGCCTGCAACCCGGGAATGTGCCCTGACCAGGAATTGAACTGCAACCTCCTTGTTCATAGGTCGAAGCTCAATTACTGAGCCACACCAGCCAGGCAAAACTATTGTGTGTGTTTTTTTTTAAAAGTCTGAAAATATGGAAAATATTACTCTTTAATAATTATAATAAACCTCCTTAGCCTATATTGAAAATAAGTGTTATAAACCTTAGCAAATACATTTTCAAAGTGTTTCTATGAGCACACAAGCACATATATTTAACAATTGTTTTATTTTTATTATTTACAAAAATGGGATCAGACTTTAGTTTGGTAATAAATAACTGATATTCAACCACTTTTCACCTATAAAAGCAATTGTTTCATGTAGTCCAATCTACATATTCTATTTTTCAATCTGTTTATTTTTCCCTTAAAATATATATCATGATTATCTTTCCATAATAAATTACAATAATTTCTGCATAGTTAGTTTTCCATTATATGGAAGTTTATTAACTAATCCTCTTTATTGGACATTTAAATTTAATTTTTTTCCTATTACTAATAGTGCTTTAAAAAATCCTTATAGCTAAATCTATCCTGCATATTTTCATCTCCTCCTGCGTAGGGACACATTCTCATAAGTACAATTCTTGGATGAAAAGACATGTACTACAAATGCATTCTTTTAGCCTACTATTGCTCTACAAATGTTCTGTGATGTTTTTGTGCTGCATCTACACACAAAAAATGGGTTTTGTTATTCTCTACTTTTACTAGCTAATAACGTTAAATGTAGTAATACAATGCTTAGGAAAAATCTTTGAAAATAACTTTATTTTAGCTGTGTGTGTGTGTGTGTGTGTGAATACATGGGCGTGTGGGTTTATATGCCCTAAATGTGCTGATATCATTTTCTTTGTATGCTCTTGGTTCAAAACTATCAATCATATGATATTTGGAAACTATAAATGAGGTCTGTACTGACTAGATTAAACCTTCTCTTATTCTAACGTGAACACAGGTGAAACAGGGATTGAGTAAGAAGGATTTAAATAAAATTTCTGGCTTTTTTTCCACATTGGGCCTGTAGAAACCTTGTCTATAACTGCCTTCTCATTTCCCATCATTGATATTTCAGCTGTCCATCATAAGCATCAACTAAATCTTCAGGACTCTTTCCTCACCTGTCCTTGACTGTTTAGTCAGAAAACAAAGATTATCAAACTTGCAACATCAACTTGCGTCATAGCCCAGAGCCAGGCTTCACGTTGAAGGACTGTCAAGTTATAAAATGTTGTTACTGACTGTGTTGAAAATCATCATTGGGTAACTCTAGTCATAGATCTTTTCATGATTCAAAAAAGCTGGGGCAGCAATCGTATGACTGATTAGGATTGAAGGTAAATATCAAAGAATGCAATGTCTTCCCAGAAGCTTTGCAAGGTTAGATTGGATCTTAGATGACACTCCTGGAAGTGAGCCAGAACTGGAAATGTTTGACAGGTTGGAGGCTAGCTATCTACTCTAGCAACTCTCTGATCTGTTCTCTAACTTGCTCGGCAGTTTCTCCAGGGCTAATGACTTAGCTTTCATTGCCCTGAGAGTACATACATGCCTTTTTATGCTATCATGGAGTCACTTTCTGTGTGTGTCTGCCTCCTCTACACTATGGGAAACATGAGGGTAAGGACCACAATGTGTTCAAGCTTCTCCAGGCAGACCGGGGGTGAAACTATGGAAGCCCTGATGAATGGTTGAATGAAGTGATAATAATTTTTTAATGACAATTCTTTTTTAATTTTTGTCAAAATTGCATCCATGTGAATTTTGAACCAAAACTAAGAATATTGGAGACCCCAACAGAAAGTAAAAATATAATTTTGTTACTTCAATAATTTAATATCATAGATAAAGTTTAAAATAATCATGAAGGGCAGCATTGAATGAGTAAGAAGGTGCTCCATTGTGACAAAAGACAAATTATTACAAGGCAGAAAGTTAGGGGAAGGAATGGAGTGGAATGGAATAGAAAAGATTGGAAGAAAAATACAGGAAACCAGCTCCCTTTCTTCCCACTATGCATTATTGTCATTTGTGAGCCATTTACTTCTGACTCATAGATTGTATCTTGGAGAAGCTCAGTTTAGATTTTAGTTCCCTTGATCATCACTGTGTGATGCATAAATAATATCCAAGTACCTGGCTCAGCTGGACCATGGGCACTCAGAGAATCAGAGTCAGAACTCAAAGCATCTAGGTCAGTGGTCAGCAAACTCATTAGTCAAGAGAGCCAAATATCAACAGTACAACAATTGAAATTTCTTTTGAGGTCCAAATTTTTTTATTTATTTATTTATTTACTAAATTATTATCTGTGTACATATCTTACCATTGCTCTCCCACCTCCCATACATGCCCTCCCTCCCCAGAATTTTGTGTCCATTGGTTGTACTTATAAGCATGCATACCAGTCCTTTGGTTGATCTCTTATCTTCTCCAGATCTCCCTACCCTCCCCGCTGTAATTTGACAGTCTGCTTGTTGCTTTACTGTCTCTATATCTATCTTTTGGCTCATTAGTTTATAATGTTCTTTATTATCCATAAACGAATGAGGTCATATGGTGTTTCTCTTTCATTGACTGGCTTATTTCACTCGGCATAATGTTCTCCAATTTCATCCAGGTTGCTGCAAATGATAAGAATTCCTTCTTTTTATGGCAGCATAGTATTCCATTGTGTAGATGTACCATGGTTTTTTTGATCCAATCATCTGCTGATAGGCACCTAGACTGTTTCCAAATCCTAGCTATTATAAATTGTGCTGCTATGAACATAGGTGTGCATATATCCTTTCTGATTGGTGTTTCTAAACTTGCAAAAGGGTGACACTTTCTGGCCCTGGACACATTTCTTGGGTTAAGGTGATGAGAAGAAAACTGTCATAGGAGCAAGAGCTAATGCCCTATCTGGGATGTAGGCAACACTAATTACATCCCAGGTACAAGAAAGAGATGCAGTTGAAATGCCAAACCAGGGTGTGGATGGAGGACGTCAAGAGTCACAGAAACCATCAGAGCCCTAAAACAGTGCAATCAACAGTCATAATTCCATCTCAGCTTCACAGGCTTGTGGAGGAAGTGTCTACAGAAAAAGCAGCTTTTATACAGAATCACAAAGAATTTGTGTTTCTGGATTCTGAGTAATGTTTTGTTAAAATCTGAACGGTTTAATGCCAAGGCAGAGAAGCACAATGAGATTAATAACTGAAAATGGATGGGGGGAGGCATCAAACTAGAGCATGAAGCTGAGTCATGTTTAGCCAGGGGTAACAGGGACAAGAGGATTTATGAGCATCCCCGAGTTCCTGAGATTGACATTCCTCTCAAAAGTGTCTTCGTTTTCTCTCCTTTCTCAATAATGTAGTTATTACAAACAATTCAATATCCTAGTTTCAGGCTCGTTTATATTCTAAAATGTGTTCACAGAAAACTCCTTCTAACATCAGTAGCTGTTCCTCACCAAAGGCCTGCAACAGGAAAGGGGAGCCAGGGCATTGGGTGAGAGAGAAGGCTGTTCTGTGATTAGGGCACAAATGATCACTCACGCTCCTGGCTGCAGATTATTTACTTTGGCCACATGGAGAATAACCTGATATATGACAAGATTTATGACAACAAAACTTCCGAAGCATACACATGAGTGTTGCCGACCAGATGGAATCTCTCAGTAGAGTCTGCATAGACACAAAGCCACACATTTCCACAGTGCAACCAAAGGGTCCTGTTAAAATTTTGCTGTTAAGTACAAGCTTTTTTCATGTGAACCTTCTGGCTACATCACTCTTGTTGATACTTCTTATTAGCTGTTTACCCTGCACGGTAAGACTATATAGACCGAAACAGTGGCTCTGCTTACACCCTCATATATGTATGTGTATAAACAGATATACATGTATGTGTATGTATGTGTGTATGTATACATATGTACATAGTAAATACAAAATAAAGTTGGCAAGTAAAAAAATTGGTCCCACCAGCTCTTGGCAGTATATAAATAATCAAAGTTTGGCTTTTTAAAAATTAAATTATTTCTCATACTAAATTCAGAGAGTTGATTCTGTCTTTGAAACATTTTGTACAATACGCCCGTTAGTGTTTAAATTCTGAGTTCCTTTCAATCTACTTTTATATGCATCTCTGTTCTTACACTATTTGTTGTTACTGTGGAGATTGAGCTAATTTTCAATTCGTGGCGATGTATAGTCTCATGTCTACGTGTCTCTGTATTAGTTGCTTGAGAACAGACACCATGTCTTTTCTAGATTTTAGTGGGTCTTTTAGGAACACATAGGATGTTAGTATAGTAGTGACACTTTTCTTTGTAACTGCTTCTATATTTTATTTTAAAATGAAGTAATAGATCACTACTATTTATTCCCATAACACATAATGTGAACATGCCATTCTTATTATAAATAGAAAGTTATCATTCACTGTGACATCTTGTTCTCATTCATACCAATCAGTACTCATTGGTCGGGGGGGGGGGAGTTAAATTACTCATAAGCTTTTTACTAATTATCTATTTATTGGTGATGTTATATCAGTTTTTTAAAATTCATGTTTTAAAAACCAAGATTAAAAGCTCTTAATTGGAATTTTCTAGTCTGAGTAAAATTTCCAAAATTATTTAAATTCCTTATTCCATAATGTCTTCCCTGACTGAATAGAGAAGTCCTTTTAAATTCATGAAACAAATCAATTATTTGATGAAATGTTCAGCTCAAATTCTTAACATTACTCTTGCCATCAACCCTGATGTTTGCTTTGTATACAAGAATAATACACAATCACTAAGTGTGTAAATCTAGATTTAATAATTTTCTTCTTTGCCTGTGTTCTGTCTAACATGGATTCATGTGAGGGTTATCTGGGGGAGAGAATTAATATTTACCTAACATCTATCTTGTGAAGGGGTTACTTAGGAAGTTATATACTGCCTCTCTTCCTTAGTCCTCACTACAGATCTCATCCCCTTTTCATATGATAAAATCAAGTTGTAGAAAAGTTATACAATTTGCCTAAAGTCATGCATCTAGAGGGTGGCATAACCAGAATTCAAATCTCTAATTTAAAAAATCAACCAACCTTAAAATATTAGATCTTAAAAACCCTATAAGGTGACTTCCACGGGTCTCTTTACAACATCAAGAGTAATCATAAAATAAAGACAACGCTTTTTAAAATTATTTCCTGACCTTAGCAAGTTTCTATTTACTGTAAGTTTTGGTAAAATTAATCCACAAAGTGTTGAAGCAGTCAGGACATCCAGGGCAGAGAAGCTCTTGGCAGTATATAAACAACCAAAGACATAGCACTCCAGCTGAAACAAGAGCCATCACTGAGATGTTCAGGTAGTGCCTCAGAACCACACCCGCCGGAGACTGATGGGAGGCAGAGGGGGCCTGGGAGGAGCAAATGTGCAGCCTTTGGGTCCAGTCTTCTTATTAGAGGCCAGCCAATGGTCCTCGGCAAAACTGGCCACCTCAAGGCATGGCCTCCATCCAACAGGATCCTTTGTGGTGGGGAAGCAGTTCCAGATCGTGCTTAAGGATGATGCCTCTGGAGTCAGGCTGCTTGGGTCAGAATTTCAGTGGGTCACTTAATGTCTGTGTGACCTTTCCAGATAATTTTAATGAGTGTCTCAGTTTCCTCATCTGTGAAATGGAATGGCAGTAATGAAACAATATGAACAAAGAAATATGAAGAATGAAGTATGGCACATGAGAAAATCCCACACCTGATACGCATCCTTGTCCTTCAAAAGCCTTCCCATTGTCTCTAAAAGCAGCCCATTTGCTCCTTTTCTGATGATAAGTTTATCTTTGAAGGTCATAAATGAATAAACAAACAAACAAACCTCTCTTTCTCCAGGGACCTATACCTCAGGAGGTTATTTTTTCTTAGCGAAGCCTACCTACTTCAACTTTAAAAAGGAAATAAACAGTAAGCCAATTAGATTTGCACTAGTTTTATTAATTGTATAAGTGCATTTACTTTTTAATTCTAGCCTCAATGATACTTTAAAAATGGCCATTATATATATATATATATATATATATATATATATATATATATATAATCTTGACAAAACAGAACTTAAATAAATCCTACCTCCAGAAAGCTAAGCAAGTTTCTGACAACCAAGGCAACCTGTGTCACCATAAACCATCCTCATGGAAAATAGAATAAAAATAAAGCAACTCAAAAAGCTCAACAACAAAAAATAGAACAATAGGTACTCATGTATAAAGCACACACACACACACACACACATACACGCACGCACACACATAGGTATTAAGATAATTTATGACACAACCTAAATTTTTGGAATAGAATTAAAATATTACTGTTGTTGGCATTTAGGTGTTATTAGGTGCGAAAAGGAAAGATTCAAGAATTTGGTCTAAAAAATTCCCAGGTGTTAAGGTGCTGGTTCAGTCAAGGTTGCCCTAGAGACCTGGTCTGATGGGTACCATCATCAACGTGACCTTTACAGAGGTAGCCTGCATAAGTTATCACTACAAAACTCCTGGAACATGAAGCGCCACATCAGTAGGCGTTGTGGCTTGCATTTTTAATGGCTCAAATCTTTTTCAAGAAACGAGCAGCTTCTAAAGATATTAGAGGGATGGTGTGTGAATAGGAAGGCGGTATACTTGCAATTCACTGGTTTCTGAGAAGTTGTAGTTGCTACCTGAATAGTTTTGTAGCAGAAATGTTCATTGGAACATTCAGTAAATAACAAAAACAAAAATGTGGCAGGCCTATAAACACCAGTGCTACTTCAGAAACACAGAGCTTGTTTTTAGAACATGTGATGGTACGGTTTTGTTTCCTTCCCACAGGAACACTAATAAAAATAAAAACCCCTTCAGAACACCCTACCATCCCTTAGAGTGTATCTATTTCTTCGTGTGTTGTGAAACCAGCAACAGCGTGGATGCCCCCAGCTTGGTATGAGTCTACCCAGCATGGCTGCCATCCCGGGCTTCTTCCTACCACTTAAGAAAAGACCAGCTGTCTACATACAGCTGTTTTTATCAGCTATGAAAAATAATTTGCTGTATTAACTCCATCAATTTGATAGAGCCAGCAAGGCTTGCAAGGCATAATGGCTTAATTTTTCATTCTAATAATAACTGCCTGCCAGCTGAAATGAATGGGATCAAAAACAAACATTTCTATTCTATAATGTGATCCATGACAGATGTACTGCTTAGGAGGTCCTGGGCAGGGACCCCGTGGCCCTTTTTCCAATTCACCCCATGGCAGCAAAAGCATGAACTCCAGGAAAAGGGTCTGATGGTAAAGAGGGTCCAGGGAAAGTGACCCGGCTCTACACTTACACACACAGTTGGCTGTGGGCCTGGTTAGGATAAGGCACATAGTTGTTTCTCAGTCACCATCTTCAGCTGTGTACAGCAGCTTCCCGGCAAATTCTCATCTATTTCTTCACCCCTCCTTGCCCTCCACCCCTTCAAACCACTATATGCATAAAAACGGAATCATTTGATTTTCACTAAGTTTGTATAGATTTTTTTTGGTTGACCACTTAAAACTGTTTCTTTTTAAATGCCAGCACAAATCTTGATACATTTTAAGTAAAAATAAAGTCATGCAAATGTGTGCCAACAAGCTACTCAGGCTTTATGTAATCATTGATTTATCTACTTAATACAGCTGAGTATCAGCAAATTGTTTTTAATTTTTTTTGTAAGGGAGATCACTTTCTGAAAGAAAACATTTGTAAGTCCAAGTGCAAATTTCCTATTTTTGAAATGCAATGAATTTATTTTCATCAATAAGTCAACATTTTCCTTTCTGATATTTCCTAAATACATATTTCTTTGCAAATCCAAGAAATGCAGCCCGGCTGCATAGCTCAGGGGGTCACAGTTCAATTCCCGATCAGGATACATTCCTGGGTTGCAGGCTCCATCCCCAGTAGGAAGCATGCAGGAAGTGGCCAATCAATGATTCTCTCTTATCACTGATGTTTATATATCTCTCTCCTTCTACCTTCCTCTCTGAAATTAATATATATATATATATATATATATATATATATATATATATATTAAACATTTTAAACATTTTCAATTCTATTCTCCTTGAAAACATTACCCAATAATTTTTGTTGTCTATTTTGTATACTTCACTATATTTTCCAAGTTGTTCAGTTCATTGTCCTAACCACTGAGCCATGACTAGATGTGTCAACGTTTTTAAAAGAGAATATCCTTTACTTCTAAAATTAGAGGATCACCTACATATATAACTTTTAAAATACATTTCAAATTGTTTCATAATTTAATGTTATTAATGTGGACATTTACAAAAGAAACTCACCATTACTAATGAGTAAACTAATGTAACCCCATCAAAGAGTACGAAAGTAGGAAGAGAATGAAGAATCATCTTTAGGCCACCTGTTTTAACACATCCATATCGCAGTAGAGGGGATATATTTTTTTATTATTTGAAAGCTTTATACTTCTCTTCATTTAAATATTAACCTCTACTATGCCATCTATAATAACTAATCCATTTGGAGTTTCTTATTTTGCATAGTTTAAGGGATGGAGGTCTTAAAAATTAATTTTTTTTTATTATCCAGCCAATTGTTCCAACATCATTTATCAAAAGATCCCAAATTTCCATATGAACTTGGGTCTATTTCTGGATGTCTTCTGTCTTACTCAAGTACCAGTGCCACACTATTTTCATTATAGAGGCTTTGTAGCACATTTTAATACTTGTCAGGGCTAGCACTACCCATACGCCCCAAATCTCTTTTTAGTATTTTCCATAATAATCTTGCATGTTCACTTTTTCATAGTAACTTCCATATTAATTCTCTTGCTCAAAAGATAAAACTAGTTGGTTTGGGAACACATTAAATTCATAAACTGGGAAAAAGTAACACCTTGTGATGTTGAGATAATTTTTCCATGTGTTCAAGTGTAGTTTTTGTTTTTAAGATGTGATTTAAAAAAATATATATTTTATTGATATTTTACAGAGAGGAAGGGAGAGAGATAGAGAGCTAGAAACGTCGATGAGAGAGAAACATCGACCAGCTGCCTCCTGCACACCCCTTACTGGGGATATGCCTGCAACCAAGGTACATGCCCTTGACCGGAATCGAACCTGGGACCTTTCAGTCCGCAGACCGATGCTCTACCACTGAGCCAAACCGGTTTCGGCTTAAGATGTGATTTATAGATATTGTCATGTTTTTTACATTATCTTTTAAAATTTATACTCTATCATTTTTATTGTTATCAATATAATCTTATTTTCTCTTCCATTATATAATCTTTTTATTGTTACTACATAGGAAGACTAAAGATTTTTGCATGTAAATATTAGAGCCTGCTAGAGTGATGAATTACTTTATTGTTTAAATTAGTTACATCACTGATTATTTAGAGTTTTCCAATGGTTATATTATCATTTCATCTACAAAGACTTTCACTCTATCAATCTGTATGCCTCTAATAGTTTTCTATTACTTAAGTACAACTGCTAATAACTAGAAAATATAAAATGTAGTGCAACTAGTGGACTTACTGACTTCTTCCTGATCTTGACATGATTTTTTTTTCTATTAAGAAACATGCTAGCTTTATAATTGAATCATTTTATTATTGGTCATCTATTCTTATATTTTAAAGTGTTTTTATTAATAATTAATGTTAAAATTTGTTAAGGTCAAATAATTTTTCTACCTCATTATCAAATCTCTTATTCCTTGCATCCTTGATATAAATAACATTTGGTCATTATCTAGTGTTAGAGCCCCGGTGCACAAAATTCATGCCTGTGTAGGGTTCCTAGGCCTGGTTGGTGGTCAAGGCTGATTGGGGCCTTCCTTTCTGGTGGCCGGGGTCTTCCTTCGTTCCACATCGGCACCCTGGTGGTCAGGGATCGAACTCCTGAAACTCCCAGGGGACACTTTCCATATTAGCTTTATATATATATATTTTTTTCTTGGACAATTTTTTATTTACTGATAGTAAATTTGGATTTTGTAGCAATATTTATAAGTGATTTTGGTTTGTAATATTTTTCTCTATCAATATGCGATCTAAATATCAATGTTATACTTGCTTTATAAAAAGATTTTCAATGTCTCCTTCATTTTTTATGCTCTAAAACATTTTATATAGCATTAGAACTAGTAGCTAGTCACTAAGAGCTTAGCAAAAATTATGAGATATTTGGGCACAGTCTTTTTTTGTGGAATAATTTCTCTTTTTAAAAATATATCTATAGGTTAATCTTATTAAATTCTATTTTTTCTTGGAAACCATATACTTCATCTAATTTTTCAAATTTCCTTACAGTGGAGTATGCAAAGTGATTTCCTAATAATCTTTAATATTTCATCTGAATCAATAGTTATTCATTCCTTGTCATTTCTTGTTTTGTATTTTTTGTGATTCTCCCCCTTATTTCTTGATTAAATAGTACCTATGAGTTTTGTTGACTTTTTTCAAAGAAACACAGCTTTAGTTTATTAAGTTGACCTACTGTTTTCTTATGTGCTATCTCATTAATTGCCGTTTTTATCTTTATTGATTCTTTCTTTGTGCTTATTTTTTGTTTACTTTGGTTTTAATTCTCTAGGTTTTTGAGTTGCCAGTGGTACTGTGATTTGGCACTTCTCTCCTGCTTCATGATTATTAGAGAATGAAATTTTCATCATCTAAAATATTCAAATTCTTATTTTCTGTATTTATACTTAAAGTAGGTTTGTAAAAAGTTGGTTTCTATGTCTCGGTAGTGGAGTATGAGTCTTCCTTCAAAAGCTCCCTCTTCTGTTAATATAATTAAGTGCAACTTATTAATGGATGATTTTGTGTGTTGAGGAATGGGGAGAGGTTGTCATTCTTAAAGTTCTCTGTATTTTCTTCAGGGCTCATAATTTTTCTTTTACTTTCTCTTTCTTTTCACTGCCACATTTCTACAGGTCACATTCTTTCAATATTTATAACCTTATCTTCCAGAAACAATATGTCTTTGAGGCTCCAGCCTCTATTTCTGCTCACTTTCAAGCCTCTTCTCTGTATGTACAAAATGATGTGACCGATCCCCGCCCAGATATGTGGTTAGCATTTTACCACTTAATATTGATCTCTCTCTCTCTTTTTGAGAATGATTTTTTCTGTGTTTCATCTAAGACAATGACTTTTATCTACTTTTTTTTTCATGAAATAGCCAAAGATCCCTTCCTCCCTTCTCTCTTCAACTATAGACTTGCAGAGGCAGGGGAAGCTCTGTTGGAATTTGGTCTGCATTTCTCTTCTTATAGGCAATGTAAAATTTATAATATTCTCGGTTTCCTAGCATCAATGCTGGAGGCATGGGTCCTGTGTGGTTTTATTTGCATTCCCATTGATCTAATATGTGTTTTAAGATGATATGTAGCAGCTACCTTTTTTTTTCTAAATCAAACACTTTTGACTTGGATGCTATGTATAGAATGTACTTTTAAATGTGCGATTTGATATAAAAAGTAAATTTTCTTACTGTTCTGTTCAATTGACTCTCCTACTACTATTCTTCTCTGGCACATAAACAAATATTTTGAAAGAAGCTTTTTGTTGACTTTTGTATAGTCATCCTGCTCTCAAAGTTAAGTTTTCCTTTTGCAATGGAATTGACTTTTCCTGACTCAGTTTTCCAAAGGAAAATTACCTATTGGCTTGCGTAATGCCAGCATATTTCTTCCAAGAAGTGGTCTTAGGAAGAATCATATATTCTCTCCTTCACCCTCTCTCCTGAAAAAAAATTAAAATCAATATAAGACTTACAAAAAAATGTGAAAAGCTTGTGCTCATTTAAAATTAACGTGAATGCAATGTTTTCAACCCATTACAAATGATCATTTGGAAGTAAATACATCCCTTGCTCATTGCTCACACTTCCAAAATCCCAAGCATAAAATTTGCTATTTGATAAGAATAATCAACAGCCATTGGAATAGAAAAAGCTAATAAGAGATAAACACAAAATAACAGAACAACAAACTAATGTAAGTTTAAGCTTCCTCAAAGCTTTCTTATTTTGAAAGAGCTGTTATCTACTACTGTTTTTAAAACTATACTCTCAGAGGGGCCAAAGAATACCATTTCAATCTCAACTGAGTAAAAATAATACTGATTATATTTAGGAAATAAAATTGAAATAACATCACAAATTGAGTTTATGCTGACAAACCTCAAAAAATATAGAGTCCTTTTAAGTTTTATGTTATCTTCTGTCTGGCAACATGTCTGAAACTTTAGGATCTTTGAACAGCAGACCATTTTGTAGACTTAAATATTTAGGAACACATTTGCACTATTTTGAAGACATTGGTTAAACTAGTTAGACTTTCCAATTATTTTTTTATAGAATGTAGTAGTTATATAAATATGCACTCTGTACAAACCCTTAGTGATGAAATGGTCAATTAAGTGGAACATATACTCAAAAATAAAATAAATTACTGAGCTGTTAAACAAGAACCTAAGTGACATATGCTATAGTATCAGTAAATGTCTAAAGGACTATTTGTTCATTTACATTGTGAAGTTTAAAACTTTAAGTTCTACAAAGTCTTAACAGGGGCAGGCAAAAGTAGGTTTACCATTGTCTGTATGAAAAAGACATGTAGGTTATGATTATTATAATCATTTTATTAAATCAAAAGAGTACCACTCATACCTGTAAGCTTACTTTTGCTCATTCATGGTATATTGAACAGTAGAAATTTTGCATTTTGAAGACATCATAGCACTGAAGAATCTGATAAAGTAAAAGATTCCTGAATTGAATAATGAGTGATTACAACAATAAATATCAGTAAAAAAAAAAAAAAGATAAGTGAGAATAGCTTACTCTAATACTGATTCCAGGCCATCTCTTTCATCTCCCTAACAACTACAAAGCTTACAATTAGTCCACTTTAGGTCCTAAGGCACCAAGAAGAGTAAAATCACAATTAGCCCGAGGAGGAACACTTTCATTAGGAAATCTGGTTTCATTAGGAATTGTGTTTCTATTGGTGTTAATTCAGAATAATCACGTTCTGTTTCAATATTGCTGCTGAAATTCTTTTTGAAAGTAAATCAGCCTAATTTCTTAGTAAAAGAAAGAATGTAAATAAATTTGTACTAAATACTAGGACATATACTGAAATTATTTCTTTATTAAATAAAGAAATAATAAAGATTTTTTATTAAAAAAATCCATGATCTAATTAAGATCTAAAATAATACTTTACACACTCAAAAAAATTCAATAAATATGTTGAAAGAATTAGTTAATAGAGATTGCTTATCCATGTAAATTGAAAGCAAAAATAGTACAGTAGGATTATTTTTAGTAAAGTCCTACTTAAAAATATTTTAAAGTAATTTGTTTTAAAGTCTTCCTGCCAAAGAGGGAATGTTTTTGTGACATCTCACTTAGAATTACAAGACCTGCCAATTTATTAGGATGTCTATGAAATAAGGAATTCCGATGAGAGTTTTAGCATTCATTAACAACCTCCAATTCTAAGAATAAATTAATCTTTTTATTGTGAATGATAACCAAGCTCACATACAAACTCTGAATTAATAATAAACCTGGCATGAGGTGTGTATTAATAAGGTGTATAGTAGGTAAGCCCACATGTTGGTTAATGGAATCCTGAAGAGAAATAGATTTGTTCCTGTTGAAATGATATAATCCTTGGGATTTAAGATGGATGAAAAGGGAATTCCCCTTGCTAATAATGTGTAGCATTCTGAAGCTGCTAATAGGTCATTCTTTTATATGGCACTTGAATGACTACCTTTGGGAAATCCCAAATGATTTCAATTAAAGTGGCCATTATGAAAGTCAATAATTATGGTAGTATTTGAGAGGCAATTCTTTTGTAATATGATATAAATGAAGAAAAGATATCACCAAAGCCTTAGAGACTTTGAGAGTGACAAGAAATATGCAACAATATTACTAAGTGTACATGGGAGGACATATTTGAAATATGGCTATCTCCATGTGGCCTCATGAGAAGTCCCTGAACTTGATAATCCTGGAACATGTGGGAATGTAAGGGTCTGGAGCTAAACAGTCTTGTGGAACAAAAGCATTGCCATTAGACAAAAGTTGCTGTAGAAGAGGACAATTAAATAATGATAATTCCATAGAAACCGAAAGTAATGTGGCAGAATTTGCCGAGGTATTCCGGGAAGGAACCCATGCTTTCATGTTCTGATACCTTTGTAAAGCCCTTTCCTTGACCTCCCACCTTCCTTGTACTAGATTTCAGAAATTTCTTGATATGAATTCTGCACTAACTTCCTACTTTCTGTCCTGCTGGATTTTAGCTTATAAAATCCATTTATTGTTGGTAAGAGATTATTGATAGTATCTCTAACATCATTATTGAATACTAGAGGCCTGGTGCATGAAATTCGTGCAAGGGGTGGAGGGTATCCCTCAGCCCAGCCTGCACCCTCTCCAGTCTGGGAACACTCTCACAATCCAGGACTGATGGCTCCCAACTGCTTGCCTGCCTGCCTTCCTGATTGTCCCTAACCGCTTCTGCCTGCCAGCCTGATCACCCCCTAACCACTCCCATGCCAGCCTGATTGATATCTAACTGCTCCCCTGCCAGCATGTTTGCCCCCAACTTCCCTCCTATGCTGACCTGGTCACCCCTAACTGCCCTCCCCTGCAGGGTTTATTGCCCTCAACTGCCCTCTCTTACAGGCCTAGTTCCTCTCAACTGCCCTCCCTTGCAGGCCGAGTGCCTCCCAACTACCTTTCCCTGCTTGCCTAATCACCCACAACTGCCCTCCCTTGCAGGTCTGAACCCTCCCAAATACCCTCCCATGCTGGTCATCTTGTGATGGCCATCTTGTGTCCACATGGGGGCAGAATCTTTGACCACATGGGGAAAACCATCTTGTGTGTTGGAGTGATAGTCAATCTGAATATTACTCTTTTATTAGATAGGATAGAGGCCTGATGCATGGGTGGGGGCCAGCTGGTTTGCCCTGAAGGATCCTGGATCATGGTGGAAGTTCTCTTGAGGCTTGGGGCAGCCTGGAAGAGGAGCCTAAGGTGGTTTTCAGGCCAGCCATGCCCCCCAGCAACCCAAGTGGACTCCTTGGTATCTGGGGTTTATTTATCTTCTACAATTGAAACTTTGTAGCCTGGGGTGGAGCCAAGCCTTCTGCTTGCTCCCTGGTGGCAGCTATTTCTGTTGGAATTTATGTATCTTCTATAATTGAAACTTTGCAGCCTGGAGTGAAGGCCTGAGCCAGCCAGGGCTACAGAAGCTTGGCCTACTCCACCGCCAGGGGAAACCCTAGCCTCCTGTTCTTCCAGCTCTGTGGTTGCTGCCATTTCTTTATTTATTTACTTTCTATAATTGAAACATTGTACCCTCCTTTCTTCCTGCCCCATTCCACCCCTTACTACAGTATTCTCTGAGCTACCTTTGAGCAGTGCCAGGTCTCATCTAAAATTTCTCAAAGCTCTAGTTGATCCTACTAACCATTTTATAGAGAATTAAAGTGAAATATGTAATAAATATCAGCGGTACCACCTGAGGTGTAAGACCAAGTCTAAAAGAATCATTTATACTTCATGTGTCTGTCTGAGAAGAGATATCTAGGTGATTCCTAGAAGCCATTTATTCCATTGTTGTTCCTCCGGGGTTTTCAGGTTGGAGTTTGCTCTCCTAGTGTTCTATCTCCACCTCACCCCCGACACACACCTTGTATCAAGGTGTGATTTTTTAAATGTATTTTATTGATTTTTCACAGAGAGGAAGGGAAAGGGATGGATAGCTAGAAACATCGATGAGAGAGGATCATCGACCAGCTGCCTCCTGCACACCCCCTACCGGAGATGTGCCCGCAACCAATGTACATGCCCTTGACCAGAACCGAACCTGGGACCGACGCTCTATCCACTGAGCCAAACCGGTTTCGGCTCAAGGTGTGATTCTTGTCTCTCTTAAAAACCAGCTGCCCTACCCACCTTGATCTGACTTGAATTGACCTAGACTTCCAATGGCACCAAAGCAAAATTTAAATACATAGTAGATTTTGAAAGAATATATTCTGAACATCAATTATAACAACATGAATGATACATTTAAGTCAATAAAAGTAATGAAATGTAGGTAGAAATTATGCAACCGCCCTTTGGTATAGATATAAATGTCTTTGTTAAGACATTTAATTTCTCATTGAACTACAATTTTCAGAATACCTTTTAGATGCCACTTCAACTTTTGTTACCAGTTAACATTTTTTTTCTGAATGTCTCTACTTAGTTACAGATTTACTAGGTCTAACCCAGTACATTCCCCATCTCTGCATGGCTACCACATTGAGCCACTTCAAGCATTCAAATAACATCAAATATACTTTGAAAAATAGTATCAGTATACTTCTGAAAAGAGAAGATATACTGTGGGGCTATAAAAGGATACTGTGGGGCTATAAAAGAGGAAGAGGGAAGTTCTACATGGAGCTGATTTAGAAAATTCCCATAAGCATACTTATAAATATACTAAATACTCAGGCCAAAACAGGCTTTCTGACATCACCCAAAGGGTCCTAGATTGCAAGAGGGTGCAGGCCAGGTTGAGGGACCCCACCAGTGCATGATTGAAGCTGGGGAGGGACAGTGGAAGGGCTATCGGGCATGTCCTGCCCATCTCACCAGTCCCAATCGGCCACACCCCAGCAGCAAGCTAACCTACAGTTGGAGTGCCAGCCCCCTGTTAGTCAGTGTGCAGCAATAGCAACTGGTCAACAGTTGAACAACTGGTTGGACACTTAGCATATTAGGCTTTTATTATTTAGGATGTAGAGCTATACATATATATAATAAACATATATGCGTATATATTTATATGTTTACATACATAAAGAATGTACCACACACATATATGTATATGTGTACATACATGTACATTCATATAATGTGCTTCTATAAATAAATATACAATGTTCCCAATTCTAACCACTTTCATTTATTATTTTCATGTTCAGATGCATTTTTCCCCACATTAATTTCACTTGGGTGTAGCAAGGCTATAGTATAAAAGAAAGGTACTAAGTATAAATAATAATGCTAAACTTGACTGCCTATGGAACAAACATAAAATAAAATAAAACCTCCAAAGTGGTCCTTTAAAAAAAGTGCTAAACAAATAACAAGAGTAAAATAGACACACTGTTAAAGATGTATCATTCCATCCAGCACTGAATGATCCAAACAAATGAAAGCTTGCTTCTCTGCCATTGTACTTAAAGTGTGTGTGTGTGTGTGTGTGTGTGTGTGTGTGTGTGTGTAGTGTGTGTGTTTAAGTCTATGAAGGCTCTGTAAGAAAGATATTTTATATCCTTGGGTATTAACCTGAGCATCTGGGGTTTCACACAACATCTTTTCTCTTCAAAGAAGACATTCATCCTTATTTAAAAACCACACAGAAGTCGTAAACAGACAGAAGTCATAAACGCACACAAGAGTCATTAAATAGTTTCCTTGCTATTTAGTTTTTAAACACTTTATTTCAACCGTCTGAGGAGTCATCATTTTTCTTAATGTGGTAGATTGCAGTACTGGACATATTGGCCCCCTTGAGTGGCTGGATAAAGCTGTGAGTACCACATATCTCAGTTTCCAAAGATCCTGTGCAAACCCTTTTTTGTTTTGGTTTGTGTGGGTTCACATCCACAGAGCTACACTTGGGGTAAAAAAATCAAAGTAAAACAATTGAAACCATGAAGTTTTACATAATATCTAACAAAGTCATTATACATCATTCCTTTGTTAAAAAATGGGTTTGTGGTTTAAAACATGGGTTTGGGGTTTGGAAATCTTTGAAAGAGTGTTGACTAAATTTTTGCTTTGTGTTACAGGCCAAATATAACCCAGAGTACCCTAACTGTCATTTCAGTAGCCAAAGGTCTCACAGTAAGTACTAAGTGATTCAGTTCCTCCTCTTTGGGTGATTTTTTGTTTTGTTTTTAAGTATGTTTTTATTGATTTTTTTAAAAGAGAGAGATAAAAACAGCAATGAGAGAGAAACATCAATATCAATTAGCTGCCTCCTGCACGTCCCCTGACCTGGAATCAAACCCGTGACTTCTGGGTGCATGACATGATGCTCAAACACTGAGTGACACTGGCCAGGGCATGAGTGATTATTCTAAATTACACTCAAAAGAATAAGACCATCGACACTGGAAAAATTCAACGCTCTTAAAAGATTTTTGACCTACACCATTTATTCAGTAAATGTGTCCTGGGCAGGGCACGTGTGGGAGGCAACCAATGGATGTCTCTCTCACATTGATCACTCTCTCTGTGTGTCTCTCTCCCTCCCTTCCACTTTCTCTAAAAATCAATGGAAAAATATCCTCGGGTGGGGTTTAGCAAAAACAAAAACAAAAAAGACTTTCTGCAGAGTCTTGGTTTCAATCTTGACACTGTTGTTTAATAGCATTGTAACTTGACTCAATTTCCTATTCTCAATCTCTAAGGCTAAAGGCCCTTAACAATAGAAAAGGGTTGATAATGGTTTCTTCCTCCTAGTTATTATGAGGATGACATACAAAATCCAAAATATAAAATGTTTGGAACGCAGTAAATAATCAAGGTTATTACAAAGTAAGATGCTGCTCTCTTAGAATATATGGAAAGGAAATCCTTCCCTAGAATCCCGCCCCCAATCTATATGTGGGAATTAAAGCAAAATACATTTTAATGAAAGCAAGTATTATCAAAGGCTCTTCTCTTTCTACTATCTGTTCACAGATAGATGAGTAGATGCTAAAGGCATGTTGCCACCAGGGCCAGAATGTTTTACCTAGTTATTGACATCAACTTATGGAATATCATCAACAAAATCCAATAAGGGGTACTAAAGCAATGCTTTTGGAACAAAACTAGAAATAAAGGTGTCAAGATGCTTTGGTTTTTTATTATAATGTGTGACAAACATGGTAGAAATACCTATCAGAAGGAAAATGTGCCTTTTTTTTTCCAGGAGAGCATGGCAATATAATTTCAAAACCCTTACAAAGTAGAAAAGAATTGAGGTGTAAAAATGTTCATTACAACATCATTTATAATGGAAAAAAAGTGTTATGGAGTGACCAAGTCAATTGTGTACTGAGAGGTTTTTAATTACATCAAAATGCTCACATTAAAATGCAAAATGAGGAAACCGCAATAATATCTCAACTACATAAAAATCCATAAAAGAAAGACTAGAAGGAAATAAGTCAAAATGTTAAAAATCATTTCCTCTGGCTGGTGGGAAAAGAGGTCAACTTTTATTATTCTTTATTCAACTTTCAACATTGCTATAAAGAACATACGTTACTTTACAAATCTCAAATAAATAATTAACAGACATAAAAAGGAGAAAAAGTGCAGTGTAGTTCTATGAAATTATTCAGTGGAGGAATGTTCAAAGGAAGAATTTTAAGTGAGTTTCTCTTTGCCCATCCATCTCGATCCATCAAACTGTCATGTGTGGCCTTCTACATCCTTTCTTTGCTCTGAGTCACGTAGAATCGTTTGCTTTCCCGACAATGCATACACTGTGTGGTACCATCTTTTTTACATTTACTCATATCCTTATGTGCTGCCCTGGGAGGCTTTGAAAAATCTGTCCCCTGAGTATAGAATGCCTTTTCCAACAGAGACATGAGATAGGAACCAATCACTGGCCTGCGTCTTTACTGGAAAAAATATGTTCCTTTGTTTGTAGCTGTTAAAAAAACTCTTGCTCAATTTGACCACCAAAAAATTATTTTTTGTGTTTTCTTATTCTTCTTTCTGTCATGGTTAATAGAGAGGTCTTATCCTTGGTCATATTTTAATTTTATGCATAAGTGCATAGATGCTGAAATTTAGCCCTAGGCCTTTAAGAAACCCCATATGTCAGCTTTCTGTTTCAATCCTATATGCAGCTCAGGTAGAACATATGGCCTGAAGCAAAATCACTGGGTTGTTTGGTTTTGCTTTGTTTGGTTATCTTTTTTATGCTAATAAACTTATACTTTATAGCCACAAAGTAAAGAGATGGTGAAAAATAAAAAATGCAAATTCAAATTATAACTGAAGTTACAAAGTAGAAAACAGTTAATACCTGCAAGATGCTTATAATGCACTAGAGGCCCAATGCATAGCCCAGCCTGTACCCTCTCCAATCTGGAACCCTTTGGGGGATATCCGACTGCCATCTTAGACCCAATTCCACAGGGATTGAGCCTAAACTGGCAATTGGACATCCTTCTCACAATCTGGGACTGCTGGCTCCTAACCACTTGCTTGCCAGCCAACCTGATCACCCCCTAACTGCTCTCCTGCCATCTGATCACACCCAACTGCCCTCTCCTACAGGCCTGTTCCCCACAAACTAGCCACCCCTGCCATCCTGATTGCCCCTAACTGCCCTCCTTTGCCAGCCTGATCTCACCCCCATTAGCCCTCCCCTGCAGGCCTGATTTCACTCCCAACTGCCCTCCTCTGCCAGCCAATTTAGTTCTGATTGGTCAGTTTCTATGCCAGTCAGCGTCAAAAGCTCCACCTCCTCTGCAGCCATTGGCTCCTCACAGTTCACCAAGATTTAGTTCTGATTGGTCAATTTCTATGCCAGTTAGCATCTCTGGGCCTATCAACTGGGCCTGATCAGAAAGGCGGGCCTGATCAGCAGCCCCAGAGGAGGCCTGGAGAAAAATGGAGGGACAACTCCTGGCCAGGCCCAGAAAGAAAGAGAGAGGCAAGTGCTGATCAACAGCTCCCACAAAGGCTATGGTTCAGACCCTGCTTCTCTCTTCAGGCCTTTCTCCAGGCCTGATTTCCAGCCCCCTCTGCAGTCAGGGTTGGGTCACTGCCCCTACAGCCATAGCAGTCAGTGCTGGTCACCATGACAATCCAGTGCTGACTACAGGACTGACATCCAGTCTTGTGGATGTGAAGGACCCAGGGTTTTTATGTATTAGGATAGCTGCACTGTCCAATATGGAAGCTGTTAGCAACACGTGGCTATTGAGCTTTCAAGTACACCCACTCCCAATGGAGCTATTTGCTATTTAGCTGTAAAATACGCACCAGATTTCAAAGACAAAACTAAAAAATATGAAAATATCTCAGTAATTTTATGTATTAATTACACATTGCAATGACAATGTTTTGAATATATTAAGTGAAGTACATTATTAATTTCACATTTTAAAGTTTTTTTGTTTTTTTTTTTGTAATATGGCTCTAGACAATGTTAAGTTACACAGGTTGGTTGCATTTGTGATTCCCATTACATTTCTACATAAATTTTTACTCAAATAAAAATGAGTGACCAGACAAAAATAAATGATACTGCTGAAAAATAAACCTGAGAAATGTTAAAATGCACAAGTAATGCATTTATAAATTAGCAGTAAGGACTGTAAATACTGTTTGTTCAGATAAAAAAAGAATGGCCACGGACACCAGGAAGATAGGCCTTGAAAAATGTGTCCAGCGGGTCACATAATCCTTCAACTAATGGCCCAGTGGACTCTGGTGATTATTTGATCTTGGTCTCTCCAGTACTGTTTTAGTCTAGTTCCTAACTTTTAAACATTAATTCAATGACTTGGACTTCTATTCTACACTATGATGCTGTCTGTCTGACTCACTTCTAAACTAAAGTGCATATTTAAAAAAAAATTGAATCACTTCAATGATTTTAAATCACTCTTCAATGTGCAAAGCAATTTAAAATTACTGGAGTGCTTCCAATTTTTATTAGTCCTTGAGTTTGGAAGTGATCTAGGTTCTTCTGAGCATGTGCAATGCACTGTGACTTAAAATTATTGAACACTCATTCCCTACTCCTCCCAACTTCTTATTTTTTAAAAAAGCTGACTCCACTGTGCAATGGAAACCGTCAGGAGGGTATGGCATGGATATGGTATGGATAACAACAACAACAACAACAACAACAAAACAGGGGGAAATGGCTTCCATTTAATAATGAGAGCTCTACCTCATAATTAGGTAGTGTCTTGCCCAAGGACTTCTAAGTGCTTCATAAAGATCAGTTCATTCATCACGAAAATGTCTTACAGGAGGACATCTTTCCAGTGTGGGAAGGCAGTGAATGGGATGGGTAAAGGTATTAGAATATAGATTGGCTTCAAACACTGAATTGGGTAATTTGAATTCTGTGAGAGCTATGCCTGGGACATTTACTTTTGGTGCTGCTTTTCTTTTTTTCTTCCTCTCTCTTTCTGCAAGGATAAGGGGGCAATGTTATACTGTCTGATCCATTTGCAACTGTCATAAAAAATTAACTTGGCAATGCAAAATCTACCAAATGAATTGCTTATTCCAAATAAACTCCAGGAGCAAACATGAAGTGATTGGTTTCCTAATTTAATTACTTTAGTTAAACTTTGGGAGAAAATACATAAACCTTTCCACCATTTCCTTTCAAGTTAATGTCTTCCTGTTTGGCATATACTAAATCCATTGAACCTAAAGCTTTTTTTTTACCTGTAAGATGATTTATCTGAGAATTTTAAAGGCATAGGCTTTTCCTCTACTCTTGTACTAGAAGTTTCCATTACTATAGGAATATAGTAACAACCTTTATTATAGGAATGGCTGAATTCAGGACCAAGAATAATAAATTTGGGTTTTAAATGTAGGCTAAGAAATAATTGTCTGCTTGTTCCTCACTGTGATGCAACAGATTATTGAGACTTACTAAGATATGAGCACTTTGCTAGGCATTGGAAACAATAATAATAAATCTGATTACATGTAGGATGTAATCATTCAAGTTTATTTGGAAGGGAATATTTCAAATGGGCTCACTATGAGGTAACACACCAGAAGGGCTTTATGTAATCTGCACCCACAATATCTGATTAATCGACCCTATAAGACATTATATACTGTGATGAAAAAGCTCACTCACCTATCAGGATCTGGTCCACAAGTAATATGCCTGACTCTATAATAATAGGACGTTTCCAGTAGCATTGGTGGAGTCCTTGATGAAGGCCATTTGTTCTCTGTTATAAACAAACAATAGCAATACGTGGAGAGAAGAAAAGATGTGCCAAAGGGCCCATTCCTTCGAAAGGCTGGAAGAAATAAAATACAGGTCACATGAAGTGACCTCCACAGGAATGAAAGAATAATTGCCCACAGTGGCTTGCCTTAGACCATTGTGAAAACAAACAAAAAAATGTTTATGAAAGTAAAGTGTTAGTTTCAACTCAGGCAAAGTTTATTCTTCTGAATTTAGTGTCAAAGTCTTATGGAAAGCCAAGGGCATCCTTCTCTCACCCAACTCAGTAATACCTTATCAAGGGTGATCTTAAAGCAAAATCTAACATGAAATATGAATGTGTTGTTGTTAGAGTTTTTTTAATCCCATTTCGAACAGTCTGAACTATAGGCGGAAATAGAATTTACCATAATGCTGCGGATTAAAAAGAATGAGCCTCTTGTTTAGAAAATTAGCTCATCAATATGCCAAGCTTATTTTTAAAAATGCTTTAATTTTTAAAAATACAGCATATCCTCTCCAGCTTCCTGCATTTGACTCTAATAATAAAACTTTCAGTATGACTAATGCAGTTCAGCTAAACAAATTAGAGAACTGCACAATATATGCCCAGAAGAACATTTCCATTAGCCGTGGTGGTGTTCTCTGCCTGGTCAGTGAGCAATGACGGCAAACCTAGCCTGGCAAGGAAGACTTATGCTTCCTGAAGGGACAGGAAGCAGTGGGCAAGGGCTGCCATGGTTTCTCCAGACGAGAAAGCTGCTTTGGGAATCAAGAAGAGAGGGACAGAGATTTTCTTATTGGCAAAGCTCCTCCCAGTTTTCATTAACAGAGCTCAGTTGAATGTCAAAAGGAACCAGGGAGGCCACTGAGAGAGACCCAGAAGAATTCGCTTTACTGCCCTCTCCACTTCCCTTCCTACATGCTATGCGGTATGTTCTGAGTTGAGTTGTATAACCCCCCCAATAGATGTTGAATTCATAGCCCTCCATACCTCTGAATGTAAACTTATTTGGAAATAAAGCCATTGCGGATGTAATTGAGATTCTTGACTACTTTTTATTCATAAGGCAAAAAAATTTTAATTCTTTAAAGAGAGTTTTGTCTCTTTGGAGCCCCAAAAGACTTTATGAGTTTTGTGTATTTGACACAATGTTCTGATGTGGAACACTAGAGTAACGCATATTTTAATTTGGAAAATCTAAGTTCCCTCAATTGGTCTAATGTTCTCAAACTTAATCTAGCCTTAACAGGTTCATTTACACCCCAGTCGTACTTACTTATTTTGCAACATTGTCTAGCTTCCCTTCATCAGACTGTAAGTTTGTCCTTGGGTCATTTAGAGAGGATTTTGTGTCCTTCAAATGCAACCAGCAATGTTTTCTCTTCTCCTTCCACATGCACATTTATACAGAGAACCACAGTGTCTCACAATAGCTCTCTGATTGGGGGAGGGGGGGAAGTGGAGAGAATCTGATTTGATACCTTGAGCCCCCTGGATGAGTCAAGATAAGTCAAAGCTCATCAGTCTGTACATTTTGGAACAAAAATATTTACTTCAAGGTACAGTTTGTTAAGATTTCTGGAGATTGTTTTAACCATTGAGGTTGTGGCTATCTTTACAGCTTCATGACAGTAGACATGTTGAGATATAATTTGTCTTGCAAAAGGGAGAATTAGCAAGTTTCAGAAAAGGTGTCAGCCTGCAAATCCAGCTCACCTCATAGCTGATAAATGCATCCTCAGAAGATAATAAAGTTCAGTTGCTTCTACTTCATTTTACAAGGGGAAAAAAATTTAAATCCAGGGAGGTTATTACTTCCACAAGAACATATATTTAATAAATTATTAACTTTGAACGTTACTCAATTTTTGATTGCTACAATCATTATTCCTTCTTTTCCATCTTAGTAAAGATTTTACTAAGAAACATTTGATAGCTTTTTCATTATAAATATAAAGCAATTTACTCCAAATACATAAAAGTTAGAAATATAATAGGACATCTGTACCTTCTTACTGAATAAATGAATAGAAGAATAAATAATTGAGGAAGAGAAAAATGACTTAGTACTAACTACAGATTAATTACTAGCTATAATTTTTAAATATTTCTAAGTCATTTCCTACTTCTTCATTCTTGCATATGACCTTCTATTACATTCTAGCCCATTCCACTAAACTCGCATCCCACTTAGATCATTATATTCTATAAAAATACTATGTCCATGTGATTTAAATTGTCCTATGTCTTATAAAATGGAAATAACATTTCATTACTAAGTTTTCATTACTATGTTTTAGTTACCAAAATCTGCAGCCATTGCTGGCTTTTGGGAGCATTGTTCAAGTTAGAACCAATGTTACTGGCAAAAGTTTCTAGAGTTAGTGTTAATAAGTAAACTCATAAATAAATAAACTTTTAAGGGAAGACTCAGGATAATGATAGAGTCTAACTACTCCACTCAAACAATTACCACAAAGAAAATATGTTTTATGAAGTTGAAAATTACATTGTTTCATAGTGTGCATTTTTGTTTTCATAAAACAACTAAGATAATAGTTGATTTTTTTCATTATCTCATAATCTCATAACATAGACAATAAAGAAAGGTTTGCTAGTATTCTTGGCATGTAAAGTTTGAAAACAACTCATAAACTAAACAAATGTTTGAGACTATGATTGAGCTAAAATACAAAATTATAACAAGTAATCTGTATAACATATTAGAGATCTAAAGAAACGAGAGTAAATTTTTATAAAACAGAGTGAGTCTAGTCTCTCTAAATCAGCCCTTGGGAAAAATTTATTCCTCTCACTTTCTAACCAGAGTCAAGTAACATGACGACTTGGCCATTTTCCATAGAGTTGTGGATACCTAGATACCCAATCTGGAGTACTCGGGAACTCAAATTTGTCAAATAATATTCAAGTTTCTTTTTTGCTTGATTCCTGATGTGCTTACTATTTAAGTGAAACTTGAGTTCTCTCTGAGAAGCTACATTTCAGATTTTTCACCTAGAGCAATCAGGGAAACATACTTTGAAATATAACTCAGGTCTCCTTTCTAAAGCAATTCTTTAAGTGACCATAAATTAACTGTGGTTATTCTCTGGAGAATTTCAAAGGTTCCTCCCTGGAGTGGTAAAAAAATAAAAATAAAACATTTTGAAATGTAACAATTCACTTAGAAATTACATCAAGCCAATATTTTTCCAATGTTAAAAATGAGATTTCAATGATCCTTCCATTGTATAATTACTGCAGGCAATTGTTCTAGTCATTTTATATTCTATAAACAAGAATGAATTTAATCATCTATATCCAACAATTGAACTGTAAGGCTGTAAATGTATTTTTATATTTAAAATCAAAGAATACAGTTTTGTATAGATCAGGTAGTATGGTGTTTGCTATCCCAGAAGAATGTATGGGATCAAGATATTCTCTCTCTCTCTCTCTCTCTCTCTCTCTCTCTCTCTCTCTCTCTCATAAATATATATGGTTTAGTGTTATATTAACTAACTAAGCTAGTAAAACAGAATGTTGGGAGCTTTGCCTTTCACTCCACTGAAAAAGGTCCTTGGGTAGAGTAACTCACTTTAGGCCCTGTACCAGGACCCTAGCTTACATCTCTCACAAATGACCTACAAACACCAATGGGAACATAAAACTGCTGACATTGGCAGCACTTCCAGGAATTATCTTAACTAAGACATACAGTACCAAGAAGGGTTAACATTATTTGAAAGTAAAAGCTTTCATGCCAATAGCAAGACCACTCTGTACCCTGCTGGGTCAGCGATATAATTAGGAAAATTGCCTCCAGCATGCTTGTTTGGTAATGCTATTATCATCTTTTTATATTATTATTTTTCATAAGAATAAACTACATGGAAATGTTCCCATTTATTCTTCTTGCTCCCACAAACCCCTGATCCCACAAAGGCTATGCTAGTAGTCATTTAAATGACTGAATGGGTTACATTATCATCTGTTCATCCTGAAGTCTTCTACATCTTTTTTCTTGACTTCTAACCTACAGATGTTATTTTGACAGCATCATTACTGCTGCATCTTGAGTAACCACATATAGACTAAGATTGATGGTGAAAGAGCTGAGGAACTGAAAGAAATGGACACACAATTTCATCTTCCTCTGGACTCAATAGAAGCCATCCAAAGCTATACACACAGTCTTCTGTGGCTGAGATTTCAGTGAGATGCCTCACTTAGAGGAAAAGAATCCAACCAGAAGACGTAAACAATAAAACAAACAGAACACCTAAAGTAAACATCTATAAATCTGGTAAATAATGATTGTTTAGTATAAAATGAGATGAATCAATAGGTGATTAGAATGAAAACACTCCATCATGCTCCATGGAAGAAGAGGCTTGCTAGTAAGTTTAACAAAGAAAACCCCAATTCAAGACACATACTGAAATGACAGCAAGAAAGTTTTGTCATGTACTTTAAAAAAATTTTTTAGGGTTTTGGTATTTTTAATTTTTTAAAATTAAATCATTATATGTGTACATATCTTACCATTACCCCCCTTCCTCCCCAGAGTTTTGTGTCCATTGGTTATACTTATATGGAATTGGAGAACATCATGCTGAGTGAAATAAGCCAGTCAATGAAAGAGAAACACCACATGACCTCACTTATTTATGGATAATAAAGAACATTATAAACTGATGAACCAAGTGATAGATATAGAGACAGTAAAGCAACAAACAGACTGTCAAATTACAGAGGGGAGGGGAGGGAGATATGGAGGAGATAGGAGATCAACTGAAGGACTTGTATGCATGCATATAAGTACAACCAATGGACACAAAACTCTGGGGAGGGAGGGCATCTGGGGGGGGAAGCAATGGTAAGATATGTACACAGATAAACATTTAATTAAAAATGTTTAAAAATAAAAATAAAAATATCAATGGAAAAAAATATTCTCAGGTGAGGATTAACAAAAATAATAAATAAATAAATAAATAGTTAATTTTCTACAAAGAATTGCTGAATACATGCTTTAATGTGAATTCTCTCATAAGAAGAAATTTTTGTCTTCCTTTACTATGAGCATCAAACTCCTATGCAATATCATCACCCACCACTCAGTCATATAAGAACAAACAAGATCACAAGTGCCATTTAGAGGTAATCACAAGGAGGAAATAAATAGACTGCAGAAGAAGTGTCTTGTAGCCCTCAAAGAGATTTGCAGCCCCATCTGTGCTCCCAAAGCTCCTGCCAATGTCTCTATTTACTTGTGTCCAACTGTCTGTACCTCAACCTGTGCTCCTTCGAGCATAGAATGTGACTTCTTTATCATTTCATCACAGAAATGTCTCATAATGTAGAAGCTTATTAAATGTTTTGTTGACTGGACAAAGAGGTGAATGTCAGACATCATCATCATTGCTATTCCATTCGTTTCAGTTTTATGACTCTAGAATTCTACAACTATCCTGTCTTTCAAACCTTCATTTTCCCTCTACACTTTTATAATGTTTGATAACAGCCAATTTCCATAGTCATTCTGAAGAGCTGTAAACAGTTCTGGGATATGTTACAATGTTGTCTTCAAATAGGCATAAGAATTTTAAAGGTTATCAACAGCATTTATCAGTGCATGTGGTAGGCCATATTGTTGTTTATTTGCTTCACAATTCCTTGGACTTAATGAGTACCAAGTTATTTGTGCATGTCAAACTAGACTGTTGGGGAGTAAAAATAACTCTGGTAAATAAATACAACATGCTCATGTAGGTGACCCATAGATTACACGATCTGGACTTTCTCAAATAAAGAAAACAAATTCTGCAGGCAAATGGCTTAGGTACAGACAAACTCAGTGTGTTCTGGGCTGACCATGACCACTCTTCCTTGAAACCATTCATCCTCAAGGATGTCAGCTGAAGTTCAAACATTCCAGTACCCTTGTGGGTTCAGCCAAATCCATGAAACTCTAAAGCTTAAGATAAAGTACAATCCATGTGCCAGGTGGACAATGGCTCATTTTACACCAGGGGTCAATGATCAGAAAGAAGTTTTAGGAGTGAGGAAGGATGTGCTATCCTAGAAGACATCTGCAATCTTTTCTTATCTACTACGCAGCACTGATTTAAGGTACTGGGTATTAGCAAGAGTAGGCACTATGATTTCTTTTTAAACCACAGCAGTTATAATTAATTATTGCACTGAAGAAAATATAAAATGAATCTTACAAGATGCTATATGACCAGCCTGTCAAAACAGCGTTTTTTAGCACCAGACTTAAAATATGTGTCATAGAATCTTTTGTGCTTGTCCCATTCCAAATAATTATTTGTGATTTCAGATTTTAAAAATATTTTGTAAGAATAAAAATGCATATGAGCATATTTCCCATGGTTTTTGTTTTGTTTTTGTTTGTTTGTTTTTTTGATTTTTTTTTTTTTTTTACTTTGTTCAGTTCCTTTTCTCACTCTGGGAATTTTAATGTAACTAACTTGAATGAAATTAAGAGCTTAAAACTTGAAACAAACAACAATATTCCATAATCTTTATTTTGGCTTCTTCACCAAGCAATTCAAATTATATTGCTAATGCCATTGCTGATATTGAATTACAGTAAAAGCTTTATTATAGCTTACATACCAATCGAGAAGAGTAAAGACCTATTGTAGTCATATTTCAGGGCATGACAGCATGCACATCAATCATGTATCTGTCTTTTTTCAATAACAGCAAGTTCCAATGATGCTTAATTAAAAACATTAATTTTTGCTTGATAAATTCCTATTATTTGTTGAAAAATAATGAGGACTAGTCACACCCAGGCTATGTCATGTATTATTATGTATATTTGGAAACTGCTTGCTAGATATTAGAACACCCCATACTGCCAATGTTGAAAAAAAATCACTGCAAAGATTTCTAAATGTTCCCCATATATATAGTTGTGTATAAATGTTTAGGTGAACCTTTGCCACTGATAATTAAGGTAAAAATTAACCAAATAATAAACCAATAAATATATTTCCTTGAGAGGATATGTCAAGAAAATGGATACAGAACGAACAGAAAGGAATGAATGTTGGTGTTTAGATAATAGTTCAAGTTCAGAAGTTATTTATATCTGAATATTATCTTTTATACCTTTCTAATTCAAAAATTCAGGAAGCTTTTGTAAACATTTTTGTTAAAATGCAGGTGATAATTTTTTTAAAAAAAGAGGGCATACTACCTGAAGTTATTTACTTTTGCCTATTGGTAGAGGAAATGAAACAAATATGTTTACTTACCAGTACCTGTCAGTACCTCAAGGAGTTGGTGACCTTCCTTAGGTTTCTGTGACTTCCCATAGGCCAAGATTCTAGGAGCCCACAACCTACATGAAGAAAAATTGATAATATTCTCATTGTGCCACTACGTATTTCACTTGTTTTTAAATACTCACTTGAGAACAAATTCAGAAGTGCATGGAAAATAACAAAACTTTTAAATCTCACCAAAGTGTGGGAAAATGTGCATAAAATGTTATTAATGAACTTAGCTGAAAATTATTATGTTAAAGCAATGTTTTCCAAACATTTGTTAAAAATGGATTTCTAAACTTCTTCTGTCTAAAAATTAAATATGTTCCCACAGATTTTGTTCACAGCTAAAAACTCTAACAATGACCGATAGTATAATTTCCTTGAGAACCCTCAATCTATTGAATAGACTATTTTTACTTACGAAGAGAAGTGGGTCAAATATTTTAATTCCCTTCCTATCTCAAGGCAAGTCTGTAATTTGAAAATCTTCTTCTATAATATAGTAAATTACCACCACAAACAAATAGTGTGATTTTTTAAGCCATAAAAACAGCAGGTGGATAAATATAGGTTATGGTTGCTTAGAATATAAAGTTAGCACTGTATCATCAAAAGTCTTAAATTATTGGCACTAGACACCCCTGCAGACTCTAAGAGTAAATTTCTTCATTTATCATCATGCCACAATAGTTTTTATAGCAAATGTAGAGTCTAGGCTAGGTGACGGAAGTCATCGTATAGTGTAATATGAACCATTTGAAGACAGATTTCCTCAGTGAATGAGTTGAACGAGAGATTAAATGCAACCATAGAAATACTGAATGTTCATTTTATTCTAGCATTTTTATACAGTTTAAATAATTCATATTTCCTCCATAACCAACCTCTTTCTTTTACTTTCATAATCTTCTGGGGCCAGGAGGAGGGAAAGGGAAAGTTAGCAAGAGCAAAGAAAGTATCCTATCCCATTTGGCAGGACAACACTATGCTAAATATGGTCACACACACGCACACAAAACAAATGAGAAAAGAAAACCTCTTTCCAAAATCCACTTACTTTATAATTAAACTATTACAAAATGTTCTTTTATTAAATGTTACTAAAATGTGTTGATAAAACAATAAAAAAATAAATTTTCATGTGGGATTGTAAGCCATTTCAAATAGTTTTCTTGTATACCTTTGATTATGTCATAAATCTGTATAAATATCACTGATTACACTAGAGTACCTGAGGGCAATCTTTTCATTATGGAGATAATATTTGTATTAATCTCAAGTATTTTATAGTTAGAGGCAGAGACTAGGATCATACTTTTTTCTTGCATATATTATACTATAGTCTAGTAGACCCTAGGATCAAAGGAAAGGTCAGATTTTTTAACCTAGATATGAAAACTTATAATTTTTAATGCTTCTAACAATTTTAATGTTTTGTACTGCATTCAAAATTTAATTTTTAATTTAATCATCCAGCTAAGATCATATTAACCATATTAACCTTTAACACCATGATGTGAATGCTAATGGCCTATAGCTAATGGATCAGGGTTTAAGTAGCCCTACATTGCTCAACATAGATTGAGTCTCTGTAACAGAAAGGAGATCCAGAATTCTCTGATGGTTGCAAGACCATCAATCACAGTCATGCAGGCAGATATCATTTTAGCTGGATTAAAAAATAAGTCCCAATCAAAATATTTTAGACTTCCAGTGAATCTTTAAAATTAATTTAATTCACAGTGACTTTTCAAAATTAATCATACTCAATAAGATCCATGTAGAATTGTCATGAAACCTATAAGCACTCACTAGACTATTTCCCCATTTGGAGATCCTTGATTAGAAATCCCTATTCTAGTTCAACTTGATGAATAGAGGAAAGGGGTTTAACTTAATATTACATCAAACAATATTTATCCTTAAATTTCAGGTCCATCCAATTTGTTTTTGAAAATGACATTCTAGTAGGGAAAAAATGAAATTAATTTTGTTTTGAGTTTTGGACAAGCCAATGCTCTTTCTTTTGTCAAATGTTCAGATAAAACAAGGAGGGAAAGTCAATTTATTATCTTGTTGTTCATAAATATCCTATTACCTAAAATGCATATAGAAGCACTCTATATTTTTATGACCAAACCTACCAAGTTCCTTGCAATGCTTATCTCACCACTTGGGGTCTATCTGTTAATGTCATCTTACTGTCTTGGGAAACTTACACTATTGACTATCCATCCTTTCTCTTATCTAAAATTCCAAACTCCTCTTTTCTACCACATTCTTTCCACCATCAATGTTTAAGCAAATTCAAATCTCTTTCCGTTAAAAAACAAAAATCTTCCCTGGAAACCCCTCCCCCGGGTTTCTGCCTGTCTCCCTACAGCACCTTCTGCTGATGTATCTTCTTCTGGACCTTTAAATGTTGGTGTCTGGCAAGGAAGATTTTTTACTTCCTTCTAATATTACTTCAGATTCTCTCCACAGGTCATCTTCATGCCCATGGCTTCTTTATCTGTTAATGTACTAACATATTTCAAAGACACTTTTCTGATGTTGCTATAGATTGATGTCCCCAGAAGCAAACCCCAGAGCAAGAACTTGTATGCTAAGTAGTTTATTTTAGAAATAATCACAAGAAACACCAGTAAGGGATTGGGGAAGTAAGAAAGGAAAGGAAGCCAATAGAATGTTACCACTGTGAGCTAGAGGAACTCTATTTTACTGAGGACCTCTGAGACACTATCTAGAGTTTCAGGGACAAGTAGGTCCAGCATTGTAACGTCCCCAGATACCCCTTAAGGAATTTTCTTTTAATGGGTTTTGGTCTGAGTATAATATAGCTTATATTTATATACAGTGATTGGAATATACTATATTTCTGTTTTTCTAAGGAGCTATATAGTATATAATTGATTCAGATTGGTTTAAAAAGGTGTGTTTCTCTATCTTGAGGGGAGAGGAAAGGCTAACATTTATTGAACTTCAGTAATAGATTATTAGTATAAATTGTACATAACGCATAGCTGTCAGACCTATACCCTTTAAAATAAGAATGGGAACATACTGCATGCCCCTTTAACAGGCTGCTATCTGCTCTGCTTGTTTAAGGACATAGCCCTGGTTCTTAGTCCATCATCTTGTCTTTTATTTCATAAGCAGCAAATCTTCCTTTTTACACTATTCCATAGTTCCTTTCTTGTCAATGACCTTCTTTGCTAACTTCCTTACCTTCTTTGCTAATCCCTTGGCCAATCACAACTGAGTGCACACGCATTCCTTCTTGCTCGTGCAGCCGGTGCTGTGGAACCATCATGAAGACTCTAACAAAATTAACTAAGCGGGGTGGAGCGATATGGAGTATGCAGGATGGGAATGCTGTGACTATAGGCATGGAGTTGAAAGAAAGGGAAGCCTGAGAGACCGTGCCTTATGCTCAGACAGGGATGACATTATTCTCTCCTCCAAAAGATCACAGCCACACAGCGGTACAGGAAGCAGGAAGTGTGTTGCTTCTGTGAGTAGGCTGCACTATCAAGCTGCTTATGGGAGAACCCCAGCTCTACCAACTTGCTGGCTCTGTTTCCCCTCCTATGAAGTAGGAGTAATAGGAGCACCTTTTTCACAGTGTTGTTATTTTGGTTAAGTGAGAGGTTCCGTGGGAAGCATTGAACACAGCGCCTGGTATGTAGTGAGCACTCGATAAATGTAGGCTGTTGGGATTAAATAGATCCAGTCAGCATGTGACTGATACTGAAGCATCCATTCTCATCTCCTTTCTCTGGCAAAAAAAAAAAAATGTGTAAGCAGAGGGGCTCCACTTGATATATCCAAATTTTATACTTGGCCTTTTCCAAGTCCCCATTTAAACCTCACCAGACATGTCCAATTCCAAAAGATATGAGTAGCATATGTCTTCCCTCTCCCCGTTAGGGTCCAACATACAGAGCAGTTGACTGCTGAACTCTCCTTCCACGGGGAAGGTAAGCCCACTTGGTTATTTTAATGAAACACCCTCGGGCAGGTATCAATGTATTCAGCCCACTGATAACTCCTGTCTCATCTTGCACACATCTTCCCTTGGTCCTATAAGTGCCATCGTATACGCCTGGAGGGTTCAGAGTCCCAAGACTGGGAATCATTTGATTCAACTGAGGTCTGGAGATGACAGGGCCCTGAGCCAAACACCACGCTTTCTTGTGAGCTCCGGTCTAGAGGAGAGATGTGCGTGGCCGCATTCCTGGGGTTCCTCCTTTCTACTCACTAATTGGTTTAGCAGAGACCACACCCCTTCTCTGACCGAGGAGGTACAGCACAGGGTGCACCTCAAACATAACTGGGATTTTCACCGTTTCAATAAAAGGGAGACTTTTCTCCTTGCACACTGATTTACTTAGGTTCGCAATTTTTGTATTGAGTGTTGAATTCCTTAAGTGTACACTTAAAGCTCTGAGGTCTTACCTCTAAAATTACATAGCACCTCTGAAAGCAGAAATCTGCTGTTAGCAATTTCTTTAAATGTTGTAGCAATATTTCACTTTATTTCACTTTGCTCTAAATGCACCCTGTGTGGTTCCTTTAATAGAGGGGTAAGGATAATATGTCTAATATGCACACAAATATACATAGGCACATCCATATGCATACACATACGTGTATGTGCATTGCCTAACCATAGGTGCTGCAGGTAATATATCACCTCTGAGACCTCAGCCCCTTCAGGGTGTGAATGCAGGCCTTGGGCACTGCGGGTACTGCCCACGGGGAGGCATGGTTTATGTAATAATTTGCTCAGCTGAGCAGCAGTCTAATGATTTGCAATCAGCGATACTTTCTTCTGATTCAGCTGATGTCTCCGCTTCTTCACAGCATTCATTAAGTAATTTTTTGATATTTATGTTCCACTCCCGCACTTTATTTCCGAGCGCAGTGGTTAACATGGAGGAAAGCCCTGACAGCGAAGTTTAATCACCGCAGAGAAGAGACTCGGTTCATTACATATTTGTTTATGTTTAGTTATTTGAAAATTGCCTGAAACTGAATAATGCATTCGGAGCCAATTTGTTTTGTGATTGTCGTAGCCGCGGTTGTTGCAAAGCCGGGAGCGTGGAAGGGCTTCAGGATCAGAGCGGTGGCAACAAGGGGCAGGGAGGTGAGGCGGCGTTCAGATTAGAATGGCTGTCACAGCAGCCAGACAGCAAGAGAAAAGCACTGAAGGAAATCCGTCTCTCTCAGTAGATTTTGAAAGCAACCAAAGTCATCACCAGTGACTGGTGAACAGCCGGTGAGAGGAGTGGATGCTGTAGAAATGGGACATCGGTCCTCGTCTGACTCTGGCATGGAAGTGGCTCCCAAAGAAATGGCATCTATGCGGTTACCACGTTTCCAAGTCGTTCTGAAAGCAAACCAGAATCATTCCTCAAATGAAGGTGCTTTATTTTCCTCCTTACTCCTGAACGTGGGGCATGCTGCTGCTTTGCAATGCCTCCATCCTCACCCTCGTGGGCATATGGGATCCTAAGAAAACCACTGTGCTTGACACATAGTAAGTCCTTCATAACGGTTAACTGTGGTTATTCCTGAGTGGATGCTAAACATTTTACTGCCAGAATTCAGAGAAAGGTTACCCCAAGGTTACATTTTATTATAGATACCGATTCTTCTAACATCAGATTCATTGTAGAATTATCTGTTTGGAAAACCATAATGAATCTGGTTGAGATATAAAAACTGAGCACACGAGGATCATGTGCAATGCTTGTATCCTGATTAGGAGCTGCCAGAAGTGATTTCTGTGGCCATTGTTGCTTTAGCTAGGGGGGGGGGGGGGGAAACCATCAGTGAATTCCTCCAAATGGAGTGTAGCCAACACCTGCAGTTCACACTAAAATTAGAAAATATGACAGTTTGGGAGGCTCACCTGGTAAGCAGGCTTGGTGCATCCATTGATAATATTATGGCAACTGGCATGAATGAAACAGACCCGTGCAGCCAGGGGTTCAGAGGATTTTGGAAATGCTAACAGGTCTTTATTTTTCTGGGGCTAATTCTATTGTCTTAACTCTCCTGGGTGACAAGAGGTAAACCATGCCAAGGGGAGTGGTCAAACAGTGAAGGCATCCCATTAAAACTCTTCAGAAGATACTGATCAGCTTGCCCTTAAAATAATACTACCCAGAGCTCATGTGTCATTTACAAAGGGTTATGGGGCAGCTCGGTTTTCCATTCTGACCTTGTGAAACTGTTTGGGGCATCCTGAACCTCTGCTTCATCTTTCACCCACTTCAGAATTACATCTTTGCTTTTGGTCTCAGCACCGGAATTTTTCTCCCAAGCATCTCCCTGGATTGCTCTGTGCACTTGCTAACAGCCACTGCTGCTGCTGATCTGTCATTTTTCACTTTACAGCTTTGATTTATTATTGTCTTGAGTTTGAATTTGGAATCCATTGTTTATTCTGTTGCATACTAATGAGACTTTCTGCCTCAAAGGTGTGTAGCAGTCACCTTTTATTTTCCAACTTCTTATATTATTTGTATAAGCTGATTTATAGTAGCTGATTTGGTATACAATGATCTCTCTCTCTCTCTCTCTCTCTCTCTCTCTCTCTCTCTCTTTCTCTCTCTCCTTATGTTTTTTAACATTATGCCTCTACAACTCAGAAAACATTTTTAGAAGAAAGAATTTAATTTGAAAGTGTGCTCCTAGAATTTCCCCCTTAACATTATATTTTCTAGGAATGCCTATGTTCATTTTCACAATATTTTATTTAGCATGTATGGTGTTCTAGCCACTGGGCTGAGTATTTGGAATATATGGGTAAAAGATACATAGCTTATGCTGTTGAGAAGCTAACAGTTCAGCAGAGATATAGTTAAGAAAATGGACACATTCTGCAGTGTAATAAATCATAAAATACTGTAGTCGACATGCCATATATATATGAAACCGCACTCCTTGGTAGGTCAGGGGAGACTTCATAGAAGAGGTGATGTTACCTGACTTTGAAAAGAGCAATAGAAATTGGCCAAATGCATCCCAGACTGAGACTGGAGACATCGCTAAGGAAGCAGCAGAGTCAAAGGCAAAGAGAAATGAGAAAAGGGATTCATATGGGGAATTAAAAATAGTTGGTATGGGTAGTATATGAGTTGAGCAATATTAAACTAAGCTGGGACTTGGAGGACTGGGCATGAATAATCTTGTATTTAATCCTACAAAGATTAGATTTTTCTCAACAAGGTGAATACCAATGGGACTCACTTGGGGAGAAAGTTAAAAATATGTATTTCCTGAACTCAATTCCCCCCAAATCTAGTTCAGTAGCCAGGGGTGGGCACTGGGATCCTGTTCTGCATTTTTAATAAATCCCCCTCTGTGAGTTTTGGACACATCACAAAGAGAGGTCTTTGAAGAAATTTGAGCAAGCAAAGTAGTTACATAATCAGAATTGCATGTCGAATACCTTGGTAATATTATAGAGAATGCCAAAACAACTATTTGGTCAAGTCATTCAAACTAGTGATCAGCACAGTAAAAATATTTGCCAAACTCATTGGCCAATTCAGTCTGAAAGGTGACCCAATGGGCTGACTTGGAACCATTTTAAAGCATTTCCGAGCTTATCATTTTACAGAAGTGTTATTGTTTGTCTTTGGACTTCCTTCAGTAATACAACTCAATCTTAAAATTTTGATGGTTTATGTTCCAAAGATTATCCTTGGGTGACTTTCAAGTCTTGTAGCCTTCATAATTCTTCTAATTAAAATCAAACACTCGGCATTAGAAATGGTGTTCTTGAGCTTCTGTTGGTAATAATGTATGTGAACTTGTAAAATATATTGAATTTCATCCAGGCTGGTAAACCCAAGGGCTTTTTCTAGTTATTTATAATTTTTGAAAATACTCTCTGATCTAATTTCATGCAGTAGTGGCTTTATTAAACTGTAAATGTTAGATCCCAAATACTAGAATCTTCCATGCTATCAAAGGTTTTTCTTCTGCACAACTGGAGATAAAAATACGATCTTCACTAACTAAGAGGATTCATCTCAACATACTAGCATATGAACCCCCAGCAATATAATTAATCTTTCACCTCTAGTAGGAGTCTCAAAGTTTAGAATGAAGACACTGTCCGTGGGTTTCTAAGACTCTTAGACTCTTTCAGATGGTCTGCATTATTCTTTCTCTTTCAACTACATATCTGTGCAAGGCTGGATTTTCTTCATCTATTTCAGCAAAGACAACATATCTGGCAGGTTGAATGCAGAAGCGTATATGAAAATTCATTTGTCTTCTATTAAGAAGAACATTAAAGGGATTTGTAAAAAATGTAAAAAAATGCCACTTTTCAGTAATTGTTTTGTTTGGAAAATAGAATTATTTTTCATAAAATACCTCATATGATTGTACATTGTGTTTATTCTTATTATAAATAAAATGATATATGCTTTGAAATTTTCTCAGTTTTAATTTCTAATATGACAAATAGCTACAACCCATGTAAAGCAAAACTCAATAATAATAAGAGTGTAAAAAAGTCTGAAATAAAAATGTTTGAGAAACGCTGGCTTATATAAAAAGGGAAAGATTCATGAAAATGTAGCATGTTTGGTAGCATTCAGTTCATTTGAGAAATTTAATTTTGACTTGTTATTTTTTAATCAAATTCCTTAAATTTCACTTCTAAAGACTATATCCAGTGTAAATTTTTTTCAACAGTGGCAATAGCTAGCAAAAGTAGAAGTTAATAAAAATAAAATCCCAACTCTTTATTTTTTTTAAATTCCTCACAGGAAATGTGTGTGTGTGTGTGTGTGTGTGTGTGTGTGTGTGTGCAGGGCAGGGAGATGAAAGTATGGAAGAGCTGGAATAGGGAAAAATTAGATTTCCCCTGTTTCATACCAAATGGATATTTTATTGCTCTACACGGCCATATCAGGCTATGTGCCTTCCTGCCCCATGCTCTTGTAAAATCTTTTCCAATATTGCTTCAGATTGTCTTGTAGAATTTCTTCTAAAAGAGAATTTCTGTTTACAGTGATTTTAAAATACTTTGGCATATGTACATATTTTTCTTTCCATTAAACTTTTATTTTATTTCCTGATCAAATTTCTAATTTCTTAATATTCCTTTTCATCATTTCTCAGTTTTCATTAGAGTTTGCTTTTCAATTTAAATGTGCAGGTTTAGCTAATGGATTATTGTTTACTCTCTCCTGCAGATCATTAATGAAGACATTAAATTAGACCAGACAAAACACACGGCCATGAAGCTCTGCACTAAAAAATCTCCCTTCCCCATGATGTATTGTCTTTTATTGTTACCCTGTTCCACTTTTTATTACATTTCAATACATGCAACAGTTCTCATACCCAAGCCAATTTGAATTAAATTTGCAAGTAAGATTTTGTGAAGCCATACATAAAATGATTCACTAAAATCACGATAGATCACCTGCATCTTTCTAGGGAAATCTGTTTCTTTGCTTGTAGTATAACTCTTCTGCTTCCCAGAACCCTAAGCCCCTGCACATCAGCTTCTGCCACCCCTGCCCCAAGCCCTCCTGTCAGTGAGAATTATCTGTCTAGCTTGCTTGCTATTGTTGTCCGACATGTCATCCTCAAGTTGTTTGGATAAGGATTCCTTTTCATGCTTGCAAACCTAAGCTTTCTGACCCCAAAACTTGTATTTTCATGCCAGAGGCCTGAGGCTTATTTCTCTCATTTTCTTTTCATATATGTATCCAGAACTTTGGGGTTATTTTCACTCACTTTGGGACTATTCTCTGGTACTTATATGGTACTTTTGATTAAAATCCTGCTTCCTCTGCATCTTACTCACTACCATTTTCAGACTTATTCTGTGGTTGTGGGTCTTTCTTTTTTGTTAACTTGTTTTTTTAATTATGTTGATATTACGATTCTGGTGTACAAAAGAGTGATTAGACGTAGGTATACCTTACAAAGGGATCACAAGTCTCATAACCATCTGACACCATACATAGGTAGTACAATATTGTTGACTATATTCCCTATGCTGTACTTAATATCCCCATGGCTGTTTATATTCCTTAGTCCACTTCACTTTTTCTGACCACCCTCCCACTCCACCCCCACTTTGACAACCATTAGTTTTTTCTCTGTATCTATGGGTTTGCTTCTGTTTTATTTAATTTGTTCCTTTGTTTTGTTCTTTAGATTCCACATGTAAGTGAAATCATATAGTATTTTTCTTTCTCTGCCTTACTTATTTCACTTAGCACAACACCCTTTAGGCCAAGCCATGTTGCAAGTGGTAAGATTTCATTCCTCTTTATGGTTGAATAATATTCCATTGTAGGCATATGCGTATGCTTGTATGCAGGGTCATCTGGTTGTTCTATTTTTAATTTTTCCAGAAATCTCCACACAGTCTTCTTGATAGTGTAGTGTTCTCTGGCAGGAATTGCCTCATAGATAGAGATATCTGATGTTAGGAGCAATTTAAGATTCACACCATAGTCTTAATTGCTTAACTTGAGAGTTTAAATCTTCAAACGAGGTCCTGTCTTATTAGGAAATGGGGAAATAAGTTAGGTAAATAATTGTGGAGAAATAGAAATTACTCTCAGTTGATAGAGCAGGAAAGTCACTTCCTTGTGCCCAAACTCTGCCACAGGAGAGGAAAGAAGGTGATAGTGTAGCAGAATTAGGGCACAGTCAAGGGCCAACTTTCTAATAGATGCCATACTTCTTTTGAAACTTGGCAATAGCATATTTCAGATAAATATTGGCATTATCTTTTAAAATGAAAAAAAAATCCCTTAAAATGGATATAATAATTGATTGACTAGAGGTTATTGTAAATGAGTGCCCTGCCTCCCTTAAAGTATCTGAATGCCAAAGGAATAAGGAAAACAAATGAAAAAATAAAGAGCTGAATGGGTGAAATGTGGGAAGAGGGGGATTGGAAGTTGGGGTTTAACATACCGTTGTGCAAGAGCCAGTGTCCTAAGCAGTAACATCCTAAGATGTCTTTGGGAAGAGAAGGTGTCTTATTTTGGGCAAGTTGAATAGCTTGGGGAAAAAATGAATGAGGATTTGGATGGTGAAACAAACTAATCTCCAGTGCTAGTAACAGAATATTATAGGGGATAAGGATATGTCATTCCCTTCTTCACTCATTCATCATTTATCTCTCTGTCCACCCAACACGTTAAAGCACATATTAGGCACCAGGTGCAATGCTAAAGGCAGGAAAGAATATAAAGTTGATACAAATAAATCGGACTTTGTCCTTAAGTAGTTCTCAATATAATAGCTCTATTTCAAGTAATTTGAGCAGAGAGATTGGATTTCAGGATATGGGAAGCAGTTTCAGAAGACTCTTCAAAGAGAATCAAGCAATAACCCAGGGTTCTAGAGAATTGAGCACTGTCTATTCTGTGCAGGTGATGGGAAGGAGGAGGGAAGAGCATCAGTGAAAGCGTTGCCTCATGAAAACTTTGCCTATTGGCCTGACATGTGAAATCCAACCTCGCTGCTCCATGGTAGTAATCCAACTCTGCTTCAGGTCTTAGTTGGGCAAGAACAAAAGGAACAATGTGTTCTTTAACTCTCTTTTGTTATTCTAGAGCCCTAGCTGGAGGTGGGGAAAGGGGAAGCAGTTGCAAAGCAAAATCAGAATCTAGTTTTGCGGATGCTAAATTGGTTTTAGTTTCTTGGCGTTGTAATCAGAGGCTATAGTGGATTCTATGATTGTCTGTCCAAGGATTTTTTTTTTTACATGTAACATGCTTGCCCTACCTGTAGGACAAGGAAAGAAAATTAATATCCATAAAAGCAGTCCTTCAACAAATGCCAGGAAGTTGGTTAAAAAAAAAAAAGTCCTAGCTTCTTGTCACTTTAGTTAGAATAACTCTGGGGAATGTGCTATACTGTCCACCAATTTTCTGGAGAGCCTGACCTCCAGTTGCTGTCAGGTTAACTGACTTGGCACTTCACTTTCATTGGCTTCCTTCCCTTCCCTGATTCCTTTCCCCACAGTCCTACCAGATTTCCTGGGTCCACCCTTCAAAGAAACCACTCATACGTCAAGGCCTGTCTTAGGATCTGCTTCTAGGGGAACCAAACACACAGAGACCATGTCTTAAAGTTTTGTATCCATATTTATCAATCATGTTTTAAAAGACTACCAGTCAGCCTTCTTCTTCTAACAATATTTCACTTCTTTATGGCAATTATTGTTAATTTAATTAATTGCTGTCTCAGTTGTAGTGTTTTTGTGCCTTAACCTCTTCACATGAATGATTTGAAGCCCCACTCCTTAGGCAGAAGAAAGTCCAATGACTTCTGCAAGACTACCTTGATTTCTATGGGTTTAGAATTTTATGGTATTTGACACCAGGTTCCAATGAATGCTGAATTCTTGTCCCCTATTCTGCAGTTTGTGGTTGTTCCTTTATCACCACCCTGGTCTTCATCCACACCTGAAATTCAGCCTTTTTTGTGATTTCTATCAGAATGTGGGGGGACCACCAATTTCCTTCCTTCCTTCCTTCCTTCCTTCCTTCCTTCCTTCCTTCCTTCCTTCCAATAATATTTCTTAAGCAGAGAGATTTGATTTCAGCATAAAGCTCTTTCAGACACCATTCTAGGCTCTGGAGAAAATGAGTATGACAAACAAGGTCCCCGTTTACTACGGTCAGACCTATTTTAAAGTCCATGTCTTACCTCTATTGGAACAGTTCTATGACTGACCTAAACTATCATTTTTCCCATTTATTACTGATTCATTCATCAAACATTTGTAAATAAGTACTATGTGCTAGGCACATATTCTGGAGCCAAAGGGATGAACAGTCCCCACCATCAAATAATTACTGATGCCCAACAGATATGAAGTCATCAGAAAAATCTAGATGGGGAAGTTTCCTCATTTCTCATCCTCTGATGTTTATAAATTATAAGCCCAGCGCAAGTTAGTGGATAGCAAACAAGAGGATTAAGAATCCAGGCTACCAAAATATGGCTAAAAAAGGCCAATGGGTTCAGGACCAGGAATAGGGCTGTAGATGCCAACCAGGTAGCAATGGTGCCAACACTAAAGACTGGAAGATTGGGAAATAGGAGGATAGTCTGAGGAGGGGTGGGTGGGTGGCAAGACAAAACCAACCCAAATCAAACTCACACAGTCCTCAGGGGACAGGTGCCAGAGCACAATGTTGAGTGACCTAATAGCAGTGACCTGGTGGCTCTAATTTCCCAGTCTTTGTTATGAGTATATTCAGCCCATCATTTTTGTTTTCAAAAGCTTGATTAAGACAACTGATTATGGTATCATCAATGCCAATAGAACTGCTACAAGGAACTTATTGGCAATCCAGCTAATTGGGTAATTTGGAATATACTTGAATAGGTCAAACCTGAGATATCCTGATTAGTGGTTTGTGGCTTTCCTATTCAAGTTGCAATCATTCTCCTCACTCAAAAAAATGAATGTCCTTGTGTATAATAATGAGCCAGTTGATTTTCTCTTAATTGAGCTCATGGTGTAACTGGAACCCTCATTCACTTGGAGTTGGCACAGCTGCTCTTTCATTTGGATAGGAGACACCAGTACTTTAGCAAGAATTGTAGTGTTCTTTTTATGCTTCATGAATCGTGCTGTCTCTTTGATACTGAATAAATTCACTAAAGAAACGTGAGACGGCTACAGTAGGTATTAATTTTAAACTATGTTGGGGTCGTACCTTAGCAAGTTTAACTTATTTTTCTTGTTAACCCTCCTCCCCTCTATTTATTCCTGCCTGTACTCTGTTTTAGGACACAACACACTCATCAGTGATTACATCTCCCCTTCCTCTCTTGCAGAAGATTCATACCTACTATTTCTCCCTTCATTTATCCTCCATTTCTCCAACTCATTTCTCTTTTCCACTAGTAAATTAACCTCAGTAAGAAGGTAAATATTTAAATTACACTCGTTAATTTTAAGAACCTGTTGTTCAGTGTTTATGTTTGTTTTTTAAGAGTTTGTTTTCTTCTTAGGCTATAAATCCATGGAGACTACAGATAATGATACTGTGTAAAATAAACAAACAAAGCAAAAAATAAAACTTTCAGTGATTCCTGTTCATTTAGAGTTGTTTAAAAATTAATTTCCAGTAACTTAACAAATAAAAGATATTTGTGTGAGAATACATGACATATTAAGGAAAATAATATACTAATTTCATTCAAATTTTAGTAAATATAAGGATCATGGAATAGCTTGTTAAAAATGCAAACCCATAGCTCTTGACACATAAACACTAATTTAGTAGGTCTGGTGACCACAAGTCTGAGATTTTTTTTTTTAAAGTTGCCCAGGTACCTCTCATATAATAAACTTTGAATATCAGTTTATCTAATTTGTGGAAATAAATGTTTTATAACTCCAATAGTTAAAGGCTTAAACAATAAACAAAGTATGTGGCTCACTTGGGTAATTCTTCTGGTCTGGGTTGTCTCAGCTGAAATTGAATGACCTACGATGGCCTTACTCACATGTCTTGTGGTTTTCTTGAAATCAACTGGGACAGCAGGGATGATTTGGGTACATTTCTCTTGCTATAGAGTAGGCAAGCCAAAGTTTCTTCACATATCAGGTTCAGGATTCCAAAGTGCAGCAAGGACGGGCAAGGCTCCATTAGACAAACATTCTTTAATTCTGTAATGTTTACTATTGTGCCATTGACCAAAGGAAGTCATATGACTAAGTCCAAAATCCAGGTGGGAGGAAACTACCCAAGTGTATTGATTCAGAAAGGTGAATTACTTAAGTTATTTTTATAATGATATAATTCCCATGCTCAATTGAAAATGCAATTGACTTCTGAGTATAGGCATAATAGGGGAAAAAATTGATCTTGGAGATCAAAGACCTGAGCTAAACCAGCATTTCCATTTAATAACTCAACATTTCACTTTCTTCATCCAACTTTCTGTGGATGTACCTTCCGTGAATTTTACAGCTGGAAACTGTAACACACATATATATATATATTAAACAAGAGGCCCTGTGCATGGAAATTCTTGGAACAGGGAGGGGGTCCCTCAACCCAGCTTGCCCCCCTTCACAGTCTGGGAGCCCTCACAGGATGTCCTATTGATGGCTTAGGCCCCCTCCCTAAGCCTCAATCTGGCCTCCCTTTGAGAGGGAATCGACTGGCTGATCAGGTATATAGATATTTTCTGGAGGCAGCACATACTCCTTCCTTATTTCTTTCCTCTGTGGTTGGAAAACAGGGGACTAGAAGTTGGAGACAGAACTGTGGCTGGACCTGGGGGTTTTGTAGGCAGCGGAAAGAGGGAGAGGGCTGGGGAAAGTCTAGACACATTTCCTTCGATTGTCCTCCCTTCCTCCGGGCCCCTCCTTTTACTTTTTCCTTCTCGTGGTGGACACTCGACCCTCGGACCAACAGGAGCTCAGCTCCCTCAACTCTCAGCTGAATGTACAGCCACCTCGCATTCCAAGTGGGGCTGTTGTCAAGTGACTAAAGCACTGGAAAACCACAGCTCCTGGCCTCTCCCCTCTCGAATGCCTCCTTGGGTCGGTTGCAAACTTCAAGGAGACACCGAAGCAGCTCTGCTTTGGGGGAGGGTGGGGGGAGGGGGACGACACGAGGCACACAGGCAGCGCCATGTCCCAAGTCAGGGACGCAGGCAGGCAGCTTCACCTCGGCACTGGGCAGGCCTGGGCGGACCTCCCCTGGGAGTGGAAGTCCCCACCCTTCTGCACCCCATCTCCTGTGCATGCGCAACCCCTTGACTGCGTTGACTGGCCATGAATTGGACACCAAAACGGACAAATTAGCATATTGCCTCTTTATTATATAGGATAACTAAATATGTGACATATGGGATTTTAACCCAGTTTTGTCTGACAAAACAAAAGCAAAAAGGCCCTCTTCTGCTCTTTTAACTTACCATAACATAATTTGGCAACATGCAGGTTTACGTTTCATTTCCAAAGGCTCACATCCAAGGAAGCTAAAGCTATAGCTCTGATTTAGGGACTAGTAAAGGTTTACACTTACGTAGTTTGACTACGAATCTATGACCTTAATACCAATAAAAGATATTAAGAAGTTGTAAATCAATTTGAAATAAGCATGGCACAAAAATCATGTGTTGGTGGTATTATATTAATAGATATTTTGCCTCCCAAGTTTCTAGTTTATCCAGTGTTTTACAGTAAATATTATATAAGAATATAAGGGTTGCTTCAAACAAACAAAAAAGAAACACTATACAATTTAAGTTCCTCTGCTTGAACTTGTAAATTTAAGATTTTATCTCCCTTCTGGGCAAGAAGAAAAATTTTGTTTTCATTTTTACTAAAAATAATAATTATGGATAAAATAATATACTTTAAAAGAATGGGCTCTTATTTCATCTTTGGAATTTCCCACTCCAGAAATCCTTTCTCTCTTGGCAAAATATGACATAATGATTTGAAAGAAAGAAAAAAAATACTTAAGTGTTTGAGGCCAGAAGTTAATTGAATAAGACCCTGGATTCTGATGAGTTTGTGTTTTATGGTTGATTAACTTGTTTTAATACCAAAAACTGCTTAGGAAACCCAATTATCATGCCACTTAATCTGACTTATTGGCTGATTTTTCCTAGTTTCTAGATGTCTTATTGACCAAGTTATATTTCCTACTATGACATACAGGAGAAACTGAGCTTCAGTTTCAAAAGAAAAAATTAGGTTCAACATATAAATAATAGCCCCAAATAAGAAATAGTAAAACTCTTAGATTCTCAGACCCTAAGACCTGCAATTTCCTCCTGCCCCTAAGAACAGGAAGAGAGTGTGAGAAAATTAAGGCCCTAATATTTTTCTATAATTGACTTGTTTTCTCTTCATATGGCTTCTACCACTTCATCGCTGTCTTTTTACTTTGTTTAGAATAAAGACATTGAAGCCAGTTGTATGGCTATAAATAAAGAAAGTACAGAGATAATAACTTGAATCATCATCACACTCTGGAACCTGCTGACCACACTGTTTTAAAAAAATAACTCATCGTTGGCATGTGTATGTTACTGGTTCTGTCCTACCCAAAATAAAATAAAACAAAACAAAAAAAACCTACTGTAGACAGCCATCTTTCTTCAGTTGGCAGAAGGAAATAAGAGAGTTGACTACCCAAAAGCCTTGTTAAAGGTTATTGGAGGAAAATGAGAACGAATACTGTGAAATTTCTCAAACTTGTAGGCATAAATATTTCCCCGGAACATCAGGGAATCATGAGGGCCAATAAAATAACAGGCAAAGCAGGGGAAGAATGAACCGTGACTAGATGCCTAGTGCAAGTGGAGGCAACATGAACCCATACCTGTCAAGCACAGAATTGTAGGAAACTGAGTTGGCAAGACTACCTGGGAGTGAAAACAGCTCTCCTAATCCCCAGATTTGCCATTCCCAAATGAGTCATGCAGAATCCTAGGTAGGGTGTTTCTTCTCTGGGTAGTGTCACATATTCAGGAGCAGAGCACCAAAACCACTGAGCTACTTTGATCTCTGGGTTTAACCTGATTTGTATTTTGTAAATTTAGTTAATTGAATAACTGTTATATGCAAGGCATAACGTCAGACATGAAAGAATAAGTATGCCTTCATTCAGCTAAATTTGTAGCGGTATTATGCTGCATAAATCAAAAGAATAAGTATACCTTCATTCAGCTAAATTTGTAGAGGTATTAGGATGCTATGAAAACTCTTTGAGTGTTTTTGTTTACCAGAAATTCTTCCAAAGCCACAGAATTTTAGAAGTAGGAGAACACTTGATGAGTAACTATGTCAGTTCTCTTATTTTATAAAATAGAACTGAAAGTCTTGCTCAGGGTCATTGAATTGGGACTGAATCTTAAGTTTTCCTTCATCTAGCTCATTCATCTTTCTCCTGTTAGGTTGTGATTTGATAACCTGTCTATATTCCCTTTCATTTGTAGAATCAAACCATTGCAAAAAGCCCTGCAGCCTTCCAAATACCTAGATCCCTACAACTGCTTCCTCCTGCTCCACTTACCAAGAAGAAAGATAATTCAGATTTAATTGTTAAGTATGCAGGAGGGCAAAAAAAAAAAAAAATGGAACTGACCAATTCCAAAATGAAAACAATTCAACATGTACACCCAGCCTTTCCTCATAGACAGAAGTGTCCCTGGCTCTTTCAAGTCACAGTCTTCACTGGTCCACTCCTTCATGATGTCATATACAGTTTGACGTTGTCTGGGCTACTCAGGAAACATACGGCTACCTCCATTGTTTAATTCCCTTTCCTGCGTAAGATCCTTAGGCAACCAGGCTTCATTAGTTCAGGTGCTAGCCTCAGGGAACTACTTGTTTTAATTAGAGGGATGAAATGGCATTTTAATTGTGCACAATGATTAATAAACATGCCGAGCTGCTGCATAATGATCTGCTGCTTGAAGAGCTTGCTCCCCTCGTCTTGATATCTACATCCATTAACTGATTGTTATCCAGGTTGAGAGCTTTTGAGCTCTTCCTCCAACCAATTTGTACGTTGTCTGTCCTCCAATATGTCTGCTAATAATTATTATTAGCAGAAAGTCTCCTTTTGTGTGTGTGTATGTGTGTGTGTGTGTGTGTGTGTGTGTGTGTGTGTGTATGTGTGTGTAGTAACAGACAAAATGAGAATGGAGAGAATTTGCAGAGTGATGTACTGTCTGTGTGATTTATTTCACCGAACTTCTTTTCGAAAGAGAGAAAGTAATGGGACCAACCTGACAGGGCTTTGCAAAGATTAAATGAGACAATGCATTGCAAAGCACTTAACTGAGTGCTGGCCCGGAGTAGACACTCTGAAAATGTTAGCTGCCATTATCATCGTTAGTGGTATTATTGTCATCAATATCATCATTAACTTCTTCATCCTTATCATCAACCTCATCATCACTATCATCAAGACCATCATCTTGGCCAAGATTAGACACTTAGATTAGGCTCTCAGAGGTCATAATGTCCACTATGTGACATCTAATTCAGGAATAATATCCTAAAGGGTGGAGGTTGACTTGAGGATTTCCAAATTTCCCCTTTATGCTATATAAGGGTTGATTGGAATGACTTATGGGAAATGTGCAAAGAAAGTATCATAAACACTTAATCTCAGCTCCTCAGTAGTTGAATAAAATAGTAGGTGTGTAATATTACCTTCAATAAAAACAAAACTGGATTAAAAAGTGATGTTCTGTGAGGGCACGAGCTGAGGGTTGGGGGGAAGGGTCAATGGGGGTATGAGGACACATATGTAATACCTTAATCAATAAAGAAAAAAAATAATGTTCCCTATAAAGCTGCATGTGCTAGGGATTTGTAATCGTTTTATTGGCTACTATTTTTATTTGGTGAGTCCATACAATATTATAGCTACTTTCCCTAATGGTGACACTAGTAAATTGTTTTCCTTTGTTTCTCCTGGAAGTTATTTCTCAAGATTACATACCTATCTTCAAGTCTTTTACTTGATTCGGGAGGAATAATTTTTTATGAAGCTCAGGAGAGCTGCCACTATTCCCTGTTTGTAAATGTCTACTGTGAGGTTGGATTTTATGTAACTAATTCTGTTCCTTAGCTTGAATACTAATAACAGCATTTTTTAAAAATTTTGGCCAGGTGACCTACTGATCTCCCTATCCTTATATATTGATATATTTCCATAGCAATACAACAATACAATTCACTATATGCCCAAGAAAAAAAGAGTAGGTATGATTGAGTATGTTTGAAGCTAAATGTAAGAACTTCTTTCTATCCCCCCAAATGATAAAGACTTTATGGAAACAAGTCTCCCTCACTGAAGATGTTTTCCTGTCCACAAAGTCATTATAGTTCAGTGAAGCAAATGTGACTAATTACATGGGCCTAATTTTATGTTGCCTCCAGGATACGCCTAATTCTTATTCGTTCTTTAAGGACACACAATTGTGTGCAAGAGTCAAAGAGGAAAGATGAATGAACTCTTTTGACCTTTATAGAACAGGGATTAGAGGAATAAGGGTTTTTATTAGATGTTCAACCCTAAGGGTCTAGGACAGTGTAGGAAAAAAATAGAAGACTAAACATTTTTTATTACCTGCCCATTTCACTTTAAAAATCACTTCCTTGAAGTTTCACTGAAATATAACTGCATCACAATTAAAATGGCTAACACTAAAAATACTGACCATACAAACTGTTGTTGAAGATGTGAGAAACTGGAACTCTCATACACTGCTGATGGTACATTTGCTTGTGTAAAATAGTATGACATCTTTGGAAAAGCGTTCTGCAGATTTTTAAAAAATTAAGCATGCCACTGGTAAACATCTAGCATTACACTTCTAAACTTTAGCCTGAGGAATAAAAGTATTTACACTAATAAAAGAGAAATATGCAAATTGACCATACCTTTGCAACACTCACCAACCAATCAGGAGTGAGTATGCAAATTAACCCAACAAATATGGTGGGTTAATTTGCATACACAGGTACTAAGTGTCTGGGGCTGGGACACTTGCATCTTTGCCATGGTGATGAGACAGGCGTTCCACACCACCCCAGTCACTCAGGGCCTCAGGGTAGCATGGGAAGGCGGGACCAGAGCAAAAAGAGGCTGCTTTGGGGCCAGAACAGAAAGGCAGTGCCAGCAGCAAGGGGGAAGGAAGGCCCATTCTTGCACAAATCTTCATGCTCTGGGCTTCTAATATGTCTCTACAAAGCCATTTAAACAAATATTCATAGAAGTTTTTGCAATAGTAAAAAATTGGAAATTAAAATGTCTCTTAACAGAAATGCCCTGGCCAGTGTGGCTCAGTTAATTGGCATCATCCCTGGTTTGATTCTAAGTCAGAGCACATGCCCAGGTTACTGGTTCCATTCTTAGTAGGGGTGTGTATGGGAAGCAACTAATGGATGTTTCTCTCTCACCCATATGGTTCTCTCTCTCACCCTGTCCCTTCCTTTTTCTCTAAATCAATAAATTTTTTTTTTAAATAATAAGCTAACAAAATGATTGTAACAGGAAAATATAAACAAATTATTATGCACCTTGCTTACAATGAATAGTACTCAGCAAGGAAGAAGAATGAACTTTTGAAATATGCAGTAACAAAGACAAATCTCAGAATAATCATGCTAAGACAAAGAAGCCAGACGATTATAATCTAAAGTGATAAAAAAAAAAGTGTTTGCTACTGAGAAGTGTGGTGAGTTGACATATTACAAAAGGACATGAGGAAATTTGGGAAGGGGATGATGCATATTCTCATTTCCTTGATTATGGGGATGATTTCAGCTAAAGCTTGTCAAATTGCAAAATTTACTCAATTTTTTTTAATATCAATTATACCACAATGACACTGAAATAAATAAAATCACCTAGCTGAAATATTTGAGCATAGTATTTATCCTAATGGGTCTATTGGTTAGATTTTATCTGTAATAGTAACAATAGTGTATTTATATCTCATAAGTGAATATATCTCTTTTTTCTATTAAAGGCTTTCTATTCTTATGTAGAGAAATGGGTTCAAAAAACAGTGCCCTTGTGTACATATAGATACAGTTAAATATATTGAGAGTCATTTATCAAATAACCATCGTAATAGAAATATAGCTGTGCACATATGTTTATGGTAAACTCTTAATTATTTAAGGTATTTTAAATAGCCAGCCAGTAACGTCATGCTAATTAAGGACTTAGATTATTTTTCTAATTTTGTCTCCAATTTTAGAAGAACTTATAATTTTTCTGGAGAATCCAACTTAGCATCCCAGAGTTAGTCAATCCCTGTCTGATCTCAGTGAGTCAATCCATTAATGAATCCTTACAACCAGTGGATCCTTCCTTCACACAATTTATCTTTTACTTTCTCAATTTCTCCTGACCTTTCCCCCAAATTTTCTATAGATCTTACTAAGGTATTGGAGATAAGGTGTGTGGAGGGATTGAGCAAACAAAGAAAAAAATTAGGAAGAACTCATGGACACAGACAAGTATGATGATTGCAGGGGGGAGTAGAGTGGATGGAGGTAGAAGAGGGTAAAAAAAAAGAAAAGAAAAGAATATTCATTTAAAACGTGCCTACATATTTAAAGCACCTTTTTTCCCTCCTCAAAGGAAATAGGATTTTTATTTATTTTACTTTTTATCATTTTTATTTTTTATTGATTAAGGTATTATATGTGGACATATCTTCCCATCGCCCCTTTTTTCTTTCAAAATAACCAATGATCTAAAAACTTGGTCTATAATAAAATCATTTTTTTAAAAAGATAGTTCCTGAGAAATTTACTGACTCTGGAGAAAAAATGTCTATTTAAACATAATGTAGACATATGTATTCATATAACTGTCAAATCAAATGCACATATATTGCTACTAATTTCATATTATCCATCAATGTTCTTTAATTATCAGGAACTAAGTAAATTATAGTAATTTAAATTTGTCTGTCCACATTGATTAATTAGTTTGGTGGCATTCTCTCTTTGTTGGGAACTCAATACAGGTATTGAGTGCTTATACAGTAAAAACTGTCAGAATAATAGCTCAAAATTGTCTAATTGATAAAAGAAGAAAGAGAGAGAGAGAGAGAGAGAGAGAGAGAGAGAGAGAGAGAGAGAGGAAGGAAGGAAGGAAGGAAGGAAGGAAGGAAGGAAGGAAGGAAGGAAGGAAGGAAGGAAGGAAGGAAGGAAGGAAGAAAAAGATTTGGAAGAAGGAAGGAAGATCAGGAAGGAGGAAGGGAAGAAGAAAAATTAAGAAAGAGAAGAAATAGAGAACAGAAAGAGGAAAAAGTCTTATCTGTATATACTTTTTTCACTTTGTTAGTCATAACATGCACTATATAGATTAGTTTTTCTTTTTTAGTTCTCAATCTTAGTTGCATATTTAAGGGTCACTTGGAAACTTCAAAATTTTTTAATGTCTGGGTTACACTCTAAACCAGTGGTCAGCAGATCACGGCTCGTGAGCCACATGGGACTCTTTGGCCCCTTGAGTGTGGCTCTTCCACAGAATACCATGGCCTGAGCGAGTCTATTTTAAAGAAGTGGTGTTAGAAGAAGTTTTAAGTTTTAAAAATTTGGCTCTCAAGAGACATTTCAACAGCTGTATTGTTGATATTTGCTTCTGTTGACTAATGAGTTTGCCGACCACTGCTCTAGACCAACTGAAAAGAATTTCTGGGACTGGTGACTTCAACACAAAGAGGGATTTGGAAACACCCTCTTAAAAGGATAGACTAGGAAATTAAATGTGCAAATTGACATCAGAAGTACCAGGCAGCCCTAATCTTCTCACCAGACCTTGATGTGACCTTAATGCCTGCTGTCCTCTCATTCCCTGGTCATTTTGTCTACCACATCCACCATGACTCTCCTTTTGGCAACCCTTCTGGTTCTCCTCCCACCCCACTCCCCACCCCAAATAAAGCCAATAAGAAAATGAAATCCTAGTCATAAAGACTTCAACTGAAGAGTGTGAAGGTGACTCAGCTAGGACACTAGACAATGTACTTCATCACCACATGACTTGCCTTCCTCTAAAGCCCTGTCTCCCTTATTGCAACTGCGATTGTTTTTTTCTACTTTTCTTCCATAAGGCTCTCTCCACCTCATCACCATGTTATTATTTGAACTTGCCTTTGCAATTTTTTTTTTGCATTTCAGGTGGCTTATGAAATGCTTCTCCCAAACATGCTCAGTGATCTCCACAAGAGGAACCTTTATATCACCTGCTAAAGATACTAACATAGTGTTCCTATCATTTTCTTGACATATGCTCATACTGACCAAAAATTAACAAAAGGAAAATAGTATTCATAGGCTTAGTAAAGCAAACTCAGAGCTGAAAGAAAAGAGGAATGGGAAGGGATTGGACAAATAAGTGCAGCTGACAAAATATGAGGTTAGGGAATCATGATTTAAAAAAAAAAAAAAAGACAGCATAGAAACAACTGGTGGCAATCTTGTAGTCCATGATCATTAGTTTTATACATCCAGTATAGATCTGTGTCTGTGAAACTTCACTAAGGTTCAACTTTTAATGAGTCATCATCCCCAGGGACAATAATTTGCTAGGTTTGAAATTGGGACCCCAAATTGACACTCACCAGCAGATTCTGATGCAGATCAGCTATAGATGCGGTTTTGCAATCATACTATAAAGTGCGTAAGAATTATCTGAGGATCTTGCTGAAATGCATATTCTGATTCTGTGGGGAAGAGATCAAAGTTCTTAACAAGCTTTTCTAACAAGCTCCAGGACCCTGCCCGTGACGTGACCCACATGCCACCCCTTTGTAGTAAGGTAGCGGGAATTTGAAATTTGAAGTTGGGGTTAAGTGACACATGATTCGTATGGTTGTCCATAAAAGGTAAATTTATGGGGGGAAATCATGTACATTCCTCACTTTGACAAGTGCATCTTCTTCCTGGCCTGACCCAGTTGCTCAGCTCTGTTTGCCATTATAGAGTTAGCTAAGCTATCGTTAACAATTGTGGATTCAGTAAGTCCTCTTTCTTTGTTTAGATTACATTTGGATAGCATCTATAATAAGGACTGGTAAACCACTACTACTGGCAGGTCAGATCTGGCTGGTGTCTGTTTTTGTAAACAAAGTATCATTTGTTTGTGTATTGCCAATAGCTCCTTTTCTGTTGCAACAGCAGAGGTAAGTAGTTGCCATAGAAACCATATAGCCCACAAAGCCTAAAATATTTACTATATGGGACTGTACAGAAATACTGATGACTCTTGACCTATGAGATAGCTTCCCAAACTTTATTTTCTACAATTGGCCTTCAAGTATTTTCATCATAAGGTGGAGTAAAAGAAAAGGAGAAAACCCCTTTATTAATTCTGAGATTTTTCACAGAGCTCAGGAATTTCCGTTTCTCTTCTCCTACAACTTGATAAACCTCATTCTTTATTTTATTCATTCATACATTTGTTTTATTCTTCTATTCAATGAACATGTTTTTTTTTTACACAGACTCATTAAGCTCCTGAGGAGTGACAGAGATGATAAGAGGCAGGAAAATCATTTTATCATGAGAAAGTCTTCTTAGAGAAGCTGAAATTTAAATTGGATATATTTTTTAAAGTAGACATTTAACTGCAAAGACACAAAGGGAAGCAGAAGGAATGAATAAATACAGAAATCAAAGTCAAAACACTCAAAAGGTATTCAGTAATTGAGCACATAGCCTCTATACCCAGATTAAGGTTTTCATATAAGCCAGTGGAAGACAGGATTAGACTTCAAAATACTTTGAAAGCCATTCTAAGAACATGACCTAGATCTTCAGTCCTTGCTACTCTGAGAGTGGTCTCCATACCAGCAGTAGGATGTCCTGGAACCTTTTTAGAAACACAGATTTTTCTGCCCAAACCCACACCTGAATCAAAGCCTACATTTTAACAAGTTCCCCAAATTGTTTGCATACAAGTCAAAGTTTGAGGTGCACAAGTGCAGGAAAGGAGACCCGGCTGTGTGGCGCAGAAAGTACTGGATTATGGTTCCTGCACGGTCATTCCCAAACTCAGTGTCCTCAGGTAAGTCACTGCAAAGCCCTGAGCTTCAGTTTACTCATACACAAAACGATGGGTTTGAGCCTTTCAACTCAATTCTCTCATTCCAGGGGGATGAACTAACAGGAGATTGAGATGTGAGAAGTGAGATAATCAGTTTTGCTCTAGGAAGACCAACCTAAGGACAATTTGAACATGAATTGGAGATGGGGGAAGGAGAGAGAGAAAAAAACCTGGAATATCAGTAAAAAGTGTAATATGGTATTTTAAACATGAAGTATGAAATAAACATACTGTATGGGTAAAAGTATTTATTAATGTAGATATCACCTTAGTATTAGCATTATTTTCCATTTTATGCATTTTCTTAAATACATTTTTATTAATGCATTAAACTCAATGATACAGGTCATATCAAAAGAGAGTGAAAATGAGAGAGAGAGAGAAAGAGAGAGAGACAGAGAGAGAGAGAGACAGAGAGACAGAGAGGAAAATTCTTCCAAAATCCAGTAGTTGCAAAGAAATTCAAGCAATCACAATGAAATGTGTTAAAAATTATAAAATTAATTGTTTTTAAATTGCCCTTCCTTCGATGGCTGGCATCTTTCTGATTAGAATGTTGTAGCAAAACTCATAGGGCCCCAGAAAGAACAGACCTCATGCCTTATTCAAAACTAGATGCAACGTTAGCATTACTAAAGGCATAAAGTTATTTTTCCTTATTTTTATTACATTTATTAGGGCAACAGTGGGCAACACGACCCTATAGGTTTCAGGTACAAATTTCTATATTACGAAATGTACACCATGTAAAAGGCATGAACACGTTGACAAAATGCTGGTCTTCTTACCCCCAAAGAAAACTTTCACTTTAATATGTTGTCTAGTGACCAACTTGAAAGGTAGAGGTATTTCTAACTCGTTTTTATTTACTTTTCAAAACATTTCTTCATTATAACATTTTCTTCCAGCCCACAGCACATATCCTTAGCCATCACTTGCAGATAAGTACAGAGCATCTATGTGAATGGATTGAATTAAGCAGATCCACTTCATGATCTTTTATTTATGTCCCACCACATTTAAAATAAATAAGGTAATGCCCATAGAACAAGGTTGTATGGGTCTTAGATCTATTCTTTTCATCACACCTCTTTTGTTCCATCTTGCCTAGCAAATCAGACGCTAGATATATTTTGATTAGTTTGTACTTTAATGGATCATGTATCGAGGGTCCACCTTTCACATTGGGGCCATTAATTTTTCTTGAGTCTGATGGAAAAAACAGGTAGAGCTTTTTTTGTGTGTGCTGATTGAAAAGTGATGGATTATTTTCATGTGGTAAGAAACACAATGTTTTCTTTAGCACAGCAGGATATAATGTTTGCAAGGTCTAACAGTGAAATATTATGCATATCTGCCTCTGGCCAGCTGCCAGAAATGGAACAGCGAAATCAGAGGAGATTTTGAATTTGAATCTTAAAACCAGGGCAGCCTACAAAGAAACTAATGAGCCATTCCAGGCAGAAAAAGCATTTGTACTAATAGATGGTTCCTGCCACACACTCCAGCATTGAACAAAATGGTAAATAATTATTCATTTAAATGTTACCTTGAACTTTATTTCAAGGGGAAAGAAAAGATACTTATTTCAAGTAATTTCCGATAGGCACCACTGCAATTTTTTTCCCCTCTATCCCCAACTCAGAGACCCTTGAGATTCCTTTCCCTGTGCAAGTAGTCATTTTCCATACAGTTTTTTCTCCTCTTGTGGCTGGGGGGGAAAAAAAAGACTCACAGAAAATTTTATCACACCTTTCTTTCGTTTTTAAAACTGGTATTTTTCAAATCAGTACGCAGCATCCTGGAAAGGTTTGAAGTGTTAGAAAAAAATAAACACATAAGCGCAAGTTGTAGAGGTGGGGGAGGGCCGGTTTTGAGTTCTCTGAATGTCTGGAGCTCCTTTGTTTCCAAAGTCAAGGACCTGACAGTGAGAATGTATTCTACACTTAGCTTTTTTTTTTTTTTTTTACTGTTTTGGGAAGCTATTGGTGTAGGAAGGGAAACACAACCCGTATGTGCATTTACATCTAACTGATCAGGAGATCGTTTTCTGAAAAATATTGGTGTCTTATTAAGTTGGAGACCTTTTTTTTTTCTGAGCTTTTAAACTTTATTTCATCTTATTTTAGGGCAAGGAAATGTCATTTATTGGGCATTAAAAGATAGTTGGGGCCGAAACCGGTTTGGCTCAGTGGTGGAGCATGGGCCTGTGGACTGAAAGGTCCCAGGTTCGATTCCTGTCAAGGGCATGTACACTGGTTGTGGGCACATCCCCGGTAGGGGGTGTGCAAGAGGCAGCTGATCGATGATTCTCTCTCATCTACGTTTCTAGCTCTCTATCCCTCTCTCTTCCTCTCTGTAAAAAAATCAATAAAATATATATTTAAAAAAAAGATAGTTGGGTTTTGCAGAGCTCTTGCTTAGTTTTAATGGAGAAGCGACACAATCCTACAGAAAGTACACTTGCTATTACTATCCCCCTGGTGAAGAGAGAAATCTAATGGGAGGAGGCACTGGCTACCTCTTGATGCCTTACATGTTTCGTGTTGCTGTATTTCAGTTCCCATCTTAAAGGTGGAATTGTGACTTTAAACAATGGACTTTCACTTTGCAGTGTGTCAGCACTGGAACGCTGCGGGGAGGGTGCTCCACCCCCCGAGAAGCGCAGGGCGGAGGAGAAGAGGGGAAGGAACCGCTGCAATGTCGCATCTCACTGTTTAAAAATCACAAGTGGGACATGCTTGTGTGTGACATGTTCCATCAGGCCATCCTCCTGCCTGAGTTACTGGCCAGGTGTTCGTTCTCCTGGAAGTTGCATTAACTCTTCTGGGCCCCGGGGGTCCTGCAGAGGAATTTACTGCCCTGTTGCCCCAAATGGTGCTCCTGTGGCCCAAAGCCTGGTCTATCTCCAAATCCACACAAGACCTCAAAGACCTATTAGGAGTGGCTTATAAATTAGGAGAATGTGGTTTATCTTCTACTTACTATTTTTTTTCAATGCCATGCATAACATATAGAGATTTTTTATTTGTTTAGTAGATATAAACAATAAGTTATTTTAAAGAACTTAGAAATCACAGAGCCTGTCAGGTATTAACCTACCAAGAAGCTTCCAAGATCTCAATTTAAAATTTTTTAAGAAAATTAAGTCCCATAAAGTATGCAAAAATCGTGTCACTGTTTCTTTTAAAATTTGCTATGCAACAGTCACACATGTTAGGAAATGCACTCTTGGTATATATTTTTTTAATCAATTCTATAAGGGCTCCCCTTGTATTTAAATTGTGTGAATAAATCTGCTTTGTCCAGATGGTTAAAAACTCATTAAGAATTAGGAATAAAGAAGATCAGAGAACCTTAAGGAACGTATTAGTAGAATGCTTGTGTACATATATTTCTAAGCAGATTATATCAATTCTAGAAAGACCTGAACTTTAGAGAAATGTCTGCGTGGTGCTAATTTCCTCTGAAGCTAACAGACGGTGTTTTGGCTGCCCTGAAACTACCAGATAATATTCCGAACTTAGAGGTACAGGGGAAATGATCCTGGCTGTTTTTTTTTTTTCTTTTTTCATTCAAAAATGAAAGAAAGCTACACCCGTACTGTTGAAATGTTAAGTAACAATAGGATGATTCCATCACAGTGAAATGGAGATTTTACAGTCTACAGGTTCAAGACAACTAAAAAGAACGTAAACTACACAGTACACATTTGCATATCTATAATCATTGTATCTGTAATGTATAACTTACGATAAGAATGGAAAACAATGATTTTTTTTGTTTTTACAGTTTATGTTCCATTTTCCCCGAGCTTTCCTCCTGGTAGCGATCATGTTCCTATTCAGGGGTGGGCAAAAGTGGGTTTACAGCTGTGACTAAGCAAAACACACCAGTTCACGCGTGTATTATTATTGATTAATTATTATTTATTTCTTTGTATTATTTACCTTCTTATTGTTATTATTTAGTATCCTTACTTATGATTTATTTTTAAGGTGATGATAGCTGGCAATCTACCCATGTTTGCCCACCCCTGTATTTTGTTTTTGGTTTTATTACTTCCTGATTACCATGTCCTTCATGTTCATTTCAGCTTGAGTTGCGTTCGGTCCTGCTTTTGCCTTGGTCTTCCCTTTAGCCTCTGAAAATGCCTCAGTGGAGCTCCTTTGTTAAAGAAAAATAACTGGCCTTTCTATGTGTTTATGTTCAAGGGAACAACGATTCAACATCAGGGCACAATACATATACAAATTATCTAATGGGTGTTATTAAAATATTGCATTGACATTTAACATGCACCTTAGGACTTCTTCAATTCCCCCCACATTTTATGACATATTTATCCTGAGCAGCTAAAGCCCAAGGATGAGAGAGGATTCGCTGGTACAAACTTTGCATTGTAGAGCACCCCTGGACACTGCCCAAACTTGTGAGGTGAAAAGCTCCGGAGTTGATTAGCCATATACGTATTTTTAATAATCGCACCTCAAATATATTTTGCCACTGCATAATCAGATGCCTTAGGTGTGCCAAATATATTTACTCTCTAAGACTAGATGAAGAATTTGCAGGTAAGAAAAGCAATTGCCTTTTCATTACATGCCTGTGATTATAAAACACTAAGACAAGTCATAGTTCTTTTTCTAATCCCAGATTTGAACTTTACCATATTTTCCCAGGAGCGATTTTCTATCACAAACCACAGTTACCCATCAGAAATAGTATTGGAGGATGTTCTCGGCAGAGTTCAACTTTTCTTTAAAACGTTCTTGGCGTGTTCACTTTGACTGAGACATCTCTATAATTTATAGACACTGAATCCATTTTCCAGATAGTCACTTCCTTCCTATAGATTCAAGAAACTCCATGCTTTTGTAAGTTTTCAATTCATACACATTTTAACAAACAAAAGCCAATTTAACCTTTGAAAACCTTACAAATAAAGGACTCCTATTGCACCCTTGCAACGCAAAGCAGGAAGAAATTTTAACAGATAAATCTTAAAACACTTTCTCCCTTAAGAATTGTAGAGTGGCAAATGTGTGGATACTTAAGACCAACTGACAGATCTTTTATGAATATTTGGAAAATCATCCTTAGCCCAGAAAAGATGTGAAAAGATCGTAATATGTATTTGGGAAAGCTGTGTGGTGAATAGAAGACTCCCATGCTAAGAGCAGGAGAATGGTAGTTATTATTAATTTAGAAAAACAAAGGAGCAGCCCAGCATTTCAGTAATGTGGCAAAGTCGTGTGCTCTTGAAGGAAGGGGGTGGGGAGGGGCGTTGTAATTGGATTTCAGAGTAATTTAGAAGACGAGATAAGATGTAATGGTTGTGTATTAGAGGTTAGAACTACAACAGAAACCCATAAGGCAAGAAGGGCTCGTTGCACTGGGAGGAAACAGAACAAAGGAAAGCAGTGGTGACCGAAAATGGCCTGAGTGGGAAGCAACAAGGTGAAGCAGGCTGGGGAGACCGGCCGGCCGGGGCTGGCAGGATCTGGTTGGCACCTGCTGTCTTGTAGGCTCAAACTCCTCCAACAGAGGCGGTTAGGATCTCGGGGCTTCCTTTAAAACAGGTTTTCTTTAGTGACTTGGTCACCTCCCACCTCCCTCTCCTCCATACCGGCGAGTTCAGCTGGGCTTCCTTTCTCCCAGCAGCCCATCAGCTCATCACGGAGGCTCAGGCCCTTAGCCAGCCCTCCCGGGGGATCCCCTACAGGATCCCCGGGTGCCACAGGGGAGGTTGTGGGGTTCTGTCTGTAGGCTCCCCCCCTGACACCACACACACACACACACACACACACACACACACACGTGCTCGCACGCTCACATACATGCAGAATCAGCCTGCTGTCCTGACTTCTTGGTCTCTCTACATCCTTTTCCGGGGGAACTCTGGGCTTCCTCCCACTGGGAGAAAAGGAAAAAGAGTCAGAAAAACATAATAAGACTTGCCTCCCAGCCCACCAATTTTCATTCATCCCCAGCCTCGGGCAGGTAAATGCACTCTTTCGCCCCTTCACCAGGATCCCTTCCAAAGAACCTACTACAGAGGTCTGAGCTCTCGGGGGAAGGCCTCGGGTGAGTGGCTTCTTTGGGGGGTAAATCGTCTAAGCAGCCGGCAAGGAACTCCAGCTTCCAGAATCTGAGAGCTGAGCCGCTGGCGCGGAGGGAATGGATCCTGGAGTCAAATTCCATCCCAGTTACCGGCGCTCGGCTACCCCCTGCTGGGCGGGAAGCTCCCCGGCCTCACACCATCCAGATCCAGGGTCAACCCTCCTCCCAGAGCCCGGGGCGGGATTCTCTTGTTTCCTGGCCAATTGTTATTACAAGTCCCAACATGGAGCTGGGGGGGACGTTACCTTCCAATCCCCCGGAGGTGTTACATTCTTTTTTCCCCCCCTCCAGCCCTCTGTGTGCCAGTTTAAGCAGAACAAATCTATTTATTTTTTGGAGGGCTGGTTTATTAAAAGCACACACATAACTCAAATTATATAGTGAAATGACGTTAGGCTTTGTTGAGCATGAAAAGTGCACTTGCTCAAGCCCCATTTCCAGCTTTTTAGTGCATCGTTTTCTTCTGGAGCAGAACACAGGTTGTGCTAAGAAGGCCTGGCCTAACACGGAGCCTGACCCCCAAGCTTTCTCTAGCCCTCTGCGCCCCACAACCCCTTTGTTCGCCTCTCCAGAAAAATCCCAGCCACACGAAGTAGGAAACTTGGGAAGGTATGTGGAGAAGGGAAATCAATTCTTCACAGGATCAAGTTTTCAAACACAGATTAACACATTTTAATTGTCCTGCGAGCTGTTCTTAAAGTCACTCCTTAACAGAATCCAGACTGGAGGAAATCCACTGCCGTCACTCTAATGTGTATACACTATTAAGACAGTTATGAAACCTCGGACACATTTGGAAGACGCGGCTTAAAAGTGCCTTTAATACATAATAAAATAAAGTAAAATATAAATAACAGGAGATTAGTTGTTATAAGCTGGGACACAGCTGCAGTGACAAGAAACTGCAGGAACATGTAAACAGAGGGTGCTTTTAGTCACTCGGTGACCCACATGTCTTTCTCAGACCCACACCACTCTAATTCCAGCACACTTTCTCATTTCATTTATTTTGCATACCAAAGCAGAAAAGAGACGGACATGCGGATTGAGTAAACAGAGGCTTTATAATATACAGCCTCTCGGCTGCCAGACAGACAACTTCTGTTTACATGGAGCGCGAGGGTAAAGAAACAATGTCAAAATGGGATCCCTTCCTGCTTTATTGGTGTGAAGTGAAAACCCAAATATACTCACCAACGAATTAATAAGGGACGAGTGGGCTTCCAGCCTTGCACGGCGTGTTAACGTGTCAGAACTCTTGAACTCCACATCTTTTCACAGCCTCGGAAATAAACACAAGCGTTTCTCCCTGTCAGAAGCGGGTAAACAAATTAGGGTTTTGCTAACTCCTCCAGTTGTTTTGGTTCCATGTTGTGGCCTCGAGAATCAGCCCTACACGATTTCCAGCTGACGCAGGCTGGGCTGGAGGCCTTAGCGACTGAGAGAAGCGAATGGGTTGGCCCCGAAGGAAGAGACCGACTTGAGATTTTGACATTCCTGTGGAGCAGCAGAGTAGCCAGAGACCAAGGATACAGACTGCCAATTACTGTTTTAGCACAAGCCTCACTCAACTCCTATTTTTTTTCCTGATGATTCCTGTGTCAGCTACTGTACTCAGGCCCCGATCTTGCAATCATTCAGAGAGTTTACTGAAGTAGGGCTGGGCAGGGGGACCCCTAGCAAAGAAATAAGCTTTCTCTGCAATGCAGGAGGTTTAATGTAAATTCAAGCAACACTGGCCCGTCACGCAGTTAGAGAAGCAGGTCACCCTTTGGTTGTTCAATCTTTGATCCTGCTCAAGAAATGGAGTAATTCCAACCCTTGCTTTCTGGTGACTCCAAACCCTTTCGTGTACCAGCCTTTATAATTTTCTCTTCCCATTTTTCTTGTGTGTTCAAGCCATACCAGCCTTATTTGGGCTGAAGCACTCCCTTCCAATGAATCAATCGAACTCTCAGACACTTGATCGTTCTTGTGTTCGATGTTGTACACTGAGCTGCGAGGGTACAAAGGAAATGGAAGATAGTGCCCTTGACCTAAAGTTTATTAAAATATAACAGGAGGAACTATATTAAACAAATAATAGCAATGGGATACAAGCAAAAGTAAGATAGCGATTGTCCAAGATGAAGGACTTCAGAGAAGAGAAATATCAATGGGTCCAGAAAACATTTATGCAGCCTCAATAAGAAGATAAAACCTGAAGGAACTATTACCTTGATTGTACTGATGCTATCATAGGTGTGTGCCTATGTTAAATTCATTGAAATGGATATATTACATATGTACAACTTTTTGTATATATCACTATACCTCAATAAAACTCTTTAAAAACCTGAATGGGTAGTGAAGGCCTGGGGCAAGGGGCAGGGGTATGCTAGAAGAGGTCAAGGGGAGGTATAAGGGGACATATGTGATATTTTCAATAATAAAGATTTTAATTTTCAAAATTAAACAATAGAAAACAGTGTTTGAGTGATCATTCTGTATCAGAAACCACCCTAACCCTAACCTTAACCCTACTAAATACTATCATGTGTATGATCTTATTTTATCCTCTTAATAACCCTTAGAGGAAATAATAATTTACCTCTATTTTAGAGGTGAAAAATTAAGGCCTAGAAAAGTTAGAATCAGCAAGCTTATAAGTGATAGGACTGAGATGTGACTGCCAACCCAGGACTCATAAAACTATACTGCAATAAGATGAGAGAACAAGTTAAAAAAAAAAAAAATCCAGATGACTGCAAGTCAGCCTTCCCTTTTCAGCTGGGTGGCTTTCATTGTCCTGCTCTGGAATCACATTTGCAAACATTGTGAACCAAAAGAATCTGAGACTGTGCCACACCCCCAGAGAGTTCAGTATTGCATAGTCCAATATACATAGTAAAGGCCTTAAGAACCCCCAAATTGCATATGAAATAGACACGTGTGGCCAGTGAAAGAGATTCAAATAACATTGGGAAAAAATGCATGCAGCTGCAAAAGAACCAGCAAGAAAAAGTAAAACAAAACAAAACAAAACAAAGCACACACACAAAAAAAAACACAGTTCCTTGATCCTTTTTGTCATTTGGAATTTTGCTCAGAATGATCTAGATGAGGGTTAGGGTAGTTACAAATTCAGATGCCTCCCTTCTAACAATTTAGGCATCTGCCACAAAACCAAGCCGAGACCCACAAATTGTATACCTTTATTTAAAAAAATATATAACCAAACTGACAAACTCTTAAAGTAAAATGTGTTTTATCTTCCTACCTAGAAGGCCAATACTGAATTTAGAATTCTTGGACTAGTTGGAATTCTGTGTTAGAATGTGGTCATGTGGGGAGAGTTAACTCACAGCTCTGATCCCAACACCAGAATCCATCTTGGGGTCCCATTTCTCTATTAACCTCTGTCTCTGTCCTGCAGCTCAAGGGCCTCACACATCTAGCTAGGTGCACAGAGCCCCACTCTAAGCACCCCCTTTTCCACCCCTCAGTCTTCTGAGTGTCACAGTGTGTCTTTAGGAGGAAAGACCCAAGCCAAGTGTGGGGGCTAAAAAATGAATTAATATTTCCCCCAAAATCAAGTTGTAATACATGTACATGGAGAATTCACGTAAACATGAAAATTCCAAAGTCACTGAGGCAACATGGGGCACATCAGACATTTTTGACAAAGGAGAAAAGGCGGTGAACAGGGTATTAGATTTCAGAAGTGAGCATGGGTAATGCACAGGTAATTGAGGAAGAGCAGAACACAAGTGGCAGGGCAAATTCTTGCTAAGTGACTCAGGAACAATGGGACCCAGCAGGTACCTAGCTAACAGGCTGCTGTCTTTGAGCCCTCTGTTCATCATACTTAATTCAAATTAGACTAAGGCAGTGGTCGGCAAACTCATTAGTCAACAGATCCAAATATCACCAGTACAACAATTGAAATTTCTTTTGAGAGCCAAATTTTTTAAACTTAAAAACTTCTTCTAATGCCACTTCTTGAAAACAGATTCACCCAGGCTGTGGTATTTTGTGGAAGAGCCACACTCAAGGGGAGTGAGCCATGGTTTGCCAACCACTGAACTAAGGGAATATCCTAAAATCTTCCTAAAGGAGGTTTTTCTGTTTGAATCTCTTGGGCAGGAGAGGAGGAGGTCCAAGGTTTCCTTTGCATCTTATCCGACATAATGAAGAGGTAATGTGCAAATTGACCCTCACACCCTCACAAGATGGCTACCTACTACCAGGCTGGCAGGGGGGTTAGTGAGGGATGACCAAATGACTGAACAGCAGGCTGGGTGGGGCAACTAGGTGGGCAAGGGGTTATTAGGGATGGCCAGGCCAGCATGAGGGGACAGTTGTGGGCAACTAGGCTATCTAGCAGATGAGTGATTAGGAGCCAGTGGCCCAGGATTGTGAAAGGGATGCCTCTCCTCCCCCTTATGCACAAATTTCATCTACTAGGCCTCTACTTTCTCAATTCTTAAAATCAATATCCCAAGAGGCAGCTTTAGAATGGCAAAACTTGGGTTCCCTTTGCAAGGAAAGGACCAGACAGGCTTGGTGTCATTAGCTCTGGGAATCCCTGGAGCCTGGGTGCCCAGAACATAATGTAGATCCTTGCTACTCACATCATTGGGGGATTTTTAGAAATGTGGACTCCCAGACACACTTCAGAAATACTGAATTACAATCTCATTTAAGAAGAGCCTCTGGTATAGTCTTAAGCACTTTTAAAGTCATAAGCACTTTAAATTTAGGAAAGCAGAGGGCTAAAGGGAAAGGTGCCTGCTTGATAGGCAGGCCCACTTATCCCAAGAACTCATCCCCCTGTAGGAAAAGGTGTGGCTGAACAGGGCAAAGATGGAGCCCTTCTTGCTCAGGTCTGAAGGTTGACAAAAGACCAGGCAGATGACAAAAGTGCTGTGGTAGTAGGTCTACTGTAAAAGACATATGCCACGGTCCATGAGGGGGATGTTGAGGGTGTCAGCCATGTCAAAAAGGATTAGCCAGTGATCAGTTACAATTCATTGGAATCTTGCAGATTTGCTGGTCATCGGGGGAGGGCATATTGTGGACAGGTGTAATTAATATACTAGGCTAGTAGCTCTCATGGTTGGGGAGGTTCAAGAGAATGAGTATCAGAGTCTCCTGGAAAGGCATTAAAAATATTTATGTTTTTACCTCCACCCCAGAGAAAGTATCTAACATTTTGATTGAAGAAGACATATACATTTTTATATTAAACAATAAACTTAGGTTATATTGATAGTCTGAATCCTCCCTACCTTCTGTTGAAAATTGTTTTGGATAACAAAATACACCTAGTTATCTCCATTGGTTGTCATAATAGGGCCTGGAGGAGGCTGATGACCTGCCTAATTCTTTTTTTTTGGTCATTATCTTGTCTCAAGTATACATGTGAAGGAAGGTCCACTCTCCATCCCTCATAATAGGTGAAAGACAAAAAAAGTTAAAAAAAAAGTATAATTATTGAAGAATCCCAAGACCATCACTTCCTTTTCTTTATCCACATTTATATATATTATTGCACAAATGATATTCAAGTCATAATTCAAAAATCATTTATCTTTGACACTGGAATGCAATGCTACTGTTCTTCTTTAACAAATATTTATGGAGAGCACACTACATACTAGGCACTTTCACATACGTTATTTCATTTAATCCCTACAATAAGTCTTTGAAGGAGGCCTATACACAGTCAAAGTCACAAAGAGGATGAATGACCTGCCCAGCTCATTTATCAGCAAGCTAGTGGGAGAGTATCTCCTACTCTTTCCACAATGATGCTTCTTTCACTTAGTTATCTGGAGCTGCTGGAAACAGGACATCCAAAAAATATGATCACTCCTTATAGAAGTTTAGATCTTGCCTGCATAGCTAAGACTAAAAATCTAAACATTTTGGAGAAAGACCTTTTAATATTTCTTGTCTATTTTCTTGCCTTCTAAATAAAGGGCAGTGAATGTCCATTAGCTAACCTTCTGCTTATAATTCAGAGCCATCATCCTGAAAATTTTTATTGTGTTGCTGTGTAGACATAAGTGGTTTATATTTTCTATTTTCTTCATTTTCTGTCCCTTTCTTACTCCTCTCTAATATGTCAAAATAAGCATTAGGAAGGAGAGCCCAAGGGGTTAAATGAATGGAATCAGAGAAAGGGCTTTGTGACTATTTCATGGGCCGGAGGATCCCCCTTTGATTTCCAAATTTGGGGGATAAAGTTGCTGGTGAACTAACTTTTAGATAAGTTAGGAAGTAGCATTTGAAGTCCTGGGACAATAGGATCATTTACCTAAGTCAGTCTCACATAAATTCCTGAACCACACAAATGTTGCAGCATAGATCCCACCACTTATGGAATAATGGAATGAGAGCAGAGTGTGATTTAAGAGCACGGACTCTAAAGCTAGACGGGGATAGTCCGTCTTTGTCCTTCACCGGTAGTGTGACCTTCAGCAAGTTACAGTGCTTTTCTGTGCACCACTTTTCTCACCTGCTCTTATGAGGATAAAATGGGTTATTTATATTTGTAGAGCTCTTCAAATAGAGACTGGCATGTGAGAATTGTTTTGGCTCTTAAAATAATATAGACAGAAGCCAGATTCTGATTGGGGGCGAGTCACGGATAATCCTGAAAGTGCATAATCAAGGATCAACTACGTAACTAGAAGGACTCTACATTTGAGGCTCCCCTCCTCCCCGCCATTCTGTGTGCGATGCCTATTAAAAGGGCCCCTCAGAAGTAAGTTGGTCATTGCTAGTGAACTCCATGGCTTGTGGTAACATGATCCATCATGAGATGCTGCAACAGGCTGACATTTTCCACATGTAAATCCTGCACTTTGTAATGTAAGAGCAATTACTTTTATGAACAAAATCTTTTCAATCCACCATTTCGAATCCTGTTCTTGCCATGTCATAGTCAAAACATCTGTCCATTAAAGCCAATGTAAAAGTATATTAAACTGAGTGTGTTTGGTTTGGAACATCTGCTTCTTTCTACTGGAATGAGAACTATTCTAAATTCAATGGGTTCAGTCTGCAGGGCTTTCATGAAAACTTTTCAGTCATATTCATGGGGATTATCAAATAGCCCACAGTTTTGATTACTGTTTCAGGTTCAAATAGAATTCAGAGTTCAACAAGGGACTCAATCAAAATAATGACAATAATAACAGCTATAATGCAAAGAATAAAAATCTTTGTGTGACACTTTTACCTAGAGAGTTTCACATATTGCTGTTAAGTATTATATAAACATGATATAATGGCTTGTACTATAATGAGTACTCTATATTTTTTTTAAATACCAATATTTTTTCCTTGCTCTTCATTGTGCATTCTTGTTGAAAGTAGTCATAGTTTTCATTCCAAACTTGAGGGAGGAAAAGAATGAACAGAGACTGAATTCAGGAGACCAGGATTGGCACAGATTTCTGATCATGCCTGACTCAATTCCAGTAGCTTTACTTGTTTTCTCTATAGCCTTCCTAGTTGAAGCTGGAACTATGTGAAAGTGTGAATATATTTCCAAGAAGCCATTTACTAATAAATATATGTCTAAAGCTCAGTTATAAAATCACCCCAGATGCAATTAAAAAGTGAAGAAAGATAGCTAAGAAATATAGTCAAGATACTATCATTCTTTTGTTGTTTTCAAACCTTTGGCTCATAAACAAAGAAGTGCAATTTTCTAAAATAACGAAGCTATGTATGTCTTCCCAGCCATGGCATTTTCACTGATCACTTTCCATATTTAATTTTCTTTCCAATATATCAGCAGTAATTTATAGTAGAATGAATGCAGAACTTCAATTCAAAAAAAAAAAAAAACTCTGCTTAAGCTCTAATATTATCACTCATTGACTTTGGGCATCTAACACAATTCTCTTTCTTTTCTTCAATTCACAGAGGTAATATATGTTGCCTTATCTAGAAGGTTCAATGTTGATGAAATTCGCAACATATAAGAAGTTACACATTTATCAAGTGCCTACTATGTGCCAGGCTTTATGAGAGAGATGGTTCATGGTTTAAAACGGTCCCCAATGAATCAAGCCTCTCTGGATCTATGCCCATGCAAAGTGACTTCACTGTTCCTACCATCCAGAGGTGGAATCTGTTTCCCCATCCCTTGAATCTGGATTAGGCTGGTAACTTGCTTTGACCAATAAAATGCAGCAGAAATGGCTTTTGGGGACTTCTTTAACTTTTACCCAGATCTTCTTTCACCCGTGGAATTCCACCACGATGTTAAGAAGTCACACACCGACAGAGAGGCCACATGAAGAGAGAAAGACCTTGGAGGATGAGAAACCACATAGAGGGAGAGGAAGGGCACATGGACGAGGACTGAGTCACACCAGCTCTGGCCAACACCGCAAAGAAAAGAGATGAACAGACCCCTATGACTCCTGCCCAGTTCCTGACCCCATAAGATCATGAACAATATTGTGGCAGCTGTGTGAGGTCACTGAGGTTTGGCCTGATTTGTTACTATATAAGTAATATACAAGGTGATTTCCACTATATGGCCAATCTGCAGAACAACACTCTGAAGTCGGTATTGTGAATCAGGATGGACAGATATTGAATGTAAAGACCACTCCACAAACCTTTGAACTGACAAGGCAGTTGTTACTGACAACAAAATCATGAAACTCTCTTGGTCAAGGAACACACTGAAGAGAAACGTTCTGCATCACAGTACTGCTCTGCTTCATGCAATGATTCCGAAAGCTCCAAATGTTCCCAATAAATCTCTGTCATTTCCCAATAGGCTAAGAGCCTATTGCTTGTCTTGGAGACTGCAGACTCCAGCCTAATGTAAGTTCTGGGAAGATCAAAACCATTTTTATTATAACAAAATTTTCAGTTTCTCACATTAATGGAAACAAGACTCAAGTTTATATTAAGCATTATGCAGTAGCCTTTTGATGGAGTTTGGCTGGCGTGTAGAATTTTAGAGCTAAAAGGAAGCTCAGAGGGCATCTGGTCCAAGCCTCAACTATCATGGCTAAAGAGCTCAGATGCAAGACACTTGCTCAACTCCACCCAGCCAGCTCACAGCCGCGGGGCCAAGTCCGGTGCCTGATTCCCAGCCACGGACGGAGCACTTGCTGCGGGCACCTAGGGTAGGATTACCCACGTCTGGAATCTTGGAAAGGAAAATTAACTGTATGTCTCCTTACATCATAGCTCCTTCTGTTGTCATTAAATCACATCAAGGCTACATCTGAAGCCTTTCACAAAAGGGAGAGTCTACTTATGTTTTTTAAAAAAAAAAAACCAGGATGACTTTTAAAGTAACATAAAGAACAGTGCACAAAAAGGCCTAAATGGCATTTGATCGGATGGGGGAAAAAAAAAAAACAACCCACACTATTTAATTGGGCAATAAGAGCTCGATTCTGAATTCATTATTTCTGATGCTTGTTGGCATTTGAAGCGAGTCACTGTTACCTTCTTAGCACAAAAGAAGTGACCGGGAGGACATACCATGCACGCAGCAGAGCACACGCTGGATGTGTGTGGTGGTAGAAGGAAACAATTACAGCATCCCGTCAGAAACCCGTTTTATTTCCACAAGGCTCACTTTTAGCACAAGTTAAGGTGTATTATCCTGTTCTTAGATGAAGGACTCCTGAGAAACGAAAAGCAAACAGACAACAACAAAAACAGCTTTGTTGGCTCAAGGACTGGGGTTGGTCCACAGAAGACAACTGGAGTGCTTTATCCTGTGGCCCACATGTGTATATTGCCTTGGGCTGTACCTTCTACAAACTGAAATGTTACTGCATGCTTCAAGTATCTACGTCTCATCTCCCGAACTAGATCAAGTTCAGCGAGAATAGAGGCTGTGATTTAAAGAGCTTCCTCCACGATGCCTACCAAACTCTATACTTCAAGAAGGAGAAAATCTGCTATAAGAACACAGTGATGCCGAAACCGGTTTGGCTCAGTGGTAGAGCGTTGGTCTGCGGACTGAAAGGTCCCAGGTTCGATTCCGGGCAAGGGCATGTACCTTGGTTGCGGGCACATCCCCAGTAGGGGGTGTGCAAGAGGCAGCTGGTCGATGCTTCTCTCTCATCGACGTTTCTAGCTCTCTATCTCTCTCCCTTCCTCTCTGTAAAATGTCAATAAAATATATAAAAAAAAAAAAAAAAAAAAAAGAACACAGTGATGCTTACAGCACGTTGCTCTCTTTCCCAGGGTCATCGTGTTATGCTGCATTGACTGAAGAAGCCCTTCTCTCGAGAAGGAAAACCTGAAAAACAAGAAGATACAAACTCAAGTTAGAGAATCTGGAATTAGAATGTAACCAGCCCCAGTGGTCACGGCACTTTTATAAAGAGCAATCGGTGTTAGGCACCGGGGCACCTGTAATCCCCAAAGGCCTTGAGGGACAATAGATATGCACATTATAAATTTGGGGAGGAGGGTACCACCATAGTGTGGTCATACTTTGTGATAGGAGCAGAGAATGAAACCTTTATAGGTTGGAGTCAGGGAGGCAGCACTGCATTGATGTCTCGAGTTACAAGGTAACCTTCAATTTGCATCATGGGTACTCCTGAATCTGCCCCAGATCCCTGACTACCCCTACATGACCCAGGAAAGAGGAAGAGAAGGGGGGAGGGGGGAGAGGCGTCTACCTGAATTAGCTAAATAATGCAAACAAAGTTCACAAATGGGCCTTTCTTTCCCTCCTTCGGGGTGTGCCAGGAATGCCTCCTGTCCGCCTCTGTCATTTATTTTTTTTTCAAGTTAGATATTTGCTCTTCTCCCAGAAAGCCTTTCTATTGACAGAGTAACAGAAGAGCAAATTTTAACTTGAAGTTTTTCCACAAAGCAGATGTCTTTTCTTGTGAGAATTGGCATATTTTTACCCTCAGAATGATCTCTGCTTTCATATGCCTAATTAAATTTTAGAGGTCCCCTGCTTAAATAAAGATTTATTAGCTGTTAAAGTTGTAGCATAATTCTTCTGCCACCTACATGCTCTCCTTGAACATATTTACAAGCAGACTAGCTTATCCACTATAAAAATAAGGGTGATTTAATGCTGTTATGTTATTGGTGTCAATTACCCAAATTCAGCTTTACAATAGAGCTTTCTGAAGATACTGCTATTTGACTTGCAGACTGTCACTGTGCTTGAAGAAAAAGAGTCTGTGAACTTCAGCTATTAAGTGTTTGAACTAGTTAATCTAATGGAGGTAATCAGCCAGTCTGGAACATGTTTCCCGTATGAACATGATCACTTCACTCAAAGGCCTTCTTCATGTGGGTAAGTGCTTGGGTACTGAGCATTCATTGAGATATGCAAAACTCATAGGAAGATTTGCATCCAGTGAGATATGCAAAACTCATAGGAAGATTGACTGTGATCTTTGTTTATTTTAAAAAACAAACAAACAAACAAACAAACAAAGAACACTTCTGCAAAACAACAGCTTTGCCATCTTTTTGTTTTCTGGGAATTTTTTCACTATAATTGTGCCAACCCTAAATTTTGGCAACCCTCTTAAAATTTTCAGGATTAAATGAAATTTGGCAACATTTGCAAGCTTCTGAAGTCCTATTTTAATGAGGACATTTCTAAGCATAGACTGCATTGTGCTTATTTCTCCGTGGAATTACTCAATCTAATCAAACCTTCAGATTCAATGCCGTCAGGCCAGTGAAGATCCTCACTGACCTCAAGTTGAAATATCCCTCGCACACAAAATCCGAACAAGCCGAGTCTGAGTGGGGACACTGGGTAGACACAAAGTGTGTGTTTCGTTATTTAATAAACTGGAATATTTTGAAAGACACGACTTCTATTTTTTAATTTACAGGAAAGAAGAGACTTTTCATTTCTTAAATCATCAAGCCCTTGCTCAGATGCTTCCTAGGCAAGAGCAAAATGTATGGATGCTTCCCTGTGGAAGTTGAAGGTCGGTGGCTTGGCATTCTAATTTCTTAAAAGAAAAAAGAAAAAAGAAAGAAAGAGAGCAGAATTTGAGAGTTAGAATTAAAATGGTCTTTATGATCCTGTGGTACTATAACTCAAATAATTTTTATAAAAATACCTCCACATTTCCTAGCCAGTTTCACTTCAGCCTGCAGACTGAAGGGTCCTAGGTTCGATTCTAGTCAAGGGCACACACTTGTAGGAGGCATGCAGGATGCAGCTCTCTCTCGTCATTGATATTTCTATCCTCTGCCTCTCTGAAATCAGTAAAAATATATTTTAATAAATATATAAATAAATAAATAAACATCCACATGTATTTCCATCCATCATAAAAGCATTCCAGCTTTGAATAGTAATGTTATGTTACCTTGTAACTTTACTGTGGGTTCAATAAATACAACTTCTTACACCTTTGGGATTCCCATAAAATTAGAGGTTTTGTCTCATTGGGTTTATCTACCTACAAACACACATAAAAACAAACATTTGTGTGCATTTCCCTTAGCCAGAGGGGGACACAATTTAGCTGTTTTTTTGTTTGTTTGTTTGTTTGTTTGTTTGTTTTCATTTTCATCTTTACTGGTTCATTTGTGGGCCTAAATTTTCACATGGAAAATTATGGGCTAACACATTAGCCCTTAAAAAATAAGTAAAACTATTAAGGAATAAACATGTGTTGTTTTTTTTTTCTTTCTTGTCTGTCATGGCAACTTGCATTGACCTGATGTTCCATGTAACAAACAGGTGTCAGCATTTTCAAGAATAGAAAGGAAGGTAAGGGGAGGTCAACCCAGATCTCCTGAACCTGTTGGGAACTTATGAGCTGTCTGTCCCTATTGAGATTTTAGCATGTGTCTTTCTTTACATATCATTTAAGACTCTAAATAAAAAGCAGCATCTATTAAATAAACACATTTTCTTGTTTGTGTGTCTTAGATTTGTATGGCCAAGTAGGTTTTAAATGACCATAAATGCCACAGAGAAAGGGAGAGGGAAACCAGACTGAGACACAGCATGCATCTTATAATCTATCAAGATGTGACTTATTAAAGAAAAAAAACACAATTGTGTGAACATGTGTGTGCATATACATACTTTTTAAAACTGTTTAATCATTTTATCTCTATCCTAGAGGCCTGGTGGATGAAAATTCATGCACTGGATGGGGTGGGCGGTCCCTCAGCCCAGTCTGCCCCCTCTCACAGTCTGGGAAGCCCTAAGGAGTGGGAAGCAACCTGGCAGTCAGGGGAAGGTGACGTCCCCATCACACCTCTGCTGCTGCCACTGTTGGCAGTGCAAGCCTAGGCCGGCCCTGGTTACCTGAGCCTCAGATGGCCCTGGGCTACTGGGCAGCCACCATCCGAGGCTTGTCTACACCTCTGGCTGACCGGAGGTAGCTGGGCAGCTGATATCTGAGGCTTACCTGTGCCTTGGGCCAGCCATGGGCAGCTGGGTAGGGGGGCTGAGGGGACTGGGGGACTCTGGAGGCAGGCATGCAAGTGGCTGGCTTGCCTGGGACATGCCCAGCTGTGCCATGCCTGCTACCCAGGCAGGGCTGTGGGGATTGGTCACTGCCATCTTGTATCTGTGAATGTCACCATCTTTGAGGGCATGTCCATCAATTAGCATATTTCCTCACTGGCTGTGGGTGCCCCCATCTTTGTGAGGGTGTGATGGTCAATTAGCATGTTCCCTCTTTATTAAATAGAATATAAAAGCCTAAGCAACCTGCTAACCAACTGACCAGTTGGTTAGCACACTGAGCACCGGGGGCAGATGCTCAATGCAGGAACTGCTGAACTGCCGTGACTTGGCAGCTGAGGTTCTTGGGTGTAGCACCCAGAACCAGAGAGGAGAGAGCCCAATTCCAAGGTGCATCACCCGAGAACCACCCTCTCACAATCCAAGACCCCTCTAAGGATGTTGGAGAGCTGGTTTTGGCCCCATCTCCCCAGGCCAGGCCGAGATACCCCACTGGTGCACAAATCCATGCACCAGGCCTCTACATGTAATATATTTTGATGCATAACAAAAATAGCTTGGTGATATTTTATTCAGCAGTAAACACTTTATTTGGATAGTCTTTAAGAAATAAACATCTAGCCTGGCTGGCATGGTTAAGTGTTGACCTATGAGCCAGGAGGTCACAGTTCGATTACGGGTCAGGTCACATGCCTGGGTTGCCAGCTGGATCCCCAATGTGGGGTGTGCAGGAGGCAGCCTATTAATGATATACTCTCATCATTGATGTTCCTATGTCTCTCTCCCTCTCCCTTCCTCTCTGAAATCAATCAAAAGAAAAAAGAAATAAACATCTAGATGTTTGAATTTGGTGGATATAGTTACCACAGAGAGCTTGATTCTATAATTTTTAACACTGATATGTATAATAAATTACCACAGTCTATTTAGAACCACTTGACTAACTTAATTTGCTTGATTAATAATAGGGACAGACAATAGAAAAATAATATAGGACTATAAGACTCATGATTAAATCTATATTTAATAGTCTAATAATTTATTACATTCTGTATTATTTCTTTAAAATATAGAGCACTGATTACATGGAATTATTTCATGTGAGCTATTAAAATGAAAGTGCATTTAAAATGTGCAATCTGTCTTTCTTAAACTTTACAAATATAACTTGGGTTTTCCTTACTAGGTCAATCTGTTAAAATCAAGTTAAAAAAAAAAAAACATAGCAAAATGGGTTTGTGGGCTCTGTCCCCAACCAGAAGTGAAAGAAATCCAGATAGATGTTAAAGTCACATTTTTCATTCACTGCCTCCCTGCCACACACACAACTGTGGGAAGATTCGTGAAGCTGTGAAGCTGTCCTGAGCGCCTGCTGACCATCTGGCATCCAGCCTTTTCTCCTCTCCTATTCTGGTTCTCCCTGAAAATGTCTCCTTGAGCTGCTAAGCCTCCAAGATTAGTGCCCATCAAAGGTCTCAGTGAACCTAAACCGGTTTGGCTCAGTGGTAGAGCGTCAGTCTGCGGACTGAAAGGTCCCGGGTTCGATTCTAATCAAGGGCATGTACCTGGGTTGTGAGCACATCCCCGGTAGGGGGTGTCCAAGAGGCAGCTGGTCAATGTTTCTCTCTCATCGACGTTTCTAGCTCTCTATCTCTCTCTTCCTCTCTGTAAAATATCAATAAAATATATATTTTTAAAAAGGCCTCAGTGACACAAGATAATGCCACTGATGCCTTCCAATGTGCCCTGTCTTTGCTGCTGCCTGAGACACCAATGATGCTTAAGGGCCTCCCCAAGCCTCATTGTCATTATTTGAGATGTAGGTCAGTATGCTCTTATTGCTGGAGCCCTGGTATTTGCACTTGAACGTGATTCTTGCCCTCCTATTACACCCGCGTGTGCCTAAGCTGTCTTTCCATAGATTACCCAAGAACAGATCCTTCTGAATTTATCTTTGTTTTGCTCACCTCTGGTAGAATTCAAGCATAAGTTTATGTGGGCTGTCCTTAAGGCTGTCTTTTCTGGTATCATTGGCTGGAGCTTCTATGCCTTGGAGGTCTTCTTACCATTCAGTTTTTCCTAAGAGATGTCACTATCCCTTTCTGCGCAAACTCCATGTCTCCTACAAATGCTCCCAGAAAATTTTCCACCTCCAATGAAGATGTATGAAGTCCGCATAAGACCTCCTTTTGACATGTAGACAATCCTCGAGTTGTTATTTTTAAAATTGGATATTGTATTGGTTTTTAAATATTAGAGTTTTTTTGAACTTCATGAATGACATCATCTTATACTCCAAAATACCCTAGCTTTCTGTATGATGAAATTCAAGGCATAGGAAGAACCCCCCAATATAATAGTTTACATTTTGTTTGGCTTTAAAAAATAACCTGTTTTGGGAGATATGTTTTTTCTTTCTTTTTTCTCTTTCTTACATTTTAACACTTCTAAAATCAGGACATTGCTTACAAACAATGTATGCATTTCTTGATTGGAATTTTACCTAACCTGCTCCTCCCCACCCCCTTTGAAAACGCTAGACGATATATGTAGCTTACATATAACTTTGAATCTAGGAAATACAATATATCAGGTTTTGACTACTTTTTGTTTATTTTTGCTTGGTAACTGTATTTGGCCTGACATGTCTCAAAAAAAATGTGTTACTACATAGTAATGCACTGTGGTTCAACTGAATAATTAAAGAGGTTACCTTTGACTCAAGCTTCAGTGAACATGCCTGAAGAAACCTAATCCATTTGGTATGAAGATATAGCAAAATAATTTTTTCAGATCTTTGATATGTCTATGAGCTTGTTATTTTCATGTGAGTCTACATGGACCAAATATTACCCTGAGGATGAGACAACGAATAGTCCCCTCCTTGGGCTAGAGACACTCACAGGAACCAAATTCACAGTCACTGTCATTCTCAATTTCCGACTTAAAGCAACATTTGCTTCATGGGGACAGCAAATAAATTTCCAACACACATGGTGCCTCCCAGTTAAATAGGCAGATGCCAAAGACCCATCACTTAGGAGCCAGGCTGGTCTAAAAGAAACCACCATTGAGACCATCTGATGTTTTATTGGCCGCATTTTGCTCAGCCTCTGGTTAAAAAGCAGTTCTTTGCAGCAACCCTGGTTTAGCTGTCCCCAGGGCTCTGGCTCAAAACAAAGTTTGACATTATTTTTTCCCCCTAAGCCAAAAGGGCACTCCCAGCATATTAGTATCAGACAAGACACCTGGCCAGGAGCACCGTATCTCATTTATTTCTCCCTGAACAAGTTATTACCCTCTCCTTTGGTGCCTGAATCGCTGTCCCCAGATGCCATTCCCATGGGCGACCTTTACCATCACAACACTCTGCTCCTGGTGCCCATTGGTCCATGCGCCAAGCAGCCCGAGGAGAAGCATATCCTGGGAGGCAATTTCTCTCCTTGGGGAAGGGCAGGCTCCCATTAGAGCCCGGCTAGGTCTCCTTCCTGCTCTGTTTAACGGCGTCTCTCTGTTATTGATCATATTGTGTGCAATGGTGCATTGGCTGAGGAAAATGGCGATTATGCTGTGAAGAGAGAACGGTGTTCTATCCAATTTAGCGATGCTCTGGGGTCTGCCTCACATAAATGCATGAGAGATGCATTCTGGAAGATTGTGGTAGGAGTGAAACCAGTTCCCGAGACTGAGACCATCTCCACTGTAAGCCAGGACCACTCCTGGCTTGGAACTTTGGCCCAAAGAATTTAACGTTAGAGGTCTTTCCAGTCTCTAAGCGGATTCTCAGTCATTGTGACATGGGACAATGCACCTTTCTGCATTTTCTGTATTTTCAGGTTTCCTTGTTTCCATTTTATTTGGTACGGGGGAAGGTTGAGCATTTTGGCACTTTCTTGATTTGTCCTTTATACTGAACAAATGGGATTGTAATCTTTTATAATTCATGGGTATTTATTCTGAAAAGTGACAACTGTTTTGGTCATAATCTCCTCTATTCTACTTCATGTGCCATTACCAATACCTCCTTGCCCAGCACCTGTTTCATATTTAACTCAGTCATGGTAACAAAGGACTTCATTTACTTATTTTATAAATTAAGATGGGAGGGTCATTTAATTAGTCAGGCTACCGTCAGGAGATTAGAAACCACATCATAATTTGAATAAGGAAAGTTTAGTTTAAAAAAGAGTATTAACAAAAGAGGAGGATTTCCTACTAGGTGTAAGTAACTCTTACCTACTACTGTGTTTCCCCCAAAATAAGACATCCTCCGAAAATAAGACCTACTTACAGGTTTCCTTCTGAGTGAAATATACGGCACGCCCCCCCCCCCCCCAAAAAAAAATAAGGACCTCAGGCTCTGTCTCAGAATGAAAATTAATTTACCATAAACTGGTCGCTAGGGCCTCCCCAACTGGCGTCTAGCAACCAGTGACCTTACGCGGAGTCCTGACGTCACTGCTGTATGAATGGAGAGAAATCAGCGTGGAAACTTTATGAAACCTAAACTGCAAGAAGTTGTGACTTGGGTGAAGAATTCATGGGAGAAAATCATTGATAGTTACATTGCAAATGCACTGCGAGCAGGCTACCTTGACAAGAAGTACTCATTTAAAGACAGTGCTATTGCTAAACATCAGAGATTTGGTCCACCGATTCTGAAAAAATGGAGTCACAAGAAATTCACCAGGAAATTCAGGAATTGGATCATTATGATGATGTTCCAGAAGATGATGACATGATTGTCATTGGATAAATGAGTAAATTCTTGATACTGTAGGATTCACAGTTTGTCTGGTTTGTGTTGACAACTACCGTACCATATACAGGTAATAAATTTCCTTTATTTTCATTTAACAATAAATGTGCACCATATTCTTCTTCATGGAAAAATAAGACATCCCCTGAAAATAAGACCTAGTGCATCTTTGGGAGCAAAAATTAATATAAAACACTGTCTTATTTTTGGGGAAACAGGGTAGGAGGTAAGATGCTAAAAATAGCAGGAATAGGGAGAAGCCACTATCTCTGGGGCTGAGGCAGGGGCCCCAATGAAGCCCTTTCTCCTTCAAGAAAGGAAAGGCTCTGTCCCCCATGGAGAGTACACATTGTGGCCCACTGCATGGTGGGGAAGTTTGCTGCACCAGCGGAACTCTGCAAAGCTGCCCTGAGGGATGCTGGGAGGCCATACAAGGGCCTAATGATGACACCTGCTTGTGCTGACCACCACCCATGGATGCCCTGTGAGCTCCTCACCAGCTTATGCTGTGGGAGCAAGCAGAGAACCTACTGGGACTGGGAAGAAAAGCCCTTGCCTCTTCTGGTGTCTCTGTAGTGCCCTCTGCTAAAAACTTTAACATTTTACAAGCTGTTAAGAGGAAAAACAATCCATAATTAAAAGCAGGGCAATGAAGGGTGGATTTGGAGCTGAGAGGCAACAGTCTAATAACTGGAACAGTCTACTCCTTTAGGGTAGACCGAGGTTCTTTACAGCAACAGATCGATTCCATGTTTCCACCCAACAACATATAGCTATCCTTTAATATATTTTTATTGATTTTTTTATAGAGAGGAAGGGAGAGGGATAGAGAGTTAGAAACATCGATGAGAGAGGAACATCGATCAGCTGCCTCCTGCACACCCCCTACTGGGGATGTGCCCGCAACCAATGTACATGCCCTTGACCGGAATCGAACCTGGGACCTTTCAGTCCGCAGGCTGATGCTCTATCCCCTGAGCCAAACCGGTTTTTGCAATATAGCTATCCTTGAAACAAGTATAGAGATCCTTATCCTTTCCCTAAAATGAAGAGACACATAGTCTCAACAGTCGTGTCATGCATCACTAGGTATATTAATTACTCCTCATATGCAGGTATGATCTCACTGAATATTCTATTTCCTAAGGACGAAATGTATTGACTAGTAGCACTGCTGTCAAGAAAATGGAGCCCAGTGTGCTATGAAGATATCCCCCTCCGAACCCTACAGTACATCTTCCCCTACCATAGTATTTCCATGACCATTAATTTCCATAATCCTCTTCCTCCCAAGCACTAATCTGTGCCTCCTGCCCAATCAGAGCTAGGATGATCCAGTGATGCTCAACACCCTCGACAGCTTCTTCTGCCACTTTGTGCCCATCCTTGCTGTGTCTTAGTCCCTCCCCACAGCCTCCTAAATAATGCCTTGAGATGCAACAGCAGGAAGACATGAACGGTATGGAAGGTACACAGTGAAGAGCATCACACAAGTAATTGCAAAATTTTACTTTGGCCAATAATTCCAGTCTCCTTGCCAAAGTAGGAAAAGTGATCAATTTCAGCTGAACTCGGGCCCCTCCCATCTGTACCCTGTTAATGAGAACTGAGTGGCCTAACATAAATGAAGAGAGAGATAAAGAGAAGCAGACTGGATCATTACCCCATGAAAAGCTAAGAATTGCCTATACAATGTGCCTTTTCTTTAGCCTAGTGTGTTTTTTTGCAATTGTTGCAAATCTGTGATTTGTTACATGTGAACCAGTGGACGTCCTGAAAGTCACACTGACCTAATAATAGAAACTCGGCCTCCTAACAACCAGGAACCAGAGCGCGCGCCTGCTTTATTTCCCCACATGCACCTCCACAGCAGCAGTGACCTTTGTCTATCCTACACCAGCAGTGTGAAGGACCCCAGATTTCCACTGACATCTCGGCTTGGCATGTAAAGTTATTTCCAAAAAGCTTCATTTATTTAATCCTCCAGCTGTCTGAAAATTTTTATGGGTGGCCATTTTTAACTTGCCCTTTACCCTTTGCTTTCTGAACTCAGCCGGGTCCTTGCTGGGGCCTCCCCCGCGGTCTAAAGATTGGTAGGAAAAGCAAAAGGAAACAGGATGTCTAATTACATAGAAGTCAGCTGGCAGATTCCATAAAATTACATTGGGAAAGAGGCTGGTAAGGGAGATGCCACTGTGTTTTTATTTCTACTATCACAACACAAAAGAATTAATGGGTAAAAAGCACTTTTTAATCATTGCTGTTCTTCATTAGTGTGAACCAAGGGCATAGTCTACCTAAGACAATAACATCTGCACCCCATATTTCATTATCACCATACTTCACATTTCACACAAAAGCATTGCTAGCACAGCCTTACAGCTTTAATTAGTTTCTGCCATAGCTGTGAAGGTCAGCCAATTATTGTGTGTGAAATTTCAATATGAAGTGGCTGAATTGAAGACAGCATTGCAACAGTGTGGGATTCTGCAGAGCAATAAATCTAGTCTTTTGGAACCATTTTTTTAAAACGCAAGATAACATAAAATGATCATCAGGTATGTATGATTTCAAGGCTTACTGGTTAATTTAACATGAGCTTTGTTGGAGGGGGAAATCACATAATTTCTGATTGTTTCTTTAATTTCCTCTTATTACGTTGTCATTATCTATTACACAATTGTTGAGGTTGACTTGTGTTTTTGTGAATAATTTCTTTTAACTCACTTAGAATTCCATGGGAACATTTGATCTAGGAATAGAGCTTGGTTTTACCAAATTTTACATGGTGTAAAGTTAAAAATACAGAGACATACTAATAATATATATGTATATACATATACATATACATATACATATACATATACATATACATATACATATACATATACATATATATGCATATGTCTCTTATAAATATATACATACATATATTTAAACACCATATTTGACCCATAAAATGTAGAGGCTTAATAATTGATTAGGTCAACTTAAGAATGTCTTTCTACTTAAATAACTGCTCAACTAAAAATTGTTTTTACCAGAATGAATTTTATGGGTTTTCTATTTAGGATCATAGAAATTTGAAGTTGAAGTGAATCTTAATGTTCACCTGCTCTTGTGCCCTTTCTTTTACAGATAATGAAATATACCCAAGCTTGATTCAGGATTTTGTGAGGTCATCCCAGCTCCTTAGCAGTAGTGTCAGCAGCTAAATTCAAGTTCTGGGTCCAACTCATCACAGCTTTCCACATGCCTGTTTTACCATCACAGAACAAGTTAGATAAGATTTACCACAGGATACAGAGAAGCTCCAAATTTTTCTCAAGGATTTTTCATAAGTTTTGAATGCTGTTTATTTGTTTTGTTTCACACAAAGACATAGATGTGGTTTAATACTGATTAAAGCAAACAAATATTCATAGAGACATCCTCCAAGATATTGCAGGTGTCTAGAATGGTTAAAATGCTCTTGGCAAGCTCACAAACCATAAGGGTAGATAAGAAAAAAGAAAAGAGGAGGAAGGAGAATGCAGAATTCATGGAAACAGATCTGTCAGATTGGAGGAAGATAAATACAAAGCAGAGCCAAGGAAGGAGTTCGAAGGATGCACAGGAAGGAAGAAAACTGTAGGATGCTTAACAGAATCCCTGGCCTCTAGCCACTAGATACTTGTAGTGCCTCCCACACCCCGCCCTCTACTGCAATCATGGCAATAAAAGAGATTTTTGCCCAATGTCCCCAGGCTGGGATGGAGGGTAGCAAATTCCACTTGTGAGCCACTGGTCAAGATTCTAGACCACAGGGGACTATAGATCCTAGAAGACTTCTCTCAATTCCAAATAGCCAATCCCCTTCAGCCTCATTGGGAATGCAGGATCCCTTGACTCATTTCCTGTGCTACCAGCTGGAATGGTAACATCATTTACTGCAGAGAGGCTTGGGAGAATAACGGTTGGACTGGAGTCACATGATGTGATGACTAATGGAAAGAGTTAGATCGCAGTGGATTAAGGAATTCGTATGTGTTACTGAGCCATGAGCAAGCAGAGCAGCATGATTCTTCTAAGAAGTTAAAAAGTAAAAGATCAGAAGTGATATAGTATCTCCAGAGAATTGTAGGGCTAAGCACTCTCAGCCTCAGCAACTGTTGACATCTGGAGCAAGGCAAGTCTTTGTTGGGGGTGAGAAGGAAATGTCCTGTAATTTTTTAGGATGTCTGCCAGCACCCTAGTGTTCCTACCCGCTAGCTACCAATAACACCCTTCCTTTCAGTTGTAACAACCAAAATATCTCTGGTTGTTACAACAATCAAATGGCCACTAGTGGTTAAATCTCTCCTGATTGAGAGCCAGTGGAATAGGGAGAGGAATTTTTGTTTTTTAATTCAAGGTGGATAAAACTAAGCAAGTTTTCAAGAACAGAAGAAAAGATCAGTAGAATGGGGGAGATTGAAGATGCAAGTGAGAGTAAGGAAACGTGGAACAGGGACCATCATGTGAAGAAGGTAATGAGGAAGAGGAACAAGAGTGCCTTGGGTTGGAGAATGGACTTTGCTTCAGAGCACATTTTAAAAAGCAAAGATCCCTAACCAGGAGACAGATGTTGGAGCAATCAAAGCAGAGTCTTGATATTTTAAGCAAAGTTGTAGGTGAGATTTAACCTGGTGATGGATCTGAGAATGAAACTTCATTAGAAAGTTGAGAAACAAGCTGCAGATCACTGCTCAGCTGAACTTGTAACGGAGCCAGAAAGAAGTCTATCTAAGATGCCATATTTGTTGCTTATTCAACTGACCTTTACTTAATTGGAGCAGAAGTAAAGAGTGTGTACTTCCTAAGACTAGGACTTCTTAAAGAGAGAAACAGCAGAAAGGCAGGCAGTCAAGGGAGGTGGGATGGTGTAGGAACTTTGTGTGAGTGTACCTGAGGCACAGACCAGGGTAAGAGGTTAAGTATGGTTCTTAAAGGGGCTGAAGCTTGGAAATAAGGGAAGGCTCACGGGTTCCTGCATCCCAGTAAGGTTGAAGCAGTCTATCTAGTTTGGAATTGGGAAGACTTTCTAAGACCTGCAATTCCTATGGTCTAGAATCTAGAATACGGATCAGTGGTTCTCAGATAAACTTACTAGCCCCCACACCTGCCTGGGGACATCTGGAGACAATTTTTATTGAAATTATTGGGGTGGAGGGGGACTACTAGCATCTAATGCATAGATGCTGCTAAACAGCCCACATTGCACAGCCCTCATAATAAAGACTTATCTGGCCCATAATGTTTATAGTGTCCCCGCTCAGAAACCCTACTCTAGATTAAAACTAAATATCTAGTAAGTTATTTAATGGAAACTCTCATGAGATTTTTAAAGAAAATTAACCTGCTAAAAGTTCTTTTTACAATCCTATTATACCTTGCATCAAATTTTATAGCCTCTTGGAAAGAAAGAAGCTCCCATTGCTTTTGTTCGTTCATTTATTATTTCATTCAAAAGAAGTTAATGAGTTTTATTATGGGGACATAGACAAGTGTTGACTCAGAGAAGTATTGCTATAGACTGAAATGTGGCGTGCCCCCCCTCTCCAAATTCATATGTTGAAGCCCCTGAGCCCCAATGTGACAGTATTTGAAGATAAGGACTATAAGGAAGTAATAAATGTTAAATAAGGTCACAAAGGTCCCAATATGTTTTCCATCTTTATAGGAAGAGACACCAGGGAGCTTGCCTCCTCCCTCTCTATCCCTTTCTCTCACTGTCCATCTCTTCCTCTCTCTCCTCATTGCTCACAGGTCATATGAGAATACAGGGAGATTGCAACCACTTGCAAGCCAGGAAGAGAGGCCTCACCAGAAACAAATGATGCTGGCACCCTGAACTCAGATTTCCAGCTTCCAGAACTGAGAGGAAATAAATGTCTTCTGTAAACAAATAGTAGCCGCCTAGTCTACGGTATTTTGTTATGGCAGCTCAAGCAGACTAAAATAAGGACATTCTCCTATGTGTCTGTCTGTTTTTATCCCCAAACTTGTCGTAAGCAAATGCCAGGTTTGCCTTAGAAGCCTTCCCATTTCAACCTAACCCTTTTTTCTTATTCTTCACTCTTCCCGCTACCTTGGGCAGTATGGGAAAGAGATTGGACTTTAAAATTAGACAAACCTGATTCTAAATCCTAGCACCTGACCGTAGAAACACTAAAGATTAAGACTTAAGTCCTCTGAGCCACACTATCCTCATTTATTAAAATGGACTTAACCATGTTTCCTGGCAGGGATGCTATATGACTTAAATGAAATATCAGGTGGGAATGCCTAATAGTGTTCTAACACATGGCCTTCTCTCAATAGATAACAATTTCCATATTCCCTCTTGGATCACAATTGCATTTGAAGGCTGATTTCAGGGATGATTTAGTTTGTTCTTCCAAACTGTCTTATTAGATGTTGGTTTTAAAGAAGCTAAAGTTTTCTCTCTTCCAAAGCACACCCAAAAGAATTCTGAAAACTGGAAAATTCCAATTCTTTAACAATGGAAAGTACAGTGTGATGACTTTCTGGCTCCATAACAAGTGGAGGAAACAATGGTATTTTGAGGTGCACGTGACTAGTATCATAAAATGAAATAAATGTGTAGTTTATACTTTAAAAAACCAAACAAATAAAACCTCAATGTGTTCACTTCCAGCATACTAAATCAGTTAAGCATGTTTGTGATAGCAAATGGCACAGGGATGTATGTACGACCCACATACCTATCCATTCCTACAATTTTCTACATGCTCATGATGTGCCAAGTACTGTGCTAAGCTGTCTACACACCTGCTAACTCACTTAACTAGCTCACAGAAGACCTTGCTTCACAAGCCCGTGTAGCCGGGTTATGAAATGAGGGACATGAACCTCCATTGGGTAGTTATGACCGGCCTTTGTGTGACAAACGAAGCTGCAGAATGCCGACTTCTCTCAGGAGGATCAGCAGAGCTGCTATGCTCCTAGGAGTGCTGGATGGCATCTGAATCCAAGAATCAGGGCCAGTTTCACTTGGCAAAAGATCACAAATTTCAGATCAATTTTTCAGGAGATTTCTTCAAACCATGTCTATAGCCATCTTATCTTTACCCTCTTCAGAATCTCAACAAAAAAAGACAAAGTCTCCTTTCATGAGGAATTTTTCATACTCTGCAGCGGTTGAAAATACAAGTGGTCTCTCTGGTTCATCATTTGTAACCACATAGAGCCCTGTGGTTGGCGGTGGGGGAAGAGAGAGGGGCGCGGGCAGCGTTCAGTGCCCTCCCCTAACCAACAGGAAATGTGGCTCCTATTGCTATGACTTGGTTAGAAGGACACTCAATCTGCACCCCACCTCCCCAATAGAGATTAGAGAAGAGACTATGGGACCAAAGACTTGAGTGATAGGTACCCACTAAAGGTACCCACTATATTTTGTCTTTTAGACTCCAGTCTCTAAAGTTAAACTTTCTTGTGTTCAACAACACTAATTAAAAGCTAAACCCTGCCTCCTTGATCAGGCAGGGACCTTCTGTATCTTTTCTCAAGACATGTGTCATCATCAGCTTTCCAAGACAGCAGGAGCCTTCCTGGCCGAGGCTCACAGTGTCTCCCCAGACTTTCCTGGACCCATCGTTGACTCCCTGGGTTCACTGATACAAGCTTCATGAGGGCAGGGACCTGGTCTGTCTTCACCACCACTGTATGACCACTCCCAGCACTGTGCTTTTTCAACATTATAGACACTCAGGAAATTATTGTTACAGAAGAAAGGAAAGGAGGGAGGGAGGTACGGAGAAAGGAGGCGTGCTATTCTAGATCCTGAGCAACATGGGGAAACCCCGGTCATGTAGTCCACTAGAACTGCTCTTGGTATCAAAATTGAATAGTAAAATTAGAAGGAATCTCACAAATATCACTGAGCTCAGCCCCTCATTTGCTGAGATTCAGAGGGTTAAGTGACTTACCATGGTCACTCTTAATTGTGCAGCAGAGGTCTCCTGGCCCTGGGGCCAGCAGCCTCTCCCGTACAGTGCGGCCTCTCTGGTGAGTGCTTCTGGCCCTTGTGTCAACATTCTCTATGCCTTTAAAAAGTAAAGTGTGTTTAACATAAAGCCATAAAGAAATAGATGATGCACTTATTTTTTCGTTTATTTAGTGTAATAGATTGACATAATCAGTTTTAAAAGTGGAGCATTCCCCATCTTTGGTATGTGTACACATGGGTTTGTATTGTATACATATTTGTTTTCTTTTGCAGTTTAAAGAACAGACCAAGACACGATGCTCATAGGGGTTTCCTCATCAAAGGAGAATGATTTAGCCTAAACCGGTTTGGCTCAGTGGATAGAGCGTCGGCCTGTGGACTGAAAGGTCCTGGGTTCGATTCCAGTGAAGGGCATGTACCTTGGTTGTGGGCACATCCCCAGTAGTGGGTGTGCAAGAAGCAGCTGATCGATGATTTTCTCTCATGGATGTTTCTAACTCTCTATCCTTCTATCTCTCTCTCTGTGAAAAATCAATTAAAAATATTTTTTTAAAAAAGGAGAATGATTTGAAAGGAACTGGAAGACAAGTTCTCAGCAGTGTCCTCTTAAGGGAAATACCTCAAAATTTGGAAATTGATGCAGCGTTGACATTTGGTGAAATGTTCTTGAGATTTCAAATCCTGAAATGTGCTGTGTGCACACTGACTATCGTGACTTGAAAGGCATCATCTAATAACCCCCAAGTTCAATGTCATGCCTGTGAATTTGGAAGGTAAGCCAATCAGGGTTTCTCAGGAGACAGCAAGTGGACAAAGTGCCAACCCGGGAAAGGCGAGCTACTGAGGCCTGGTGCCAAAAGCAAGAAGAGAGACATCAACTGTGCGGGGGACCCGCCTTCAAACACGGAACCAAAGAGCCCACAGCCAGCCCTCCACAGCCTCACCTTGCCCCGGGCTCAGAGCTGAGAGCAGCTTCAGGACTAGTTTCCAGAGTATCATATTAAGAGTTTCAAACTTAAAACTTAAAACAGTTACACAGTGCTTTAAACATCTATAAACGACCACCCTTCTTTATGGATAAGTGGAATGTTCTCCTTCCCAGCACAAGGACTAGAATCCACTATGGTGTGTCTATTTTTTACATAAGGAAGCCAAGAACTGAGAGGGATGATCTCTGCGCCAAGAGCAGAAGTCTGCTCCCTGGCAACCAGTCCCATGGTCTTTCTGTTTCACCTAGTGAGGACTTTTTGGGAGGAGGCGGGGTGGGGGGGTGAGGGGTCAGTGCTTAAGCTAAAAATTAAAAGAAAGGAGCATAAAATAATAGGAGAAATGGAAAACTGTATTCTGGTGACCTTCTCTTGCTTCCCTACCACTGTAAATATGGAGGACAGCAGAATAAAGAAGTTGAATGTGTGTAGGAGACCACTATGTCAGAAAGATGAGACCACTCTCTCAGAACGCTGTTTAAAAGTTATTTAAAGCTGCCCTAACTGGTTTGGCTCAGTGGATAGAGCATCAGCCTGCGGACTCAAGGATCCCAGGTTTGATTCCAGTCAAGGGAGTGTACCTTAGTTTCGGGCACATCTCCAGTAGGGGTTGTGCAGGAAGCAGCTGATCAACGTTTCTCTCTTTGATGTTTCTAGCTCTCTATCCCTCTCCCTTCCTTTCTGTAAAAAAAATAAAATAAAAATTAATAACATGTATTTAAAAATAAATAAATAAAATATTTAAAGCTATTAAAGCTAACATGCTGTTAATTTTTAGCTGATTTGAGTTTGATGCCTCCTGTCTTCCTTAGCAATCCTTTGGGTGGCAGTTTTCTAGGATGTGGTAAAATGGACACAGATCAAAGAGGACTGTATAACGTACTGAGTTGGAATCATTGCCATCCCCCCTCCTCTTGGTACTGGAGAGCTGATTGTCCTGTGATCTGGCAAACGGGTTCCTTCCACCGAGTAATAAACAACTTTCTGGAAACCATTTTTCCATCCCTTGGAAGAACATTTTTCAAAGTGTTCTGGCCGCTGGGATTCAATATGTCAAGAAATACCTTTAAGCCAACTAAACCTCTAGAGATTTTTCTGTTTTTGCTCAACTCTGGTTTCAGTTCCAATATTTCTAGGAACACACTGATTGATTTACTGTGGTAAATTACGAGATGTTTTTAACGTTGGATGCAATCTATCTGAGTTGCGATCTCCAGGCCCCCGATGTTTTATAGCAGAAGCTAAATGTGTGCAGCACGGCCTGGCGCAAGCAGGCTCACCTGTAAGCCCGTCAAAGCCCCCACCTGATGTATTACTTCTTTTCTCACACCTTCCGACTCCACTCTCCCTGGTTTAGTTGTGATCCACATCAATATCTTAGCGATGCATGATTTCAGACGGCTGATTTCAGACCAGTCGTGAAGCAATCTTATGTGTCATGCTGAAACATACAGATGCCAGGGGCTTGATGGAGGCTGCTTCTACGCGATGGCAGGCATCATCGCAGAAGCAGAAAGTTATGCTTGATGTGTCTGGGGGGGGAAAAAGAAAGGTAAACTTCAAGGCTTAATAGCTGCCTCTTGGGGTGTCTTTTCTGACACACGGTGAGATCTGTGAGAGATGGGTCTGCCCTATGAACCATGAAACGTGCGCTGCCCAGCTCCGTGCTCAGCACATGGGAGGCACACAGTACGCATTTGTGGGAGGGATGAATTAGAGAATGACGAAATGCATCATGAAGGGGGGAAAGCACAAGTTTGATTGCAGTTATCTAAGTTGAAGGCTGTGTTTCTCAACTGCGTTCCTCTTGCCTTTGGAATATTGCTTGCAAATTTCTGTCAAACTTATTGTCAGTCTTTAGACAGTTAGACACAATCACCAACTGTTGCCAGTGGACTCAGTTTCTAAAGACAATATGGCTTGATTTTTTTTTTTTTTACTAAGCTCCATGTGGCTCAGATAGCGCCCTTCTGCTCTGTGGCCAGAGAACCAAATTATAACTGTGTTAACCCCCTTGCTGGCTGTTAATGGCTGTTAATTGTGGGTAGTTGCTCTGCACTAAATTCCGGTGGCTTAAAGAAAAAGAATTTACTAGCAATCCTAATCCTCCCTGCCACAGTTTGAATCCCTGTTCTTCCTTGGACAACTGTTCAGTAGCTTTAATGTCCCTCTCTGGATCAGCTAGCTTTTGCTGTGTAACAAACCTCCACACTTAGCTCATAGTTCAGTATATGATCACTTGGGCTTAGCCAGGTGATTCTTCTGGGTTGACCTGAGTTTACCTGTAACTTGACTGGGCTCATGCACATATCTGAGGGGCTCCAATAGATAGCTGATACCTCACTCTGCAAGGTGTCTCAAGTCCAGGAGACTAAGCTGTTTGTGTGTGGTGGAAGAGGGTCACAGGCTGTAAAGCCTCTGAATCTTACCTCAGAACTCATATTCACAAAGCTAGTCACTAGGCAAGCCCAGATTTATAGAGAAGAGAAACAGATTTCTTTTCCCATGAGAAAGGATATAGTGATTTGTGAAAATTTGACAACCAACCACATGCCTTTAGGTTCCCTTCAGTTTCTTTAGCCTCGTTCTTTCCTTACATTTTCCAAAATAAGTTCCACCTCTATTTATCTTATAACCAACCTCCAGACTCCATATGTCTCTTACTCATTCATTCCAAAAAATAATTATTGAGCATATTTATAAATGTGCTGGGTTCAAAGTCCTGGTTGTTACCTTTATGAAGCTTAAGGCTAGTGCATAAGGCACATAATGAAGAGCTAGGTGGTAAAGACATAATTAAGTATTTGAGGAACCACAGGAGCTTCGCACAGGGCCATTAAACTTAATCCAAAATAGTGAGCCAGAAGATTCCTGGGAAAGGTGGTACTTGAGTGAGCAGAAGTATTTTGCCTCAGTGCTGCACAAAGTCTGTGGGCCAGTGACAGTCTTTAAATGTTCTGTTATTGTTCTGATATAAAATAAGACTAGAGTTTGTAGATTTTTATAGCAATTTGGCATTGCTTCAAAATCCAAGCATGCAATTTTGAAAAAGTTATCAGTCTGCAAGAAATTGAAATTTATTTTTTTAAAGTTTGTTTCATCAGAGATAATCTAAAAAGCACTGACTGGGTTACAAATGGTGGAAGAGGGTCTTAGGTATGTGTGTGATAGATTAATAATGGTCCCCCCCAAATATACCTGGAACCTGTAAATATTACTCTACATGGGAAAAGTTGTGTTTTTTTTAAAGATGTGATTAAATTAAGGACTATACTGGATTGCTTGGGTGTTGCTAAATACAATCACAAATGTCCTTGTGAAGGGCAGACAGAGGGAGACTTGACAGAAGAAGAGAGAGCAATGTGACCACAGAGATTAGAATGATGTAGTCAGGAGCCAAGAAATGCTAGAAGCCACAAGAAATTGGTGGGGCATGGATGGGTTTCTCCCCTAGAGAGTCTGGAGTGAGAAGGAATCTGCTGACCCTAAATTTTGGACTGCTGACTTCCTAAACTCTGTGAGAATAAATTTCTACCATTTAAGCCACAGTTGTATGTTGTTTGTGTTTACAGTGTCCATAGAGAAATATTACAATATGTGAAGGCAAGCTGGCATAAAGCAGCGTGATACATTCAGGTATCCATAAGGAGCTAGAGAATGATTGGAGTAAAATATATATCTAGGGAGGAATAGTGGAGATCAGAAGAAAGAAGGAGGCAGGGACTAGGAAAACCAAGAATCCCAACTTCATCCCATACTGATGTTTAGATAACAAGACTTTGGAAACCATTCACTTCTTAATGTGACATGACTAAACCATAGAGGAATTCTGTCCTTTGAACTAAATTCCAGAAAAAAAGAGTCTACCTTGCATGGGTCTAAATTCAAAATAAGCTTTTTTGTTGAGAAAATTGAAAAATTCAGATTATTTACCTGGTTCACATGAAGTAGATACTATAAACAAGCTACTGAGCTAGTAAAAACAAACCCCCCAGCCTGAACTATGTCTGCATACACATGAAAACACACACACACACACACACACACACACACACACACACACACACACACTGCAAACCCAGCCTACCACACTAACCCAAAGGAATGGGAAAACTGTGAAGGGAAGAGTGGTGAGAGACTGAAAACTGGCAATTGTTAGTGACATGTTTACTAAATATGCTTTAAAACATTAAACATAACATTGGAAAGCGGAGGAGCCAAGTGGTTGGAGAAGCCACGATTCAGGTTTGGTCTCTGATCTGTTTTCTCGTCACTTGGCTTCACAACGGGAGCTCAGCCAAACGAATCTGCATCTCCAGATCTCCGGGCAACTCCCACTTTGGCATTTCTGACTCAGGAGAGCCAGCCAGGAAACCCCTCTTTGGAGAGGAACCATTGGCCAGACTCACTCTATCAACATCCAGACATTGTAGTTAATTACAAACACACAGGACCAACCTGACAGCCAGCTCCGCAAGTAGCAGACACCAGCCTTCCCCAGGGAACTGGCTCCACTCCAGAGAGTAGTCCAAGTGACAAGAACTCCTTTGAGCAAGACACTCCTAGGGCTCACCAGATTGTGACAGGTTTTGTGTTGCAAAGTGACGACATTCTCTCCTACCACCTCCGCTTCCTCAGAAATACCAGCTTTCTAAGTCAGAGACAGTAAGAGGAAATCCCTGGCAGTAAGATTATCCCATATTAAAAAAAATACAAATGAGTTGCTAATCACATCCCTAATTCTCACCCATCTGGCATTACACTCCTTTTAGACGGGAGACTAGAAAAAAATCTTGAAATGGAAATTGGTAAAAGTCTTGACCCATGACTCAGGTGTGTGGGAGGACATAGTTTGACTCAGAAGCCTCCGATGTCTCCCCTTTTTTGACATTTTCCAACAAGAACTTATTGGGAAGACTGGAAATTTGGCCACAAATGTGAAGATCGAGGCAATGAATTAGCCGAATGCTTTTATGGAGAACCCATTTGTACTTGACATTAACCTGGGTTGTCTGATGGAAAACCAGACTTCTTGAAAGAGTTGGGACCAGGAGAATGGAGTGCTATGCAACTGGACACTAGTTGACTAAAACAACTTGAGAGACGCACCCTGGTTCACCCCCATCCATCAGTTCGATCCTGGCACTTGTACATGTGACAGGAGTTGTTTTGACTAGTAAGTGGCAGTATTAATCACTTTACTCCAATAGCCCACCAGCAAGTGGGGGTGCATCAAGAGCCACCACGTGGCCAAAGTCACTTGACTCAACTGAGCCAGAGCATTAAGCCAAAATTCTACGTGGAGATTTTATAGCCCTAAGACAATTGTACCATTGTGCAGTTTACTAGCACAATGTGGAGCTTGGCTTTTATGAAGAGTTTAACTAAAGCTAATATCCCCCCCCCCCATTGCTTGGGCACATTTGCTTTGCATCCCTTCAACAACTTATTGTGCCACATTCACCTATATGCTTGCATCCAGGTTAGATGGTGGGAAACTTTCCTCAATCATTCTTCCTCGGATGGAACCATGTGTGGGCCTCTAACTTACTTTCTCTGATGAGGAAATGTGCGTTTCCGAGTAAGAAAAAGATGCTTCCTCCAGAAACCACAACACCATCCCATTCCAGTAATCCTGGGTGTCTCTTACTTTGAAAGATTTCTCAAGTAACATTTTCCCATTTGTATGCCATTGTCCTTTTACACGCTGCCCCTTTGAAGCTTAGATTCTTAAAACTGGGTGCACATCTGTCACGCACAGCCCTTCCCCTTAAGCATTCCAAAGGTCTGAGGCAGAATACCAAGTCCTCCTTCCCCTAGTCCAGGAGGAAATCTGTGCCCAGAAAGAGAATAGCCCTAATAGAATGACCTTTACTGAGGCTTGACATCTGCTACCTTGTAAGCTCCTTACACACTCAGCCTAATCCACCTGGAGGCTTTTCTGCTTGATGGAAGGTGATAAAAAAGCTGTTAGGCTGTAAGCCTCGTCTTAGATTCAAAGCATGTAGGCTGCTTGAGATTCTGAGGCTTAGGGCAGACAGAGGGGGAAATATTTCTTAGTTCAGGTGCAATTCTCTAGATGCTTATTAGGATGAACTCCAGCCGAAGAACAACTTTATTGGTATGAAAGTCAAAGCAAGACTTCCTAATGGGAAGGACGCTCCCAGCTTCCCAACATTTCATAGGAGTAATGTAATGGTGATCATAAAACTTGCCTTGCTGGCAAGCACCAAGACGCCCAACTCTAGAAATTTACAATCCACAGAGGATCAACAGCTTGTATTCTGGATATCTGAAAGGTGAATGCTCTCAAACACTCAACCGTCCGTGGTGATGAAAACCTGAACACCCATAGTTATAAATAATCCGGTCTGTTTCTTCCAGCAACTAAGGCTAAGGACTAAATTCCAAATTGAACTGGCTTCTTGATTTATACTCCTGGCCGAGAGAAGAAAGCTTGAAGACCGAGCTTCTGAGAATAACAGAGGCACACCACCCAGGAGAGAGGGAGGCTTTGTGATAAGTTATTGACGAGCTGCTCCTTCCAATAACAGGATAATTGCTTCTCCGAATCACAAGGTGACACAAAAATATGAACTCCGCTGGAAGAACTAAAAGGGATGAAAATGCTATTGTATTATGGAAGAATTTTTCTCCCAAAACCAGAAGTGAGATTCCTGATGCTCAGTAAACTCACTCTGAACAGAATTATTTATATATAGTATGCATTGAAAGAAATGTGTGCTCTATTTTAATAAATGAGGTATTTGGTATATTGGAAAGATATCTACCTTTTGTTAAACTGGTTACATTTTCTCCCTCATGTAGTCCCAATTAGATTATAGAAATATAGAACTATATATAATATATGTAGATACATACACATACATATCTCACAATTGGTTTTTTAGTAGGTATGAGATAAATAGGTGTCATGATTGCTGATACCGCCAATTCTGTGCCCTTCTGATATATAAACATTTGAATCTTAGAACACGTGAAAAAACCTGTCCTTCGGGGAAAGGAGTGGGTGATATACGTGACAACCTCAAAACAATAATAAAACCTTTATCAATATCCTCCACAGGTAGGGGATTATTAGTAGTAGAATAAAATGTGAGAAGATGAAGTGACCTGCACAAGGTCACACAGCTACTGAGGACTGCAACTGGTATTCCAGCTTCCTAACCAGTGCTTTCTCTAGTACAACATATTCCTTTTAGTCTGAACCCTAAATGGACTACCTTTCAGAAAAGCTAACAGCCTCTATAAATGCCATTATGGGAAGTGATGTGTTTTACATAATCTTTATTTTTCCTGAAAGAGATGTCTGTATTTGCCAGGAGCTAAAAGAGTGGTCGTTCTGCCCACCTAGCAGGAACATGGCTCCCCTGAGTTGCCAAGTTTAGGCATATCAAATAAAGTGGAAGGAGGTAAAGTCACACTGATTTTATATATCCCCATTGAGATAATGCTACTCAGAACCACTCAGTTTGAATAAATTGAACAAGTGCACTTTTGATTAATTTCAAAGGATAAAGAAGTATAATATATTTCCCCCCTGAATCAAAAGATAAAATGGATTGAAGCAAAATGAAAATTCTATTCTAAGAGGTACTCAGCTTTATATTTATCTGCTGAACTGCAATAATAAATACGGAGACTATTGTGAGAAATCTATGCATGTGAATGTTCCTTGTACTGGAAATATTCATAGGTAAAACTCCTAAGCAAACAGAACTATTTAAAACATATATTCACATGAATGCAAATTAGTGTATCCTAATAGTTTTGGCCAACAATTTCCCAGCCTTACCATGTGCCAGGCCTTGTGCTCAACGGGCATTATTTCATTTAATTTTCACAACATCCCTATCGGGAAAGAATTAGCATCATCTCCAGTAACAGACTGAATTTAGAAACTGAAGTCTCTGAAGCGGCTTAAGAACGCCTGAGGTCAGAAGGGGCAGAGCCCACCAGCTCTTCACATTTTGACATATATATATATATATATATATATATATATATATATATATATATTCCATCCATATATACTAACCTGATAGAAAATAAGATGGGTTTAGTTTTTACAAGTTTTTTTTTTTAAAAAAAACAACAACTGGCTAATAATGAATTATGTAACTAATTTTAATTTTGATAACCACCAGTATGATCCTTACCCATGATCAGCAAGACCAGCCCCAATATAGGGGTACGGGAACTCACCTTTCTAGCCCTTGCATCCTCTCAACTCTAACCCCACTTACCTCGACCCAGGCCCAGGAGGAAGGAGGCCAT